>CM022300.1:452730042-453930042 GCA_011799875.1 Thinopyrum elongatum | reverse complement strand
CGGCCATCATCGCTTTCCTTACATGCGGTCCCACATGTAAGTGATATGCCTAGCCACTGTGTGTTGAGGGTTGGGCCGGAACGCCATTTGGGGGTGATCCCGCGCAGCGGTCTGCTCGCACGCCTCTGGTCTACTCAAAGACTCCGTCCTGATTTGTTGGTCCTTTCATATTTTGTGTCAAATTTTGACCATAGATTTAATTGACAAATTTTTAATGCATTTTGTAAACATTTATATTGTTGGATTCGTATTTGAACATAGTTTCCAATGAAACTTTTTTTTGTGACATGCGTTAACATTTTGTAAATTTAATTCATAGTCAAAATTTGGCACAAAACACTAAGGGGAACAATAAACCAGGACGGAGGTAGTACCACGCACACAGCGCCTCCTAGTAGCCAATTAATAGAGGGACGCGTCGCGTCACTTAAATGGTTAGTAGAATGCCCACGGTTTCAATACTACTTTTGTTTCCGATTGTAACGTGGCAGCTCTTTGTTCCAAAATGACTTTGTTTTTGTTGTTTATGTGTGCGCCTTCGCAAATTGAACCACCACGCCCAGAAGTTTGAAATCCATTCCCATTTCTTGCATGGGACCTAAACATTCCCATTACACGTCAATATTAATATATAAGAAGTTTGGTTGTGGCGCGGTTCATGCATGGTACGTACGTAAGTTATGAAGTTGCTGCAAAAGGTAAGAAAATTATAGTATACATGGAATTGACACAAAAATAAAGATGCATACGGATCCATCAACGACATCCTCTCGCCCTAGTGCGCCGGGTCACCAACCGACGGGTGAGAAGCAGTGGCGTTGGCGGCGAGCTCAACGTGCTTCTGAACAATGCCGTCCAAGGTTGCCCTACGGTCGAAGAAGGCCAGCATCCTATCATCCTCCTCTGGCATGTAGTAGTCCTTGTGGACGATTTGCTCGTAGACGTGGGTGATTATGTCGATGGTGTCTTGCTGAGCCAGGCGCTGCGCGGCGAGCGCGACCTTGAGGTGGACATTCTCCGGCGCGACGGCGGGCAGTTGCAGGGCCACCAGTGTGTCAAAGAGGTTGTCACCATAGAGGCCATTGAGGGTGGCGGGCATCATAGAGCCTGGGTGCGTGGGCTGGAGGCGTACGTCAAGGTCGTCTGCGAGCTTCTTCACGATGGTGAACTTGTCGAGGAAGCCAACGAGGGCCTCATCGAACAAGAAGACAAAGCTGTCGTCCAAGAGGCCTCTCACCCTGGTGGCCTCAAGAACGACCTGGAGACGTTCCTCGGTGCCGGGCCACAGGCCGGCGTCATGGACCATCTGGCCTAGCCGGCTCATGCTCGCGCTCATCGCCTCCATGGGTCTAGCTTCTGGTCAACTGATCTTGCGATTGGAGTGATCACTCTTGTAGGGCGCATAGGTGTGTAGGATTTCGTAGATGGACTGGACTGGTGGGGAGCCTTTATATGATAAGTGCAGACTGCGTTGCATTCATGTGTGTGTTGGCCATCTACTCCTCGGCCCTTACTCCCTCCGTACCGGTGCACTATAGTCATCTTACCGCGATGAACTTGGGGAAAAATGAGAGAACTTGATGTTTATTTTGTAATTAATGTCATTGCATGCAAAGAATTGAGCACTACATGTTGTGCTAAGTAGTCTCAAGTCATTGAATACATACACACCCCACGTCTCCTATTGGTTGATTTATTTTTTCATGGCAAAAAACAGGGAATGAGGTCGGTAGTTACTGCACCGTGCCTAAAAGTTTTCGGATTATTTGGTTTTCGTAACGTGACGAAGGGAGTACAAATAGTAGTCTGATTGATGAGATTTCAAATTTGATCCATCTACCGCAAGGGAGAGTGTATAATATCATCGGGAACTACATTCAAAACTGAATAAAATAATACTCCATGTATTTATTTACAGAGGGAGTAGTATATTTTTTGTGACATGCATTACTAGAAATTGCTAGTCAAATACTAAATATAATCCAGACGGAGGTGGTAGTACTACTAAATCCAGACGGTGGTGCTAGTACTAGTAGTACTACCAATGTAGTAGTAATGTACTACCCGTTGGTCAAATTATTACGTGCTGCTCCTCACAGTGAAGTGACAAGACCTGCGCCGGAGATGACACCTGAGTGTAGGCGCTGTGTTCGGCATACCAAAGTCAGCGTCACTGTGTGCAGTCACTATCATCATGGCTGTAGAGCTAGCCTGCTTACAACTAGCCGTGTTCGACATAATTTCCCGTGCCTTGCCACGAGTAATAATAAATATTGTACTCGAGTAATGGGTATATCATTGCCGCACCTATGCACGCGAATTTATTGTAACATAGTACCTCGTGCTGGATAGTCGTAATATTACAAGTTTCAAACAGATATTACAAATGCTAGGAGTAATGCTGCACCTACGAAGAGGGAATTATTAGGAAGTTTACGTAAGAACTTTCGTTACTTTAGGTGGATGCAGCATTATCGTACAAACTAAAATCCACCGCCCTGACAAGTCACTAATGGGCAAATAAATTTTTGAGTCTCTTGCGACTTAATGTTTCAAAAATAAATTCAGCTTCTGTGGAGCCTTTGTCATTTAGGCTTAGATGCTTGCGGTGCTCAGCACGCCATTCATTGTTGCGCCAGAGAACCCCAAACCTCATTACCTTGAGCACACTTGCCTCTAGCACAAAGAACCTTGCCAATTTAATCTCAGATGTGCTGCCTCGGTAGTCGATCAAATAAATTTCTGTAAGATGGAGATCAAGGCATTCGATGAGATTGTTATAGTGCATCACATTTTTCACTTTCTGGTCTTTTTTATCTGCAAAAGAAGAGAACATATTAGAGTAGCTGGCAGTATAAGATTGTTGTGTCATCAAGAGGTACCAATATCATTTGCTCATATGATAGGGTTGGCTCTAAGGCGGCTCTAAGGCTAGTGATATTTTTTCAGTCTCTCTCTCTTTCTCTTTCCTCTCATTTACCTAGGAGCACGTGAAGAGCTTGGGCATTTGTTGCCTTCCACTATGTGGCCGATGCCATATTTCACAAAAGTATGCCACATGATACGCATCGATGTCAAATCAAAAGATTTTGGCAGCACTCTAGCAATGTGAGAGAGTTGGCACCGCTGTGCTCACAGACCCACATGTATAAACAAATCAATCAAACCAACTACACCAGCCTCTCCCTCTCCCAAACAGGTGTTTTTTATTGCTTAAGTCCTCTCCCTCTCCCACGCAAGTGTTTTTTCATTGCGTGAGTTAATTTGGCACCGGAGCAAAGTAGGTGATCCAGATTGGGGCACCAGGTGTGCAATGGAGGGCATTGATGCCAAATGCATTAGAAGTGAATTTGGCATGTGTTTTGGCCTACATAGTGGAGGGCCGTTATAGCCCACTTTGTACTACCTCATATTTAGTGTAAAATTTTGACCATAGATTTACCTAAGAAAATGCCAATGCATGTCACCAAAAATTATACCATTTGAAATTATGTTCAAATACGAATCCAACGATATAACTTTTAGTGACATGCATTAACATTTTGTCAGTTAAATCTATGGTCAAATTTTGATACTACAAAATACGAAGAGTAAACCATGATGGAGGTAGTACTTGCTCTTAGGCTAACCACAGAGTTACTAGTCTAAGTTACTTGCCACTATGACTAGCCTAGGCTACTAGTACAACAAAAAAACGATGTAGGTGATCACATGAGAAAAAATACTAAAAACATTTCTTTCGGTGCAGTGCGTAGATGCAGTTTTGAACACTACACTTGTCATCGTAATTTGGGAAAATTACGAAAAAATTGAGCTATGTTGTGATTACCGTTTACTAATAGGAAAGAAGTTTCACCTCGATGAGTAGCTTCTCCGTGCACAGAAAGCATCTAAGGAATCCAACAACTTGATCCAGATTGGGGCCGATAGATTTTATTGCCAAGATCTTCACTGTGCGCACAGACCCTTGGTCAATCTTGTGGGAATCATTTTCTGGATGACAGCCGTAAATACATCAAGAAGAAATTTAAAAATGTGAATTTCAAGAAAACAGAGAAGAAGATGAGTGTTGTACCTGAACGATTATGGATCCAATAAAGAGTTCGGAGAATTTGGCAGACGAGTACACCAATGCTGTCAATTTCGGCACGTCAATGACCCTGATTTTTGTTGGACCTTCTAGATCAGATACAAGAAATCTCTCAAGGAAAGGCGCATTCTCAATGACCATAACGTGGAATAGCCCAAGTGATCTCTTCCCAATTGGTGTCTTGTTGCGGGGCCAGCAAGACACATAAATCCATCAGAGATTCGTCGAGGTGATGTGGAGGCTAATGAACCCGTGGATCTGCCGAAGATGAAGGTACTCAAGCGCAGTACAGCTGCGGAGCAGGTGCTCCATAGCCTTCTTCGAGATGCCAATGTCGAAGAAGTTGAGCTGCTTGAGTTGAGGGAGAAGAAGGGCGGGCGCGACATTAATCTGGGGAAAATAGCAGGAGCTGAAGCTGGCACGGCGCAGCATTGGCGTGAGGCGGAGCGCGGACGATGGTAGACAGCAACATCGTCCAGCTTCAAAGCTAAGCTCCTCGAGCTGATCTAGGGCAGGGGATAAGAACCACTCGTCGAACTCGGCTTGGACCTTGCAGTTGGTACTGAACATGCGGATGTCAAGGCGTCTGGCTGGCCCAGGGTGCGATGCAAGGATCTTGGAGACTGCGGCCATGCGTTTGCAATCCCCATCGCAGAGGCAGCTGTCGACGGTGAGGTAGAGGGGGACGCGGTGCCAGAGGGAGCGCCACCATCGGGAGAGCAAGGTGGTCCGCACGATAGATTTGGTGGGGAGGAGGGCGATGATGACGAGCAGCATGTCGTCGGGGAGGCTGCTGATGAAGTCTAGGCTCGCCGGATGCGGTTTTCTCTCGAGACGCCTCCGCTTGTTGGCTGCCTCGCCGTCCATCTCAGCTGGCGGCGACGCCGGTGTACACGTGTGCTGGTGTGTATTGTGTGCTGGGTCTGCGCTAGTGCGTCCTTGTTTGCATGCCGGCGCGCAATGGTGTGGTGTGCACGTGTGCGTCCTTCACGCGGAAGAAGTGTTCCCTCAATTTACTAGCGTGCGGGGTGCTACCGCGAGTGGTTTGAATTTTGTTTACTTCACCGCGTGTCAGATGGGCCTATAGTTTATTCATTTTCACCCACTGCCACATGGGCCAGCACACCAAGATAGAGAACACTAGCTGACAAGGTAGCATGTGGACTGGTTGACCGGTCAACTAAACAATATATGGAGCTATACCCTGACACAGTGAGCATATAATCCCTCGGTAAAGAGAGATCGAGTGAGAGTACAGAGAGCCATGCCAAAGAAAAAAAGAGAGATAGTATAGAGAGAGAAAGAGCTACTCCCTCTGTTCGATAATGTAGTGCCTATAATTTTTTTTAAGTCAAACTTTTGAAACTTTGACCAAGTTTAAAAAGAAATTACTTATATCTACAATACAAAAGATAAATGATAATATGAACTAAGTACATGTTGTGATGAATCTATTGATCGTTCCATATGTAAATGTTTTTCTCCACATATACCTGGTCAAACTTTTCTGAGGTTTGACTTTTCAAAACATCCATATGTTATGGACGTGAGAGAGTAACTGACTAGAGAGAGAGAGAGAGAGTGTGTGTGAGTTGAAAGAGTGAGTGAAAAAAGTGTGTGTGCGTCTGTGAAAGAGACATGGACAACACACGATAAAGTAGAGAAAAAGTGTGTGTGTGTGTGTGTGTGTGTGTGTGTGTGTGTGTGTCTTATGCAAACATGCATCTTCTGTATCTTCGACAGGGGAAGCGAGGTGAGGAGTTAGTTTGTGGTTGTTTGCAACCAAGAGAGAAAGACCCCTAGCATGTGGCCAAGAGAGGCCTGTCAAACAAGGGAGAGAGGTCTGGCAAACAAGGGAGAGAGGTTGAGAGAGACATATGGAGAAAATGCAGGCATGGGGAGGAGAGAGTGTGTGTTTGTGATAGAGAGATCCCCTGAAGATCGTGATGGGACTACATGGGTGGGAGATCGACTGACAAGGTGTGTGCACGATAGAAGATACCCCGAGAGATATCGAGATAGACGTAGGAATGGAAGGAGACAATACGTGTATTCCTGATGGATAGTGAGAGATAGTCATACTTAGGGGGGAGTGCGTGTGCCTATGATGGAGTGAGAGATTATGGTACTTGAGGGGGGGGGGGCGTGTCACATAGAGAGATTGCCCTAAGGGCGGAGATTGTTAGATGGGTCTATGTAGTGCGAGCGAGATATGTGTATGTGTGAACCAGGGAGATATAAAGTTTGAGAGAGATAGAGGAGCCCCGATACAGCTGAGTGGTGCATCAGATAGCTAAGAGGGAAAGAGATACTCCATCGATCCGTTCGATAGTGCAGTGCATATAAATTTTCTAGAAGTCAAACTTTGGAAACTTTGATCAGGTTTACACAAAATATTATTTATATCTACAATACCAAAGATACATCATATGAAACTACATCTTGTGATGAATCTAATGATATATGTTTGCCATTCTAGATGCAAATGTTTTGCTCCACGTACCTGGTCAAACTTTCTGAAGTTTAACTTTTCAATAAATCTATATGCTATGGACCGAAGAGAGTACCTAAGTCGAGAGAGATCAAGTGTGTGTGAAGGAGAAAGAGTGAGTGTTCAAAAAGAGTGTGTGTGTGAAAGAGAATGGGATAACAAATGATAAAATAGAGAGAAAGTGTGTGCATGTCTTATGCAGACATATCATGCATGCATCTCCGAGATAGAAAATCGAGGTGAGGAGATACACGGAGATAGCTAGTGCGTGGTTGTTTGCAACGGAGAGATACCCCCCTATAGCACCTATCCAATAGAGGTCTGGCCAACAAGGGACAGAGGTCGAGAGGGACGTATGGAGAAGATGGACGCATGGGGAGGGAGAGAGGGTGTGTGTGATAGAGAGATCCCCTCGAGATCGTGAGGGGACTATATGGGTGGGAGATCAAGGGACGAGGTGTGTGTGCGATAGATAGATGCCCCGAGAGAAATCGAGATAGACCAAGTGAGGGAAAGAGGCAATTGGTATGTTTGTGATGGAGATTGAGAAATAGTCATATACATAGGGGGGCTGCGTGTGCCTACAATGGAGTGAGAGACAGTCATACTTTGCTAGGCTTGAGATTGTGTGTGTGTGTGCGTGTCAGATGGAGAGAGAATGAGGGAGAGAGAGAGAGAGTTTTAGATGGGTCTATCTAGGTGCGAGTGAGATATGCATCTGTATGTGTAACCTAGGGAGATGGAGAGTTCGAGAGATAGAGGGAAGAGCCCTGATACGGCGGAGTGGTGCGTGAGAGAGTTACGGACAACGAGCTAGGGAATTTGTGTGCGTACGATGAGTGCACCCTATATATTTAGCTTGGACTAGAGAATCATACATTGTGTGCCAGAGAGACCTATACATGGAGTGTGCATGCGAACTAGAAAGACCAAGAGAGAGAGAGAGAGAAAGAGATACAAATATATATATATATATATATATAGAGACAGAGAGAGGGAGAGGGACCAACAAGGTTTGTGTTTGTATGCGTGCGATAGAAACGAAGATTGTCGGCTAGAGGGAGAACAAGAGTCCGGGAGAGGGGGAGGTCGCATTTATGCATCGAAGACTGATATAAACCATGTTTCGATATAAATTTGCATTCAAATATTCGAATTGGAGAACATCGTGTTTGCAATCCACACATGAACGGAGATATGTGTATCAAACAAGTTCATTAATTTGACTTTCAGCATGTTCATGGAGTACTATAATACAACATGCTACTCAATTGAGGTGTTCAATATTGGATTTAGTCCACATTTTGACCGGGTGAACGAACTGTTTCATTGAACCGAGATATTTCATTTTGGGTTAGATTCCTGTTTTTGAGTGGGTCAACTTTTTGTGAAATAGTAAATTGTTAGCAACGAGCATGTAAAAGCACATTACTCCCGAGCATCATCTCACCATCTAAAAAAGAAGTGGCAAGCTAATAAATTTGATTCAAATCGACTTGGTAAGGTAGATGTGGATGCTCGTTCTCCCAAAATTTGAACGAACCGCTAAACACCCTCTACTCACTGGAATTCACCTGAGCAAATAAATGGGAGACGCGAAACTACCGGCCTATGTGTGACACGTATCAATTGGCACGTTGTACATCGAGGGTAGGGTTGTAACTTCATCCAAGCGCGCCCCCTCCTCGGCCGAAATGGCAGGCGCCGAATAATTCATAAACCATGGACAACAAAATTCCCTCTCCTCAGCCGAAATCGCTCGCACCCACTATTTCAAAACACGCCCTCCTCGCTCGAAATCGCCGCGCCCACTATTTCAAAACATGCCCTCCTCGCCCGAAATCGATGGCGCCCACTATTTGGGAGAAGCAAAGTTACCCTACTATCCCCGACCCTCAAGACACAGACCCAAGCCCAGAAGCCAAAAGGCAGGGGTAGAACTGAACTTCCCCCACATTTCAGACAAATGCGTCCGTAAGACATGGTTCCCCCTCCCAATTCCCCATTCATACAGCATGGGCGTAAAATCACCTTCTCCCCAGCCATGAAACCTCAGCCCCTCCTCCATGGTGCCCCCACCGCCGCCCTCCTCCCCAATGCCGGAGCCGCTATCCGTTTGCCGTCGTGCACTTGGCCATTTGCCTCTTACTCCGTGCTGTCGGAGCTGCCTCGACGACGACCGCGTGAACCGTATCAGAGCCAATTCACCTGCGCTATTGTGCACGGCGCCGGAGTGGCTCCAACTTCGGACGCGTCCAGGGCCACGGTGCTGCTTCCCCGTAGCCATCGACCGTCGCGACATATCTGCTTTCCTGCCGCCGGGATCCACCGCAACCGCGCCGGCCTCACCGACTCGGCAGCTGGAGCTGCCTACTTCACCGGACCGCAACATAGGTCGTACACTCAACTTTAATCACTTTATTTAGGCGTCAGTCACCTGAATTTTTATTCTGGGTCAGCCGATTCCTAATGGGAAGCAGCACCCCTCGAGGTGGTGGAGCTCCTAGGCTGTCGGTTGGCTGGGGCAGTAGTGCCTCGGTGTCTATCATAGGGGTCCGGGGGCGCAAGTTCGCCGTGGAAGCAACGCTTAGGTGGCTATCTTAGAGTTGCGTGGGTTGAAGGTACTGCCACCGCCGGATCTGGATGACGACGAGTCTTTGAGGTTTGACCGATGGCGGCACAACCACGGCAGTGCGGTGGGGCGGGGGGTGGGGTTTTGGTCGGAGCTTGCGCGGTGAGTGACGGCGAAGGCAGGCTGCTCTGCCGGTGGTCGCTGGCTCTTCGGGGAAGATTCTGAACATTGTCAGCCGAGAGGCACAAGACAGCCATCAAGCCATCCGGCGTAGAACAGACAGTACCAAAATAAAATAAAATCGTGTGACCCCAATTTAGTTTTAAGTCAACAGACGTGTGACCACTCTCGTACCTTACTGTTGATCTCTTAGTGTATTTCTTCAGATCAGAGATATGTGTCGTTCTTAACATTATGCGTTTTCTGCATCTTCAGCCACACCGTCTTCCTTCTCACCGCAGCTGCTCCAACAAGGGAAGCATACACCAGAAGGGAGCTATAGTCCCCACTCAATAGTTCCCTACATCGAATGTGCGTGCCCGACATGGATAGCCACAACAACTACAGGGCCATTGACAAGTCAGTACATGATGCTCACTCCTATGGATGGCGGCCAGATAGGTTGTACCCTCATCTTACTTGTGTGCAACATTTATGGCTTCGTTATTCATCTAAGCATGGAAAATAGATTATCACATGTCACTGTATATTCATGTTGATCTCTTAAGAGTCTTGTTCAGGAGTTAACGCTGTTCCATAGTTCAAATAAGAGACTTGTTCATTAGGTAACGCTGTTCCATAGTTATCATCCATCAACCAATGCTATCCCACAGGCTGGTGATTATACCACTTCTAGTATTACCTATGTTGTTCTTTAATACTTTTGTGTGCCATCTAGTTAATCTCGAGTCCAAGCAATACATATTCTGTAGCTTTCATCTGTGTTCTCCCTTTAGTTTTTGAGACCTGTTGCTGCTAGTTAAGCCCAGTCAGCCGGGAGGCACAAGACGGCCATCAAGCCATCCGGCGTAGATCAGACAGTACCAAAATAAAATAAAATAATGTGACCCCAATTTAGTTTTCAGTCAACAGACATGTGACCACTCTCGTACCTTACTGTTGATCTCTTAGTGTATTTCTTCATATCAGAGATATGTGTCGTTCTTAACATTATGAGTTTTCTGCATCTTTAGCCACACCGTCTTCCTTCTCACCGCAGCTGCTCCAACAAGGGAAGCATACACCAGAAGGGAGCTATAGTCCTCACTCAATAGTTCCCTGCATCGAATGTGCGTGCCCGACATGGACAACCACAACAACTGCAGGGCCATCGACAAGTTAGTACATGATGCTCACTCCTATGGATGGCGGCCAGATAGGTTGTACCCTCATCTTACTTGTGTGCAACATTTATGGCTTCGTTATTCATCTAAGCATGGAAAATAGATTATCACATGTCACTGTATATTCATGCTGATCTCTTAAGAGTCTTGTTCAGGAGTTAACGCTGTTCCATAGTTCAAATAAGAGACTTGTTCTTTAGGTAACGCTGTTCCATAGTTATCATCCATCAACCAATGCTATCCCACAGGCTGGTGATTATACCACTTCTAGTATTACCTATGTTGTTCTTTAATACTTTTATGTGCCATCTAGTTAATCTCGAGTACAAACAATACATATTCTGTAGCTTTCATCTGTTTTCTCCATTTAGTTTTTGAGACCTGTTGCTGCTAGTTAAGCCCAGTCAGCCGGGAGGCACAAGACGGCCATCAAGCCATCCGGCGTAGATCAGACAGTACCAAAATAAAATAAAATAATGTGACCCCAATTTAGTTTTCAGTCAACAGACGTGTGACCACTCTCGTACCTTACTGTTGATCTCTTAGTGTATTTCTTCATATCAGAGATATGTGTCGTTCTTAACATTATGAGTTTTCTGCATCTTCAGCCACACCGTCTTCCTTCTCACCGCAGCTGCTCCAACAAGGGAAGCATACACCAGAAGGGAGCTATAGTCCCCACTCAATAGTTCCCTGCATCGAATGTGCGTGCCCGACATGGACAACCACAAAAACTACAGGGCCATCGACAAGTCAGTACATGATGCTCACTCCTATGGATGGCGGCCAGATAGGTTTTACCCTCATCTTACTTGTGTGCAACATTTATGGCTTCGTTATTCATCTAAGCATGGAAAATAGATTATCACATGTCACTGTATATTCATGCTAATCTCTTAAGAGTCTTGTTCAGGAGTTAACGTTGTTCCATAGTTCAGATAAGAGACTTGTTCTTTAGGTAACGTTGTTCCATAGTTATCGTCCATCAGCCAATGCTATCCCACAGGCTGGTGATTATACCTATGTTGTTCTTTAATACTTTTGTGTGTTATCTAGTTAATCTCGAGTACAAACAATACATATTCTGTAGCTTTCATCTGTGTTCTCACTTTAGTTTTTGAGACCTGTTGCTGCTAGTTAAGCCCAGTCCTACTATTTATGTCGTCTCCTACTGGCACTCATTACATAAATCTAACTACTAGTTGTCTTCCATGCATGTCAGATATAATTACACACACAGATATATCCACAAGAACCTCACGGAGCAATGTAACGGCCAACAAACTTGACGTCAATGATACCCAATATGATGGAACATGTAAAGTCAGTTCTTTAGAAGACTTGCAGAAAGATGATGAATCCTATTCACCCCACAAGGTCCTTGCTCTAACTTGGCCCGTGATATGGGTACAACATGCATATAATGTCCTGGAGTGCATCTACTCTATTGCAATGCCATGTGCTTAGCCTACTGATCATGCATGTAAATATGTCATGCCTTCCTATTTTTCAGTACCTATTCCATTCACGATAACATGTTTTCAAATTCAAGTACTGTCATTCTACTCTGTCGCAATGCCATCTGCTTAGTTTGGACATCATGCTTCTCAATATCTTATGCATTGTTATTCATCAGTATGTACTCCATCTGTCTACCATACCATGTTATTTTTACATTGAAGTGTTGTTCTAGTGGTCTGTTGCAATGCCATCTTAGTTTCCCAATCATACACGCATATGTTGCCTTGGTGTTTTTCTGTACGTATTCCGCTATCATATAGTTTTACATTCAACTAGTGTTTTTCTTACTCTGTTGTCCTGTCGTATCCCTAGCTCTTACATCATACTCCCTCCATCCGGATTACATGTCGCAGAAATGGATAAAAATGGATGTATCTAGAACTGAAATACGCCTAGGCACATCCATTTATTTTCGGATGGAGGGAATACATGTCAATATGTCATGCCTTTCTATTCTTCGGTACCTATTCCATCTCTCTGCCGTAGCATGTTTTATAATTGAAGCACCATTCTTCTATATAAGGCATGCAAGGGGAAGACGGCTTTGTTAGAAACTGAAGGGTTACAAACAAGGTCTTTGCAAAAGATCCAAACGCCAGGAGATAGTAAACCAACTCCAGTGTTCATAGATACTACTCCAGCACAGAGAAACCCAACTCTTACTGATAAATAGCAGATTCCAGTGGCCAAAGAACTAGTCCGCTCCAGTCCAACCAAAATATGTCAACTCCATTCTAAGAAGCGTGTGCGTATCCTCGCATCATGAAATTTTATAGCATTCAGATCATATTTTCTACATGTTTCTTACCCATCTCTCTTTTAGAAAATAAGCTTAAAGTATAGAAGACTTTCTATATTGGCATCGTGTTTGAGGAAAGTATATTGCGGGAATTCTCTGTGCTCCAATGCTGATGTAAGTACCTGTTGTATATCACTATATTTTTACATCAGCATGTATTTTTGTTAATCGGCGTGAATCCAACCTTTATCTAATCTAAGTTTACTTGTAGCAAAATGTATAATTAAAGGCGACAATGTTGATTTTTCTAAGGAAAAGTTCCTGGTAGTTTTGCATACCAAGCTGCATGAGTGTACTATCTCATATCATGCACATTACTAAATTGTAGTGATGTTCTGGCTGCCCAATCATTCATTGTGTCAATGTTGCTTTTCTATTACCTTACCTGGCTGATGATAGCTGTGCCATATTGTGTTAATTTGGTTTAGGCTGGTGTGGTCTGGTAGCCCAAACGTTCATTGTGCCAATGTTGCTTTCCTATTATCTGACATGGCCAATGATAGCAATGCTAGTGTGTTAATTTGGTGTAGGCTGCTGAAGATAAGAAGAAAACTCTGAAAACAGCAAGGCAACCCCATTGTTTCTTTCCAATAAATCTAGTCTAGGTAATATGGCAATAACTCTTGATTAATCTGTTCGGTTCCCCTCCTAATTTATGTTATGATGCAGTGGTCAAGACACTCTCCACTATCAATAATACAAGCCTGCCAAAATTGCCATCTGAATCTGTTCAGTTTCATCTGTCTCGAATCCAACAGAAAAAATGTATGTTTGTGAACCAATTACTGGCTGAATCAATGATGGAAATCATGGAGGAATCAGAGGTGCACATTCTTGCACAACAACAACTGATCAATGTTTTCAGAGACAGTGTAGCAAAGAAGGAAGAACTTGCTCACATGCTTATGGACGTCATCCGCGCTGAGGTTGCTTATTGTGAGGTTGTAGATCGTTAAGTTCTGTTCATTTATTTGCACTGGCATCAATCTTTGATTACCCAGTGGATGTAATTTCCTGCAATATATGCTGGATGTGCTACGTTTTTCCTTGTATGCCATACGTTTGCATAGCGCGCCTCACATTCCAGCTAACTGGTCGCTAGGAAGCCAAAAAGCAGTGAAATTAATAGCTAGCACGAATAGTCGTTTGATGTTATCTAATTGGGCCGACAGACATGTTCTAACATTAGCGAGCCCATTAAGTTGATGGGCCGTAACCAGGCCGAAAGCTCTATTGGGCCGCTATAATTGAAATGAGCCAATAGTTAATGCTTGGCCCTGTTACCTCCCTGGTCGTTAACATGCTGACATCAAAGCGGGTAATAAGTGGGCCCATTCGATTTCACGGGTCGTTAACAGGCCAATACTAAGGTCACGCTATATATGGCCCAACTGTATTGTCGGCCTTTAGCAGGACGAAAGAGACAGCGGGCTCGTACTGGATCATGAAGAGCATGGGCCGCTAAGAGGCCGAAAGTCAGGTCAGACTATATATGGCCCAACTGTGTTGTGGGCCTTTAGCAGGCCGAAAGAGAAACTGGGCTGGTATTGGACCATGAAGAGCATGGGCTGTTAAGAGGCCAAAACTCAGGTCCGACTGCAAATGGCCCAACTCATTTATGGGCCATTAACAGGCTGAAAGACACACCGGGCTGGAAATTGGCCCAACAATTAAATGGGTCGCTAAAAGGCCGAAAGACGTACATCCTGAAAATTGGCCCATCCCTTGAATGGGCTGTTAACATGCCGAAACTACATCAGGCCGATATTGAGCCGAAATATATAGCGGGCTATTAACGGGCTCGAACTGACGATGGGCTGCAATGGTGTCAAATAGTTGACGGGCCGAATTGGCAAATCTCGTATGGGTCGTGGGCTTAAATGGACCAGACACAAGTAGGCCCTATATGGGACGTCCTGCTAATTTTGACTGGGCTGACCTCTTTCACCTAAATGGGCCATTGTTGGGCCTTGCCATGTGTCAACGTATCATAGGCGCCTCCCGTACAATGAGTGGATGACATCTGTCCCAACGCTGAGCCGACACGTGGATCCTCCGGCGAATGAGAATTTTACACGTGGAAAATCCCCATTGGTCTGGGCTGTTAACTGGTTATCGGATCCAAACCGGAACCCGATAGGTTAACGGCGACCCATTACGGTGGATGCCATGAGTCGGTTACCCTTGACAAAAATACTTCCATGACGTGCCAAGTATCATCATGGAAGTGGACACTTCCTTGATGATAATTTTGGTATTGTCATGGAACACTTCTACGACAGCACAGGTATGACTATCTTGATTCTGTCATAAAATCGTCATGGATGAACACGCATGACAGAAAATGTGACCTACTGTGACAAACACGTATCATCACGGAAGTGTATTTTTTGTAGTGTTGACTTGTGCTAATTGCTAAAATCTGCCCACAACTAAAATTGGGAAAAGGATAGATTTTTATTTTGGTCAAGTAGTCTAATCACCCCCTCTAGACATACTTTTGATCCTACAAGTGGTATCAGAGCTTTATTCTGCATTAGCCTTGATTTCCATAGCTTTGGTGATCATAGCCTTGGTTTCACAACCTAGGAGAGTATGGCGTCTAGCGAGGGAAATTACCACCGTAGAGGTCCTTACTTTGATGGTACTAATTTTGCTAGTTGGAAGCATAAGATGAAAATGCATATTCTTGGTCATAACCCCGCTGTTTGGGCTATTGTGCGTATTGGCTTGCAAGGTGATTTCTTCGAGGATGGAAAAGAACTGGATCATGAAGCGACAGTGGAAGAAATGAATATGTTGCAATACAATGCTCAAGCTTGCGATATTCTCTTCAATGGATTGTGCCCTGAAGAATTCCACAAAATCAGCCGCCTTGGGAATGCAAAGGAAATTTGGGATACTTTGGTTGATATGCACGAAGGTACCGAGTCCGTCAAGGAATCCAAGTTGCATGTGCTTGAAAGTCAACTTGAGAAGTTCAAGATGAAGGATGGAGAAGGAGTCGCCAAAATGTACTCTAGGCTTGCTCTCACCACAAATGAGATTGCCGGCTTAGGAAGTGAAGAGATGACCGACAAATTCATCACCAAGAAGATCCTTAGAGCCTTGGATGGAAAATATGACACCGTGTGCACCTTGATCCAAATGATGCCAAATTACAAAGATCTCAAGCCCACGGAAGTCATTGGTAGAATTGCTGCTCATGAGATGTCACTCAAGGGTAAGGAAGAGCTTCACCATAAGTCAAGTGGTGCTTACAAAGCTTCAAGTGATGCCCCTACAACATCAAGTGAGAAGCAAGTCTCCAATGAAGAATTAAGCTTAATGGTGAAGAACTTCAACAAATTCTACAAGAATAGAAGCAAAGAGAGAAGCTCCAAGTCAAGGTCCTACAATGACAAAAGATCTTCTAGTCGTGATCGTAATTGCTACAATTGTGGAAGACTCAGACACTGCTCCAATGAGTGTACGACTCCCTACAAGAAGAGAGAAGACTCACCAAAAAGGAGAAGTAGAAGAGATGAATCACCTCCAAGAGAGAGAAGGAGTAGAGATGATCGTTATGAACGAAGACCCTCTGAAAGAAGCAAGGATTCGAAAAGGAAGGACAAGTCATCAAAGAGCTACACAAGACGAAGACATCTAGCTCACGTTGGTGAATGGGTATCCGGTTCCAACTCCGATAACTACTCCGAGAGAAGCTATCACTCCGACTCCGACTATACTCAAGATGAAGGTGTTGCCGGTCTTGCACTAGTGTCATCCAACTCCTACGACATATTTGACTCACCAAATGAAGGAATTGGAAGATGCTTCATGGCTAAAGGCCCCAAGGTATCACACCCTGAGTATCTTGATTTTGATAGTGATGAAGATGATTTGCTAGGTGATGATGATTTATTTATTGACAAAACTATTGATAAAATCTGTGATGAACTTGCTAGTAATCATGCTAATCAAGATGAAACGAATGACAATGATAAGAAGGAGATTGAGCGTCTAACTAAAGAACTAAACACTCTTAAGTTAGCTCATGAAACAACTCAAGAGGATCATAGAGAGCTCCTAAGGACTCGTGAGAAGCTATGCTTCGAGAAGCTTAATTTAGAGCAAGCACATGAGTTCCTAAATGTCATGGTATAACATGGCCACCTATGGGGCCATCGGCCCCTTGTAGTTCGGCAGGGGGGAAGAGCACATTGCACAAAGAGCGGAGAGCGTAGAGCAGCACGGCAGCAATGACACGAGTAGTTTTTACTCAGGTTCGGGCCACCGTGAGGCATAAAACCCTACTCCTACTTTGGTGGATTGATGAGAAGACCGTGGTGGAGACGCATCGCTCTAGCCCGGCAAGGTCGCCTTAGGACGGGAGCAGCTGCGCGTGTATGAGGG
The DNA here is from genome assembly GCA_011799875.1 of Thinopyrum elongatum. NCBI lineage: Eukaryota > Viridiplantae > Streptophyta > Magnoliopsida > Poales > Poaceae > Thinopyrum > Thinopyrum elongatum. The sequence continues at coordinate 453,912,831 of CM022300.1, read as the reverse complement.
TACATGGGTCCGAATCCTTTCTAAGGTAGCCACGACCCTCCTTTTATAGGTCAAGGGGTTACCACAATGGCAAAACGGTTATTATCCAGTGATTAGATAGCCACAGTGCTATCATACCTAACTCTGGCAGTTAGGACAAAGTGCATTAAATGCACCACTTAACGTCACGTCGCAGATGCGGCCCGACAAGCCTTGCCACGCCGTCTTGGTCTGCTCCTGCCTACCTGTGCGACACGCATCCAGACGGGTGTCACACAGGGGTAATCTTCTCTCCAAACAGCTACCACGCGCTAAATGGCAGCCACTTAACCACCTGGGGGCTCGACACCGCATTGATAGATGACTTGCGTCACGGTGAGGTGGAGCGGTGGCGCTTTGGCGGGGTAGTCCGCCCTCGGCGTCCCTGGCAAGCCTGCCGGGGGAGTCTTGAGACTTGTCTTCAGGGTAACCTCGACCCCGCCAGGCGCGCCTGCCCAGCAAGGGAGGTTTTTCCTTAGTGGTATCTTGCTCATTTGGTTGGTTTTGGTCTTCTTGATTCGCCCTTTGATTTCTCAAAGGGCTATCTCTTCTGCTTGGACTCGTCTTGGATGTTGCAACCTTGCTCTTGAGCCTGTGTATAGTTCGGGCAACACACGCCTGGGGTTTGTTGCACCGACAGGGGCCCCCGGGCTTGGCCCGAACGCGCTGCCGAGCATCGTCGGGGTAGGCCCTGTCTAGTACACAGGCGAGGGGGTTGTGGCAGCTCATCCTTTGAGATCTTCTTTGCTTCTTCATTAACCTGTGCTTGAGTCAGTTTCCGCTTTTTCCGCTCGCCGCATGATGCCAATTGCAGTGGGGCCATCTCTGTAATGGCCCGTGAATGACTTTAACACACGGGGGAGTAACTGCCAATTCACTCATCCCACCACGCCCTTATCCTTTGCCACGTATGCCGCATGCATTGAGTGGGGTAGGTAATGGAGGCGCGTGGTGCGGGAGAGAGCGTCATGGCAGGGGCCCAGTATTCTTGGGTTGGTGTAAGGGGACGACAATTGGATCCGGCCGTCGGTGGTAGTTTAGACGGGTCGGATCAGAAAGAACCCCTCTGGGGTGGGGGTGAGGGATCAGCCCCTAGCCCCAGTCTGCCTATAAAAAAGGGGGGTGAGATGGAGCAGAAGTGTCCATCCACGCACCTCCCCTCTTTCATTCCTTGCTTTCTCATTTGTTATCTTGATGGGGAGAGACCGGGGCCAGGCCCCGGGCTCTAACTCGGGGTCGATGATGCCGAACGCTCGTGCTGACGCTCGGGGAGTGAGTCTGGTCCGGGGCTGTAGGAGATGCGGCGGTCGAAGGTGTGGGTGCCGAACCACCCACAGTGTGGGAGGCGTTACGCTTCTCTAAAATGGTGAAGTGCTCGTCTTCCCCACATGAGCCGGTCGCCTGATGGGGGGTGCAGTGCTCGGGATCCTTGGTAATCCCAGCACTACTCCTTCCAGCAGAGTCGGGGTTGACGTTGAAGACGGCGGCGCCTTCCAGCCCGCCAAGGTGGGCAGCAGTGCTCTTCGCGTGCCTCGGACGTCGCCGTCGTCTACTGTTTCCCCGTGGGAGGCGACGGGCCGAGGGGTCGGCGTCCTCCTAGAGCGGTGGTGATGAGAAAAAAATGAGGGAAGACGGAAAAGGCGGGTGGCAGGCCATCAGGTCAAAGTACGATGGCACCGACACCTTCGTCTCATACTGCCGGCCCGCTGCCTCGTCTTTCTGCTCTTCCCCTCCTTCCCCGGCACCATCATCATCGGCCTCTTCAGGGTGGTTGCCGGGGAGGGGGTCCCTCTCTTGGTGCCTTCACCTCCTCCAGCAGTCTCCCAGCTGAGCTCTGGCGGCTCTCCCTGCCAGCGCTTGTGCTGGGGCTTCATGCTGGCCCTGGTGGCGGTGGCCAGGGGTCGTCTCCGCCACTCTCTTCACCATCACCTTCGCCCGCGCCCTCTCGATCTTGTTAGGCTCCTTGTCATGGGGCCTGATGGGATCAGGCTGGGCTTCTGCCCAGGCACCCCTTTTGCCCTCTTCGCCTCCCGCGGTAGTTCCTAGGAGGAGAGGGACACGAAAGTGATTACGCGACACTTATCTTTTTTCAGTCTAAAGCATGTAGGCATTCGCCAAACTTTAGTCTAAAAATATGTAATCTGCTTTATCCATGTTTGTGTCCTGTAAGATCTGTACTTGCTTATCGCATATTAATGAAAAAGACAAGCTTTGCCAGGTACTTGTGCATGTGTTATGTCCATGCAGAGGCGAGATGCCTCTATACGTTTAAGTAAACAAGTTTTCTCCGGCAAGCTATCTTGCCGGTGCCTTTCGTTTGTTGCCGCGGGGCTTGGCCTGCCAGGCACAAAACCATGGAAAGGGACCAGCTCCTCGCCGAACCCCCTCTGTCAAAGGCCACTACAACCACCCTGACCGAAGCAACGTTCAGGATGCAGGACGGGAGCACCCATGCCTTGGAGGTGACGAGGTTTTCATATGCACAAGTTTTCACCTTACAGAACATGTATGGATAAGAAATAACTTATCTGCTTGGCTTGTCGGGGACTGATATGTAGGCTTGTCTTCATTTCTTCTTTTCGGGACCAGGTCCACGGCAAGAACCCTACAACTTAGTGCAGAGGAAAACAATGCTACATGTGCCCTGATCTACATGATCATGCTATGCTCATGTTATGCTTATGCATGCATGCAAGTTTTAGGGGCCCCTAGTGCTTCGTTTACTCACCTGTTGCTCAGGGTCTGCGCCTGGCTTTGTACAAAGCGTTACATGCAACATCAGCAAGGCTTGTACAAAAGGGTGGCTGCCGGGCTAGGCCCGACAGCCGCGCCTTACGGGTAGAACTTACAGAGATGCTCAATGTTCCATGAGTTTTGCAAATGAATGCCATCTCTAGTCTCCAGATGGTCTGCGCCGGGTCTGGTGACTCGTATTACCCGGTAAGGGCCTTCCCACTTTGGTGTCAACTTGTTTGCACCCTTGGCGGACTGAACACGCCTAAGGACAAGGTCGCCTTCCGCAAAGCTCCGGGCATGAACCCTTCGGCTGTGATAGCGACGCAGGGCTTGTTGGTAGCGTGCAGCACGCGTAGCAGCCCGGAGACGGTTCTCCTCAAGTAGCACAGTATCGTCACGCCGGTACTGTTCTTGCGCTACTTTATCGTAGGCAAGTACTCGAGGTGATCCGTATATGAGTTCCGTGGGGATCACTGCTTCTGCCCCATAGACTAGGGAGAAGGGAGTCTGGCCGGTAGCATGATTTGGTGTCATACGGAGGGACCAAAGAACCACCGACAGCTTGTCGATCCATCGCCTGCCACACTTCTGCAGCCTATCAAATGTTCTTGTCTTGAGTCCTCGCAGCACTTCAGCGTTCGCCCTCTCAGCTTGTCCGTTGCTTCTGGGATGAGCAACAGAGGCAAATGAGACCTTGCTTCCGAGGGCATGAATGCATTGCATGAAGGCGTGGCTTGTGAATTGGGTGCCATTGTCAGTGATGACTCTAGCGGGTACTTCAAAATGGCACACCAATCCTTTCAATAACTTGATAGCTGACTGTGTGGTCACCTTCCTCACGGGCTCCACTTCCGGCCACTTTGTGAACTTGTCGATGGTGACGTACAAGAACTCAAAGCCCCGGGTAGCACGGGGGAAGGGGCCCAAGATGTCGAGCCCCCAGACCGAAAAGGGCCATGACAAAGGGATCGTCTGGAGAGCTTGAGCAGGTTGATGGATATTCTTGGAGTGGAACTGGCATGCTTCACATTTGGTGACTAGCTCGATTGCATCTTGGAGGGCCGTGGGCCAGTAGAAACCTTGCCAGAAAGCCTTTCCGACCAGGGCCCTTGATCCAATATGGGAGCTGCACACGCCTTTGTGTATCTCCGCCAGCAGTTCCTTCCCTTCTTCCCGGCAAACGCACTTTAATTTCACACCGTTGGGCCTCCTTCTGTATAGTACGTCATCGACGAACTGATACATACTGGCCCTCCGGGCTACTTTTTTAGCTTCTTCTTGCTCTTCGGGAAGTTCTCCAGTTTGGAGGTAACGGACTATCTGCTGTGCCCAAGTTGGAGCCTAAGGCTCAACAATAAGGATCAGCGGCACCTCCTCGTTCGTGGGAGCGCATGCCTCAACCGCGAGAATTGGAAGTTCGGCGGGAGGGTCGTGCTTGCCAAGCGAAGTGGAGTTATTCCCGCCATCCTCTCTGTCAGGGGCTTCAGGAAGCTCTACCGGGAGAGGCTTGCCAGAGTCCAGTTTTCTCCTCTTTCTTGCTTTCCTTGGCGGGACTGGTAGCTTCCGCGGCCTCTGCAGCGACTGCTTCTCGGTACATGTTGTCCACGCATATAATTGCGTCCTTTTTGTCTGATGGAATGGAAATGATGCCCATTGGCCCTGGCATCTTCAGCATGTTGTAGGCATAGTGGGATGCCACCATGAATTTTGCCACGGCTGGACGACCAAGGATTCCATTGTATGGCAGGGGGAGGTCAACCACATCAAACACGATCTTCTCAGTCCGGTAGTTCAACTCCCCCCAAACGTTACTGGAAGTGCGATCTTTCCCTTAGGACGACTTCTGCCGGGGTTGATCCATTGGAAAGTACCAGTAACTTTGAGCTCTTCATCTGCTATCTGGAGCTTGCTGATGACCTTGGGAGAAATCAGATTCAACCCGGTCCCGCCGTCAACCAACTTCTTTGTGACCTTGAGGTTGCGGATTGTTGGTGAAAGCAACAACGGCAAACACCCTACTGCGGTGGTGCGGTCAGGGTGATCCTCTTCATCAAAGATGATGGGCGTGCAGGACCACTTGAGTGGCTTCCGAGAATCTGTCGCTGGCTCCACGGCATTGACCTCACGCACCCACTGTTTAAAATGGCGGTGAGAGGAATGCAGGGATGCACCTCCATCAATGCATAGGGCGTCTGTAGCCTCCTGGACCTCCTGCTCACTGGTTTCTTCTTCATCTCCTTCATAACTCTCGTCATCGCATTCCTTCTTCTCACGGCCTCTGGCAGGTTTCCCTTGATACTGAGGGGCCTTGCCGGGGCAACCTCCTCTGCTGCCTCGGCCCTTCCCGCCAACACCATCTTGATCTCTCTCTTTGTCATGCTTCTCGTACTCAGCCTTCTTCTTCTTGACGAGTTGCTCAACCTGCTGACACTCTTGAAGATCATGGCCTTTGGTCCGATGGATCTTGCAATACAGCCCGTCAGCCTTCCCAGCCTTCTCGGCAGCCACGACTTCCCGGCAATCAGCGCATGTGGCAACTTCCTTGCCGGGAGCCTCGGTCTTGGCCTTCTTGTCGGTACTAGGAGTACTCCATCCTTCAACAGCTAGCACTGCCTTATCCCTGCTGTTCTTGTTGCGTTCTTTGTTCTTTTTCTTCTGATTGGTGGCGTCGTCGTCGTCCTCTGAGTCAACATCGACGCCATCTTCTTCACCGGGGAGACGCCTCCCCTCCTCTGTTTGGGAACACTTATCCGCCAAAGTGCACAACTCATTCATAGTCTTGGGCAATCGGACGTTCGTCTTGGAACATATCCTGCAGTTGCGTACGTTGGACTGGAATGCAGCTATCACAGCTGCCGGGTGGATGTCCAGAATGTTCCTGTGCACCCGACTGAACCTCCGCATGTATTTCCGCAAACTCTCTCCTTCCTTCTGTGGGAGGAGCTGCAAGTCGCTGGGACGCCCTGGTTCTTGATGACCGCCCGTGAAGGCGCCAACGAATTCATGGCACAGGTCGGCCAAAGACGAGATGGATTTCTCCAGCAAGTGCATCTGCCACGACCTCACATTTGGCTTGAGTGCCAAAGGGAAGTAGTTGGCGAATACCCGCTCATCTCTTCCTCCCGCGGCTTGAACAACAATGGTGTAGATGCTCAAGAACTCTGCCGGGTTCAATCTTCCATCGTACTTTTCTGGTATCTCTGGCTTGAACGTACAGGCAGATGGCCAACGGACTCGCCACAGCTCGTGAGTGAAGGCGGGGCACCCAACCTCGAAAGGGAGGTATCCGTCTCCACCGGGAACGGGCTCGTCGACATCGGGGCCATTGCACCTATGAGACTAACGGCGGGTTTTGCGGCGTCGTTCGATGGTGACGCCCGCGTCCCCCCTCCACCCATCTTCCAAGACTCGTCGCTGGTCTCGACGTGCTCGGGGATCAGACGAAGCCATCGATACATCGTCGGGTTCTTGGCCGCATGGCTCTGGCTGTGGCCCCTGCGCTGGCTGCCGCGGAGGGGATTGCACTATGGGGTGGCCCCTTCGGTACGACCAGCGGCTCGGGCTGTTGTCACCGCCTATGGAGGCTGTGGCGGGCCTCCCCGCTGTGATCCTCCCGCCTCAGCGAAACCAATCAAGCTCTGAATGGTGGCTCTCCACTCATCCATCTGATCGGCCGCCGGCGGAAATCTCAACAGGAGTTGGGCCCGCGCCATGGCTTCCGAAGTGGTGCTCGGCATAGACGACAACGCAGATCGCGACGTCGCCTGGCTTCTGACGGTGCCGGTAGTGACAGCGCCGTGCTCTCGTCACCGTGAGCCGGTCGCCAGGGTGGCGTGGCGATGAGGTGGATGCGCTTGGGGATTGGCGACCCCATTCGGTGCACAGTCTCGGCTAGCTTGTCCTGGGGGTGGCGCGTGCCCTGTAGCCGCACCCGCAGCGGGGGCGGCTAGAGGGTTGCGGTTTACCCTAGAGAGAGCGCCATCGCTGCAGCTGCGTTCCTCAGTGGGGCGGAGAGGTAGAGATGGAATAATCTCTCCACCCACATCCTGTGGAGCATGGCCGCTGGGATGCTGTTGACTGTGTCCTTCTCCGGCGCCTCCCGCTCCCGTTTCGGCCGCAGGGGGAATGGCGACGCCGCCGCCTGTGCCGGCCACGTCCCCCGCAGTGCCCACGTCCCCATGCGCCTCCGTAGCCCCCATGGCATCAGTGGCCATGTGCGAAGGGGCCTTCAAGGTGGACGGGTGAGATGCAGCACCGGACTTTTTCTTGGGCACCATGGATGATGAAGCCATTGATGAAGGAAACGATGTTGAAGATGACGCGCTGCTTACACCCTCGGGTTCGCGCAAGCGCTTCTCCCTACCTGGCGCGCCAAAGATGTCGTGGTTTAACACGGCCACCTATGGGGCAATCGGCCCCTTGTGGTTCGGCAGGGGGGAAGAGCACATTGCAAAAAGAGCGGAGAGCGTAGAGCAGCACGGCAGCGATGACACGAGTAGTTTTTACCCAGGTTCGGGCAGCATCGAGGCGTAAAACCCTACTCCTGCTTTGGTGGGTTGATGAGAGGACCGTGGTGGAGATGCAACGCTCTAGCCTGGCAAGGTCGCCTTGGGACGGGAGCAGCTGCGCGCGTATGAGGGTAAAGGGGTCCGAATCCTTTCTAAGGTAGCCACGGCCCTCCTTTTATAGGTCAAGGGGTTACCACAATGGCAAAATGGTCATTATCCAGTGATTAGATAGCCACAGTGCTATCATACCTAACTCTGGCAGTTAGGACAAAGTGCATTAAATGCACCGCTTAACGTCACGTTGCAGATGTGGCCCGGCAAGCCTTGCCACGCCGTCTTGGTCATCTCCTGCCTGCCTGTGCGACACGCGTCCGGACGGGTGTCACATAGGGGTAACCTTCTCTCCAAATAGCTGCCACGCGCTAAATGGCAGCCACTTAACCCTGGGGGCTCGACACCGCACTGATAGATGACTTGCATCATGGTGAGGTGGAGCGGTGGCGCTTTGGCGGGGTAGTCTGCCCTCGGCGTCCTCGGCAAGCCTGCCAGGGGAGTCTTGAGACTTGTCTTCAGGGTAACCTCGACCCCGCCAGGCGCGCCTGCCCGGTAAGGGAGGTTTTTCCTTAGTGGTATCTTGCTCATTTGGTTGGTCTTGGTCTTCTTGATCCGCCCTTTGATTTCTCAAAGGGCTATCTCTTCTGCTTGGCCTCATCTTGGATGTTGCAACCTTGCTCTTGAGCCTATGTACAGTCCGGGCAACACACTCCTGGGGTTTGTTGCACCAACATTAAAGCTATCAATGATGATCTTTGAAAGAAGAGTTCTTTAGTTCTTCTTACATTGGCAAACTTCTCCTCTTGTCTACTTACATGCCACAAGTAAAATCTAGCAACAAGAGCAAGAAAGATTCTTCTTCTAGTAGTAACAATAATCGTGCTAAATCCAATATTGTTGCTTCTAGTAGTTCTCTTGATTCCACTAATGATTCTCTTAGCCAAGTTACACTTGAGCAATAAAATAGCTTATTGAAGGGAATTATAGAGAAAGGTGTTTACAAGAGCCTTGCCGGGAATAAGCAATTTGAGGAAATTGTACGCAAGCAAGGAAGACACCGGAAGAATCAAGGTATTGGTTTTGAATGAAAGTTCAATGCCAATGGAGTTGAGTGGGAAGAAGATTAATACCCCAAGATGAAGTTTGTTCCTCAACAAGAGAAGTATGACCTCACTTATTTTAAGGGAACACAAGCTCAAGATGATCTTCCACCACAAGACCACAAGATAAAGGGCAAGGACAAGCTTCAAGAAGAGATTGACTCATTTGAAGAAGCTCCTAAGGCCATGGTCAAGTGGGTTCCCAAGACTATGTCAATCTCTACTTCATCAAGTTCAACTACAACTCCAAGGATTCCCATCAAGTTGATGTGGATCCCAAAGAAGAAGAACTAGAGTGTTCTTGAGGGTGACTCCGCCAACATACTTCACTCATATTCATTATGGCAAGGACTTGTGCAATCAACTTTCATATCTTCCACTAGTTCATGGAGTCACAAACCCTCTTGTTGGTAAGACAAGGGACAAGGTAATCTAATGCTTTCATGGACATCATCATTTGTGCAATTCACTCTATGTCAATGGATATCATTGTATTTTTCCTTGTGGGACTAACCCATGTTGGTATTGAAAGTGCAACACTCCAAAGGATTGCTCCAAATGATCTACATGAACATTAAGCATCCACATCTTCACTATCTACATGAAGTCATCATCGACAAAACCCAAGGTTAGTTCATCCCTCTTAGGGGGGATATCACATCTAGGGGGAGCTTTGCTCTAAAAATTGAGCTAAAGCAACTCTAATGGTGTGAACACATTAATGCTTTATGTAAAAGTGGAAACCCCACTTGTGCTTAAACGATGAGTATGACCTATGATCAAATATTCTCATTTGACTCCTAAGTCAATATACTCATATATAGATGACCTAGTCATCGCCAATTGCTTGATAGATGCTAGAATTGTTTGTGCATGCTTTGACACATGTTTCATTTTCTATCTTATTGTGTGAGCATGTTGGTTGCATATTTTCTCCATTCGAGGACATCTATTTGTTGTTTTGATTGTTTTGGTTTTTATTGGCCAAATGGATGGACACGAATGCCTAAGAAATTTCTCTAGCTATCTATGCTCTTCTTGTCTCAAACTCTATTCATGCTATATCACAAAAATTAAACAAGTCTCTTTCGGACCCTCCGGGTGAGGAGCACTCGGAGTCACCGATCTATCAAGGGCTGCCTTCCAAAACCTTCTATTGCATTTTGGTCAGACCAATTCACTCAAACTTGGTCCCACCAAAATCATTAGACTGATCTAGGTTTTTCATCTCGGTGCTATCGATTAGGCTGACTAGGTCCCACCGAGTTGTTGTAACTGCACGCAGTTTAGCATCTCGGTGCCACCGACAGCACATGGGTATATATACCAGTGGACCTGTTCTGTTGAAAATTTCTTCAAACCCTTCGAGCCCACGCCCCATTGCTGCTGCCCCTTGGTCTCTGGTTCATCGCCGTCATCGCCTATGCATCTCCGCCGCATGTCTCCGTCGCCGTCAATGGGAATCAACACCGTCGTTGCCGCCGTAGAGGATCGTCACCAAGTTAGGGTACAATTCGATCTCCTCGTGCTATCCCCTTCCGATTCAATGCACAAGGATAATGTCATGTATCTTGCCACGTTTGAGATCCTTCTATCCACCAAAAAGTTCCTTTAGAATAGATTCGGAGAAAAAAATTTAGGGTTAGGTTTCCGCCGAACTCATCTCGGACCGACCGAAATGAAAATTTCGGTCCCACCGATTGGCTCAGGCCATTGCACTTAGTACAACTCGGTGCCATCGAAATTGTCATGGTATAACACGGCCACCTATGGGACCATCGGTCCCTTGTCGATCGGCAAGGGGGAAGAGCACATTGCACAAAGAGCGGAGAGCGTAGAACAGCACAGCAGCGATGACACGAGTATTTTTACCCAGGTTCGGGCTGCCGCGAGGCGTAAAACCCTACTCCTGCTTTGGAGGATTGATGGAAGGACCGTGGTGGAGACGCAATGCTCTAGCCCGGCAAGGTCGCCTTGGGACTAGAGCAGCTACACGCGTATGAGTGTACAGGGGTCCGAATCCTCTCTAAGGTAGCCATGGCCCTCCTTTTATAGGTCAAGGGGTTACCACAATGGCAAAACGGTCATTATCCAGCGATTAGATAGCCACAGTACTATCATACCTAACTCTGTAGACAGGACAAGGCGCATTAAATGCACCTCTTAATGTCACATCGTAGGTGTAGCCCGGCAGCCTTGCCACGCCATTCAGCCACCTTCTCGCCTGTCTGCGTGACACGTCTCCTGGACGGGTGTCATTTAGGGGTGATCTTCCTCGGAAATGGCTGCCACGTGCCAAATAACAGCCACTTAATCACTTGGGGGCTCGACAATGCACTGATAAGTGACTTGCATTGCTGTGAGGTGGAGCGGTGGTGCCTTGGCGGGGTAGTCCGCCCTCGGCATCCCCGGCAAGCCTGCCGAGGGAGTCTTGAGACTTGTCTTTGGGGTAACCTCAACCCCGCCAGGCTCGCCTGCCCGGTAAGGGAGGTTTTTCCTTAGTGGTATCTTGCTCAATTGGTTGGTCTTGGTCTTCTTGATCCACCCTTTGATTTCTCAAAGAGCGATCTCTTCAACTTGGTCTCATCTTGGATGTTGCAACCTTGCTCTTGAGCCTGTGTACAGTCCGGACAACACACGCCTAGGGTTTGTTTCACCGACAGGAGCCTCGGGCCTGGCCCGAACGCGCTGCCGAGTGTCGTTGGGGTAGGCACTGTCTAGTACACAGGCGAGGGGGTTGTGGTAGCTCACCCTTCGAGATCTTCTTTGCTTCTTCATTAACCTGTGCTTGAGTCAGTTTCCGGTTTTTCCGCGCGTCATGGAAGACGTTATGAGGGACCTGCGAGCCACGATCTGTGGGCTACCCACGTCCCACATTCACGGGGCGGTAACTGCCATTCCACTAGCTTCTCCGCTTTTGGCGTTTCCACCACGTATGCTGCATGCATTGCACAGGGTTGGTGGCGAACGCGGGGAGCACGGAAATGAGTGCCATGGCAGAAAGCTAGGCGCCATGGATTGGCGCTAGGGGTCGGCCTTGATTCCATGGGCTGCTGATGGTGCGTGGGAGCCGGATTGGCAGAGAGGGGCGGTTGCCTCCCCTAAGTGAGGAGCCAGCCCCCGGCCCTGTTTGCCTATAAAAGGGGACGCGGGCGAGGTGCTGGCTCACACCCATCTCCTCCTTCTTTCTTCTGACATTGCTCCTTCATCATGCTGAGGGGAAGAGGGCGCAACGGTACTCCAGTAGTTGCGATGAGGGCTTCTGCTCGACAGCGCCTCCCTCCTCCCCTTGGGGACACGGAAGCGGAGCTCGCCGCGGGGGGAGGTGGGAGAGGACGAGATCGTGGTTGCCGCGGCGCTCGGGACCAAGGAGGACGAGGTGGGGCTTTGATCGCACCTGCTCCTGCTGCTCAAGATTCTAATGAAGGCCACGTCGGTAACCAGCCGCTGGAGTTCGTCGTCAAGTTGCAAGGACCCCCGCGTAGCCGCCTTCGGCTTCCTAGTCCATTCTCAAGCGTGATGGAGATCGAGCAGCCGCCGGGGTTGAGGCTGCACATGAGAGGCTATTGTAATGGCATCATGCGGGCGGACGTAGAGTTCCCTGCTCCTCATGTCATGCTTCTCCGGCATGGTTGGAAGACTTTTGCTCGTGCCCATAGCTTGGCGGCCGAGCACGTCCTCCATTTCAAGTTAATGGACGCCACCCTGCTCTCCATCAAGGTCTTCGGATGCTCGGGTGCTCGCTTAGGTTGCTGCGCGGAGAGCTCGATCGACGACGAAAGCTCCTCCTCGAGTGACAGCGATGAGGAGGACAGTGACGGCAATGACGACGGCGCCGATGGAGAGGATGACGGCTCCGACTCCGGCTGAACACCAGCCACACCGTCATCGTCAAGCGGCAGCACCATCATCTGCACCTGCATCTCCTCTCCGGCAAGGCGATTTGCAGGGGAGTTGGATGTGGAGGTGTGGATGGTGTCTTCGGCTCCTCCAGTGGCCTTCCAGCTAGGCCCCGGCAGGCTTCCTCGTGGGCGACGTCTTCATTCGCCCTGCCGCGTCCTGCTGGCCCTGGTGGCGGTGGCCAGGGGGTTGTCTCCGCCACTCTCTTCACCATCACCTTCCCCCGTGCCCTCTCGATCTTGTCAGGCTCCTTGTCATGGGGCCTGATGGGGTCAGGCTGGGCTTCTGCCCAGGCACCCCTTTTGCCCTCTTCGCCTCCCGCGGTAGTTCCTAGGAGGAGAGGGACAAGAAAGGGATTACGGGGCACTTATCTTTTTTCAGTCTAAAATATGTAGGCATTTGCCAAACTTTAGTCTAAAATATGTAATCTGCTTTATCCATGTTTGTGTCCTGTAAGATCTGTACTTGCTTATCGCATATTAATGAAAAAGACAAGCCTTGCCGGGTACTTGTGCATGTGTCATGTCCATGCAGAGGCGAGATGCCTCTATATGTTTAAGTAAACAAGTTTTCTCCAGCAAGCTATCTTGCTGGTGCCTTTCGTTTGTTGCCGCGGGGCTTGGCCTGCCGGGAACAAAACCATGGAAAGGGACCAGCTCCTCCCTCCGTCAAAGGCCACTACAACCACCCTGACCGAAGCAATGTTCGGGACGCAGGACGGGAGCACCCATGCTTCAAAGGTGATGAGGTTTTCATATGCACACGTTTTCACCTTACAGAACAAGCATGGATAAGAAATAATTTATCTGCTTGGCCTGTCGGGGACTGATATGTAGGCTTGTCTTCATTTCTTCGCTTCAGGACCAGGTCCACGGCAAGAACCCTGGAGTTTAGTGCAGAGGAAAACAATGCTAAATGTGCCCTGATCTACATGATCATGCTATGCTCATGTTATGCTTATGCATGCATGCAAGTTTTAGGGGGCCCCAGCGCTTCGTTTATTCATCTGTTGCTCAGGGTCTGCGCCTGGCTTTGTACAAAGGGTTACATGCAACATCGGCAAGGCTTGTACAAAAGGGTGGCTGCTGGGCAGGGCCCGACAGCCGTGCCTTACGGGTAGAACTTACAGAGATGCTCAATGTTCCATGAGTTTTGCAACTGAATGCCATCTCCGGTCTCCAGACTGACTGCGCCGGGTCTGGTGACTCGTACTACCCGGTAAGGGCCTTCCCACTTTGGCGTCAACTGTTTTGCACCCATGGCGGACTGAACATGCCTAAGGACAAGGTCGCCTTCCTCAAAGCTTCGGGCATGAACCCTACGGCTGTGATAGCGATGCAGGGCTTGCTGGTAGCGTGCAGCACGCGTAGCAGCCCGGAGATGATTCTCCTCAAGTAGCACAGCGTCGTCACGCCGGTGCTGTTCTTGCGCTACTTCATCGTAGGCAAGTACTCGAGGTGATCCGTATATGAGTTTCGTGGGGATCACTGCTTCTGCCCCATAGACTAGGGAGAAGGGAGTCTGGCCGGTAGCTCGATTTGGTGTCGTACAGAGGGACCAAGGAACCATCGACAGCTCATCGATCCATCGCCTGCCACACTTCTGCAGCCTATCAAATGTTCTTGTCTTGAGTCCTTGCAGCACTTCAGCGTTCGCCCTCTCATCTTGTCCGTTGCTTCTGGGATGAGCAACAGAGGCAAATGAGACCTTGCTTTCGAGGGCATGAACGTATTTCATGAAGGCGCGGCTTGTGAACTGGGTGCATTGTCAGTGATGACTCTGGCGGGAGGGTGCTGCTTGCCAAGCGAAGTGGAGTTGTTCCCGCCAACCTCTCTACCGGGGGCTTCAGGAAGCTCTGCCGGGAGAGGCTTGCCAAAGTCCAGTTTTCTCCTATTTCTGGCCATTGTTGCCGGGCATACGGAGGGCTGAGTCAGGTGGAGAACAAAAGTCCCTGGTTCCGCAGGAAGCTTTTGCGCGGCACACTTTGACAGATGATCTGCATTGCTGTTTTCAACACGGGGTACGTGCTCTGTTTGCAATCCGTCAAAGCGCTCCTCCAGCTTTCTCACTTCCTCCACGTATGCCTCCATCAATGGACTTTGATAATCCTTGTTTACTTGCCTCACCATAAGTTGTGAGTTTCCACGAATGATCAACTTCTTGATTCCTAGTTCTATTGTGATCCTGAGCCTGGCAAGGAGTCCTTCATATTCTGCGGTGTTGTTGGTAGCCTTCTCCCGGGGGAAATGCATTTGAACCACGTACTTGAGGTGCTCCCCAGTGGGTGCGACGAGAAGCACGCCAGCTCCCGCACCTTGTAGGGAGAAGGCACCATCAAAGTACATGATCCAATCTTGGGGCGCTTTGCTGCCGGGAATAATTGTCTCCGGCATCTCTTCATCTTCCTTGGACGTGAAAATCTAGAGGTATCCGGAGTAGGCATCCAAGAAGGAAAGAAGGTCGCATCCACAGGTGGAATCCACAATCTGATCAATGCGCGGCAAGGGGAATGGGTCCTTCAGGCATGCTTTATTCAGATCTGTGAAATCTATGCGAAGCCTCCACTTCCCATTCGCCTTGCGCACCACCACTAGATTCGCCAACCAAGTTGGATGCAATAACCCTTTGACCAAACCAGCAGCTTCGAGTTTCTTGATCTCTTCGGCAATAAACTGCTGCCGCTCCAAAGCTTGCTTTCGGACCTTCTGTTTGATGGGCCGGGCATGTGGGCAGACAGCAAGGTGGTGCTCGATTACCTCCCTGGGAACACCGGGGATGTCAGATGGTTGCCAAGCAAACACATCGACATTCGCCCGCAGGAAGGCAACGAGTGCGCTTTCCTATTTATCGTCAAGGGTGGAGCTGATAGTAAATGTACCATCAGCGCCAACCAGCCCTGCCAGGACCTTCTTCACAGCGGGCGTAGCAACCTTTGATCTCTTGCTATTGGAACTCTCCGGCAAGTTATCAACAGGCGCAGCACACTCCGAAGAGGTGCGCTTCCCCGATTCTTTGCTGGCATCCTTTCTAGCTTTCTTCCCTTTCTTGCTTTCCTTGGCGGGAGTGGTAGCTTCCGCGGCCTCTGCAGCGGCTGCTTCTCGGTACATCGTATCCACGCATATAATTGCGTCCTTTTTGTCTGATGGAATGGAAATGACGCCCATTGGCCCTGGCATCTTCAGCGTGTTGTAGGCATAGTGGGATGCCACCATGAATTTTGCCAGGGCTGGACGACCAAGGATTCCATTGTATGGCAGGGGGAGGTCAACCACATCAAACATGATCTTCTCAGTCCGGTAGTTTAACTCCCCCCCCCCAAACGTTACCGGCAGTGTGATCTTCCCCTTAGGACGACTTCTGCCGGGGTTGATCCCTTGGAAAGTACCAGTAACTTTGAGCTGTTCATCTGCTATCTGGAGCTTGCTGATGACCTTGGGCGAAATCAGATTCAACCCGGCCCCGCTGTCAACCAACATCTTTGTGACTTTGAGGTTGCGGATTGTTGGTGAAACCAACAACGGCAAACACCCTACCGCGGTGGTGCGGTCAGGCTGATCCTCTTCATCAAAGATGACGGGCGTGCAGGACCACTTGAGTGGCTTCCGAGAATCTGCCGCTGGCTCAACGGCATTGACCTCACGCGCCCACTGTTTAAGCTGGCGGTGAGAGGAATGCAAGGATGCACCTCCGTCAATGCATAGGGCGTCAGTAGCCTTCTGGAACTCCTGCTCACTGGTTTCATCTTCATCTCCTTCATCACTCTTGTCATCGCATTCCTTCTCTGGCAGGTTTCCCTTGATACTGAGGGGCTTTGCCGGGGCGACCTCCTCTGCTGCCTCGGCCCTTCCCGCCAACTCCATCTTGATCTCTCTCTTTGTCACGTTTCTCATACTCAGCCTTCTGCTTCTTGATGAGTTGCTTAACCTGATGACACTCTTGAAGATTGTGGCCTTTGGTCCAATGGATCTTGTAGTATGGCCCGTCGGCCTTCCCAGCCTTCTTGGCAGCCGCGGCTTCTCGGCAATCAGTGCACGTGTCAACTTCCTTGCCGGGAGCCTCGGTCTTGGCCTTCTTGCCAGTACTAGGAGTACTTGATACTTCAACAACTAGCACTGCCTTATCCCTGCGCTTCTTGTTGCGTTTCTTGTTCTTCTTCTTCTTATTGGTGGCGTCGTCGTCGTCCTCTGAGTTAACGTCGACGCCATCTTCTTCATCTGGGAGATGCCTCCCCTCCTCTGTTCGGGCACACTTATCCGCCAAAGTGTACAGCTCATTCACAGTCTTGGGTAACTGGACGTTCATCTTGGAACATATCCTGCGGTTGCGTACGTTGGACTGGAATGCAGCTATCACAGCTGTCGGGTGGATGTCCGGAATTTTCCTGTGCACCCGGCTGAACCTCCGCATGTATTTCCGGAAACTCTCTCCTTCCTTCTATGGGAGGAGCTGCAAGTCGCTGGGCCGCCCTGGTTCTTGATGACCGCCCGTGAAGGCGCCAACAAATTCATGGCACAGGTCGGCCCAGGTCGAGATGGAGTTCTCCGGCAAGTGCATCAGCCACGACCTCACGTTTGGCTTGAGTGCCAAAGGGAAGTAGTTGGCAAATACTTTCTCATCTCTTCCTCCGGCGGCTTGAACAGTAATGGTGTAGATGCTCAAGAACTCTGTCGGGTTCAATCTTCCATCGTACTTTTCTGGTATCTTTGGCTTGAACGTATGGGTAGATGGCCAACAGACTTGCCGCAGCTCAAGAGTGAACATAGGGCACCCAACCTCGAAAGGCAGGTATCCGTCTCCACCAGGCACGGGCTCGTTGACATCGTGGCCATTGCACCTATCAGACTAACGGTGGGTTTCGTGGCGTCGTTCGATGGTGACGTGCACGTCCTCCCTCTGCCCGTCTTCCAGGACTCGTCGCTGGTCTTGACATGCCCGGGGATCAGACGAAGCCATCGATACGTCATCGGGCTCTTGGCCGCATGGCTCTGGCTGTGGCCCCTGCGCTGGCTGCCGCGGAGGGGATTGCACCGTGAGGGTGTCCGCTTCGGTACGGCCAGCGGCTCGGGCTGTCGTCGCTGCCTGTGGAGGCCATGGCGAGCCTCCCCGCTGTGATCCTCCCGCCTCAGCGAAACCAATCAACCTCTGAATGGTGGCTCTCCACTCATCCATCTGATCGGCTACCGGTGGAAATCTCAATAGGAGCTGGGCCCGCGCCATGGCTTCTGAAGCGGTGCTCGGCATAGGCGACGACGTAGATCGCGACGTCGCCTGGCTTTTGACGGTGCCGGTAGTGACGGTGCCATGCTCTCGTCGCCATGGGTCGGTCACCTATTGGACTCCCGAGCAATATCCTCGAACAACTTGGGTTTGTGCAAAGAGTAAAACTCTCGAACCTGAAACTTTAACTGGTTATCTCTCGCCCATTCCTGTTGATACCGACGAGTCTAGTGACTCAAATTATAAAATCTTCAAACAACAGGATGGCAAAGTTTTCGCTCGATATGTTGGAACTAACTGCAGGTCAGGTGCACCCAAAAAGCAAATCTGGGTAAAGAAGTGCGCTGTTGAAAATCTGTCTCCCACTGCTAACCTGACTGTGCAGAATAATTCTCGACAAGGAAATGGTTATCATTCCAATTCTACTCGATTATCGTTCTCGAATGATTATCATCCTAACCTACGTCAGAACGAGTATGGACGTGCATCTTCAAATCATTACATTCATGTATCTGGAAACAACTTCAATGCCTATTCATATGATTATCATCAAAGTGCATAGGTGTCTCGCAGGCCTCACCGAAGGAATAACCCCAGCCAGCTCAAGCAAATGAGATCCTCACCCCGACGCAAGTGTGGGTTGTGAAGAAGAACTAATCATCTCATGCAGGAAATTCTCTCAGAGATATATCATGTTTATCACAAGCCCTGAGACCAATTATTGTTGGTGCTTATCTTTCTGGGTTTTCATTCAAAGTGTTTGTTTTTTCCTTCATTTGGCTTTGTGTTTCGAGTCAGTTCCTTTTGTGATTTTTACTTGGTTCTTCCATGTCATAAACATGCGACTTGATCTGAAGGTGATTTCACTCCGATGTCCTTGATCGTGAATGAAATAAACTTTGAAATTTCAACTGTTTTGGCACTTGCGCTTCCTCATACCCTTCGGCATTCAGTTTAGTTACCGAGATTTTCGCAGGAAATGGCTGACACATGCCCACGATCTCACGTTCGTGATCCTGTCTGTTGAATGTGGAACATCCCGGGTTTTTCGGCCGTAGATCTCGGAGGGGGCGGTTTCTCCCTCAAGCTATTTAAACCCCCCTCTCCAGGTTTCTTCTTCCTTAGTTCATTCTCTGTTCGGCTTTGAACCTCTCCTCTTGCTCTCCGTCTGAGCCCAAGCTCAAAGCCGCATCAACGACGTGCCTCGCCGTGCAACTTCGGCAAAGCCCCATCACCATTGGTCACGCCAACATGGTAACTCATCTCTCCCATGCTGCCATAGTCGATCTATATGGCCAAGTTAGGGCATACAGATCTCGAACTAGCCCTATCCATTTTCTGTTCTAGGGCAGTTCATCCCGTCGCCATTTATCTTCCTTTATTTTTCTTGCAGTAGATCCTTAGGATTCACTAAGTCTTGGCTTGTACAGTTTGTAGTAGTTCCTCGTACCAGTCTTTTGGATCTAGGGTCCACTGTGTATGCTTCGAAAGATTGGAGGAGTTGTTATTCTGTGTTAGGGCATATTGCAATTCTCTCGACGATATCTTGCAAAGTGTATGCCATGGATCTCTTGTTGTTTCCGTAAAATTATCTGTTTTGAGTCAAAATGCTTATGTGCATGTTTATGACTTCTTCCTGTTTTCTTTCGAATTTGTGTTTTTTAATCAGGAGTGGTCATGGCAAATAGTTTGGATGAGCATTCTGGGTCCGAGGAAGAAATTCCACAGCAGCCATGTGAGGCTGGTAAAGCAAAGGTGGCTGAAAGAAAATCAGCGAAGCCGCCAAAAGCACAGAAGAAAAAGGTCGAATCAAAATTTGCTGAAGAAGATGATGGTATTCCCTCAGCGGACAGTCAACCAGAGGATGAGCTTGTCACCGACTCCAAAACCCTGTTCTCTGATGGAAATCCCAAGAAAGGTGGTCGCGGTAGAGAGATTAACACCACGGCTAAAATGTCTGATCCTGAAACTTACAAGACTCCACCTGGAGTAGAAATGGCACAAGAAAGAAACAAGAGGTTGCAGAAGATTCATCGTCACTGGGCGAAGAAGTGGTTCAATTATGAGAATGTCCGAAGGAAATACCAGATTCTGTTTGCATTCACTCCTCCGTGGAATGACTGCATAGCAGAGGGGTGCCTTGGACAGGATGATGAAAAAGTAAGGCCAGCACCGCCTCCCAATGCTCATGCTGATTCCTTAAAAACCATTGCTGATTTTCCCAAGGAGGTTGCAAAGAGAGAAAAGGCCAAGGCCAAGCGTGAGGCAAGAGCCATGAAGAAAAACCAGGTGGAACGGCGAAATGTTGAGTTAACCCAACAAGATGTGCAGGAGAAGAAGGAATGGGCGTCTGCCCGAAAAGAAAAGAAGAAGAGGAAGCCTGTTTCTCCTCGAGCTTTGAACAAGAAGTCTGTTACCAGAAAATCAAGAAAGGCTGCATCTGCCTTGTCTGATGATTCTTCTGATGATAATGCTGGCGAAGAAATTCCCATGTATGATCAAAGAGCTCTGCCGGATAAGCCGTACCAAACTCCTTCTCCAGCAAAGGCTTCGCCACCATTGAGATCTTCACCGAGGATTGCTCCTATCCCATCAGATAAACCTTCGGGTTCTGTTGCCCCAGTTGCGAAGAGAAAGTTGATGACCGATGAAAAAGCTGATGTCTCCATCAAGAAGGCCAAGAAAACTGTTCCTGCTTCCACAGAGGAATATGATTTTGATCTTATGTTTGACATCATTGAAGGTGCTTCTTATGATGCAAATCCATCTGAGTTGAGCAGTCTGGGTTTGCCTGATGATGTTACCAAGATGGTAACAAAGCATTTCTCTGAGCTAAAGGAAATTACCAAGGAGCTGAATCGGGCTATAGAGGACAAGAGCCTGCTTGAGAAAATGAGGAATGAAGCTCGCTCTGAGTCTGAAAGGAAATATGTGAACAAGGGAATTCTTGAAATCACCAATGCCCTCACTGTCTTGAGGAACAACAAGATTGAGTGGCACTCCAAGCTGAGGATGGGTGTTTCTCAGCTCTGCGATCAAAGAAATGATGAGATTAAGCGTCAAGCAGATCTTGCTCGACGAAGAGAAAGAGAAGAGAAGCGTCAGAAGACTCAGGCAAGGGCTAGCCAGTTGAAGGCTTCCAAGGATCGTCGTATCCAATCTGTAACAACTGATGCACCTGTTGACACAAGTGCCCCACTGCAACAGATTCCACCATCCCCTCGTTCGGAGGAAGAAACCGAGCAACAAGCTGAGCCTGCGGTAGTTATCACTCCTACCCCAGTTGAACAAGAATCTGATGTAGTGGACATGTATCTGGTCAATCCTGATGAAGTGAATGTCGTGCCCGAGCAAAATGCTCCTGAAGAAAGAATTGACGAAGAGATTGAGATGGAAAAGGCTGTTTCATTGCCTTTGAAGAATATTCAAGCTGAACCCTCCGGATCAACCAAGGAGGATGAAAAGGTTGAGGGGGAGCAAGTTGCTTCCCGAGGAATTACCACCCCGGTCTCCTCATCTGGTGCCCCTACCCAGATGGAGGTTGACCCTGCTCCTGGTTCTTTGGCTTCACAGCCAGAACAGGAAGAGAAGAAATTGGAAGAGCTCATGGCTCGCAAAGAAAATGTTCAAGCAGTTGTACCACCTGTGTTGCCACAGCAGACCGAAGGAGAACAACTTGTGACTCAAGAGTCTGAAGAAGTTGTCATGCCCTCCACCATTGAGAACTCTCCAAAAGAAAAGGCCCTAGTGCCTGAGAATGAGAAAGCCGCTGAAGGAGTTCCAGCGAAGGAAATTGACGGTCAGTCTAGTGATCCCATGCCATCTACACCAGAAAAAGCTATAAGGCCACTTGCTCCATTGAATCCCATTGATGATAATGTGCCGGCCTCTAAAGATGTTCAGCTAATGGAAATTAGTGAGGAAGAACATCGGAAAAATCCTCAGGAATCATTTCCACTGTTTACAGCTGAGTATGTCCCCAATGGCCCCGCATTCAATGAACAGCTTCATTCATCAAAGCTTGCATTCTTTAGGGTCGGCCCTTACGAAGGAGAAAGGACTTCATTGTCACCGAGGTTTTGGACTGAAGAACAAGCTGTTTATTATGCTCGGATCTTATTCGGCAAGCACAGAATTTTCAATCATAAGATATTGAACTTCGCTGAACTTGAGAACATGCCCTGTTTCCATCATGCAATTGAGCATATTGAACATGCTCTACTAAAGGGATTCATGTGCTTCAATCATGGCTGGAACAAAGAGATTATTCTTCAGTTTTATGCCACACTGTATATATCAGGAGAGCTTGGAAATATCTCAACCTGGATGCTTGAATGGATGACTGGCAGAGAGAGAATTAAATGTTTGGCAGATCATTTTCTGGCCCTGATAAATATTCCATAATGTGAGTTTGAGAAGGACAGAGAGCACATGCTGCATTTCTGGGAAGTGTCCGAAGCACAACTCCACATCCTGATGGATCCCACAATGGTGGGCGACGAATGCATTGATGTTGATCCGAAGAAGTTGGCTTATGTCAACAAAGTACTATTCCACATTCTGTGCAATACCATCACGCCAACAAACAGGCCAAACTCCATCAAAGGCATCATGAGAAATGCACTTGTGGCAATATCTCAAGGAATCAAATTTGATATTCCTGACCTTTTCATTCGAAACCTTGCATGTGCAGTGGATAGTCCTCAGTCTTTGAAGCCTTATGCTCCATGGATCATGTTTGCGATCGAGCAGCTCACAAATGAGAAATTCTTCTGTGCCTACATACCGAAAGTTTTCATGCCACCAGTTCGTGACACTCTGCGCATTGTGAAGGATAATTGCAACGGGAAGGAACCTGTTGATACTGCTACAACTGCCTCTGCGTCTGAAAATGCTCTGAAGGTTATGGAAGCCACGGTTGAATTCCCGCATGAGGAAAATCCATCACTTTATGAGATTTGTATTCGCATGCAGCAGACTCTGGAAAGACACATCAAGATGGATAGAAAGGAGAAGGTGGAATTGATGACTGAGCTGAATTTGATTCATAATCACACTTGTCAAATTCTTCTGCATGAGAAGGATGCAAGGAAGTGCTCATGGACCTTGTTGAGAAAGCATTACTCTCTCAAGGATTTAGCTCAGAAGGGCCTCTTCAAGGAGTATGACTACCTGGACTTATTTGCTGTTCCGCGCATCCGAAGACAAACTCCAGTGCTCCCACAGCGTTCTGCTTCAACGGATCTGTTGTTCGTCAATCATGATGATGAAATTGCAGATACAGCCAGTACTCGTGTCTACAAGCCAGAAGTTCATCGCTCCAACTCTTCCAAAGCCCAGGCTGCTACTCCTGCTTCTACCTCGACCATTCCGCATTCTTCAGACACTGATTCGTCGAGTGGTTTTAATTCAGATTCGGAAGACACTCCCACGGAGTAATTCCTCGTATGTCTTCTCTTACCTTTTTGACACTTGTTGACAAAAAGGGGGAGAATTACATCGAGTGATAGTTTATCAGGGTTTGCAGGGTGTTTTCATTCGCTCTTTGGTTTTCCCTTGAACAATTTGCTTCATGAACTTATCGCACCGCATGTGGTGCTGAAACACTCGGACGCCATGTAACGTTAATAACCCCCACCTGCAATATCATTTGCTTTGCACTATTTGTCTGTAGGATGAGAAAGTCAGTCTATGCACAAATGCCTTATGTGAAGGCTATCTCTATGTCTGACAAAGTGTTTTTCCTCACAGATATCCTTTTGTCTCATCTATATTGCAGGAAAACTACCTCCGAAGCATATCCACTCCGAGCAACATATTCTAATTTTATCTTGCTCTGATCATATCGAATACCTAACATGCAGGAAAACTACATCTTGTGTGGATTCAAATTGTGTTCTGAGAAAACCTTCATGAATTATCCTTGTCACAAATCACTCAACGATTATCTTACATCTAACTTTCTTCGAAGATTTTGTGACAGAAATCACCTCAGACACCGATGAGTGCATTGAAAGAACTCATATTTAAGATCTAGTCAATGACAGTCATACGAAGAGCAATATCGCTCCCCCCGATCCTTCATGATCCGAAGCATATCATAAGGGGGAGAATATTTTATCTTCGTAATTATCTCTCGTCTTTCTTTATTCTTTGCATTACATTCCTTGAATTCTATATCATTCGATGTGATCTGTTTTGTCAACAATCGTCCAAAAAGGGGGAGATTGTTGGTGCAATATCGGCCCACCTTGTGTTTTGGAGATTGTTGACAGAAACAGGTATGGACTGATTTGTTTGCTAGTGCATACAGAGAGAAAAAGTCCATACCCAACCGAAGAGAATGTTGTCTCCGGTGTTGAGTTCGAGGAACTTCACTGAAGTACATCTGCATTGCAGAGAAGAATGAGCTATATTTGTTGAAGTAATAGAGTCGAGAGGATTGATGTGAAGAAATCAACCCCTCGAAAGTTTACTGCTGAAGCAAAACTATTGATTCGGTACTGTCGTCCGAAGAAATTGACTGCAGCGATGGACGTCGAAGACAAAGTGAAGACGTAGTATTCATTTGGTTGTTCTTCTTTCATTCTTTCGAGTCATAGGAGCTCCGTACTATTAAGAGGGGTATAGATTCTCGATGCTTAGATCTATTGTGATGCTTAGCCATAACCTATGAAAGATGCGAGAGAAATCTCTTTGTGCTCCGAGCAAATACTTGCTAGCAAGAGACTGTGATCTTCTTCGCTGCAAGAGATTTGCCTCAGACGAAGGAGTTAGCTTTTCGTGCTCCGCAAGAAATGTTACCGTTGTGCTCAAATCCGACCATTGGAATCATGTTGTTCGGCCATTGGCTGAACCCGATGTCCAATTTGGTCATTTCCCATAAGGGAAGGCTGCGGCTAAAAATAGCCACCCCGCTCCAACTTTGTCAGTTGGCTGCTCCACTTGAGATTTCTGAGAAGATTGATTTGAGAAACCCCTCTCCGAGTGATTTGAGTTTAAGATCCACTGAGAGAAAAACCAAGAGCCCAAACTTAGACAGTGGTTTAGCATCACAGCAGTTCTGAGTGAGAGTTCTTGTACCTATAACTCTTGAGAGCTGTGCACTCTCTAGACGGAGAGTGTTGAAGAGTTGTTGTCTTCACCAAGCCTGATCTTCAGCAACCAAGAGTGATTGTGGTTCGCGAAGGTCGACTGAAAGTTTGGAGATCACCGACAAGGATCTACCACGAGTGAAATCAACCTGAGTCTGATCAGCTCTGGGTTGAAGGATAATAGGGTGAAGAGAGTTTATCTTCCATGTTAAGTCATAGTCCCTCCAACCAGATGTAGCCCTTTGGCAGAAGGGTGAACTGGTCTACCAAATCTCTCTGTCGCCATCGAGCACCACTGGTTAAATCTCTCTACTACATTTCCTTCAGCAGTTTATACTCGTTCTCTGTGCCGATAGATTACTTGATCATTTCATTCTATTGTTGTCATCTTGTGTATTTGTGTTCATCCCGCTTCATTCTCATCGCTTGTATTCATTCCTTAGCAGCTTATTCCTCGGATTCTCTTGTGAGATCATTCCATAGTATTTCCTTCTGTGTGCACCATGTTGTGTCTCATTCCACTACATCTGTTTACATGTTGCATTACTCTCATTGTTGTTAAACCTGTGATTTATCAAGTTCGTACTGTTGTCAATGCCTTCATCGATGAATATGCTTCTGACGAAGAAGATTGATTTAGTTCATTTCCATCGATACTCTATTCCTCTGTTGTGATTGGGATAAGTTTCAAAGCTTTCGAAAGAAAATTTGAATCTCCCATTCACCCCCCTCTGGTCGATATACTCTCGGTCCTAACATGTATAGATCATAGGCTTCGAGAGAGAGAGAGTCTCGTTCTTTTGCTCGTTGGTTTTTATTGCCCATTGCTACTTTGTTCATTTGATTTTTGCTACTTATTGTTTTATGCCCGTGAGATAATATGTTTGGTTGTGCGATTGATCATACTATGCTTACTGTGTGATCTATGCTTATCTCTATGATTATTTGTGTATGATCATTCACTTATGTTTTTGGTGATGCATGCATGTTATTTCAGTCATATCATTTTGTGCGCTCCAACAAGATGTATGTGACATGGAATAGTGACACATGATCCTAATCGATTGTGCATTTGCATTCAAACACAAATTTTTAAATAATGCACACATTTAGGGGGAGCTCTTGCTTATCACATACTTCTCAAAGCGATGATGTATTTCATTCATTTTATCATTTGTCGAAGCTTTGACCTATATGTTGTCATCAATTACCAAAAAGGGAGAGATTGAAAGTGCAACTAATCCTCGGGTGGTTTTGGTAATTCATAACAACATATAGCTCATTGAACTAATATTCTTTCAAGATAAATATTTCAGGATGTTCAATGATTGGCATGGCATGGACTAGAGACGTGGACCCCTGAAAATGCTAAGGACAAAGATTGGCAAAAGCTCAAGACTCTTCATGTTTATTTTAGTGATCCAAGATAACATTGAGTCCATAGGAAAGCCAATACTATTAAAAGGGGATGAGGTGTTGCTTAATGGCTTACTTGCTCAAGTGCTTAGTGATATTGCTCCAAAACCCTCAGCCACTTTCTCCATCCAAATTTGTGCAAACCCAAAACTCCAACTCGGCCCCACCAATTCTTTCTATCCAGAGCCACCAAGTGCATATGACATAGCCACTGCCAGAAACCCTAACAGTTTGGTCTCACCGATACGGATCTTGGTCTCACTGAGAAGGCCTTGCCAACTCCCTATTATCAGTTGCAATTATTTCGGTCTCACCAAAATTGCAATCGGTCTCACCGAGATGGCTTGACCAACTCTCTGTTGCCTTATTGCTTCACTTTGGTCTCACCAAGTTGATGCTATCTGTGCCACTGAGACGAGGTTTGCCCTAAGCCCTAGCATGTCGGTCCCACCGAGTTGTTCCAGTCGGTCCAACCGGGATTCCTAATGTTCACATTTTTGAACTAATCGGTGCCACCGAGTTTAACTATTCGGTCCCACCGAGATGAGCAAAATGTGTGTAACGGTTGGATTTTGTGTGGAAGCTATATATACCCCTCCACCCCTTCTCCATTTCTGAGAGAGCCATCAGAACGTGCCTACACTTCCACCATTCATTTTCTGAGAGAGAACCACCTACTCATGTGTTGAGATCAAGAGATTCCAATCCTACCATTTGAACCTTGATTTCTAGCCTTCCCCAAGTTGCTTTCCACTCAAATCTTTCTTCCACCATAGCCAAATCTGTGAGAGAGAGTTGAGTGTTGGGGAGACTATCATTTTGTCGGATTCAGGGCTCCGTAGACCCAAGAAGGTTTGAACTCTGGGGCGTATGCGAAGAACTCAACCTCTCAAGCCTGCCAACTCGTCGCCCTATAGCCTAGCTCAAGGAACAAGGAAGAAGATGAACATGGCAGTTTACCCAGGTTCGGGCCACCTTGCGGTGTAATACCCTACTCCTGCTTTGTGGTGGATTAGCCTCACGAGGGGCTGAGGATGAACAAGTACAGAGGATGAACAACCTCATGAGGGCTCGGGGGGTGAGAATGAGTCCACCCCTTCTACGATGGTCTCTAACCTATACTTATAGTGGCTTTGGTCTTCTTCCCTCGAAACTTAGGCGGGAAGGGATCCCACAACGGCCAATTTGAAAGGGGACAAGTAGTACATCTTATCCTGACGAAAGGTGGTCTTCGCCTGCAAAGCTTCTGGCGTGACGCTGCGGTGGGCTCGGTGATGACATCCGTCCTGCCGTCCTGGTGGTCTTGGTCTCGTTGCACAGGAATGGAAACCTTTGCCTGAGTCCTCGGGAACCCACGCCTGCGCTTGCCTCTTTAGCACCAAAGAGGAAATTGTCTCCTCTACGCCCGCTAGCGCCCGCCTGGCCTTGGTCGTCATGGCTTGCGTCACCGCAACCTCATGAGGTTTGGGCATCTGCATAGGAATCTCCGCTCCTCAGGAGGTAGCCTGGGGAGGCCGCTCCCTCGGGAGGTCTTGGCGTTGTCTGCCTTGCGAGGCTTGGCCCCTCGCGAGGGTCTTGTCTTGGTAGTCTTATAGATGGGCCGTACCAGGCCGTCGATGACGCCACGCCATGGGCGGCAGGCAGGCAAGTCTGGGTACCCTGGTTCCCAACACCGACAGTAGCCCCCGGGCCCAAGGCGCGCTCGGACTTGGCTTCGAGGCGAAGCCAAAGGGCAAGGGCAAAGCGCCACGGGCCCCAATCGCCTGTGGACCAGGCTGACACGTGGCACTTGATGGGACGTGGGCGTCTCCACTTCCCCACACCGCCTCGGCAATTGCTCGACTTGACAACTACCTTGTGCATGCACCTTAGTCATCATTGCCCCGCTGTACGCTTACCTTCTACTCCTCCTCCTACTCGCGAACTTGTGCCTTCTTCGTCAGATTCGGTGACAACTCGAACCCATCTCGCCGCCATGGCTCCCCGGAAGAAGAAGGGCAAAACCCCTGCAGCCTCCGAGCCCTCGCCGGGGCCGAGGCCAGCGCTGGACCGGTCCACGGTGATCAACCAAGAGGGGCTGGACATGTTCCGACATGCCATCGCTGCTGATTCCAATGAGTGGAAGGCAATGAAGGTCTAGCCCGCCTCCCGGGCCCTGGCCGACATGGAGGCCACCGAGATCCCCCTTCATCTCCACGCTCTCTTTGCCGACCTGCTGCCTCCATTCTCCGATTTCTTCAACGCCGTGCTCTCGCACTACCAGATCCATGCGCTGCATCTGGATCCCGGATCCATCATCCTCCTCTCCGCTTTCACCTTCTTGTGCGAGGCCTTCATGGGCATCGCCCCGTCCGTGGCCTTGCTCCGCCATTTCTTCTCGCTCCACTTGGTCGACAGTGGGCAGCGCTCGGGGTGCGTGTCGCTTCGGTCGATGGCGATGACTGCAGGTTCTGGCATCGACTTCACGCTCCGCCCGAATGTGAGGGAGTTCCGGAAGCAGTGGGTGTATGTGGATGCCACCGCGCGCAGCCCCCTGCTCCTCATCCCATCGGCGCCGATGGAGCCGAGCTCCGGCTAGGGGCACGTGGAGCTCGTCGACCCGCGGCTCACGCGCATCTTGTCCAGGCTGGGCAAGCTGAAGGAGGCAGGGGTGACAACGGCGATGGTGGTGAGGGAGTTCATTCGGCGGCGCATCGCTCTGCTCCAGCACCATACTCGCCCAATGTGGGCCTTCACCGGCCCTAACGACCCCAGGAGGCTCCAGGTGCCTTCGCTTCCCTCCAACACGTTGCGCGTGGTGCTCCAGCTCCTGACTGGTGAGGCGCCCACCGCGATTCCTACTAAGGGACGTCCTTTGTATAACTGCTCGAATGGGGGGGCTTTTGCCGAGAAGATGCCCTGCTTCGACCAGTGGGGGCTACTCCCCGAGTGCCACGAGGGGCCTCGCAACAACCCCCTCTTGGTGACTCCCACACACAGAGGCCCCAAGGTGCGCGCTCCCTCGGTGGTTGTGGGGGAGCGGGCACCGCCTGATGCTCGTGAGGTGGCCGCTGAAAAGCGGGCGCCACCATGTGCTCCTGAGGTGGCCGCTGAAGAGCGGGCGCCTGCGGATACCGCCGCTGTCTCCACCGCGAAAGGCTACGCGCCGGCCCCCAGCGAGTCCTCTCTGGGTCTCGGGGCATCCCACAAGAGGAAGGGGCTCGGGAGCCACTGCGGCCCTGCCCCGAGGGTCCTAAAAAAGAGGAAGTGGATCGCCAAGGACGAGTAAGTACCTTGCCCTCCTTGACCTTCCCATATCGCGTCTTCTTCTGACTTTTGCCCCTTAGGATCTCTCCTGTTGCGGGGGCGAGCGCGACCTTCGGAGGCCTCCGGTCCGGTCGCGACCCTAGGCCTCATGAGCCGGGCGGCCGCACGCGAGGTGGTGTCTGTACATGAGCTAAAGCCGCCCCTGGGGGGCCACAGGCCTGCACTCCCGGTGTCCTTCTTCCGGAGCGACCTCTGGGGCACGGAGGCTGTGCCGAGGGCTCCCCCGCTGGTTTTTGCTGGTGGCTGGGTGACCCGTGCGACGGCTCCATCTTCAAGCAGCGGGGCAAGCTCGCACCATGCCCTGCTGCAAGCCGGGAGAGCGGTCGAAGGAGCTCCAGCCCCCAATCCCCTGCCGGAGTCGGGAGAGTCATCGCGTGCCTCTCCAGCCGACTGGGGCACGGAGGAAGGGCCCGGCCAAGCATTGGAGCTCGCACGTGGGCGCAGTGCTGTCCGTCGTGACCTCCTCCAGGAAGCGACGAGTGCGCTAGGCCGTCTTGGGACGGAGCTTGCCGATGTCGACATGCATCTTGAGGCGAAGGGCCTTCGCCTGGTGCATGAATGGTGCCAACTGAAAGTCACCATCAACCTTGGCTGCTTGCAGCACGAGCGCACCCGCGCGGAGGCAGAGGAGTCCCTTGCGGCATCACGGGAGGCTTGTCACCATGCCCTGGAGGAGACCCAAGCTGCGGATCATCGTTGTGAGGCGGCCGAGGAGCGCGATAGGGAGCTTCAGGCCTCAAACGCGGCAGGTTCAGGTGCGCAGAGCTGCCCTCGTGATGCCGTCAGGCGGGGCCCCCACGGACGAGACGGGACTCAGAGCGCGTGAGGACGCGCTGGTGCTCGAGGCGTTGGAGTACAGCCTAGAGCGCGAACGACTGGAGGTGATGGAGTGCCAGGTGGCCGTCGTGGAGGATGCCCTTGCTGCCCAGGAGGTGACGGCCCGGAAGGAGGCTAACGAGAGGGTAGCCGGAGTCCGCAAGGCCCTTGCCAATGAGTACCGCCAGAAGCTGGAGCGCCAAGAGGCTCGCTTCCGCGCGCGGCGTGATGAGCTGAGGGGCAAAGGCTGATGGCTTCAAGGGGAAGCTAGCCGCGGTAGAACGTCGTGAGCGAGCGGTGGTGGAAGCCCACGCCATGACTGCGGCTGAGCTATCCTTCCTTTACACGCAGGTGGAGGGCGTTACTTCTCTTGTGGCGAAGGCCTCAGCGAAGCAGAGCGGGCCGAGCACTGCAGCACACATGCTCCAAGATGTTTCAGGACCTCGAGCATAGGGCCAACCGGGCCCTGAGCAACCTTTGCGATGAGAGCGTTGCCAGCCCCCTCGTCGCCGATGATGCCGGCTATCTTGACTTCTTCACCAGGATTGTGGAGCGCCTCGAAGGTGGGGCTGCGAGGGCGCGTCAACTCGTCGAGGAGAAGAGCCGCGACCTTCTCACGCGCGCAGTCTCATGCATCTTCAGCCATCTCCTCCGACACGATCCTGACTTCAACTTCGGGGCTGTGACAGCCCCAGTACCTGAGTTGATCTAAGGCACCCTGCCGGACTGGGTGGACAACCATGTGGAGGACTTGATGGCGGAGCTCGCCCCTGCCAATGACAATGGCCCGCCTGCGATCGAGGAGGGTGGGGCCAACGATGCCGATGGTGGTGGTGACGATGCTGATGACGCGTATCCCTAGGCCATTCTTCCCCTGCTTCTCCGCTAAGATTTTGGTTATAACCCCGCGGGGGCATGAAAGCATTTTTTGGAGAGGGTTCTCCTGTGATGTATGAAACAATGATATGCCTTTTAAATCATTTTTGGAGATATGCCGCTGTGAGCTGGGAGGCTCTTGACTGGAGTAGTTGGTACGACTTAGCTTTTGGTGTTCGCGATCTTGGACAAGTTCTTGTATCGCAGAGACGCGCTTCTCCTGAGATGGCCCCTCCGGAGCCCCCAGTCCGTGAAGCCCTAGGAGGGGCTTGCGAGAGCTTCGGGTCTCCCAATGTGCCCCTACCAGGCGTCGAGCTTCGCGGGAGCATGAGAGGCACCCGGCGCTGAGTGGTCCCAAGGCCAAGAGCTGAATACCCCTGAGGCCAAGAGCGAAGCGCCGGGCATGGTGCGTGCCTGCTTGCTCGCTTGAGAGCGCCGCGCAAGGAGCCAGGCGACAAATCTTTGGCGAGGTGTGCGCACAGGCGGACCCATGGCGATTGCGTCTTCGGCCCCGCGGGGGCCCTGATGCCACTGGGGCTAGCTCAGATGCGCACGCCATACCCAGCCCCCGCTTGCGGGGCACTTGGGAGGGGACAACAGGCAACAGCCGTGCCTCCCAAAACACAAATAGGAGAAAAAAGGGAAACACCGCGAATCGAAAAAATCCCCCCCTTTTTTCTTTTTAGTAAATGCACAAAACTTTGAATTTCATTCAAAAACAGCGAACCGGATTACAGAAGAGAGCACAAGGAAAAGACCGCCGCGTCCGACGTCTACACTAGTCTTCTCACCAACGCGGAGCTCAGTGCTTCCACTGGGCGTGGGCATAGTCATTGGAGGACAGTGTCATCTGCCAGCGCGGAGCATGGTGCTTCCACTTGGGCGTGGGCGGGAGCCCCCGTGAGGCTCAGGGGCAGCACTCAGGAGACTCCGGGGCGTGTACAGCCCCTACTCATTATTACGTGAGAGTGTCACGAGCGGAGACTTGAGGGGCACTCCTTGCTTCCTGGGCGGGGACCCCGCCTCGCGTGTACCCTGGCCGCCATTGGGGCGTCCGAAAACCAGGACAGGACCAAGGGGTAAGGGGATACGTGGGTGGTAGTAGGGTGGCTGCGGGTCCTTCGCCGGGGGAGGGCTCGCCGGTGCCTTCCCCGGGGAAGGCCCCGCTTTCAGGCGGCATGTGCCGCCATGGGGATGGCGCCACGCGCCTCGTGGCACGGGGGGAGCCCTGGCACCGGGCTCCCTTGCCGCGCGCGGGGAGCGTCCTCGTGTGGCCCCCTGGCATGCCCTTCCTACCCGTGGCGGGGCCGGCGCCCGGGGGCGCACCGTCGTGGCTCGATTTACCTGCGATCCAAGGTTAGCGCGACACGTTCCAAAGATATGGGTTGTAACCGGTGGCCGTTGCTGTCGAAGGTGCCGGCGAGGCATCGGGTTGGCTCGCAAGGGGCCCTGGTCCCGTGTGGCCTTGGCGATCCCGACGTCGAGGCCGACGAGGGGAACGTGCGCGGGCTTCTCCTTCACTCGTACAATGAGCCCATCGATGGTGGCATAAGGCACCAGGGGCCTTCGTCCTGAGGCCAACCCCTAGTCCCTCTGCTCTGCTGCCCACCATCCTTGGTGCCTGGTCGTGCCGACTAGGGGGTGACCCTTCAATGCAGCTCCGGGAGGGGCTGCCTACCCCGGCCGCACTCCGGGGAAATGCATCTTGGGTCGGGTAGGCGGCGTCGTGTGCTAGACCACCGCCACGAGACCCTACAGACTCCCTACGGAAGGGCGAGCAGATGCGGCGGGGGCAGGCACGAACCCCTGGCGGCGTCCATGACGTAGGCAGGATGCAGAAAGGTGTCGTGCCCTCACAGGCGGCGTCGAGCAGCTCGGCGACCCGGCCGAGCAAGGCGTCGTGGCTGCCTTCTGCTAACCTGCATCGCACCAACTCGCGCGCCATCAGGAGCACGGCTCGCGTGTTCGCCTGCTCCCGGCAAGCGCGCAGGGACGACACCATGGCGTAACCAGAAGACCGTGCGGTGGCACGATTGCGGCGCCGCATGGGAGAGGGCGGGAGCGGCCCGTGCCGCCAACGGTTGGCGACGCCGGTGGCCACGCTGGCCGCGGGGGGAATGGGGTGACAAGCTCCGCGGCCGGAGGGCGTCGCCTGGGCGGCGCGAGTGGCCCAATGCTAAGCGCAAGCTCGGGGAGCCTCCGCCATGGGAGCGACGGAGCGGAAGAGGGGCAAAGATGGAAGGAGGACTTCGACACGCCCCAACTTGGCGTGCCAAATGTCGGATTCAGGGCTCCGCAGAACCAATTAGGTTTGAACTCTGGGGCATGTGCGAAGAACTCAACCTCTCAAGCCTGCCAACTCATCGCCCTACGGCCTAGCTCGAGGAACAAGGAAGAAGATGAACACGGTAGTTTACCCAAGTTCGGGCCACCTTGCGGTGTAATACCCTACTCCTGCTTTGTGGTGGATTGGCCTCACGAGGGGCTGAGGATGAACAAGTACAGAGGATGAACAACCTCGTGAGGGCTCGGGGGTGAGAATGAGTCAACCCCTTCTACCGTGGTGGCTGACCTATACTTATAGTGGCTTTGGTCCTCTTCCCTTTAAACTTAGGCGGGAAGGGATCCCACAACGACCAATTTGAAAGGGGACAAGTAGTACATCTTATCCTGATGAAAGGTGGTCTTTGCCTGCAAAGCTTCTGGCATGACGCAGCGGTGGGCTCGGTGATGACATCCGTTCTGCCGTCCTGGTGGTCTTGTCTCATTGCACAGGAATGGAAACCTTTGCCTGAGTCCTCGGGAACCCACGCCTGCGCTTGCCTCTTTAGCACCAAAGAGGAAACTGTCTCCTCTGCGCCCGCTGGAGCCCGCCCAGCCTTGGTCATCATGGCTTGCGTCACCGCAACCTCATGAGGTTTGGGCACCTGCATAGGAATCTCCGCTCCTCAGGAGGCAGCCTGGGAAGGCCGCTCCCTCGGGAGGTCTTGGCGTCGTCTGCCTCGCGAGGCTTTGCCCCTCGCGAGGGTCTTGTCTTGGTAGTCTTGTAGATGAGCTGTACCAGGCCGTCGATGAAGCCACGCCATGGGCCGCAGGCAGGCAAGTCTGGGTACCCTGGTTCCCAGAACGCCGACACATTTGAAGCACAGGAGCAAGGAGTTCATCATCTACACACCATCTATTACCTTTTGGAGAGTGTCTCCTAGATTGGTTAGGTGTCGCTTGGCAGCCTCCGTCATGATGTGGAGTTGGAACAAGAAGTTTGTAAGGGCAAGGAGATCGCCTACTTCATGAAGATCTACCCGAGCGAGGCAAGTCCTTCGTGGGCGATGGCCATGGTGGGATAGACAAGGTTGCTTCTTCGTGGACTGTTCGTGGGCGGAGCCCTCCGTGGACTCGCGCAACCGTTACCCTTCATGGGTTGAAGTCTCCATCAACGTGGACGTACTATAGCACCACCTATCGGAACCATGCCAAAAATCTCCGTGTCTCCATTGGGTTTGCCTTCTCCAAACCCTTCCCTTTACCTTCATATGTGACAGCACAAGTGCTCCCTGGGTGATTTTCATTATTAATGTCAACATATCTCTTGTTGGACTAATGCTTTTATCTAGTGTATTTCAGACAAGTTCAACAATGCAGTGGAAAGGACAAGAGGCTATGGAACGCCTTCAAGGTGCTAAGGACACACATTGGCTGAAGCTCAAGACTCTTCATTTTGTTTTAAGTGATCCAAGATCACATTGAGTCCAGAGGAAAGCCAATACTATTAAAAGGGGATGAGGTGTTGCTTAAGGGCTTGCTTGCTCAAATGCTTAGTGATATTGCTCCAAAAACCCTCAACCACTTTCTCCATCCGAATATGTCAAAACCCTAAACTCCAACTCGGCCCCACCGATTCTTTCTATTCGGCGCCACCGAGTTCATATGACATAGCCAGTGCCAGAAACCCTAGCAATTTGGTCTCACCAATACGGGTCTCGGCCTCACCGAGATGGCCTTGCCAACGCTCTGTGACTTGTTGCATTTATTTTGGTCTCACCGAGTTAAGCAATCGGTCTCACCGAGTTGGCTTGACATTCTCTCTGTTGCCTTATTGCTTCACTTCGGTCTCACCGAGTTGATGCAATTGGTGACACCAAGATGATGTTTGCCCTAAAGCTCTAGCACATCGGTCCAACCGAGTTGTTCCAGTCAGTCCCACCGAGATTCCTAACGTTCACATTTTGCACTAATTGGTCCCACCGAGTTTATCTATTCGGTCTCACCGAGATGGGTCAAGTGTGTGTAACGGTTGGATTTTGTGTGGAGGCTGTACATACCCCTCCACCCCCTTCTCCATATGTGAGAGAGCCATCAGAACGTGCCCAAACTTCCACCATACATTTTCTAAGAGAGAACCACCTACTCATGTGTTGAGATCAAGATATTCTAATCCTACTACAAGAATCATGATTTCTAGCCTTCCCCAAGTTGCTTTCCACTCAAATCATCTTTCCACCATATCCAAATCTATGAGAGAGAGTTGAGTGTTGGGGAGACTATCATTTGAAGCACAAGAGCAAGGAGTTCATCATCAACACACCATCTATTACCTTTTGGAGAGTGGTGTCTCCTAGATTGGTTAGGTGTCGCTTGGGAGCCTCCGTCAAGTTGTGGAGTTGAACCAAGAAGTTTCTAAGGGCAAGGAGATCGCCTACTTCGTGAAGATCTACCCGAGTGAGGCAAGTCCTTCGTGGGCTATGGCCATGGTGGGATAGACAAGGTTGCTTCTTCGTGGACCCTTCGTGGTTGGAGCCCTCCGTGGAGTCGCGCAACCGTTACCCTTCGTGGGTTGAAGTCTCTATCAATGTGGATGTACGATAGCACCACCTATCGGAACCACGCCAAAAATCTCCATGTTTTCATTGCGTTTGCACACTCCAATCCCATCCCTTTACTTTCTTACAATTAGCATGCTTTACCCTTTCCGCTGCATATACTCTTGTCATGCTTGCTTGAAATGTATTGTGAATGCTTAAACTTGTGCTAAAACTCCACCTTAACTTGAAGAACTTAAAAACTGCCACTTTTACTTATTGAGGGTCTAATCACCCCCCCTCTAGACCCCTCTTCGTGATCCTTTCAACTAGTATCAGAGCTTTGGTCTCCATTGCTTTGGTTTAATTGCCATTGGAGGAAGATGGATGATTCTATGATCGGGAGTATTACACATAGAGTGCCTATGTTGGACGGAGAGTTCTATAATTCTTGGAAGAATGAGATGTTTGAGATTTTCAATGAATATGATTTGAACAATTATATTACTAGCCCTTATGTGCCCCCTATTGATCCTTTGCATCCTACCCCTGATGAGTATCTTGACATGACTTGCAATCTTAGAACTATTGATCTTACCATTAGAGGATTGCTTAGAAATTTGCTTGTATGCTTGCCTACCTTTGAATGTGCTTATACTATATGGAAATATCTTGAGGAGCGCTTTCCAAATTATTACTTGAAAAATCTAGATGAGATTCTTCAAAAGTCTATTGCTTTTCAAATTATGAACCCTAGTGATCCTAAGTTTGATGAATGTGTATTTGAGCTCTGTGACCTTATGCGTAGCAAAGGAAATGTTGGAGTCATTAGTAACATCATTTCACAAACAATTATAATTCATAAACATGCACATTGTCATGGTCATAAATCTAATGAATCACTTGCTCTAGGTGATGATCATTTACATGATGATATTGAGCATGGATATTATGATGAAGATGAAGATAGTGACTTTGACCTTGAGGAGTCGATGAGACACTTTGGTCTTATGGCTAACCTTTGTGGTTACATGGACAGAGGGAAGGAATGGATTCTCAATAGTGGATGTACTGATCATATGACCGGAGATAAGGACATGTTCCGTGAGCTTGCTAAGAACGACGGTCCATGCAAGTATGTCACTTTTGGAGATAACTCCAAGGGTAAGGTACCTGGCCTTGGTAAGGTGGCCATTTCCAATGATAGCTCTATCCAAAATGTCATGCTCATTGAATCTCTTGGTTACAATCTCCTTTCTGTATCTAGACTAGCCGACTTCGGTTTCAATGTTTTATTTACTAATGTAGATTGCCAAGTGTTTCGTAGAGATAATCATAATATGGCCTTTACCGGTATTCGTAGAGGTGATCTATACATTGTTGATTTCACTAAGAGAGCTCAACCTCGTACTTGCTTAGTTGCTAAATCTTGTAAAGGTTGGTTATGGCATAGAAGGTTAGGTCATGTGGGCATGCGAAATCTTGATAAGCTTATTAAAGGTGATCATATCCTTGGTGTTAAAGATGTCATATTTGACAAGGATAGACTTTGTAGTGCTTGTCAAGCAGGAAAACAAGTTGGAGGAAGTCATCCCGCGAAGAACATCATGACCACGAGAAGACCGCTCGAGCTACTCCATATGGATCTTTTTGGTCCCAACGCCTACAAGAGTCTCGGTGGTAACTCATTCGGTTTAGTCATTGTTGACGAATTTTCAAGATTTACATGGATGTTCTTTCTTGATGACAAATCACAGGTCCAAAAGATCTTTAAGAACTTCGCTAAGAGGCCCAAAACCAATTTGAAGTGAAGATCAAGAAGATTCGAAGCAACAATGGAACGGAGTTCAAGAACGCCAATGTGGATACGTTTCTTGACAAATAAGGGATTTCACATGAGTTCTCGGCTACGTACATGCCTCAACAAAATGGAGTTGTTGAGAGGAAGAACCGGACCCTTATCGAGATGGCAAGAACGATGCTTGATGAATACAAGATGCCAAGACACTTTTGGGTCGAAGTGGTTGCGACAGCTTGTCATGCTACAAATCGACTATATCTTCACAAGCTTCTCGGCAAGACGGCATACGAGCTTCTCACCGGTAACAAACCCCAAGTTGGATACTTTCGAGTATTTGGCTCAAAGTGTTACATTCTTGATAAGCATCGTCGCACAAAATTTGCTCCTAAATCTCATGAAGGTTTCCTACTCGGTTATGGCTCAAACTCTCACACTTACCGTGTCTACAACAATTTCACCCAAAAGGTTGAAGAGACGGTAGATGTGAAGTTTGATGAATCTAACTGCTCGCATGTAGAGAAATTGCCAATTGATGTAGGAGACAAAGATCCTTCGGAAGCAATCCAAGATTTGTCCATCGGCAAGATTCACCCAACAGAGGTGAAGGAGAATACTTCATCGGTTCAAGTGGAAGCCTCAACTTCACATCAAGGTGAACCACAAGTTGACTTGGAGGCATCCACAAGTGGAACACGTCAAGACGGAGGAGATGAGGAAGTGCAACAAGATGAACCACCTCGACCTCCCTCTCCACCTCTACAACAGAACGACAATGTCAACAACAATGAAGGAGGAGGAAAAGAAGAAGACAATGAAGAGGATGTTCCACCCCAACCCAAACAAAAGCTCTCACGAGTTAGAGCAAGAGTCACAAGAGACCATCCCTTCGAACAAATCTTCGATGACATTCAAACCGGGAGAATCACTTGCTCTAAAACTCGTTTGCCTAACTTTTGTGAACACTACTCATTCATTTCTAGTGTTGAAACTATGAAGGTAGAAGAAGCTCTTGAGGATCTGGATTGGGTGAATGCTATGCATGAAGAGCTACACAACTTCGAGAGGAATCAAGTGTGTACATTGGTTGAAAAGCCTGACGATGATCATAATGTCATTGGAACCAAATGGGTGTTTCGGAATAAGCACGATGAAGATGGACAAGTTGTACGCAACAAGGCCCGTCTCGTCGCTCAAGGCTACACTCAAGTTGAAGGTATGGACTATGGTGAGACATATGCCACCGTTGCTAGACTTGAGTCCATACGCACCTTACTTGCTTATGCCAATCACCATGATATCACTTTATACCAAATGGACATTAAAAGTGCTTTTCTAAATGGATAAATTGAGGAGAAAGTTTATGTTAAACAACCTCCCGGCTTTGTCAATCCCAAGAAACCTAATCATGTCTACAAACTTCATAAATCCCTTTATGGTCTTAAACAAGCTCCTAGAGCATGGTATAAATGCTTGACCAAGTATCTTATTGAAAAAGGCTTTGAAATTGGGAAGATTGATTCTACACTTTTTACTAAAAGGGTTAATGGTGAATTATTTGTGTTCCAAATTTATGTGGATGATATCATATTTGGTTCTACTAACCCCCATTTTAGTGAAAAGTTTGGAAGGCTAATGTTGGAGAAATTTGAGATGTCTATGATGAGTGAACTCAAAATTTTCTTTGGTTTGCAAATCAAGCAAACTAAGGAAGGTACCTTTGTCTCTCAAACAAAGTATACCAAGGATCTTTTCAAGAAGTTCAACATGCAAGAAAACAAATGTATGAAAACACCCATGCCTACTAGTGGACATCTTGACTTGACTAAGGATGGCAAACCGGTTGACCAAAAGGTTTATCGCTCTATGATTGGTTCATTGTTATATATATGTGCCTCCCGTCCCGATATTATGTGAAGTGTGTGCATGTGTGCACGATATCAAGCAGCCCCTAAAGAATGCCATCTTAAGGCCATGAAAAGGATAGTGAGATACTTAATTCATACACCAAACTTTGGCATTTGGTATCCTAAGAGGTCATCTTTTGATCTTGTTGGCTACTCCGATTCGGACTATGCCGGTGACAAGGTTGATAGAAAGTCCACTTCGGGTACTTGTCAATTTCTTGGTAGATCCCTTGTGTCTTGGTCCTCCAAGAAACAAAACTCGGTATCCTTATCCACTGCCGAAGCGGAATACATTGCCGCTGGATCATGTTGTGCTCAATTACTTTGGATGACCCAAACTCTTAAGGATTATGGAATACATGTGAAGCATGTTCCATTGCTTTGTGATAATGAAAGTGCCATTAAGATTGCTCACAATCCCATGCAACATTCTCGAACTAAGCACATTGAAGTTCGTCATCATTTCATTTGGGATCATGTTGCTAAAGGGGACAACAATCTTAAGCATGTTCGAACCGATAATCAATTGGCGGATATATTCACCAAACCGCTTGATGAGAAAGTATTTTGCCGTTTGAGAGGTGAATTAAATATCATTGATGCCTCAAACTTGGAGTAGAAGCTCCATTTGAATACATGCAAGGCGTGAGCCTTTTTATGACTAATCCTTGATATTTCTCTTATGATGATGATCATAGGTCTTGGATATATACTTGTACCCTTGCATGTTATCTAACCCTTGTAGGTACTTGGATGAGCCCAAATCTATGAGATTGCAAGTCACTCACATTTTGAGAAATTTCTACATCACCAAGTTCCCATGATTTGGTTGTTGAATACAAGGAAGCATGAACTCACTATACATATACTTTGACTACTTCCATATGTCAAATTTCATGATTATCAATTTGGATACACAAATGCTCTTCCTTGCAAGACTAACCCATGTAGGAAGATGAATTCAAACTACTAGTGATGCTCCCAACTCTTGATGGACAACATCAACCTTGAGCATCCAACACAAGTTCGACTACATGATCAAGGTCAACACCACAACCCAAGGTATGACATTCCATCTTAGAGAAGCTTTCCTCCAAGTCATGAGCTAAAGCAACTCAACAAGATGTGAATACATAAAAATGCTTAAACGAAAAATGGTAACCCCATTTTGAGCTTAAACGATGAGTATGACCTACGATCAAGTGCTATCACTTGACTCCTCAGTCAATATACTCTAACATAGGTGACTTTCTCGTCGACCTTTTCTAGATGAAGTTCTCTAGTGTTCTTTTGCTCAGTTTATTTTTCCATTTGAATGTTTTTCTTGCCAATGTGTCTCTCTCAAAAAAAAATCATCTAGATCTCTTTTAAATTTTCTGTTTCCATCTGTAATTTCTGTTTTTAATTCATTGCAAATCTTTCTGCTAATTCCTTGCAAATCCTTGTGAGATTTCATTTGCCAAGTGAGCTGAATTGACAAAATCTTTACTCCGCGTTGAACTCAGTCCCTCTGATCCAAACCTACCGGCTCGACCGAAATACAAGGTTTTCTTGTATATAGTTCATCAGTACAGCCGACACGGACTAGCTCGGTCTCATCGATAAGCACCCTCTGTGATTCTGTCATATCGGAGTCACCGGCGGAAACCACATTGGCGTCACCGATTTCAACTATGAGAAAACCTTTTGCTATTTCTTACTGCCTATTTTCTTCAGCTCCACTCAAAGATTCTTTCCTCTATTAGCATCATAAGCTACCTACTACTTTGTGGTGACTATCAAGGACCACACCCACTTGGCTCATGCTCCAGAAGTACCCTTCTTGGAAATTGATGTCAAAGTGGGAGAGAGAGCACATCAAAGCTTATCAAATGAGCACATCTAAGCTCTTCTACAGATGCTCATTAACAAAGAGGAGAGAAGTCACATGTCTCTAAGAGGGGAAGACATTCTAATATGTTTAATCCTAGCTATTGATGAAAATTCTATTTGCTCTTATTCTATCTCACCCTACCTTCTCCCATTATCCAATATCCAATTCAGGGGGAGAAAGAGTCTATACCTAAGGGGAGAAAAATACTTGGAATTCATTGCATATCTTTAAAACTCTAGGGACATGTCTATATCTAAATGAAGTACTTACTTTGTAGTACTCGCCCATTACATGTCTTCCCAGTCTTGGTATTCTTGTGGTTCACCAAATCTGCCGTACTTGGAGTGTTCTTGTGTTATCTAACCCTGTTTTCTCAAGTCCACTCTCTCAAAAGTTAGATCAAGACCACAAGGTAAGTATATGCATCACACTCATGTGCATGATGATATCTTGCTGTTGTACATATTGTTTGCAAGAGGGATTCATAAACATGGAGGTACATTTCTCAATCATATATTTTGCTCTGATGCATATAGCCAAGATACATGTAACTCTCTGCTTACTCTGTCATGTTATGCATTCAAATGTTAGTACATTCTATCTTCACATGATTGCATACATGTAGGGGGAGCTTATGCATGTTACATGTTCCTCCAAAGCTTTGCTTGCTACTCTTCATATCGTCTACCTAAAGCTTTGATGTATTTTCTCATCAATTAGCAAAAAGGGGGAGAATGAAAGCACAAGTGCTCCCTGGGTGATTTTGGTAATTAATGTCAACATATCTCTTGTTGGACTAATGCTTTTATCTAGTGTATTTCAGACAAGTTCAACAATGGCGTGGAAAGGACAAGAGGATGTGGAACCCCTTCAAGATGCTAAGGACACACATTGGCTGTAGCTCAAGACTCTTCATTTTGTTTTAAGTGATCCAAGATAACATTGAGTCCATAGGAAAGCCAATACAAGTAAAAGGGGATGAGGTGTTGCTTAATGGTTTGCTTGCTCAAATGCTTAGTGATATTGCTCCAAAAACCCTCAACCACTTTCTCCATCCAAATATGTCAAAACCCTAAACTCCAACTCAGCCCCACCGATTCTTTCTATCTGGCGCCACCGAGTTCATATGACATAGCCACTGCCAGAAACCCTAGCAATTCGATCTCACTGATATGGGTCTCGGCCTCACCGAGATGGCCTTGCCAATGCTCTGTGACTTATTCCATTTATTTCAGTCTCACCGAGTTATGCAATCGGTCTCACCGAGTTGGCTTGACATTCTCTCGGTTGCCTCATTGCTTCACTTTGGTCTCACCGAGTTGATGCAATCGGTGCCACCTAGATGATGTTTGCCCTAAAGCCCTAGCACATCGGTCCCATCGAGTTGTTCCAGTCAGTCCCACAGGGATTACTAACGTTCACATTTTGAACTAATCGGTCCCACCGAGTTTATCTATTCGGTCTC
This sequence comes from Thinopyrum elongatum, assembly GCA_011799875.1. NCBI lineage: Eukaryota > Viridiplantae > Streptophyta > Magnoliopsida > Poales > Poaceae > Thinopyrum > Thinopyrum elongatum. The sequence continues at coordinate 453,869,948 of CM022300.1, read as the reverse complement.
ACCGAGATGGGTCAAATGTGTGTAATGGTTGGATTTTGTGTGGAGGCTATATATGCCCCTCCACCCCCTTCTCCATATGTGAGAGAGCCATCAGAACGTGCCCACACTTCCACCATACATTTTCTGAGAGAGAACCAGCTACTCATGTGTTGAGATCAAGATATTCCAATCCTACCACAAGAATCTTGATTTCTAGCCTTCCCCAAGTTGCTTTCCACTCAAATCATATTTCCACCATATCCAAATCTGTGAGAGAGAGTTGAGTGTTGGGGAGACTATCATTTGAAGCACAAGAGCAAGGAGTTCATCATCAACACACCATCTATTACCTTTTGGAGAGTGATGTCTCCTAGATTGGTTCGGTGTCGCTTGGGAGCCTCTGTCAAGTTGTGGAGTTGAACCAAGAAGTTCGTAAGGGCAAGGAGACCGCCTACTTCATGAAGATCTACCCGAGTGAAGCAAGTCCTTCATGGGTGATGGCCATGGTGGGATAGACAAGGTTGCTTCTTCATGGACCCTTCCTGGGTGGAGTTCTCCGTGGACTCACGCAACTGTTACCCTTTGTGGGTTGAAGTCTCCATCAACATGGACGTACGATAGCACCACCTATCGGAACCACACCAAAAATCTTCATGTCTTAACTGCGTTTGCACACTCCAATCCCATCCCTTTACTTTCTTGCAATTAGCATGTTTTACCGTTTCCGCTGAATATACTCTTGTCATGCTTGATTGAAATGTATTGTAAATACTTAAACTTGTGCTAAAACTCCACCTTAACTTGAAGAACTTAAAAACTGCCACTTTTACTTGTTAAGGGTCTAATCACCCCCCTCTAGACCCCTCTTCTTGATCCTTTCAATATGCAATGTTTTACTTTCCGCTGCTATACTCTTAGAAGTGAATGTATAGGTTGATTACTTGACTTGTGCTAATTGCTAAAATCTGCCCACAACTAAAATTGGGAAAAGGATAGGTTTTGGTTTTGGTCTAGTAGTCTAATCACGCCCCTCTGGACATACTTTTGATCCTACATAATGAACACGCCACTATTTCCCGCCACTTCCTCATCGGTTTCCCGCCGCTACCCAGTGGTTGCGCATAAGCCTAGGCGGCGCGTGACAAACCGAGGCACAAGCACAACCTATAGCCCCTCTAACTTTTCCAAGCATGCCAACTCACCAAAGCGCCGTCTCTGCCATCAAAATCCTTGACAAGGAAAATGAGCAGGCGCCACGGCCCGTGGAGGCAGAGGGCGTCCCCGGCAACATGATGGACGATGCCGTGCTGCGCGTGATTGCCAGGATTGATTAGAACCTTGGCGCACGGTGCTTCGGCATCGCAGATCAATATAGGCATGTCAGCACCGAGAGGCTGCAGCTCGCCGCACAACATGATTGGTGGTGCGCCACAGAGCAAGATAGGCGCATCCGCGTCGATAGGCTGTGACTCGCCGCACAGCGAGATCGGTGAAGCGCCGCAGAGCGAGAGGCGCGGCGCGCCGCACAGCAAGAGTGCATCCATCGGTGCTTCCCTATTGTTGACAGGGCATTGCAGCAGGGTACACGTGTCGGGGATATCGAGCGACATATGCCAAGGGATGACTTATCATGGATTGGGACAAAAGTACGTCGCCGGGCTCTAGAGGAGGGAGTGAGCGAGACCGCGTACGCTTGCGAATCTTACCCAGGTTCGGGGCTCTCCTAGGAGATAACACCCCTAGTCCTTCTCTGCGGGGTCTCCGCATGATCACTACTTCAACAAGTAGCTACAAGCTTGCTCCTGGAGCTGTTTGGCTAGAGGAGGAAGAAGGGCAAGGCTAGCTCTACTCCGCTCTCTCTACGTGAATGTGTGGCACGTCGGGTGCTCGGTTGTGGTGTTCTTCAAGGTTCCCCCCCTTGCATGGGGTAACCCGGGGGGTTTATATAGGTCTACCCCCAGGGGTACAACGGTAATCCGGCTTGCCGTGGGACCCGGCGGTCAGCGTCGCTGGTCGCCGGCTTCTCCGCCGACAGGTGGGTCCCGCCGTCTGCGGGCTAGGGTTGACCACTTTACGCTGTAGTATTGCTCTTGATGACGAAGGCCTCGTCAGGGGGAGCGTGGGTACAGTCCCGCCGCCTGGCGGGCGTTCACTGTAGCCACACCCCGTCCCATCTGGTTAATGGCGCATAGACTTTAAGGGAGAGAGAAGGCCACCTGCTGGGGGCCGACCTCTCTTCCGAGCCGGCTGGTCTGGGCTCACCACCTTCTGGCTTCTTACGGACAGGTAGGACCCGCCGCCTGCGGGCCGTACTGGCCGCACGTTGCGAGAGCATGGCCTCCTCTGCCATGGGTGATGTCACGGGCGGCATGGCAACAGTCCCGCTCTGGGCGTGGGACGCCTGCTCCGTACGTCGCACTGTGGCCATGTTCGGCCCAGGATTCGGGGTTGGCAGGCTTGCACTGTAGCCATGCCCCGTCTCGTCATGTTTAAGTTGGTGCTGACTTTGAGGGCGCGAGGGGCCGCCTGCTAGGACCCGGCTTCCCAGGAAGCCGCCTGTCCAGGAGTCGGCCTGTTTCACGGCCCTCTTCTGGACTCCGCCGCCTCCTGGAATCCGGCTGCTCGGTCCAGCCGGCCCCAAGAGGACGGCTCTTTGTCTTTGAGGTTTGAGGGGCTCAGCCCGCCCCGATGTCTTGAAATGCCAAAGGGGGCTGATGGGGATACCCGTGGTCATTTACTCCGACAGTAGTCCCCGAAGATGATGAGGCACTGCGGCTAAAGGGGCGAGAAGCCTCAGCAGCTTCATACTCCGAATCGTCTTCCGAAGAGCCGACTGGTTGGTGTCAGCCATGACCAGGCAGGCCGCCTGGTGGTTTTGAAATGTCGTGGCGGGGACCGGGTGGTACGCCAGCCAGATGCCAGACTTGCCGCTTGTGCATGTTGGCCACGTGGCGTCATCAGGCCAAGCCGGCCTGTCAGCCTACGCGCGTGACGGGACTGCGTCGCAGGCCGGGGCCCGCCACTACAGTGCCTCGGCGCGCACGCAGATCTACTGCGGCTGAGGCGGACGGTTGGTATTCTGTGGCAGTTAATGCACGCCTTTACTGGCACCATAATCGCGGGAATCGTGGGGGAGTAGGCGCAGTTAATCCCCATGACCCCCCACATCCCCGCCCCCTCGACTTCGCCGCCTGGGCTATAAGTAGGGGGAGGGGGGGTTGCAGACGTACGCGCGCCCTCCTCCCCCCTTGCCCTCCTTCTTCTTCCTGCCGCCGCAGCGCTCCTTCCTCCTGCCGAAGCGCTGCTGCTGCTCACCGTCGCTGTGCGTCCTCTCGCAGCGGCTTCCTTGCTCCGCTGCAGCCTCGTCCGCTCGCCACCGCGCCGTGCCTGCGACGAGCTCCGTCGCCCATGGCGCGTTCACGAGCCGGTGACTGGGACGGCTCCAACGTCCACGAAGACCACCTCTCCTTCCTCCGCCAAACACGTCGACTGCCCCGAGAGGCGAATGTGCAGGTGCGCGTCCCTCCCGAGGCAGAAATCTCGCCGGCGCCGGAGGACGACGAACGCGTCGTCTTCCGGTCTCATTTCCTTCGCGGCTTCGGCCTTCCAGCAAGCAACTTCCTCCGCTCTTTCTTTGATTTCTACCAAGTCCAGCCGCACCACCTCACGCCAAACACGGAGGTGCTGCTGGCCGCCTTTGTCGCCATGTGCGAAGGATATCTCAGCACTCTCCCCACCCTCGAACTCTGGGGGGAGTGCTTCTACCTCAAAGTTGGCACCGCCGCCAAGGGCCAGGTGGCTCAGTGTGGAGCCTGCGTGGCGGTGCGGCGCCCGGGCGCCGGGAACCGCTTCCCTTCTATCTCTCTGCTGCAGTCCGCCAAGCTGTGGCAGAAATCTTATTTCTATGTCAGAAACATCCATCCGACTAGCGATTACGTCAACTTGCCGGCTTACGCAGCCGGCCCGCCGGCCGAGCCGCGCGCCAACTGGCGGCTCAAGCCGAGCTCTCTATCGGCCGCCTCCTCCGCCGCCCTTACCCGACTTCATGTGATGACAGAGTCGGAGGGCTTAAAGGGCTCGAACTTGCTGGCCGCCTTCATGACGCGCCGAGTTCTCCCCCTCCAAGCCCGGCCTCACATCATCAGTTGCATGAGCGGGCACCGGGACCCATGCCGGATGTGCACGCAGGAGCTGCCGGACATGGAGGTGGTCCGGCTGGTCAACTATATCTCCGACTGTAAGCTGTCAGAGACAGACTGGCGGTTCGGCAAGCGGCCGTACGACCGCGCAAATCTGCCGCTTGCGGTAAGTCTTTGTAATTCTTTTTCTCTTTTGCTGGTCTGAGTTCTTGTTTCGCCGTCTAATCAGTCGGCCATGGTGCAGGTCCTCCCGGGCCAGTCGGCCGCTGGCGCTCTAGATCGAGGTCTGTAGTACATGCCGGACCGGACGAGGAGCGATGTGGAAGACCCCGACTTGGGGGCAGCCGCCATGGAGGAGGACGATGCCACAGGTGGCGGTGGCGGAGCAGGCGGCTCCGTGGGAGGAGGCGGCCTTGAGGACTGGCCGGATGACGACGAGGAGGAGAACGAACCGCGCCGCCCGCACGGCACCGAGAGGGCGGGCGCGAGCTCCTTGGCCGCGCCGACCGCACCAGGCGGCCCACACAAGTGCCGAGCCGGCTCGCTGCTGTTCGGCAGCCGGCCGAAGAAGTCCAAGAACGCGGCCGCCACGACCAAGTGGCAAGAGGCCGCCGCGAGAGCGGCCCAGTTCCATAGGGCCCCGAAGCAGCCCCTGATGGTGTCCGCGTAAGTGCCTGGTCGTACTTTTCTTTTCTTCTTTGCAACCTTTTTTTGAGCTTCCTCTTGTCTTCCTCGAATCAGTGCTCCACTAACCCTTGAGCGGTCTGCCGCTGCTTCCGTGGTCAGGGCGACGGAGGGCTCCGCCAATACCCGTCGGGTGGACCCGCTCGCCGACCTCCGGGCGGCGACGGAGAGGAACGCGCGGGAGACGCGTGAGGAGCGGGAGGAGGCGGAAAGGCAGGAGGCGGAGGCGGTCAAGGCTCAAGCAGATGCCACAGCCAAGATCCGGGCGGACGCCGCTGCCAAGGCTCAGGCGGAAGCGGCCACCAAGGCGCAAGCGGAAGAATCCGCCCGTGGCCGGACTCTGCAGCTTATTATCCAGCTACGCGTGGCGCCGCCAGCACCAGAGATCCCCGTGCCGACTGGAGGGGCCGGCGACGACCAGCCGGTCATGGGGGAAGGCGATGCCATCATCTCGGGGGCAGAGATCCCCTCGCGAGCGCCGACCGCCGGGGCCCGAAGCAATCAGCCTGTCGCGCCACCGGCGCCGCAAGTCAGCAGCGAGTTGGCAGTGGGGGTGACTCCCACGGTCCGTCCTTCGGCGCGTCGGCGTGCGGCGAAAGCGGCCTCGGCGCCACGGGCGCAGGAGATCGGGGCCGCGAGCTCGTCGGCCCCAGATGCAGAGGCCACCAGCGCCGCCCCGCCAGAGTGGACGCCTGGGGGCGGGACGGGCGTGCTGAACAAGGCCGCGCAGGACGTTCAGGCCCAAATCCAGGCCCAAGGCGCCACCTTCAGCAGTGTACGAAGGCGTTCCTGGCAACGCGAACGGCCGTTCGGGTATGCCTCCTTGCTTTGTTTTTTGATTCTTGCAATCTTCCGTGGGGGCGCGCCAGCGCACCCACTGGGTGTAGCCCCCGAGTTCCGGGCCGGCTGCTGAGCAGGCGGCTCGGAACTTTTAAGGTAGGTTCCGAGTGCTAACTTTTTCTCTTCTTTGCCTTTGCTGCAGGACTACCACAACATCCGCGCAGCCACCTTCAACTCCCAGGTCTAGGAGTTGGCTAGGCGGACCGCCGACCTCACCGAAAGCTAAAGTAAGCGCTCTGTCTTCTTCCTTGCGGGGGCGCGTCAGCGCACCCGCTGGGTGTAGCCCCCGAGATTTGGGCCGACTGCTGAGCAGTCGGGCCGGATCTTCTAGCAACCACTTTTCTTATTTGGCCGTCTTTGTTGATTGTCTTCTTTTTCTCACTTTTGCAGGAGCCAACGCCACACTGCAGCAGCATCTGGGCGAAGTTCAGACAGAGCTGCGCGTTAAGGAGGAGGAGCGCCACAAGGCGGCCCTGGAGTGCGACCGTCTGGCCAAGAAGTTGGCGGACTAGGCGGAGCTCCAGAAGTTCAAGGAGGCGGAAGGCGCCCTTCAGGCCGAGTTTGAGGTCGAGCGCTCAAAGTGGGCTGAGAAGGAGGCGATCCTCACCGCTGTCTATGGCGAGATTGAGGACATGATCGACGGTAAGCTTCTTTCTTTGGAATAGCTCCCGACTGCATCGGGAGTCGGCCTTCGGCTTCTGATCTTTATTTTTCTTTTGCGTAGACTTCTTTCCTGGCCACGCCGTCGCCGTCAGCCAGGCCATCGAGGCACGGCGTGACCAGCGTAGGAGGGAAGGAGTGGAGATCCTGCCCGACATGCCTCGGAATATGAACGAGCAGCTCCTGGACGTCCGGACGCGCCTGTAGCCGTTTCACCGTCTGCTCCGCCGCCTTCAGCGTGCCGGGTCTCAGCTGGTTTCTGCCCTCTGGCCAGGCAGCCAAGCTCCGCGGACCCCTAGTCGGACCGCCGACTGGTTGGAGGCGGCAATCGGCCGCTTCGAGGCTTGGAGGGGCTCCTCCGCTTGGGCAGGTGCCCAAAGAGCCTTGGAGTTCGTCAAGGCGTGGTATCCTGGGCTGGACCTAGCCCAGTTGGCCACGTTCCGGCAGGAGGCCATGGAAGAGCTGGTGGCGGCGGGGCCAGCGCTCACCCATCGTGCGGTGGCGATCGCCGAGTACACCGACACCAGCGTCTTCTTCCCCGAGCTGAACCCGGATGACGGCGAGGACTCGGCGAAAGAAATCGCCTCAAGCGATGAAGGCGAGGATGAGGACGATGAGGATGGTGAAGGCGACGCATCGGAGGGCGGAGCGGAAGCCCAGCCTCAGCTTGATCGGGCTTCAAGCAACGAGCCGCGTGCTAGTGCATCGACTGCTGTTGAAGGTGACCAAGCCGAGACTCGCCAGACGGCCACTCCACCAACTGGCGCCGCCGACTCCACCAACCTGCCAGACTCGCCTGCTGCTCCTTTGGCCTAGGTTGCCAACTTATCTTATCTTTTCCTGCTTTGGTAATCTTTAGAACGAAACTTGTTAAATTCGCGCAGTTCCACCCACTGGGTGTATTCAAACTTTGTTGAATGCTGGTCGAGGGCCTCTTGCTATGTGATTTAATTTCGCACAAGATGTGCTTCGCCGAGTTCTGACTTGTCTTGCTTTCTGTTCTTTTGGCTTTTTCCTTTGCCACCTTCCCTTGGCTGCCGCCTCACCGGCCAGACAACCATTCTTCGGTGTGCTGGCCGGGTCGAGTACTTGGCCATTTTGGGAAGACAAGTACTTTGGCCGCTTAGAACGTAGCAATCTAAGTGAGAAGCCGGCCGTCCGGCTACTCAGCAACCGAACGACTAAGCGAGGAGCCGACTTGGCCTATGCGGGTGCTTTCGTCCTTAGCCATTTTTCATGTGGGCACCATTTCCTGCCTTTGACCCTCGCCGGCCAAACAGTCACTCTGCGAGCTGCGGCTTATGGCAAGGGTGGGCTTAGATGGCGGCACACTACTTGTCCGACTACAGGTAGCGCCGACATAGTACAAGGCGTCAAGTCCCCGGGCCGACAGGTCAGACCCGGTGCCGGGCGGAGAAATGAAATAACTCACTCAAGGCATGAAACTTATCGTATAGATAAGGAAGGTAGCCCCCGAGTGCTCCTCGAGGGACCCGGTGTCTCTGCCCTTAGTACAAAAAGGGTAGCGTGGTACATACTGCATTAACTGTAAAATCTTCGGAGGAGATTTGCGTTCCATGGGCGCTCCATTTCCTTGCCGGAATCGTCCCTCTTGCGCGCCCTGGGCTTCTGCGCGTCGATGAGGTAGTAGGAGTCGTTGCCCAAGGCTTTGCTGATGATGAAGGGGCCTTCCCAAGGGGCCGAGAGCTTGTGCTGGCCGGCTGTTCGCTGGATCAGCCGGAGCACAAGGTCTCCCTCTTGGAAGGATCGTGGCTTGACCTTTCGGTTGTGGTAGCGGCGCAGGCTCTGCTGGTAGATGGCGGACCGGCTGAGTGCTAACAGCCGGCCCTCTTCCAGTAGATCGACGCCGTCTTCTCGCGCCTCCTTCGCCTCCGCCTCTTTGTATATGGTGACGCGAGGTGAGTCGAACTCGATGTCCGTTGGGATGACGGCCTCGACCCCGTACACGAGGAAGAAGGGAGTGAAGCCGGTTGATTTATTCGGAGTTGTGCGGAGGCTCCAGAGGATGGCCGGTAGCTCGTCGATCCAGCAGCCGGCCGAGCGCTCCAGTGGCTCGACCAGTCGGGGTTTGAAACTGGATAAGATGAGGCCGTTTGCTCGCTCGACTTGGCCGTTTGACTGCGGATGGGCTACGGACGCTAAGTCCAGTCGGATGCCCTGTGTTGCGCAAAAATGGGCCAAGGCGCCTTTGGCAAAGTTGGTGCCATTATCGGTGATGATGCTGTGCGGTACACCGTACTGGACGGTGATATCTGCGACGAAGGTTACAGCAGTCGGGCCATTCAGTTTCTTGATTGGCTTTGCTTCAATCCACTTGGTGAATTTGTCCATGGCGACAAGCAGATGAGTCGTGCCACCACGTGCTGTCTTGAACGGGCCCACCATGTCCAACCCCCAGACGGCAAAGGGCCAGGTAAGGGGGATGGTCTTGAGTGCGGAAGCCGGCAAATGTTGCTTGGAGCTGAATTTTTGGCACCCCTTGCATTTCTTGACCAAATCCTTGGCGTCCTCCAAAGGCGTCGGCCAGAAGAAACCATGGCAGAAAGCTTTGGCGACAAGGGATCTGGAGGCCGCGTGGTGGCCGCACTCGCCTTGATGTATGTCTCTGAGGATTGCCTTGCCTTTCTCTGGTTCGACGCAGCGTTGGAAAACGTCGGTCACGCTGCGCCTGACAAGCTCTCTGTTTGCAATTGTGTAAGCTCCTGCCCGGCGTTGCACCTGCCGGGCCGAGATCTCATCAACTGGCAGCTCTCCGCTCACCAGAAAGTTGAGGATGGGCTGCGCCCATGATGGTGCTTCGACTTCATCCACCGTCATTACGGCCACTGAAACTAGGGCGGTTGGGTTGGGAGGTGGCGGGGTGGAGTCGGCTGCGTCTTGCTGCACTGTTGAAGTCCTCGGGCCGACTGCTGCAGCCCCCGGGCCAGGTGCGACTGCTGCAGTCCCCGAGCCGCTTGGTGAAGTCCCCGGGACGGCTGCTGCAGTCCCCGTGCCGCCTGCTGCAGCCCCCGGGCCGGGTTGCAAAGTCCCCGGGCCGGGTGCGGCTGCTGCAGTCCCCGTGCCGCCTGCCAAAGTCCCCGGGCCGGCTGCTGCAGCCCCCGAGTCGGATCCGACTTCTTCGGGGGCAACCGGCACGAAGATGGATTCTGATTCCGGGGAAGGCTTGATAGACGGCTTGCGGAGGCACTGAAGGGACACGCCGGCTGGTATGGCTTGCCGGGTGGAGCCGATCCGCGCCAGGGCATCTGCTTGCTCGTTGTCGGCCCGTGGCACATGAAGGAACTCGCACCCATCAAAGTATCCGCTGATCTGCTGGACGAGGAAGCGGTAGCTCGCCATGTTTGCATCCTTGGCATCCCAGTCGCCAGACGACTGCTGGACCACCAAGTCCGAGTCGCCGTAGCACAGTATCCGGTGGATGCCAGTCTCCTTGGCCAGCCAGAGTCCGTGTACTAGTGCCTCGTACTCGGCCACATTGTTGGAGGCGGCAAAGTGGATTTGCAGCGTGTATCTGAGCTTGTCGCCTTTGGGAGAGGTGAGGACGATGCCGGCTCCCAAACCGGTGCGCATCTTCGAGCCATCAAAGTGCATCCGCCAATGAGTGGAGTCTGGAGCTGGCGGCAGGTACTGGGTCTCGGCCCAGTCGACGAGGAAGTCGGCCAGCGCCTGGGACTTGATGGTGGTGCGGGGCTGGTAGAAGATGGTGTAAGGGGCCAGCTCGATGGCCCACTTGGCCACTCGGCCCGATGCATCTCTGCTGCCTATGATCTCCGCAAGCGGGGCGGTGCAGACAACCGTGATTGGATGCGCTTGAAAGTATGGCTTGAGCTTCTTGTCAGCAAAATGCACGCCATAACACAACTTTTGGTAGTGGGGGTAGTTCTGCTTGGAGGCTGACAGCACCTCGCACAAGTTGTACACCGGTCTCTGGACCGGCTGTGCCTTGTCGTCCTCTCGGCGCTCAACCACCATGACTATACTGACCACCCGGCTGGTGGCGGCGATGTAGAGAAGCATGGGCTCCTTGGCAGCCGGAGCGGCCAGGATGGGCGGTGTGGTCAACATCTTCTTGAGCTGGAGGAAAGCCTCGTCCGCCTTGTCGTTCCACTCGAAATGAGTGGTTTTCTTCATCAAATGATACAGTGGAAGAGCCTTCTCGCCCAGCCGACTGATGAAGCGGCTAATGGATGCCAAGCAGCCAGTGAACTTCTGAACGTCTCACAGTCGGGTGGGCCTCTCCATCCTTCCGATGGCCTTGATTTTGACAGGGTTGCACTCTATGCCGCGCTCTGAGACAAGGAAGCCTAGGAGCTGGCCGGCTGGTACTCCAAAGGCACACTTTTCTGGGTTGAGCTTGATTTGAAAACAGCGCAGGTTATCAAAAGTTTCCTTGAGATCTTCCAGGAGGGTACCGCGCTTCTCCGTCTTCACCACGACGTCATCCACATAAACATGGGCATTTCTGCCGAGTTGCTTGAGGAGGCACTTCTGCATGCAACACTGAAAAGTGGCACCGGCGTTTCTCAAGCCGAATGTCATGGTCAGGTAGCAGAAGGCTCCGAACGGTGTGATGAAGGCGGTCTTCAGGCGGTCGGCCGGGCTCAACTTGATCTGGTGGTACCCTGAGTAGGCATCCAAAAAACACAGCAGCTCGCATCCGGCTGTGGAGTCTATCACCTGGTCAATTCGAGGCAAAGCGAACAGATCTTTTGGGCAAGCTTTGTTGAGGCTGGTATAGTCAATACACATGTGCCACTTGTTGTTCTTCTTCAGTACAAGGACTGGGTTGGCAAGCCACTCTGGGAAGAACACTTCCATAATGAAGCCAGCGGCTAGAAGCCGGGCTATTTCTTCACCGACAATTCCTCTCTTCTCCTCTGACAGGCGGCGGAGGGGTTGCCGGACTGGTTTTGCATCTGCTCTGACATGTAGTTTGTGCTCGGCGAAATCCGTCGGAACGCCCGGCATGTCCTTTGGAGACCATGCAAAGACGTCCCGGTTCTCACGGAGGAAATCGACGAGCTCGCTTTCCTATTTGCTGTCAAGGCGAGCTCCTATGGCAGAAAACCTCTCCGGGTGCTCCGGGTCCAAGGGTATCTTCTTGGTTTCTTTGGCCGGCTGGAAAGAGCCCTGAGCTTTTGACTCCTTGGGATCTGGCGACAGGTCCGGCTGCTTGCTGGCCATGCCCACAACCTGGTCAAGGAGCCTCTTCTCGGCAGCAATCATAAGGGACTCGGCCAGCCGACTGCTGGCAGTGGCGCAGGCGGCAGACTTCTGGTAGTCGCCGGCTATGGTGATAATGCCCTTGGTGCCGAGCATCTTCATCTTGAGGTATGCGTAGTGGGGGACCGCCATGAACTTGGCCAGGGCGGGCCGGCCAAGCAACGCGTGGTAGGGGCTCTCAAGAACAACCACCTCGAACTAGATTGGCTCTCGGCGGAAGTGATTCTTGTCTCCGAAGAGGACGTCTATCTTGATCTTGCCGATCAGTGAGTAGGATAGGCCGGGCACAATGCGATGGAAGACAGTCCGGCTGGGCTGGAGCTGTTTCTCTTTGATGCACAACTTCTCCATGGTGTCGTGGTAGAGGATGTTGATGCTGCTGCCGCCATCTATCAGAACTCGGGAGAAACGAGCAGCTCGCCTCTCCGTCGCAAAGGTGGCGTCCAACACCAGGGCGTAGGAACCCGGAGCAGGCATCACCTCCGGGTGGTCAGCTCGGCTCCAACTGATCGGCTTCTCCGACCAGTGCATGAATTCTAGAGCTTCAGAAGCGACAGCGTTCACTTCCCGGCGCTGTTGATGCTGGCTGCGCCTGTCGTCAGTCATGCTGGTGAAGACGACGTAAGCTCCGTGCTCTTCAGGAAACTCATCTTGGATCGCACCAACTGGCCGAACCGCTGGCTGCTGGGGCGGTGGAGGCGGCGGGCCAGCAGGCGGCGGGGGCAGTCCCTCGCCTCTAGCGACGCGGGTGAGCCAGTGGCACTTCCGGGTGGTATGATTGGATGGCTTCGCGCCGCTGTGGAACTTGCAGGGAGCGTCAAGGGTTTGCTCAAACGAGAAGGCGGGCAACTAGGCGGGCTTGCCGCCCTTCTGGCGCTTGGGGCCGGATTGCACTTCCGGTGGCTGGTCTTTGACTGTCGCCACCTGCCAGCTGGTGGTAGCCGGCTGCTGGGTCTTGCGCTTGTTGTCGCCCGGCTGCTGGCGCCGACTGGAATCACCAGCCAGTGTCTGAGGGGCCAGAGGGAGCATCTTTCCTGACGCATCCACTCGGAGCTCCAACTTCATGGAGGAGTCGGCGGTGGCGTACTTGTCCGCTATGATTAGCAGCTCGTCGAGCGTGGCCGGCTCGTCCTAGAGGAGTCGATGCTTGAGTAAGGTGCCCTCTCAACATCCGGTAGTGAAGTATTCGATGGCTTGCACCTCATGAACCCCCTCGCAGGAGTTGCGTAGTTCGGCCCACCGCGTCAAGTATTCGCGGGTGGACTCGATCGGGCCCTGGACGCATAGGGAGAGCTGGCGAGGCTTGGGCGGCAGCTTGTAGGTGCTGGTGAAGTTGCGGATGAAAACTTCGATGAAGTCTAACTAGCTGTTGACGCTGTAGGGCTTGAGGCTGTTCAGCCAGGTTCGGGCCGTGCCCTGGAGCATGAGCGGAACATACTTCACGGCGACACGCTTGTTGCCGTTCGCTATGCTGACGGCTGTGGAGTAGTCGACCAGCCAATCTTCCGGCTTCACAGAGCCGTTGTACTTGGGAGTGTCCCGCGGGAGCGAGAATCCTTTGGGGAAGGGCTCGTCGCGGATGCGGGGGCCAAAACAAGGCGGACCGATTGCGTCTTCTTCTTCCAACGCCACTGATTGAGCCAAGTGGTCGATCCAATTACGGGCGTCGTTCTCTCCGACTCCTTCACGGGGGCCCAGCCGGCGCCCGAGAGTCGGATGCTCAACAGGCGGCGGGGAGGGGGGGGGCTGACGACCGTCCCGCCGTTCCACTGCTCGCGGGCGGCCATCTTGGTCGCGCTCGATGGAGATGCGGGTGCGGCTGCGGCTAGCAACCGACTCTGGGTCTCTTCCGTCGCGGGCGCCGTCTGTTGCCGTCCTGGAGGTCGCGCCGTGCTCTCGGCGAGGTGGAACGTTCCCGGCCTGTAAGCCGGGTTCCACCATGCGGCGGCCAGCTTCTTGTTGCGCGGCGGCCGCGTCGATGAGCTGCTGGACGCGCTCCGTCATGCAGCGACGCTCATCGCCCTCCAGGCGGTCCAGCTCGTCTGCCGCCGCCTGGGCGGCACGCAAGTTCTCCATTGGCGTGGCGTAGACTGGGCGGTCAGCCCCCAACATGCTGGCGATGGCCGCGCCACACTGTCGGACCGTGCCCGCACGGCTGGGCTCGCCAGCAGCCAGCGTGCCGCAGACGGCGCGGTCGATCTCGCGGTGGTAAGCCTCGGTGAGGCGTCTCATGGCCGCCAACTTGTTGGCGCTGTCGAGAAGCGCGATACGGCATGCTTCCAGTGTTTCACCGCTCGCACCGGGCGCTACGGGTGCGGACAGGTCCCGCATTGCCGCCTGCAACGGGTCCCGGCCGGCCTGGTCGGGGGTTCTGTCGTGGCTGATGACCAGCACCTCAAGAGCGGCGCTGGTGCCGGCGCCGCTGTCTGCGGCGGGGAGTGGGTCGTCGAAGACCAACACGTCACCGGGGAAGGCATCATAAAGCGCGGTGCCGGCGTCGACGTCCATGTCGTCGGGCAAGTCGGTGGAGCCGACGGACTCCAGATCGGAGACCGGTATGCCGGCGATGTGAAGCTTGCTGAGAAGATCGACGAGGCAGCTCTCGGAGCTAGCTGCGCCCGCGTCAAGCGCGGGCTTGTCAGAGAGGCGGATCCCGCCGATGAGATCGGTGAGGCTGCTTGTGGTACAAGCAACTTCCACGCCGCGCAGCGTGTCGGCGCAAACGCCGTCGGGCGTGCCGGGCTGGCTGCGCTCGCCAGGGAGGAAGAGGGTTCCCGTCCAGAACATGTTTCCGGATGACGGTGCACCTAGCCCCATGGTGGGCGCCAAATGTCGGGGATATCGAGCGACATATGCCAAGGGATGGCTTATCATGGATGGGGACAAAAGTACGTCGCCGGGCTCTAGAGGCGGGAGTGAGCGAGACCGCGTACGCTTGCGAATCTTACCCAGGTTCGGGGCTCTCCTAGGAGATAACACCCCTAGTCCTGCTCTGCGGGGTCTCCGCATGATCACTACTTCAACAAGTAGCTACAAGCTTGCTCCTGGAGCTGTTTGGCTAGAGGAGGAAGAAGGGCAAGGCTAGCTCTACTCCGCTCTCTCTACGTGAATGTGTGGCACGTCGGGTGCTCGGTTGTGGTGTTCTTCAAGGTTCCCCCCTTGCATGGGGTAAACCGGGGGGTTTATATAGGTCTACCCCCAGGGGTACAACGGTAATCCGGCTTGCCGTGGGACCCGGCGGTCAGCGTCGCTGGTCGCCGACTTCTCCGCCGACAGGTGGGTCCCGCCGTCTGCGGGCCAGGGTTGACCACTTTATGCTGTAGTATTGCTCCTGATGACGAAGGCCTCGTCAGGGGGAGCGTGGGTAAAGTCCCGCCGCCTGGCGGGCGTTCACTGTAGCCACACCCCGTCACATCTGGTTAATGGTGCACAGACTTTAAGGGAGAGAGAAGGCCGCCTGCTGGGGGCCGACCTCTCTTCCGAGCCGGCTGGTCTAGGCTCGCCGCCTTCTGGCTTCTCACGGACAGGTAGGACCCGCCGCCTGCGGGCCGTACTGGCCGCACGTCACGGGAGCATGGCCTCCTCTGCCATGGGTGATGTCACGGCTGGCATGGCAACAGTCCCGCTCTGGGCGTGGGACGCCTGCTCCGTACATCGCACTGTGGCCATGTTCGGCCCAGGATTCGGGGTTGGCAGGCTTGCACTGTAGCCATGCCCCGTCTCGTCATGTTTAAGTTGGTGCTGACTTTGAGGGCGCGAGGGGCCGCCTGCTAGGACCCGGCTTCCCAGGAAGCTGCCTGTCCAAGAGTCGGCCTGTTTCATGGCCGTCTTCTGGACTCCGCCGCCTCCTGGAATCCGGCTGCTCGGTCTAGCCGGCCCCAAGAGGACGGCTCTTTGTCTTTGAGGTTTGAGGGGCTCAGCCCGCCCCGATGTCTTGAAATGCCAAAGGGGGCTGATGGGGATACCTGTGGTCATTTACTCCGACAACACGGCCATTCAGTTGCCCCATTCCTTGCCAGGAGTGGGCAGAGGCTGTCTGCGTCGTACTTGCACCAGAGGCCGACCGCGCCGTACTTGCACCGGACACCACCCGCGCCCTTCGCCTTGTTCGCGACCCGCGCGATGCCAACACGCTGGTCACTAGGCTTGAGCACCTCCTTGGCACAGGTGTCCACCTAGGCGCAACAGAGGAACATGGCCGTCACATCTGTCGGGCCCGTGGGACTGGGGGTACCAAGGCCCGTCTGCCTGCGGCCTATCGCGTGGCGTCATCAGAAGGCCCGGCGTGGCCCAGCATGAAGACTTCACGAGCAAGACCCTCGTGAGGGCCCCCGCCTCGCGAGGCAAGCATCAGCAAGGGTATTCAAGAGCTCCTGAGGCCCCGTGCTAGGCGGCGTCCTCAAGCTGCCTCCCGAGGACCTCTCACGGGCGGATATTCCGAGGTCGCCAAGCCCCCGCCTCGCGGTGCACATGGGTGATGCGAGCCACAACGAGAGGCGCTAGAGCCGTGCCAGCATGTGCGGATGGTGGAGCTTTCCTCTTTCATGCTAAAGGAGCAGGGCAGCTCACCGGTTCCCAAAGCAATCTCGGAAGGTTGCCGTTCCGGTGCAAGAAGACCAGGACAGCGGGCTCGCCAGGACGGAGGTCAGCACCGAGCCCACCACCTCGTCATGCCTAGAAGCTTTGGTAGGTGAAGACCACCTTTAGTCAGGATAGGATGTACTCCTGTCCCCCTTCAAAATTGGCTGTTGTGGTATCCCTTCCCGCCTAGAGTTTTCATGGGGAAGAGGACCAAGGCAAGTATAAATATAGGCTAGTCTCCACCGTAGAGAGGGGTCGAGTCCTGGGATCCCTCAAGACATCCAAGCCTCCCGACACAGTTCATCCCCCTTGTATGCACTCAAGTTCATCCTCCCTCACGAGGCAATCCACACAAAGCAGGAGTAGGGTCTTACACCGCAAGGTGGCCCGAACCTTGGTAAATCGTCGTGTCTGTGTCCTTCCTTTCCTCTTGAGCACGCCGGAGCTTGCCGTGAGGCAGTGGGCGGCGAGCTGGAACTTAGTAGAGTTCTGTGAGCACACCCCAGAGTTCGAACCTTTCCTTGGGTCCCCAGAGCCCCGATTCTGACATTTGGCGCACCAGGTAGGGGTGTGCCAAAGTGTTGGAGATATGCCCTAGAGGCAATCATGTATGATGATATTTCCTATGTGTTTATGAATAAAGATAGTCCTTGGACATTATCAATGATGTGTATCAACAAGTATGTGACTTGTTTGTGGGACTATGCATTGGATGATGACTGTCCTTGAAGGTCCCTAGTCGAAAGGGTTGTGTGGACGCGCAGCCGACTAGACTAGCATATGACACAGTCGATGGCTTGGTCTCACTAGCCATGGAGCATTCGATGCTAACCGGATAATATGGACTCGGAAGGATCTGATTCGAAGTAGTCGGATCCGAGTTGAGATAAGGTCTGAGTCGGACAAATCCAACTATGAGACGCAGCGATATGTCATCTGTGAGTCTCTAGTACAACATACGTTCTATGCCCTAAGACCTGATGTCGGTGTCAAAACCGGTAGACCTCGGGGTAGGGGGTCCCGAGCTGTGGATCAAGGATCGATGGGGAACAAGGGACGATGAACACAGTGTTTACCCAGGTTTAGGCCCTCTCGAAGAGGTAGTACCTACGTCCTGCTTGATTGTATTGGATGTATAATGTGGTTTACAGAATAGATCTACCTCGAGATCAACATGAGCTAAACCCTAAGGAGATGAGGTGATGAATGTAGCTCTAGCCCTAAGACTAAAAACCCTCAGTTTATATAGACACCGGTAGGGTTAGGGTTACCAAAGATAGATTACAATAAGGGTTTAAAGAGATCATGTGCCTTCTTGACTTGGAGGGCACACCACGGCTTCATAGATATCCTGTCTCTATATGGCTCCACCAGTCCGGCCCATGTATAATGGGCCATCTCCCCGAGGACCCCTTAGTCCATGACTCCCTCAGTAGCCCCTGAACTTGCCTCCAACGCCAAGGCTTGTATCCGGCATCCGCTCAGCCGACTAGTATTCGGCTTGTGAGGCGAGTTCTTCAGTATGTTTTACCCATATTCGGAACCAGGTGATGTCCGGGATCTGAAACGGCAGTTTTACTTAACACTGAAGGCAATAATAAGCAAACACCGTTCAACTGTAAATTGTGTCTTCATCTGACAACTTTTTCTCCTCCAATGAAGAGTCGCTTCAGGCCATAATGCCGAGCAGTTACTATTTATCGAAGCACGGCTCAAGGCCGACGCCACGTTTGGCACATCCCCTCGAGGTGGAGATCGTGTCCCACTTTTCGGGGGATATGGTTAATGATTTTGATTCTCCTCCCCGCACATAACGTCACGGGCATATCGGGAAGTGGAGAAGCCAATGGCGTGGAAAAAGGAATCCCACACCTATCAACAGTCTATGAAGGGAGAGCTATCACAGTCAGCAACCCATGCCTTCTTCCACCTCCCGCTCACACAGATCCTCAGAGCTCCAGTGCTCCTTTCATCTGCTTCCACAGCAAACCCTATCCCGTCTCCTTCGACCATGGCAAGCTCAAGCGCCAACGGGAAGTGGGAAGCCTCCTCCATCACCGATGATGACATCGTGCGGCTGAAGCAGGCCGGATATTTGTCGGCCGACGTTGCTCATCGGGCCCCCGAAGAGGGCCAGATCATCCCCACGCCCCAGCCGGGCGAGAGGGTCGTGTTTCTTCCCCATTTCCTTAGGGGGCTAGGATTTCCCCTGCACCCCTTTGTGCGGGGGCTAATGTTCTTCTACGGGCTAGATTTTCATGATCTAGCCCCCAATTCCCTCCTCCACATCTTGACCTTCATCGTCTTCTGCGAAGCGCACCTTCGACTTCAGCCGCACTTTGGTTTATGGCTGAAGGTGTTCAATGTCAAGCCCAAGGTGGTTTGCGGCGAGCATGCAGACTATGGAGGGGCCATGATTAGTAAACTAACGCGGGTCCAGTGGCCGGACGGCCACTTCGTCGACACCGTCCGGATGTGGCAAAAGGAGTGGTTTTACATCACCGAGCCGAGGGAGGTCGCCTGGGGAGCAGGCCCCGCATTCAGGTCTGGACCCCCTACCAGATTGGCCTCATGGACCACCAAGAGCCCGGACTGGGGGTTTGTCGCTCACACGAAGGCGTTGCAGAAGCGCGTCGACAGAGTAATAGAGACCGGCGCGAAGCTGGTCGACGTGGTCCAGATCATGCTCCGCCGCCGGCTCCTCCCTTGCCAGGAGAGGGCCAAGCCTATGTGGGAGCATGAGCCCGAGGATCCGGCCACCGTGCGATACCTCTATGGCACGACTCCTGACAAAATATGTGGCCAATTATTCCAGCCCCAGAAGGAGTGGCCGGTTGAGGGGAAGGACATCGGAATCGATGCTGCCCCCCAAAGGAGGTGAGCAGCGCTCTTCTTCGAGGAGTGTTCGGATATTCATATCGCGTTTGGTTCGGCCTGACCTGGTTATGCGGATTTTGCAGGGTTGGCTTGCCAAGGCCAAGAAGATCAGCGGCCCGATGCCACTGCCGGAAGAGCCCCGATCAGAGCAGCTGGAAAAGCTGCTGGTCGTAGTGCCTTATAAGGCGCCCGTCAAGAAGGGCAAGAAAAAAGAAGTATCGGAGGCCAGGGAGGGCCTCCGCCGCAGGGTTCGTTCGGGCAACCAGTCCGGAGACGCTGCGGCCTCTTCCGTGGAGGATGGGGACGAGGAGGAAAGCGCCTCCTCGCGCTCCAAAAAGAGGGCGGTGTCCAAGGATGTCGTGGAGGTCCAACCTTCTCTGACCCCGAAGAGACAATGCCAGCCTAAGCTGGTCCTGTCCGACAGCTCGAATTCCGACAAGGAGTCCGAGGCGTCCGAGGAGATCCTGCAGAAGGGACCCAGGGTCAAGCCCCCAGCCAGCAGGTAAGGCGTTGGTATTTTTAACTATCCTGTTTTCAGTAATTCGTTTTAGTTTAACGCTAACCCTTCTGAATTGTAGCCCCCCACATGAACGCCCCACCGAGTAGACTTCAGAGGGGACGTCTCTGCCCGCCGAACTAGTGGACAGTGGGTCTATGGCGCACTCCGCGCCTCCCCTGGTCCCCGAAGAGGTTGAGGAGGTGTGGTCCCGAAGGACTCCTCCTCCTTCGAACACATGGGGAGAGGCCGATGCCGTAATGGCTGAGGTTAACACCTTGGTCACTGAAGACCAGGAGGGAGCGTCCCTCCTGGCTGACTCGGGAAAGGAGTCCGGACCATCTGGAACCCATCCATCAACCACTCCCGAGCCCCCAAGGCCTTCGACAGCCCAGGCTCCTCCTAGCAGGGAAGGGGCCGGGGAGCTAACGTCAGCGCCGAACACCTCCACACAGGCAACAGCTGGCTGGCCAGACGTGCTAGAGGAGCTGGTGGACAACTCTGCCATCATTGACGGGCACCGCACTCTTATGAGTGCGGTTATGCAGGGTGTTTGGTTTGTCAAATTCGGACTGAACGACGCTGTCCAAGGCCTTCTAACAGGCTTTGAGGTAAGTCAAGTAATGCTCTTTCCTCATAATGCGGTTGTAATTGTTAGTTTGGGTAGTCCGTATACATAGCAGCCCCCGAGACTCTACAAGGACTTCAAAGAAAACTGCAGAGGATCAAATTCGGTGGGCCGATTAATGATGTCGACATTTCTTTTGCTGACACAGGCATCTTCCGTGGCCGCGGCTGCTAATGCCGCGGTGTTAGAGGAGATGGATCGGAAGCTCAAGCTTTCTGATGAAGAGCTTGACCTTGTCAACAAACGGCTTGACGAGGCGCAAGGTAAGTCCTGTGAGAAGATGTGTACTTTGCTTGACGCCAGATATTGATGATCCATATTGTATGCTAATCCTTTATCTTGACGATCCTGCAGCTGCTGCCACCGAGGTTGAGGGCTTGAGGGAGGCCCTGAAGAAAGCCAAGGCTGAGGTGGCTGCGAAGAAAACGGCCGTTGAGAAGGCGGTAGCCGAGCTTGAGAAGGCCAAGCTTGTTGCTGAGCAGCATGAGGCTCGAGTGACCAAAGTCCAAGTGGAGCTCCAGGATGCCACCGAGAAGCTGGAGGCCCTTGAGAAGGGGCAGGAGGAGCAGTCCTCCCGTCTATCCAAGGCGGAGAAGGAGCTCCAGGAGGCGAGGACTGACGCGTGAGGTGTCCGGGAGGAGCTCCGCCAAGCCGAGCAAATTGCAAATGGTAAGAAATACTTACTGCAGAGTGTGTTCGGAGGCAACAGGTTCGCCCTGCTGACATGGGTCTAGCGCTCCGCAGGCGTCTCCGCCAAACTTTCGAAGAATGTGGCGGCCGCAGCAAGGCACTATGCCACCCTCAAGGAGGACTCCATGCAGCGGCTCTTATGGTCACCGTTTTCGGATTCCGAGTGTCCTCCCCACCTCAGTGATCAAATGAAGCAGCTGATGGAGATGCATCGGATGTCTGAGCTGGCCATGAAGGACTTCTGTGTTAGTATGTGGCCTGCCGAGCCCCTTCCGGACACCTACTTCGGCCTTGTGCAGAAGCTGCGGGAGGCACCGCTCGAGATTGACGCCGTAAAGCGGTCAGCGTGCCTTGAGGGGGCGAGGCTTGCATTCGTGAAGACCATGGTGCATTGGCCGAGGATTAATCCGATGGACATGGCCACTGGTCCTCTGCCCAAAGGAAAGGAGCATCGCCACCCTGAGCAGTACTTTGCACAGGTGATGAATGGCGCGCGGGCGATAGGGGGCCAGTGTTCGAAAGATGTAGTGCTTGAGTGATTGTGTTAATTTTGTATTAAGTGGACCTCATGCTTTATAATGCATTTGCCTGACTTGCTTTATATTGTCATGATTTAATTTTGACTCCTGTGCGGCCGTATGTTTATTCTGAAAGCTACCCGTCGTCGACTTCAGCCCCCAAGTGAATATCGCAAGGGGTGTTTCGTCTCCGCACTGTTACCCTTAGCCAATGTCTTGGTACCCGGAGGCGGTAGTGCGGGAGCGAAACCAGGCAATCGGGCTATTTTGTTTTATTGCTTTCACTTGCCGTAGGAGCTTGACGGTGGGGACTAGGGACTAGCCCCTGGTGTATTGTGATGTACTTGGGGATCAAAGCCTGCCCTTTCCGATCACGTGGTTTGTGTTAAGACGAACCTTTCATGTGACACGGCGAAATCGCCAATGATTTTTGGAGTCGAACCTCGTCGTCGGATCGCTGATCAGTTCGCTCTTACCAAGACGGTCAGTTTTCAGCTTTCTCCTCCTGAGGTACTTGACCGGGCGAGCCAGAAGTACAATTGCAGGGGTTCTCCCTTTGCCCTCTTAGCTGAACGTGCGAAACATAAGGGGCAAGCACAAGAGCCGGGCAACCCAACTATTGACCTAAGACATGGTTCGGAACTTGATGCGTATAATGCAATATCCGAGACGCCAAAAACCTAGCTGAAAGCCGTGCCGGACTTGAAGATATTGAGCTGATATATAAATCAAACACTTGACTAGTTAATGTATTTTCATGCCGGGCTGTTCGAAGAGCGAGGGGAGAATCGGAAAGGGAATAGACAAATCGCAGGATGCGGATATCCGAACACCATAAAGGGTATTTTTATTATTTCTCGTAAGCTCAGGACGTCTATCCATACAATTTAAACTGCGAAGGCAGTACTTGTGAAAGAAAAAGAAAGTTTACAGAGTAAACATTGACGCAGGGCCTTGATGCGTGAGTTGAAGCCTTCATTATGCCCTGCTGCATGTTTGCGCCTTTGCTTCTGATAGGTGGGGGTTAGGACCTTCTATGAGACCTTGATGGGCGAGGACCCTGCGATGAAGCTTTATGCTTGGGGTTATCCGGAATTGGTCCCCGGGTCATCCGAAGACGAAGTAATTCGGATGTTCGGTTTAACCGAACTTGACTTCGGATTTATTAATGTATGCCTCACGGCTGCCCATGTTATTTTGAGTGTGAAGTTGTGCTGACGAGGCATGTGGAGCATGAAGAATGTGGGCGTGCCGTGGGGCGCGTATCCCTATTTGCGGCGGATGCATGCGGGTTCCCATGACGGGGAACGGGTTCGAACCCATTTACTATTGTTGGCATCCGGGCCTATATGGGCTAGTGTAGTCTTCGGCCGCTAGGGCCGCAGTGTGCTCTTCGGTTCGAAGTGAGCGTTCTGTGTTACCGTTGATAGTTATGACGCCTGATGGACCAGGCATCTTCAACTTGAGGTACGCGTAATGCGGGACGACATTGAATTTGGCAAACGCTATTTGGCCGAGTAGGGCGTGATAGCCGCTACGAAAAGGTGCTATGTCGAAGATCAAGTCCTCGCTTCGGAAGTTATCCGGAGATCCGAACACTACTTCAATCATCACGGTGCCTGTGCAGCGGGCCTCCACTCCCGGAATGACTCCCATAAAAGTGGTGTTACTGGGTTTGATCCTTGATGGATCGATCCCCATTTTCCTCACTGTGTCTTCATATATCAGATTGAGGCTGCTACCTCCGTCCATGAGGACTCTAGTGAGGTGGAATCCATCGATGATAGGGTCGAGCACTAAGGCTGCAGACCCTCCGTGGCGTATGCTGGTCGGATGGTCCCTGCGATCGAACGTGATCGGACAGGCTGACCATGGATTGAACTTCGGCGCTACTGGCTCGACGAAATATACGTCCCGTAGCGTTCGCTTCCTCTCCTTCTTCGGTATGTGAGTTGCGTAGATCATGTTTACCGTATTTTCCTCAAAAGGGAAGGGTTTCTGGCCTCCACTGTTTGGCCTGCGGGGCTCATCATCGTCCTCGCTTCATGGGCTTTTGCCCGAGTCTTCGGCTGTGAGCTTGCTGACCTGTTTGATCACCCAACAATTTCGATTGGAGTGGTTGGCAGGCTTCTCCGACGTGCCATGGATCTGACAGGGCCTGTCTAGAATTGTATCCAGTCTGGACGGGCCATCATTGTTGCCTTTAGGGGCTTTCTGTCGGGGTCCGAACTTTTGGTTTCGGAACCCGGCATTTACTGCCACATCCTCGCCCTCACCATCAATGTGGCGACGTTTATTCTTGCTGTGTCGGGGCTTTCCATTTCTGTCCCAAACCTCGGAGGTATCGGGTGTGTCTGGGTTGGTGTTTTTGCAAGCAAGCCAACTGTCTTCGCCTACGCAAAAGCGGGTCATGAGGGAAGTAAGGGCTGCCATAGTTCTTGGTTTGCCATGGCCGAGCTGACGTACGAGCCATTCGTCCTTGACACTATGCTTGAAGGCAGCCAAGGCTTCGGCATCCGGACAGTCGACGATCTGGTTTTTCTTGGTCAGAAATCGGTTCCAAAATTGTCGGGCAGATTCTCCGGGTTGTTGTGTGATGTGATTTAGGTCGTCAGCATCCGGAGGCCGGACATAGGTGTCCTGAAAGTTTGCTCGGAAAGCATCCTCGAGCTCTTCCCAGCAGCCTGTAGAGTCTTCGGGAAGGCTGTTCAACCAGTGTCGAGCTGGACCTTTAAGCTTTAGCGGCAAATATTCGATGGCGTGGAGGTCATCTCCTCACGCCATGTGGATGTGCAGGAGGAAATCCTCTATCCATACAGCTGGAACTTTGGTTCCGTCATATGATTCAATGTTCACAGGCTTGAAGCCTTCCGGGAATTGGTGTTGCATTACTCTCTCTATGAAGCACAAAGGGTGTGCGGCGCCCCGAACTCGGGCTACATCGCGTCGGAGGTCTTTGGGTCTCTGAATCTGCTGCTGCTCCCGGATTCTATCTTTTCGGTTTAGCTGATCATAGTATCCTTCCTGGTAAGCAGGCAGGTCTTCTCTGGGTCTGTAGATGGACCTGGTACGGCCTCCTCGAGCGTCTAGGTCATGGCGGAGGTCATACTCGTAAGTGGGCCGCACTTGATCCTTGCCGTGATGGCGAGGTGGTGCGGCTGGGTGTTCGGCCTCGTCAGCTTCCCTGTCCCGCCCTCTAGGGGGGCAGTCCGGCTGTTCGGTGCTTGTGTATATCGGGCGTGTGGGCTCTACGGCCTCGTCATCGAACTGCGGCAGGAGTCTTCGCTTGGGATAACTTTTGGTTGGTTGTTCACGGCCATACCCTTCTTCGGCAACTAGGACTTTAGTCCATCGATCGTTGAGGGTGTCCTGTTCGGCTTTGATTTTGCGTTTTTGTTTCTTTAGGTTATGGGCGGTGGCTAAAAGCCTCCGCTTGAACCGTTCCTGCTCCAGAGGGTCTTCGGGGACGATGAAATCGTCCTCCCCAAGACTGGCCTCCTCTTCAGAGAGTGGGAGATAGTTGCTATCCTCGGAGTTGTCGGGGTTTTCTGAATTGAGCGGGTCCTCCTGCCCAGCGGGGTCATCCTGATGATGTTCGAGGGCTGCGTCTCCGGCGAGGTCATCCATATTATTTACGGTGCCATTCTCCGCAGAGTCCATGTTGCTCCCATGGCTTCGACGTGGCTTTGATCGACGACGCTATTTTCGGCGTTTGGGCGGCTCATCTCTGGGCTTGCCCCGGTCTTGATCAGGAGTGCCATCACCGTCCTGGGGGTGTCCACCATGTAAATATCGTAGGTGGATGTGGCCGACCAGCGACCGGTGATGGGGGGGGGGCGACATCATTATTGACCGTGGGTCTGCCCTCCTTGTCCATGTATTCGGTATTTTCCGAATTGTAGTCTAGCATATCGGTTAAATCGTCAATAGTGGCTACCAAGTGGGTGGTGGGTGGGACGCAAAATTCCCTATGGTACGCCTCGAAGGGTTGGTGATTGAAGGCGGAGGGCAGGTCCTCCTGGATGGTCATGTTCTGAATTCGGTCCAGCACCTCGTTTAACATTGCGAGGGTCGCCGAGCTCGAGGGCTCTGAGCCGAATTCTATTGTAATGATGTGGGGGGCGATCAATGACCTGGCCGGTCCTTGGTTTCCGTTGGCCGTGCTGAGCTCGGGATGCGAGGCCAGATCCTTGAAGGCGTCCGGGTCATCACTTGAGGTCAAGGACGGGCTTTGGTCCTTGCTTGTGGCTTCCCCGTTGGGGTTCGAGATTGAGCTTCTTTGGGCTGGGGGTGACCCCTGGCCGTTAGCTGCCGCTTTGTCATAAGGGCTCAAGGCCAGGAGAGCATTGAGAAAGGAAGTGTCGGGTTCAGGGCTCCGCAAACCCAAGAAAGATTCAAACTCTGGGGTGCGTGCGAAGAACTCGATCTCCCTGGCCTGCCTACCCGTCGATCTCACGGCCTAGCTCGATGAACTGGAAGGAAAGGGGACACGACAATTTACCCAGGTTCGGGCCACCTTGCGGTGTAATACCCTACTCCTGCTTTGTGGTGGATTAGCCTCGCAATGGGCTGAGGATGAACTAGAACAGGGGAAGAACTACCTCAGGAGGTCTGTTCTTGTGTGGGTGTGAGCTGGTGAGGGTTCGGAAGGCTCGATCCCCCTCTATGGTGGTAGCTAGGCTATATTTATAGTGGCCTTGGTCCTCTTCCCCCAAAATAGAGGCGGGAAGGAATCCCACAACGGCCAAGTTTGAAGGGAGACAAATAGTACATCTTATCCTAACGAAAGTTGGTCTTCGCCTGCAAAGCTTCTGGTCGTGACGCCGTGGTGGGCTCGGCGAGGAACTCCGTCCTGCCGTTCTGGCGGTCCTGGTCTTGTAGCACGGGAATGGAAACCTTTGGCTGATTCCTCGGGACTCCGCGCCTGCACTTGCCCCCTTAGCACCAAAGAGGAAACCTGCTATACTGCGCCCACTGGCGCTCGCCTGGCCTTGGTCATCATGGCTTGCGTCACCTTAAGCTCATGAGGTGAGCGCCTGCATAGAAATCTCCGCTCCTCAGGAGCTTGCCTTGGGAGGCCGCTCCCTCAGAAGGTCTTGGCATCGTCCCCCTCGCGAGCCTTAGCCCCTCGCGAGGGTCTTGCTTGGTCAATGCTGAAGATGGGTCGTACCAGGCCGTTGATGGAGCCACGCCGTGGGCCGCAGGCAGGCAAGTCTGGGTACCCTGGTTCCCAGAACGCCGACAGTAGCCCCCGGGCCCAAGGCGCGCTCGGACTTGGCTTCGACGCGAAGCCAAAGGGCAAGGGCGGAGCGCCGCGGGCCCCAATCGCCTGCGGACCGAGCCGACGCATGGCGCTTGATGGGACGTGGGCGTCCCCACTTCCCCACGCAGCCTCGGCAACCATTCGACAATACAACAGCCTGCTGCATGCAAAAAGGATCATCATTATCGGGGATCGTGGAGGCCAGCGGTTTGCCTCCCTCTGGCTATAAATGGGGGGGGGCGGAGCCCCCAGCTCATCTCCGTCTTCCCGCTGCTTGCTCCTTCTTCTTCCTTCTTGTCTCGCCGTCTTGTCGAAGCTCCCATGGCACCGGTGAGGAGGTTTTCCATAGCGGAGAAAGGGAAGGCTCCTCGGGTGGAACTTGGGCCACTCCCGCCGAAGAAGACGCTCGGCTGCTCCCGCGACATCACCGGGTTCCCAAGGTGACACAACCTTGGCACGAGCGGCCTCCACCGGGCTTCCCGATCCCTATGTACGCCCGCGCGTGGAGCCCCGTGCACAGGGGCAGCGCTCAGCGCCGTGAGGGTCAAGGCCGCAGAGGAGGACAGGCGGTGGCTGCATGGCCACCCGTCTCGTGAACTCATGCCGAAGGCTCGGTGCGCGAGTTCGTGGTGTGGGCAGCGATGCAACCGCACACGTGGATCCAGCTCCCGTGGTCCTTTGCAGAGGAGATACCGCCAAGGGGGCCCATCGAGCTATGGCTGCAACACGCCGGGTGCTGCAACCAAGCCACTGAAGCGGAGGTCGAGGTCGTACGCTCCAGTGACATCTTCATGACTCAAGGATGGGGTGAGATCGCCCGCGCCTGCCGCCCGGAGGGAGCCCTCGCCATCCACTTCGAATATGACGGATCTTCGACGCTCCTCTTCAAGATTTTTGGCGAGGACGGTCGGCGCCTGGAATGCTGCCCCAGGGGAGGCGGTCAAGGCGACGCAGCCACGGGCGTTGAACTTGCCCTTGGCCTTGCCAGCAGCTCCTCCGACAGTAGCGTTGATTCTGCGGAATCCAGCGACGACGACAGCTACAAGCCGCCGCACCCGGAGCACAGCAGCAGCACCGTCTCGGCGCTGTCGGGCATGCCACTGAGGCCGGGGTTCTTCAGGGTCCCTTTCTTTTGCTTTTCCTGCACAAAGCCATGATGAGCCCCGCAGGGGTATGTAAGAGCTGTAATGCTTTTGCCTTAATGCTATTATTCCCGGCTCGGTGTTGTCATCGTGTATCTCGCCTCGGCACGGTGCTCCTTTTCATTCTCACGGTAGCTTAGTGTTCTACGCCGACAGGTCCCAGTCCCCAGGCAGGCTTCAGCCGTCGCTGGTATGCCAGGTCGGTATGCCGTGGTCAAGGCCAGGAGGTGAGCGGCCCGAGGTGCGGTAAGAGCCCCTGAGGCGCGATGCTCAGGGGGTCCCCTTTAGAGCGCAAGCGGCTCCCTGAAGACCGAAAGGGAAACATCCTTGCCCGAGTGAGATCGTGAGAGTCAAAATACTGAATCGTGAGGTTTACACCGGCGTGCACAGGGTGACTTATCTTGGCAGCCTGCGGCGATTCCTTTCGGTGACACCTGACTGTGTCCTGGGGGTGGTGGTGCCTCCTGGCAGGGCTCACGCCGATCCCGCCTCCCTCGCTCATCTGGATGCTCTACGTCCTCGGGTCCCGGCCCTCGAGCGAGGCTCAGCCGTGGTCAAGGCCAGGGGGTGAGGGCTCCAGAGCCAGTAGGAGTCCCTGAGGCGCGATGCTCAGGGGCCCCCCCCTTTAACGTGCAAGCGAATTGCGTGGAAAGGGAGTGGCTAACGGGGCCGCTCGTAGTCCCGACTCCGGAGGTCCCTGCGAGTTAGTCGGAGAAAGAGAACATAGCACATAGCCGCGCTTGCTGTCCTACGAGTTTAAGAGACAATATGTTTTGTAATAATTTGCTAGGATTTCGCGATTTCCTTCCCGTTTGCTTTAGTGTTCTGCGTCGGCAGGGCCCGGCCCTGCGCATACCTCAGCCGCCGTTGGGGCGTCCGGATCACCAGGATGAGACCAAGGGGTGAGGGGCTACGTGACCAGTGAGGCCCCTGAGTCGCGATGCTCAGGGGTCCCCCTTGACGTACGAATAGCTCTTAGGAGGGAGACGCGGGTGTCATTTTTGGCGTTCTGCGTCGGCAGGGCCCGGCCCCACGCATACCTCAGCCGCCGTTGGGGCGTCCGGATCACCAGGACGAGACCAAGGGGTGAGGGGCTACGTGACCAGTGAGGCCCCTGAGTCGCGATGCTCAGGGGTCCCCCTTGACGTACGAACAACTCTCCATACCTTTCCTCGCCGGGCTTTCGCTCGGGAGGGACGCGAGAAGACTAGGTCCGAGGGACCTGGTGAGGTGGCATACGCCAGGCGTGACCTGAGCGTAGCCCCCGTGCCCAGCCCCCTCGCGCGACCCTTCTGAGGGGAAGACGGTGCAGTGAGGCCGAGCAGCGAGCCTGGCGGCTCTCCTGAGGTTACTGCGACCGCTGGGGTGCCCTCAGTTGTTTATTCACCAGCGCGGAGCATGGTGCTTCCGCTCTTGCACGTGCATAGCCGCTCCTTGACCGTGTCGTCTGCCAGCGTGGAGCATGGGGCTTCCACTGGTGCGTGGGTGGGAGCTCCCTCTGTGGGGAGACTCCGGGGCATGTACAGCCCCATCCTGACATGTGGCTTGCACGGCAGGACTAGAGGAGGTGTGTATGGGCACTCGTGAGCCAGCTTGGGACTCACGAGGCCCTACCTCAAGGCGGGTTGTGCCTGAATTTTGGTTTGGGATGTTTGTGAGGGTCCTGCGAGATGGTCAGGTAGCCTGCGCCGAGTGAATCTCCGGAGGATATCGCATGAGAAGGCCAAACACCAACGACCCCAGGAGGTGACGTGAACGGGGCCGCCTCGCCAGACAGAGCTCAGCCGTTGGGTTTGTCGACGCTACAGGGACGGACCCGAGCACAGACGCCGTGCCCAGTCTTCTCATGCAAAAATCCTAAAGAAAGATAACCGGCGCACGGCTCCCATGGTGGTGACGCACCGTGTCGTGCGCCCTAACTCATCCGCTCTTGATTAGCTCATGTGAGAACAAGGCACCAAGGACCATGGGAGGTGACGTGCACAGGAGCTGGCCCGCGAGACAGAGCTCAGCCACTTGGATTTAGCGACGCTGTAGGGACGGACCCGAGTAGAGACGCCGTGCCAGTCCTTAATCATGAGGCGGTCGCGGGCGGGTTTGTGAGGGCGTACGACGTTCATGGCGTCGAAGAACCGGACATGCAAATGATAAACATAAGGCAACTCAGCAGAAGGTAAGGCCAGTTCTGAAGTATGCGCAAAACGATACATGCTGCAGGGACGGACCCACACAGCTTGGGGATAATGCAGCCCGAGGGGCGCCCCAAACCGAACAAACCAAAAGAGGTCACCTGGCACTGTCGATGAAGAAGTGTTGGAGTAGCTGAAGACGCGAGCCGCAGAAGTTGCTCCTCACGAGGCGTCCGGCTCCTGAACCTCGTGAGGCTCCGGAGGCCCGGGGGGCTCGCGAGGGTCCGTCACCTCCTCCATTTGGACCGCCTTGCGCCTGACCTCGTGAGCCTCTAGGACGACCCGCATGTGGCGCTGGTGTGCCACCGCCGCGTTCGGCAAGCCGAAAGGCATGCGAACGTAGCTGTGAGGAGGGCCCTCACACCGGCCGACGCGGGACAACCAAAAGAGCTCCTGAGATGCGGCTCTATTGAGCCCTGGGATGTTGATGCAGATGCGCAGCTCGCTGCCCTCGCCAGGGGAGGGAGCTATGCTAGGTGGAGTGAGGCGATGCTCACCTCGCATGGCCCTCGCCTCCTGAAGCTCCTCGATCGCCTTGGTGATGAACTCCTGAGCGCCTGGCGCCTCGCGCCCTGCGCTCTTCTTGCGGAAGCGCGCGTTGAAGCACGCCTCCAGATGGTGCCTGGACGACTCCCTCATGACGCTGGCCAGGTCTGAGGCCCTCCAGAGGAGAGCCCCCGAGCCCAACCTGAGAGGGGCACCGGGCGTGCCTTCCTATGCAAGAGGGGAAGGCGCCCCATCTGTGGGCACGAGGCCTGAGGCGCGATCATCGGACGCCCCATCCTACTGAGATCCTCGGCGGAGCACCTGCTTCTTCTTCTTGGGGGTGACCTCAGGGGGGTTGGCGGCGCCTTCGCCATCTGGGTTCTCGACCGCTGCAGCCTGGTAGGCACGCTCGAGGGAGCACACCACATCCTTCTCGTCGCAGGCAACCGTGATGATGCCGCCGCTTCCTGCCATCATGAGGACATTGTAGCCGTGGTGAGTCATGGCCATGAACTTGGCCAGGGCTGGATATCCGAGGATGGCGTTGTACGGGAGGTGAATGTGGGTGATGTCGAAGTCGATGAGCTCAGTGTGGTAGTTGTTGCGCTTGCCGAAGGTGACAGGGAGGCGGATCTGCCCGATGGGGATGGTGGAGCCATCGGTCACCCCCGAGAAAGGCTTGGTAGGCTAAAGCTGGTCGTATGGCACCTAGAGCATGTCGAACGCCTCGACGGAGAGGACATTGAGCCCCGCGCCGCTATCGATGAGCGTCTCGGTGACGAGGACGTTGCTGATGGTGGGCGAGCAGAGCATCAGGAGCGCGCCGGTAGTGGCCGCGCACTTGAGCTGGTCTGTAGAGTCGAAGGTGATAGCGTACTTGGACCACCTGAGCGGATGCGACGCCTTGAGCTTCGGGAGGGCCGCATTCACCTCGTGAGCGAATTGCTTGAAGATGCGATGGGAAGCGGGGGCCTGAGCACCGCCCAGGATGCAAGCAATGGCCAGAGGCTCCTGGAAGCCCCCAGCCCCATCACCTTGGTGGTGGTCGTCGTTCCTCCTTGGTGGTGGTGGCAACGGAGGAAGGCCTGCATTGCCCTGAGGACGTTCCTCACAAGGCTGATCCCTCCAGGGGCCCTCGCGAGGCTGGCCCTGCCAGCGTGTCGGTGTGCGACACCTATGGGATCCTTAGGGACCCCTTTACGATTCGGCGGGGGGAGAGGTATGCGCAAAGAGCAGAACCAATGATCGATGCGGGGCGATTTTACCCAGGTTCGGGCCGCTGATCAGCGTAAAACCCTACTCCTGCTTTGTGTTATTATTAGTGTTCTTGAGCCCAGGCTCCAGGAGCACTTATAATGAATAGTACGTTCAAAGGGCAGCTACGCATGCAGAATGGGCCAGAAGATTTTTTTCTCCTCTGTAGCAGTTGCCTTGGGCCTCCTTTTATATCACAAAGGGGTCACCACAGTGGCAAAATGTACATACATTGAGGTGTAAAGTAGCTACAGGGTTATCATACCTAACCCCTGACGGATTAGGACGAACGCATTTAATGCACCGTGAGGTGTTCGTTTAGGTGTCCTCACTCTCTTGGGGATGGAAAAAGGGGCCTTCCCATCAGCACCACTTAAGCTCTCCTCCACTGGCGCGTTGCCACGCATCCAAAGAAGGACCCAGAATGTCGGGCTTGTTGCTGTGCTAGAGGGGTGGCACAGCAACAAAATCTTGCCGGGCGGCAAGCCTTGCCGGGCGCCGAATCTTGCCGGGCACCAAGCCTTGCGAGGCGCCAAATCTTGCCGGGCTCCGCGGCCACCACGGCAAGATCTTGCCGGGGAAGCTGGCCTTCGGATTCCAGCTCTTCTTATCTGCTGATCCTCATATCTCTGACTTAAGGATTTCTTTGATGGTATGAACCAACCTCGAACTGTTCCCCGGCAAGCCTTGCCGCGAGTATGGCTACAACTGCCCGTGCACAAGTACGGGGTACTAATGGCCCAATACTTAGTACACCGACAGGAGCCCCCGGGCCTAGGCCACACACGAGTGCGAGGCATTGTTGGGCTAGGCCCAAACAGTGCACGGGCACACGTGGCAGGGGATTAACTGCTCGTAATTATCCCGTTTACTGTGCCCCCCACTACGCGCGCTGAACGCGCGGCGTGGGAAGCGTGCATCAAAAGATGCAACTGCGACACGCCTGCCGAGGCGCATTCACATTGGGGAGTAAAAGAGGCGGCCCCGCTCCTTCCCCATAAAAAGAGAGAAACCGCAGAGGCACAGCCTATTTACCCCCCTTTTCTTCTTGATCTGGCCGTCGCCATTGCCTTCCTTCTCTCGAGCTTAGAGCAAAGCTTTCCCCCTTCCGCTCGTCGCCTCCACGCTCACTCCATCCCCGGCTTCCGCCCTCACAGTCGCCATGCCGCCCAAGACCAGCAAAGGCAAGGACAAGGAAGCGAAAGCCGATGTCCCGGAGAGCGAGCTGGTGAAGATGCGGAAGAAGTACGTCGTCTTCGCCCCGTCGCTCGATGCTGAAGCTTTGAAGAGGTGGTACCAGTGTATGTGGGCGAGGGAGACGCAGGCTCACCCCGCCACGCGCGTGATTCCAGGTTCTTGCTCCAAGAGTGGGTCAGACAGATACCCCTTTTTCGCTGCATATTTCTATTGCGGGCTCTGTCCTCCGTTTTCTGACTTCTTCAACGACATCATGTACACATACGGCTTCCATCTTCTTGATTTCACGCCGAATGTGGTTCTGTGCATGTCAATCTTTGCTCACCTTTGTGAGAATTTTGTCGGAGTGATTCCCAGCACCGCCCTTTTCTGCCACTACTTTTTCCCTCGAATCCAAAAAGGAGAGGCCCTCTCTGGTTCTATCGCCTGGATTCCAAGGGCTTGGAATAAGGAAATATACCCAGAAGGAGTTTACCGCGAGAAGTGGGATGAATGGCGGGCTGAATGGTGCTGGGTTAAGGAAGTAGATCCCCATCCGTTCTGTCTGCCCCGGCAATAGAAAGTTGTCCGC
This sequence comes from Thinopyrum elongatum, assembly GCA_011799875.1. NCBI lineage: Eukaryota > Viridiplantae > Streptophyta > Magnoliopsida > Poales > Poaceae > Thinopyrum > Thinopyrum elongatum. Next base: position 453,836,510 of record CM022300.1, on the reverse strand, counting down.
GGCAGTGGCTGGAGCGGTCTTGCCGCTGAAGATGAAAAGCTCACAATCGCCACCACCAGGATTCTCCGCCTAAAAGCTGTCGGGCTGACAATGGAGATGATCGCCTTCGATTTCCTCCGTCGCCGCATTGCCCCGCTACAGAGCAGGGGAAGACCGGCTTGGGAGTACCGGAACACAGCGGACATCATGAGGCTGCGCCCTGGCTTGAACAACAATCTGACTGTTATGCAACTTGGTGCTCTCCGCCAAAAGCTGCTCCAGCGCGACGATAAGCATCGGTTGCCGGCAAGGATTGTCCCTCTGTGCAACAGCTCTGCTCTGGGGTCAATCATCGCCTTCATGCCGATGTTCAACGCCCACGGTCTTGACGCGACTTGGGCCGAGCCAACCGAGGAGGAAGCACAAAAGTTCTTTGATAACTTGACGGAGAGGGCCGTCCGGGAAGAAACAGACTTGCTCTGAGCCACTACCGACGAAGAGGTGGCATACATCGCCACCAGGGTGGAGGAGGCAAATCTTGCCACGGAGGCCGGCAGCGCTGGCTTCACAGATTGGGAAACCAGTGATGCAGAGGTAGTGGTGGAGGTAAAACCTGCCAGGAAGGAAAAAGTTGGCGGGGAACAGAGCAGCACAGCTGCTGAGAGCTCGTCCGACGAGGACACAACTGAAGACGAGCTGCAAGAAGAGCTCCCAGCCCCGAAGAAGACGAAGTGTGTTCGTCGAAAGGCTGCATTTGGCATCCCGGCAAGCCAGCCTTCCTCGAGCGGCGAGGCTCCCGGCAAGAAAGCGGCCGGCAAGGCTGCGCCGCGGCAAGGGGTTTGACAGCAACATGCGCGGCGTGCGAGACCCACACCAGCGGAAGCTGAGGTGACGGAAACACGCCAACCCCCGGTGTCTGCTACAGCCAAGCGGGCTAGGACCCCTCCTCTGCCTCCCTACTCAGACATCGCAACGGAGGTCGACTTCGACATCTCCGGCTTTAGTCCGGAGCGAGAAGAGGAAGAGTGAGTACCTTGCCACAGCCTTTATCCTCTAATCTTGGATCAATTTACTGGCTCGCTTGTATTGTCTCTGCAGTGATGCAGAAACCTTGGCGAAGAGGATGGCAAAGAGGGAAAAGACTTCCACGGGCGATGAACCCCCGGCAGGCTCTACAAGCGTGCTAGAAATTGTCGCCGTCAGCCCGGAGCTCAGCCCGCAATGCAGCCCCCAGCGCAGCCCCCAGCGTAAGTTCACTATTCTTCTTCCGCTGGCGGGCGCTGAGGTTTTTATTCTCGCCGCTGATATCTCTGGGCTTGTAGGAGAAGAACGGCAACAAGGAGAATCATTGGAAGACGCCCCCGTCGTGCCGCCTCCATCGACTACACCGCCCACAAGCGCGTCCCCGGCAAGAAATCCCGTCGACGAGCCCATCTTGATTGAGGAGGAGCCGGCAAGCACGAGTACCGGCAACCTTTCCCCAGCAAGCGAAGTTGCCGGGAGGGGCGAGGCCACCTCTCAACAGCTCGACGCAGGTAACTGATTGCTTCAGAACGCTTGTTATTCTTTCCTTCATCTCTCTTTCTTTGATCCCTTCGAACTTCAATCTTGATCTTATTCTGCTCCCCTCCTTTGTCTTCCAGGGTTCCCTGTGATGGAACACATGGACGTCGACGCTGTCAACGAGGAGACCGCCAGGGATGCTGCTGCCGAGGCAGACATGATCGCCACCAGCGAGGCCGCCAAAGATGCCGCTGTCGAGACCGGCGGTGTTCTTGCCGATGAGGCCGCCAAGACCGCACAGGAGGAACCCGCCAAGGAATCTGCCGAAGAGGGCGGCAAGGAGGCTGGTGACCATAATGACGGCATCCCTGCCGCAGGAGCGCCAGGTGCTACGCCGGCCATGGAGCCCCCAGCTACTGGTGAGGCGGTCGCTGAGGATCAACCGTCAACATCCGAAGCCCCCTCATCCAGCAAATATCTCAAGGTTGGCGAGAACCTGTTTGTCAACTTGCCGGGGACGGCAAGCGTTGGGGCACTGGTCGAAGGGGAAATCTTTGATGAAGAAATTATTGCCGCTGCCGGGCTCGAGGTTGTTGACGATCCAAGTGCTAACAGCAGCAAATCTGAAGAGGATCAGCTCCTTCAGGCCATGGGCGAAAACTTCCGCAAGCTCCAGGCTCTCCACCGCGCCCGGAAAGAGAAAGCGGATTCCAAAATGGCAGTTGTCGAGGCGGCCAGAGCAGATTTTCAAAGGCGCGTCGAACAAATGCAAGTCTGGCACGCCGAGGCCCTCCAAGAGTTGGTTGCCGGCCGGGAACAAGTGAGCCAACAGTGGACAGAAATCCTCCTAAAGCAATCTAACATGGAGAAGGCGCATGAAGAAGCTACGCGAAGAATTGCTGCCGAGGATGCTCTCCTGACGGGGCGCCGTATTACTCTTGATGCTCACGAGGAAGACCTTGCCGCTCGTGAACAGGCGCTCGCTGCCAAGCTTCACAGCAAAGATGAAGATATCGAGAAGCTTGTCGCGCGGCGGACCCAGGAGCTGGAGCAGAAGCACAAAGAGGCGCTCGAAGCTCTAACTGTAGATCACGCCGGCAAGCTCAAGGAGGCCATCGATGCTGCCGAGGCTACAGAGGCCGCCAAGAACGAACTGAGTGAGAAAGTCAAGAAGCTGGAAGCAGATCTTGAAGAGCACGACAAGGAGCTCTCGACGCTTAAAGGCGACAGGGAGAAAACCCTCCACACCTTAGTGGAGATGCAAGTTGCCATGTCTGACAAGATCAAGCAACTCTCCTTGGCAAATGAAGCCATTGCCGTTCTAGAATTGAAACTGACCACGTTGGGGAAGTCTCTCAAGGCCGGCAGGGCCCGCGAGAAGGCCCTGCTCAAAGATCTCCAGGGAGAGAGGAACCTGCTCAAGAGCGCTTCCGCCGCCCAAGCTGATTATGAAAAGGGGGTGAAGATCTTGACTGATTGCCTCATCAACGCTGCGGAGAAGCTCACGGCAGAACTGTCGACCGTGGGCCTGTCAAATTTCCGATATTCATCTGAGGAAAGGATATCTTCAAGTGCCAGGTTGACGATGTTCTTCGAGAGCATCATTGACGCCCTGAAGTTGCTCCAGTCTAACCGGGCGACTCAATTGGCCAACGAGACCCGCCGGCTTTGACGAGCCGTCCTCCGCAAAGTACTTATCAAGGTGGTGCACCACAATCCCGGCATCGACCTCTCCAATGCACTTGGCCACCTGCTAAAGGACGCAAATCTCGAAGCGCTTGAAGAGCTTGTCGCGCCTATCCTCGAGAAGGTGGACTCCATCAAAAGGATCAAAGGCCAGCGCAGAGATTAACTGCCCCACCTTTTCTTGCCGTCGTCATTCCATGCCAAAGACAATTAAGTCTTTGATTAGAGTCGCGGCAACACATTGTTGTAATATAACTTGCTTATGTTTGGGTACATGCATACTATTTCCCTTGTCTGATTCCTTTATGTATGGAGTTCACCCTACGCTTACTGAAAAACTTGCCGGCGCGCAACCTACCGCGAGCGCTGGGTGCGGGACTTCAGCAGCCTGCTGGAGGTGCAGCAGCCGGCAAGACTCCTTGGCGTTCTCAGTGCAGCCACTTAAATCGTTGAGCGGACTCGAAACAAAATAAGGGCGCAACCGATTACGACAAGGGTTCCTTTGCGTGCAGGTTTTCCATACAAAGGTCGAAATCGTCTAAGGAAAATAACTTTGCAATAAAGGAAACTTGCTCTAAGTTTTAGAACTTAGCTTTCTGTCGTTGTCCTTCCTCCGGCAAGCGTCAATCTTGAACGTCGCCAACTAGTACCCGTATCTTCCTTCCCCCCCCCCGGCAAACGTGCACGCGGGGAATCCTTCTGTCTTTTGAGAAACAGAAAGAAGAGAAAACAAAGATATGGAACCTTGGCGGTTCGTTAGAACTTACTGGGATCAAGCGTCATACAACATCTTAGACAAACATGCATATATATAAAAATGAACATGGAAATCAATAAGGAAATGTACAACACTTAAATTTATACATTGGGCTTAGGATCTGCGCCTGGCTTTGTACAAAGGATTACATGCCTTGCCGGCAAGACTTGTACAAAAGGGGGTTGCCGGGATCCCCCGACAACCACGCCTTATGGGTAGAACTTGCGAAGATGTTCGATATTCCAGGAATTGCTCACTGGAATGCCATCTTCGGTCTCCAAGCGGACAGCGCCAGGCCTGGTGACTCGTACTACCCGATAAGGGCCTTCCCACTTCGGCGTCAACTTGTTTGAATTCTTGGCGGACTGAATCCGCCGAAGAACAATGTCGCCTTCCTCAAGGCTTCGGGCATGAACTTTGCGGCTATGGTAGCGGCGCAAAGCTTGCTGGTAGTGTGCGGCTCGCACAGCAGCCTGAAGATGATTCTCCTCAAGGAGCACAGTGTCATCTTGCCGCAGTTGCTCTTGCTCAAGCTCATCATAAGCGAGCACTTGAGGTGATCTGTACGTGAGTTCCGTGGGGAGAACTGCTTCCGCTCCGTAGACCAGAGCGAAGGGTGTGTGGCCGGTGGCTCGATTTGGTGTCGTTCTGATTGACCAAAGAACCGCCGGCAACTCATCAATCCAGCGTCTTCCGCACTTTTTCAGCCTGTCAAAAGTTCTGGTCCTGAGACCACGCAACACTTCAGCACTAGCCCTCTCCGCTTGGCTGTTGCTTCTCGGGTGAGCAACAGAGGCAAAACAAATTTTGCCGCCAAGATCTTGGACGTACTGCATGAAGGTGCGACTTGTGAATTGCGTGCCGTTGTCGGTGATGATCCTGTTGGGTACACCAAAACGGCAAACTATCCCTTTAAATAACTTGATGGCTGATTGCGCTGTCACCTTCCTCACTGCTTCCACCTCCGGCCACTTTGTGAACTTGTCGATAGCAACGTACAAGTATTCAAAGCCCCCGGTAGCTCGGGGGAAAGTGCCCAGTATGTCGAGCCCCCAGACCGAAAATGGCCAGGAGAGAGGGATTGTTTGAAGAGCTTGAGCTGGCTGATGTGATTTCTTCGAATGAAACTGGCACGCTTCACACTTGGTTACTAGTGCAGTTGCATCCTGGAGAGCGGTGGGCCAAAAGAAACCCTGCCGGAATGCTTTCCCGGCAAGTGCTCTTGATCCTATGTGAGAGCCACATATGCCTCCATGTATTTCTGCCAACAGCTCTAGTCCATCCTCCCGGGAAATGCACTTCAATTTCACACCGTTCGGTCTCTTTCTGTACAGAACGTCATCGACGAACTTGTACATAACAGACCGACGGGCTACTCTTTCCGCTTCTTCCTGTTCCTCCGGGAGTTCTCCTGTTTGAAGGAAATGGACAATATGCTGCGCCCATGCTGGAGCTTGGGGCTCGACAGCTAGGACTAAAGGCATCTCTTCTGCCGGGGGAACATTTGTCTCGATGGCGAAAACGCGAGGTTCTGCCGGAGCCTGTCATTCCCTGGCAGGTTTGTCGCTGATCCCGGCAGGATTCTTGCCGGCGGCTCCGGGGAGCTCTGCCGAAAAGTACTGCCCAAAATTCAACTTTCTTCTCTTTTCTTGCCGCATTGATGGCGCCACGGATGGTTGAGTCAAATGGAGCACAAAAGTTCCTGGTTCCACAGGCAACTTGAGGGCGGCGCGCTTTGACAGGTCGTCAGCAATACTGTTTTCGGCACGAGGAATGTGCTCCATTTGCAGACCGTCAAAGCGCTCTTCATTTTTCTCACTTCATCTACGTAGGCTTGCATCAATGGACTCTGATAACTCTTGTTAACTTGCCTGACGACAAGCTATGAATCGCCTCTGACGACAAGCTTCTTGATACCAAGGTCTGCCGCGATCCTGAGACCGGCAAGCAAACCCTCGTATTCCGCAGTGTTGTTCGTCGAACTCTCCCGGGGAAAATGCATCTGGACTACGTACTTGAGGTGCTCTCCGGTGGGTGCGACAAGTAGCACGCCAGCACCGGCGCCTTGCAGCGAAAAAGCCCTGTCAAAGTACATAACCCATTGCTGGTCAACTTCCTTGCCGGGGAGAATTGTTTCTTGAACTTCCTCGTCTGGCGTTGGGGTCCATTCGGCAACGAACTCTACCAAGGCCCTGCTCTGAATTGTTGAAGTGCTTTCAAACTTAAGGCCAAAGCTGGACAACTCCAATGCCCACTCCACAATCCTGCCGGTTGCCTCTGGGTTTTGCAAAATCCATTGCAACGGAAAGCGAGCGACGACGGTGATTTCATGTGCTTGAAAATAATGGCGCAGCTTCCTCGAGGCCATAAGGAGGCCGAAAAGCAACTTCTGCACGCCAGAATTTCTTGACCTAGCTCCTTGTAAAAGAGAGCTAACAAAATAAACTGGGCGTTGCACCACTTTTTTCTTCGGCAATGATCCCTCTGTTTGCGCAGATCCTGTCTTGCCGGGATCAACCCTTGCCGGGGAAGATCCTGCCGCGTCACCTGATGGTCCCGCCGCTGGTGTTGCTTCTTCATCAGCTTCTCTCTGCGCCACTAACGCAGCACTAACCACTTGATTCATTGCTGCCAAATACAACAGCAACGGTTCTTGAGGTTTAGGCGCGACTAGCGTCGGTGGAGAAGAAAGGTATTTCTTCAAATCTTGCAGCGCAGCCTCCACCTCCGGAGTCCATTTCATCGGACCTGCCTTTTTCAAAATTTTGAAAAAGGGCAGGGCGCGCTCAGCAGATTTGGAAATAAACCTGCTTAGAGCAGCAACACAGCCGGCAAGACGAGGGACATCCTTGACGCATCTTGGCGCTTCAATTTGCTCAATAGCTTTGATCTTGTCAGGGTTCGCTTCGATTCCCCGGCAAGATACAAAGAATCCGAGGAGCTTGCCGGCGTGCGACACCTATGGGATCCTTAGGGACCCCTTTACGATTCGGCGGGGGGAGAGGTATGCGCAAAGAGCAGAACCAATGATCGACGCGGGGCGATTTTACCCAGGTTCGAGCCGCTGATCAGCGTAAAACCCTACTCCTGCTTTGTGTTATTATTAGTGTTCTTGAGCCTAGGCTCCGGGAGCGCTTACAATGAACAGTACGTTCAAAGGACAGCTACTCATGCAGAATGGGCCAGAAGATTTTTTTCTCCTCTGTAGCAGTTGCCTTGGGCCTCCTTTTATATCACAAAGGGGTCACCACAGTGGCAAAATGTACATACATTGAGGTGTAAAGTAGCTACAGGGTTATCATACCTAACCCCTGACGGATTAGGATGAAAGCATTTAATGCACCGTGAGGTGTCCGTTTAGGTGTCCTCACTCTCTTGGGGATGGAAAAAGGGGCCATCCCATCAGCACCGCTTAAGCTCTCCTCCACTGGCACGTTGCCACGCATCCAAAGAAGGACCCAGAATGTCGGGCTTGTTGCTGTGCCAGAGGGGTGGCACAGCAACAAAATCTTGCCGGGCGCTGAACCTTGCCGGGCGCCGAATCTTGCCGGGCGCCAAGCCTTGCCGGGCGCCAAATCTTGCCGGGCTCCGCGGCCACCCCGGCAAGATCTTGCCGGGGAAGCTGGCCTTCGGATTCCAGCTCTTCTTATCTGCTGATCCTCATATCTCTGACTTAAGCATTTCTTTGATGGTATGAATCAACCTCGAACTGTTCCCTGACAAGCCTTGCCGCGAGTATGGCTACAACTGCCCGTGCACATGTACGGGGTACTAATGGCCCAATATTGGTACACCGACACAGCGATCCTCACGAGGCTGGTCGCGCCAGTCCTGGTGGGGGTCACGGTTGTCCCAGTGTCCCCCACCTCGGCCTCCTCCATGGCCGTAGCCGCGGTCGTTGCGCTCAGGGCGGCGGCCAAGGCGCCCATCCCGGATGGCCCTGAGCTCTTGGGAGTCGTTGGTGTTGTGGTTGTGCATGTTGTGGAAGATGCAGAACGGGCGGCTGCCCTTAGAAGACTCGGGGTGGTCGCAGCCGCGCTTCATCTCTGGCTCGGCCGCAAGCACGGCCGGGCCTTTGCGCTTCACGTCCTTGGCCTTGGCCTTCTTGTCCTCTGGGTCGGCCTCTGGGAGCTCAAGGAGGGAGAGGCGACCTTCCTCAGCCCTCGTGCATCTGGTTGCCATGTTGAACATCTCCAGAGCAGAGCTCAGTTCCTCGTGTATGGCGAGCTCCTCCTTCATCTTGACATCCCGGACGCCATCAGTGAATGCCGAAATGATGGCCTCATCCGACACCTTGGGGATCTTGAGGCGAACGTTGGTGAAGCGCTAGATGTATTTGTGCAAGGTCTCCCCTGGCTGCTGCTTGATGCGCCGCAGGTCACCCGCAGCCGGGGCGCGGTCGCGAGTGCCCTGGAAGTTGGCGATGAAACGCTCTCACATTTCATCCCATGAGGAGATCGATCCCGCGGGGAGGTTCAGGAGCCATGAGCGCACGCCATCCTTGAGGGCCATGGGAAACCAGTTCGCCATGACCTTCTCGTCACCATTGGCCGCCTTGATGCTCAGCTCGTAGAGCTGGAGGAACTCGGCAGGATCGGGGGTGCCGTCATAGCGTGGAGGCAGGTTTGGCTTGAACTTCCCAGACCAGACGACACGGCGTAGCTCCGGGGTGAACGCACAGCAGCCTGCCACGCTCACGGGAACCCGCCGCAGAGGGGGAGCCTAGTCTTGGCGCTCACGCGCTGCCGCCTCGGGTAGCACGCGATCTTGATGCGGCGGCGCTGGGAGCGCGCGGGCGTCTCATTGGGGCCACTGCACCACTTGACAGCTTTCTTCATCGCGCGCCGGCGCCCTGCGCGGCGGGTCGCGCCGAGGAGCCTCATGCCTTGGCTCGAGGGCGGCATCTTGCCTGGGAGGTGGAGGAGACGCACCGTGGGCCACATCGCCCGCAAGAGGTGGTGAGGGAGGCAGCAAGCGAGACGGTGCAGGGGTTTCTCTAGCGGCGCTGACAAGCTCAGCGATGCGGTCCAGCCAGTCCTCGTAGAGGTCGTCGGTCGGGCGATAGCGCAGGAGCTCGCGTGCCATGAGCAACGCAGCCTGCGTGTTCGTCGGCCCGCGACGGGCATGGGAGGACGAAGCAGCCGCCGGATTCAGCGACGGGGTGGCGGTGCGTCCGTCATGCCGCACGGAGGGCTGCAACGACGAAGCCTGCTGCTCGTGGGCCGCGGGGCCGGTGGCAGCGTTTGCCGCAGGCGATGGGGAACGGCGCGGGGTGCCGTCGCCTGCAGGCGCTGTCTGGGCGACGCGGGCGGCGAGGGCAGCCCGGCGCTCAGCTCGAAATCGTCGTGCGTCAGCCATGAGAGCGGTGGAACGGTGGCGAATCGACCGACAGAAGAGTGGCTCCGACGCACCCCTACCTGGGGCGCCAAATGTTGGATTCAGGGCTCCGCAAACCCAAGAAAGATTCAAACTCTGGGGTGCATGCGAAGAACTCGATCTCCCCGGTCTGCCAACCCATCGATCTCACGGCCTAGCTCGATGAACTGGAAGGAAAGGGGACATGGCAGTTTACCCAGGTTCGGGCCACCTTGCGGTGTAATACCCTACTCCTGCTTTGTGGTGGATTAGCCTCGCGATGGGCTGAGGATGAACTACTACAGGGGAAGAACTACCTCAGGAGGTCTGTTCTTGTGTGGGTGTGAGCTTGTGAGGGTTCGGATGGCTCGATCCCCCTCTATGGTGGTGGCTAGGCTATATTTATAGTGGCCTTGGTCCTCTTCCCCCAAAATAGAGGCGGGAAGGAATCCCACAATGGCCAAGTTTGAAGGGAGACAAATAGTACATCTTATCCTGATGAAAGGTGGTCTTCGCCTGCAAAGCTTCTGGTCGTGACGCCGTGGTGAGCTCGGCGATGACCTCCGTCCTGCCGTCCTGGCGGTCCTGGTCTTGTATCACGGGAATGGAAACCTTTGGCTGATTCCTTAGGACTCCGTGCCTGCGCTTGCCCCCTTAGCACCAAAGAGGAAACCTGTTGTACTGCGCCCGCTGGCGCCCGCCTGGCCTTGGTCGTCATGGCTTGCGTCACCTTAAGCTCATGAGGTGAGCGCCTGCATAGAAATCTCCACTCCTCAGGAGCTTGCCTTGGGAGGCCGCTCCCTCAGGAGGTCTTGGCTTCGTCCCCCTCGTGAGGCTTGGCCCCTCGCGAGGGTCTTGCTTGGTCAATGCTGAAGATGGGTCGTACTAGGCCGTTGATGGAGCCACGCCGTGGGCTACAGGCAGGCAAGTCTGGGTACACTGGTTCATAGAACGCCGACAGGAAGGTTCGGCCGAGATTTACTCTTGGCCTCTGCCTCCTGAATCTTCCTCAAAGGTCAAGGATAGGTCTTCTGCAGTCATGATGTGTCCGGACGGAGGCGGAGTTTGGCCCCTGCTCGAAGCGGAGCTCTCCTGGCTTGAAGCTGGCGAGGCCGATCTGCCGATCGGATTGGAAAGGAACTTCGGAGCGGGCGTGGCGAGGGCGTGGGAGGGGGAAGTGAATCCGGTGAAAACCAGATTGCCCCGTGCGTCCGCAACATATTCCAGACCACCGAATCGAATCGGGTGTCCGGGGGCGAAGGCGTCGACCTGATCCAAATGACCAGTCGGGTCTGCGTGCAGCACGATGCTGCCAAACGCGAAGAGTTTTCTAGGGATGAAGAAGTCCCCAGATCCGATGCCCTCTCCTATGATCAGGCGAACCATCGATCCTTTGGGCGACCCTACAGCGGAACTCTCAATGAAAGCACCAATGTCGGTGTCAAAACCGGCAGACCTCGGGGTAGGGGGTCCCAAGCTATGGATCTAGGATCGATGGGGAACAAGGGATGACGAACACAGTGTTTACCTAGGTTCAGGCCCTCTCGAAGAGGTAATACCCTACGTCCTGCTTGATTGTATTGGATGTATAATGTGGTTTACAGAGTAGATCTACCTCGAGGTCAGCATGAGCTAAACCCTAAGGAGATGGTGATGAATGTAGCTCTAGCCCTAAGACTAAAAACCCTCGGTTTATATAGACACCGGTAGGGTTAGGGTTACCGAAGATAGATTACAATAAGGGTTTAAAGAGATCATGCGCCTTCTTGACTTGGAGGGCACACCACGGCTTCATAGATCTCCTGTCACTATACGGCTCCACCAGTCCTGCCCATGTATAATGGGCCGTCGCCCCGAGGACCCCTTAGTCCATGACTCCCTCACCAGAGCTGGCGCATGTACTCGGGATGGTGACAGACTTGCTTTGGACCAACCAAATGCAACTCCGTCACTGGGTAGTTACAAAGGTAGGTTTCGGGCTTGTCCAGACCGATGCTGCGAGACATGGTCGAGCAATATGGGATTTGCCCCTCCAATCAGGAGAGATATACTCTGGGCCCCTCGTGTGATCCGACCAAGATAAGCATGGCCATGCGGTTAGGATTATGAGATAATCTGGTTTGTGGTCGGCATCACTGGAACGAGAAAGAGGTCGGGTTAGCACAAGGATGACAGACTCGCCTTGCGCCTGACTACATATATCCTGTGTCAAAGGGAACAGAAGTGTGATGTACAGGTTCGCCTAACCAGCTTCATCGGACACTTGGAGTCGGCACGCTTTGCTAGAGGCCGCTACCGACTAGCCGAGTCGGATGTGATCTGACTCGTGACCAAGTGAACAAGAACCTAAGGGGTCGCGCGCTTAAGGAAAGGAACCTGTGAGGCCCGATCCGACACCACGAGTCAGAAGTGATCCTACTCGGACTTGGATCCAGGCCGAACAGATTTTGGGCTTTAGGGTCCATGCGAGGCCGAAGTGTTGAGCCCGTGACGGATGCCTATATAAAGTGGGGGTGCGGCACACTCATTCGGTTGATCGCTTCGGCGCTGTCACTAGGGCTTTGCATGTGTTGCGAATAGCCACCTCCACTCGCCGCTGGTTGTGTGATCGGACCTAGCAATCCGCCGCATGACGTTCCTCCTACATGCGCGGATACCGTTAGAGGCGATGCACCTGCGCTGCTCCGGTGAACCTATTCGCGGGATCCGATCGGCTATGTGGGAGATCGATGAGGAGGAGAAGACTCCGGAGATGCGCGGCCCCAACTCTACTTCCGCTGCACGGCACTGCGTGTCTAGTGGTAACGATCTATGATCCATCTCCCGTAGCATCTTCCTTTTAGTTCTGCGTGTAGGAAAATTTTAATTTGCAGTCGACGCACCCTACCGTAGAACCCAACACAAAGTTCTTCCACTTGATTATGTCCCCGCTCCACCGTCCCCATGGCCGACGCTCATCGTGTTCGCGCCAAGCGCTGCATAGCTCGTGTCACCTAGACAGAGCCAGCGGGCTGCGGTGGCCGCCGCCACTCTACCTCTGCCGCGGCCAACGCCGCCACCGACCCTGCCGCTCACGAGCAGCAGAACTCCTCCCTACCGCCCTGCGTGCAGCATGACGGCCGCACTGCTACGCCTTCGCTCACCCCGGCTACGGTTTCGTCTTCCCATGCTTGCCACGGGCTGGCGAATGCGCAGGCCGCGCTGCTCATGGCGCGCGAGCTGCTGCGCTACCACCCTGCCAACGAAGGCTACGATGCCTGGCTTGGCCACATCACCGAGCTCGTCAACGCCATGGGCGAGGCTCCGGCGCCTTCCCATTCGCTCCGTCCCCCGCGCGTCTCGCACAGGCGATGTGGCGCACGGAGCGCCTCCGCCCCTCCCATGTGTGGTGACAACGCCGAGCCCTGGCGCGACGCTTGGCCGTACGACGCGCCGCGGGTAGCGCCTGCGCTGGCCCAGGACGAGGCCAGCTGCCAAATTGTACATCAGCCGCCGCTTGACGCGCGTGCGCCCCCCCGTGCCGTTGCCCCAGCTTCAGGATCGGGCCATTCAAGAAGCCGCGGCACCGGAGCGCCAAGGTCGTGCCGCCCACGCGCGGGGCGCGCCCATAAGCACCGCTGGCTGCGGGGCGTTCACTCACGAGCTGCGTTGGGTGGTCTGGCCGGTCAAGTTCAAGCTGGAGCTGCCCCCACGATACGACGGCATCCTCGACCCCATGGAGTTCCTCTAGCTCTATGCGTTGAGCATCGAGGTGGCGAACAGCGACGATAAGTTCATGGCGAACTAGTTCCCCATGGCCCTCAAGGATGGCGCGTGCTCCTGGCTTATGAACCTGCCTGAGGGGTCGATCTCTTCGTCGGATGAGCTCCATGAACGAACGGTTGATCGCCAACTTCCAAGGCACTCGCAACCGCGCCCTCACCATCAACAATCTACGGCACGCAAAGCAGCGCCCTGGCGAGACCCTCCGCAAGTACATTCAGCATTTCACCTAGGTGCGTCTCAAGATCCCGAAGGCCTGGGACGAAGCCATCATCTCGGTGTTCACCGATGGTGTCACGGACGTCAGGATGAACGAAAAACTCACCATCAACAACGACATGTTCATGCTGCTGGAGCTGTTCAACCTGGCTGACAAGTGCGCCAGGGCGGAGGAAGGCCGCCTGTCTCTTCTCAACAACCCCGACATCGAGGCCGAGGACAAGAAGACCAAGGCAAAAGAAGTGAAGTGTAAGGGCCCCACCGTGCTAGCGGCGGAGCCAGAGCTGAAGCGCGGCCGCGACCACGACGAGCCCAGCAAGGACGGCCGCCTGTTTTGCGTCTACCACAATGTGCGCACCCACAACATCGACGACTGTCAGGATCTCAGGGCGCTCCGTGATGGGTGCTTGGGCCGCCGCCCTGACCGCAACGACCGTGGCTTCGGCCGCGGAGGCGGCCACGGGGGAGGCCGATGGGACAACCGAAACCCCCGTTAGAGCTGCCGTGACAAGCCTCGCGAGGGTGGCTAGCGCTATTAGCCTCGTGAGGCCCACCCTTAGGGCAATGCGGGCCTCCCGCCGCTGCCGCCGCCGCCCAGGAGGAATGACAACATCCAGCAGGACGAGCGGCTGGGGGCTACCAGGAGCCTCGCGGGGTAGCATGCATCCTCAGAGGAGCTCAGGCCCCTGCGTCCAACCGCCTCTTCAAGCAGTTCTCTCGTGAGGTGAATGCTGCCCTCCCGAGGCTTGAGGCCGTGCGTCCCCTCAATTGGTCGTTGTACGCCATCACATTCAAATCCAAGGACCACCTCAGTTGTTCCGCCACCACCGACGCGCTCCCCATGCTGTGCACGCCCACCATCAGTAACGTCTCTGTCACCAAGACCCTCATCGACGGCGGCGCTGGCCTCAACGTCCTCTCTGTCGAAACCTTCGAGAAGCTTCAAGTGCCTTATGATCAGCTTATGCCCACTAGGGCATTCTCTGGGGTGACCGACGGTTCCACCACTCCCCTAGGGCAAGTGCGCCTCCCAGTCACCTTCGGTACCCGCGACAACTAGCACACCGAGCTCATCGACTTCTACGTGGCCCACATTTGCCTCCCGTACAATGCCATCCTGGGGTACCCTGCCCTTGCCAAGTTCATGGCAGCAACCCACCATGGCTACAATCTCCTCAAGATGCCAGGACGCAGCGGCATCATCACTGTCGCCTGCGATGAAAAAGATGCAGTTTGCTCCCTCAAGCATGCCTACCGGGCTGCGACGGCGGAGAATTCCAATGACAAGGGTGGCATCGCGCCTCCTGAGGCTGCCCCCGCGAAGAAGAAGCAGTTCCTCCCCAAGAGCCGTCCTGAGGCAAAGAAGGCACCGCCCTGCGACACCTCGGGTGCTACGCCTGTCGCCAGGACGGGCCTTCCTCCCGCATAGGAAGGCGCGCCCGATGCCTCCCTCAGGGCGAGCTCGGGGGCTTCTGTCTGGAGGGTGTCTGATCTGACCAGTGTGATGAGGAAGGTGCTCGGGCACCACTTGGAGGTGTGCTTTGACGTGCGCCCCCACAAGCAAGGAACACGGTGTGAGGCGCCAGGAGCACAAGAGTTCATCACCAGGGAGATCCGCGAGCTTCAGGTAGCGCGGGCCATGCGCGGTGAGCGTCGCCCCGCATGCCCCACTGGCTCAGCTGCCGCTCCCGACATGGGCGACGAGCTGCGTGTGTGCGTCAACATCCCGGGCCTCAACGGGGCCGCTTCCCATGACCTCTTCTGGCCATCACGCATCGACCGGAGCGGGGGTGTCCCCTGCAACTACATCCGCATGCCCTTCGGCCTGCTGAACAGGGGCGCCACGTACTAGCAGCTCGCCCAGCTCACGCTGGTGTCTCACAAGGCCCGGCGCTTGGCGCTGGCATCTCATGAGGCCCTGGCCCCTCGCGAGCCTCAGGAGCCGCTCGTCTCTTGAGGGGCGAACCTTTGCGGTGCGCTTCGCCGGCTACATCAACAATTTCGGAGCAACATTACCAGGTGACTTTTGGGTTTATTCAGTTGAGGGCGCCCTATAGGCTACATCATCCTCAAGCAGTTTGGGGCTAGCCACCGCGACTGCCTCACCTTTTGGCTATGTATTAAAACCAGTTATGCTTTTATGAGTTGCTATTCCTATTAACCTTGTGCTCGACACCGCATCGCACCCGGAAGCGCCGCCCCTTGGGGCCACATGCGCTAGCAGCTCTCCTCCTGAATGTCCCATGAGCAGGGGCTATTGGCACAGCACCTGTGCACAGGTCCGTCCCTGCAGTGCTGTTAAACCTAAGTGATCAAGCTCTGGCTCGCGGCCTGGCCCCGTGCACGCCACCGAATTAGGTCCTTAGTGCCTTGTCTCCTCACGGAACAATCATGAACTGTCGGCATTCTGGGAACCAGGGAACCCAGACTTACCTACCCGCGGCCCACGGCGTGGCTCCTTCGGCGGCCTGCTACGGCCCATCTGCAAGGCTACCAAGACAATACCCTCGCGAGGGCCCCCTGGCCTCGCGAGGCGAATGACACCAAGACCTCCAGATGGAGTGGCCTCCCAAGGCTGCCTCCCGAGGAGCGAAGATTCCTATGCACGTGCCCAGCCTCACGAGGCTGTGATTTTGTGAGCCATGACGACCAAGGCCAGGCGGGCGCCGGCGGGTGCAGAGGAGACAGTTTCCCTTTCGGTGCTAAGGGAGCGAGGACAGACATGGGTTCCCAAGGAGCCCTCCAAAGGTTTCCATTCCGGTGCAACGAGACCAAGACCACGAGCTCAGCAGGATGGATGTCATCGCCAAGCCCACTACTGCATCACGACCAGAAGCTTTGCAGGAGAAGACCACCTTTTGTCAGGATAGGGTGTACCTCTTGTCCCCTTTCAAATTGGTCATTGTGGTATCCCTTCCCGCCTAAGTTTCTAGGGAAGAGGACCAAGGCCACTATAAATATAGGTTAGTCTCCACCGTAGAGAGGGGCCAGTAGACTCATTCTCACCCCTGAGCCCTGGCGAGGCAGCTCATCCACTGTACTAGTTCATCCCCAACCTCCTCGTGAGGCCAATCCACCACAAAGCAGGAGTAGGGTTTTACATCGCAAGTTGGCCCAAACCTGGGTAAACTGCCGTGTTCATCTTCTTCCCCGCTCACGCAAATCTGGCTAGGCTAGGCTGTAGGACGACGAGCTCGAGGCTTGAGAGGTTGAGATCTTCGCACACGCCCCAGAGTTCGAACCTTCTTGGGTCTGCGGAGCCCTGAATCCGACATTTGGCGCACCAGGTAGGGGCGTGTCGGAGATTCGCTTCCTCCCCGTTCGCGCTTCGCCCTCGCCTCGTGGTTTCCATGGCGGGCGACGTGCCACCGGTCTGGCTGCTCGTGGCCCGTGGAGACGCCGCGGGTTGCCCGGCCTTCACCTCTAGCCTGCGTCGAGTGTTGTGGCTGGCGAAGTTTTGACCGGCGCTTCCCCCTCGTTACGACAGCGCGGCTGACCCCCGAGAGTTCCTTTGGTCATACGCGCAGGCCATCGAGTCGGCGGGCAGCGACGACAAGGCCATGGCAAACTGTTTCCCCCTGGCTCTCACGGAGGCCCCTTAATCTTGGCTCCGCGGCCTCCCGCGTGCCTCGATCTCCTCTTGGGAAGAACTCTGCGACCAGTTTGTCGTGCACTTTGCGGCTCTGGCACCCCATGCGATCGTGTGCGTCGTCGGCAGGTCGCAGGCGCCTGCCTCTGGCCGCCACATCAAGCAGTTTCTCCGTCGGTAAGGTGCTCCCCGGCCGCAACACGGGGCTGTACAAGGCCGGGCCGGGCCTAAAACTGACATCACCTTCGATTCCAAGGACCACCCCAAGACCACGGTGGCGGCAGGAGCCCTCCCCATGCTGTGCACGCCCACCATCAGCAACGTCGTGGTGACCAAGACCCTCATCGATGGGGTGCCGGCCTGAACTTCCTCTCGATGGAGACTTTCGACCTGCTCCAAGTGTCGTACGACCAACTCCTCCCCACCAAGCCTTTCTCGGGGGTGGTCAAGGGCTCGGCCACCCCCCTGGGGTAGATACGCCTCTCTGTCACCTTCAGCACGCACGACAACTACCGCACCGAGCTCATCGACTTTGACGTAACCCACATCGACCTCCCGTACAACGCCATCCTTGGGTATCCGGCCATCGCCAAGTTCATGGCGGCAACGCACCCAGGCTACAACGTCGTCAAGATGCCAGGGAGCGGCGGCATCATCACCGTGGTGGGAGACACCAAGGATGCGCTCCTAGCCCTCAAGCTCGCCTTCAAGGCCACGACGGCCTCGTGGCCAGGCATTGGGGACGCTCCAGAAACCTCGGAGGCCACGCCAGCAAAGAAGAAACAATTGTTCTCTCAAGACCGAGCCAAGACGAAGCAGGTTCCCATTGACGATGGAGGCTCAGGCCCCACCTTCACAATAGGCGCTGGCCTCCCCCCAGATCAGGAGGAGACGTTGGTCAGCTTCCTCCGCGCAAACAAGGATGTGTTTTTGTGGGAGGCGACGGACTTGGTCGGTGTCCCACGGGATGTGATTGAACACCACTTAATGGTGTGCCCCAGTGCGCGCCCGGTGAAGCAGAAGGCACGGCGGCAGGCCCAAGAAAAGCAATCGTTCATCGTCCAGGAGGTCTGCAAGCTACAGGAAGCTGGTGTCATTCGGGAAGTGCGACACCCGCATTGGCTGGCTAACCCAGTAATCGTCCCTAAAAAGGGCAGGAAAGAGCGGATGTGCGTCGACTTCACGAGCCTCAACAAGGCTTGCCCTCAGGACCCGTTACCTCTTCCACGCATCGACCAAATCATGGACTCTACCGCCGAGTGCGATTTGCTGTGCTTTTTGGACGCCTTCTCAGGCTACCACCAAATCAAGATGGCGGTGCAGGACATCGAGAAGACGGCCTTGCTCTTCCCGTGTAGTGTGTACTGCTACACCTGCATGCCCTTTGGGCTGCGGAATGCTGGCGTGACTTTCCAGCGATTGATGCACATCGCTCTGGGCCAGCAGCTCGGGAGGAATACCGAGGCGTACGGCAATGACATAGTGGTCAAATCACGGGAGGCAAGGACCCTTGTCGAAGACCTGGAGGAAACGTTCACAAACCAGCGCAAGGTGAACCTGAGGCTCAACCCTGAGAAATGCGTGTTCGGTGTCCCGTCTGGCAAGCTGCTGGGCTTCCTCGTGTCACACAGAGGGATCGAGGCTAACCCCGAGAAGGTCAAGGTAATAGAAAGGATGAGCCCACCACAAACCCTCATGGAGATGCTATTGACGGCCGGTGCAGGACGTCGAGAAGATGGCATTGCTCTCCCCGTGCAGTGTGTACTGCTACACCTGCATGCCCATTGGGCTGCGGAATGCTGGCGTGACTTTCCAGCGATTGATGCACATCGCTCTGGGCCAGCAGCTCGAGAGGAATACCGAGGCGTACGTCGACGACATAGTGGTTAAATCACGGGAGGCAAGGACCCTTGTCGAAGACCTGGAGGAAACGTTCGCAAACCTGCGCAAGGTGAACCTGAGGCTCAACCCTGAGAAATGCGTGTTCGGTGTCCCGTCTGGCAAGCTGCTAGGCTTCCTGGTGTCACACAGAGGGATCGAGGCTAACCCCGAGAAGGTCAAGGCAATAGAAAGGATGAGCCCGCCACAAACCCTCTGGCACGCTATTGACGGTCGGCCCTCACTCGGGGGATCCAAAGGCCTACGCAAATTGCCCCCGCGACCCTCGCGGGGGCATGCCACTCAAGGCTCCGGAGCTTGTCGAGGGGCCTCCCTAGGTCGTCACCAGGACAAGCTTCGGAGGAGCGCGCCACCACGATGAAGGGACCCATCGAGGGTCACTAGCGCGCCAAGCTAAGTTATTCTAATCGCGCCAAGTAGGAACTTCTAATTAATAGCAACATGAGTATTAGAACACAAACGGGAAATACTGACATAAAGGCGCAAGCGCCGCGGTTCATTACATGCCCCCAGGGGGCTTCTCCACAAGTTGTAATGTAGGAAGCAAAAGAAGGAAAAACTGAAGAGGCGGCCTCTAGAGGACCGCTGCTCCTGAGGCCCGGCTTCACCGCCGCCTGCGCTTAGTCGGAGCGCTCGTCCTGCTTGACGGGGGCGTGATGGCGAGGTGGCTCGACGTCCTCTGGAGCGGAAACACAGTGGCATGGCGGTATGCCGTCCTCTTTGGTCCGCGCACGGCGGCGAGGTGGCTCGTCATAGTCGTCGTCGCTCGAGCCTTCCCCGGAGGAAGCATCGCTGCTGGAGGAGCAGCGGCCTTCATCAAGGGCAAGTTCTCCGCAGAGGACGCCGCCGCCGCGTGTACCGTTATCGTCGGAGGCGTGATCGCTGCCATCATCGTCGCCCTCCGGGCAGCACCCCAGGCGGCTGCCATCCTCACTGATGACCCTGATGAAGAGCGTTGCCGCTCCGTCGTACCTAAAATGGAGGGTGCACCTCCCATCCAGACCGCGGGCGCGGGCAAACGACTGC
Source organism: Thinopyrum elongatum (assembly GCA_011799875.1). NCBI lineage: Eukaryota > Viridiplantae > Streptophyta > Magnoliopsida > Poales > Poaceae > Thinopyrum > Thinopyrum elongatum. The sequence continues at coordinate 453,816,735 of CM022300.1, read as the reverse complement.
CACCCGCGGGTCAGGAACACGTGCCCGATGGAGGAGAGCTCGACCTCCAACCACGAGGACCCGTTGCAGTAGCCGTCCAGCTGCAGCCACAGGCCAGCGGGCCCCGTTGCCAGCAGCGACTCCGCGAAGGAGCTTGGAAGCAGAAGCGAGGTGCCCGGAGGGCCTTCCACTCAAACGACGAACTCGCGCCCCGTGTCACCCGAGCGGGCACGCGGGAGTGGTGGTCGGGCGGCCGCGGCGCGACTTCCCCGTTCACCGCGGCTGCTAAGACCACCGCAACCACCTCAGCGGGAAAGGCATCTCCCCTGGTTGCTGGAGCCGACACGGGCCGGCAAGGGTGGCCGCCCGCGCCCCCGCGATGGCGTCGTTGATGTGGCCGCGCATTTGTGGGGACGACCGTGTCCCCTCTTTGGTTGTGGCGAGCCCAGCCCCTCCCTTGGGGCCTTGCCTTTATCTTTGGCTGAGAACCTCCTCGTTGGCGCCATTGTCCCTTCGGCAAGGTGGCGGCACGATGGAGATGAAGGAGAAGCAGGAAGCAAGAAGATGAAGACGGACTGAGGGCTCCGCATCCCTCGCCCTCTTATAGGAAGTCGAAGGCCAACCGGCGCCCCTCCATGTTCCGGGCAATGATGGACGTGCTGCACGCGCCAGGCAGTTGTCAAGTCAGGGCAGTTGCCGAGGTGGCATGGGGAAGTGGAGGCGCCCAGGTCCCGTCGAGCACCACACGTCAAGCCTGGCCCGCAGGCGGTTTGGGGCCCGCGGCGCTTCACCCTTGCCCTTCGGCTTCGCCTCGAAGCCAAGCCCGAGCGCGCCTTGGGCCCGGGGGCTATTGTCGGCGTTCTGGGAACCAAGGTACCCAGACTTGCCTGCTTGCGGCCCACGGCGTGGCTCCTTCGGCGGCTTGGTATGACCCATCTGCAAGGCTACCAACACAAGACCCTCACGAGGGCCCCCTGGCCTCGCGAGGCGAACGACAGCAAGACCTCCAGAGGGAGCGGCCTCCCCAGGCTGCCTCCCGAGGAGCAGAGATTCCTATGCAAGTGCCCAGCCTCACGAGGCTGCGATGACGTGAGCCATGATGATCAAGGCCAGGCGGGCACCAGCGGGCACAGAGGAGACAATTTCCCTTTCGGTGCTAAGGGAGCGAGGACAGACGTGGGTTCCAAAGGAGCCCTCCAAAGGTTTCCATTCCGGTGCAACGAGACCAAGACCACAAGCTCGGCAGGACGGATGTCATTGCCGAGCCCACTGCTGCATCACGACCAGAAGCTTTGCAGGAGAAGACCACCTTTTGTCAGGATAGGGTGTACCTCTTGTCCCCTTTCCAATTGGCCGTTGTGGTATCCCTTCCCGCCTAAGTTTCCAGGGAAGAGGACCAATGCCACTATAAATATAGGCTAGTCTCCATCGTAGAGAGGGGTCGGTCGACTCATTCTCGCCCCCAAGCCCTGGTGAGGCAGCTCATCCACTGTACTAGTTCATCCCCAACCTCCTTGTGAGGCAAATCCACCTCAAAGAAGGAGTAGGGTTTTACACCGCAAGGTGGCCCGAACCTGGGTAAACTGCCGTGTTCATCTTCTTCCCCACTCACGCGAATCCGGCTAGGCTAGGCTGTAGGGCGACGAGCTCGAGGCTTGAGAGGTTGAGATCTTCACACACGCCCCAGAGTTCGAACCTTCTTGGGTCTGCAGAGCCCTAAATCCAACATGAACAGGCTTGCAAGCGTGCATGGCCCTATGTACCCGGTAATCCGTCAACATGCAGAAGCTTCAGGAGCCTAGCATCCGGACGATGTGCAAACAACACCTGATCGCCTCAGGAGGCCCATCCCCCAAGCGGGAGGTGGTCCCATCCACATCACCAGCCACGAAAAGCTAAGTACAATCACCCCGTGAGGCTCACCGTTGCCAATTTAGATTTCTTCTCCCCGTGACCCTCGCGAAGCATGTCGCCTTCTTTTCGCGTAAGTCGCTTGCACGTTAAAAGGGGAGCTCTTGAGCATCGCGCCTTGAGAGCTCTTACTGGCTCTCGAGCCCTCACCCCTTGGCCTTGTCCTAGGCATCGTGACCTTACATACCAGCAGCGGCTGAACCTCGCTCGAGGGCCGGGTCCTGAGGACGTAGAGCATTTTCACGAACGAGAAAAAGAGAGGCAAGCCTCGCGAGGAGATATGGGGAGGAGGGTTGCAGTTCGACTGTGTTAATGTTGGTTGAGACGCAAAGAATGCCAATTTTTCACGCATCCCTCGCGGGACCTGTGTCGGTTTATCGCAGAGCAGAAGGTGGACAGGAAGCCAGGCTAAAAAAAAGCGCACCCTCATGTTGCAAGGATCCCCCACGGGTCGCGGACGCCCCACACTGCACCCCAAGCTAAGTTGACTGCCTTGCGTGACATCCAAGTCTCGCTAATAACGTTCCTTCTTTTCGCAATCCCGTTGGGGCGGAAATCTTTTGTCTCTCGTGAGCTGCTTGCGTGTCAAGGGGGACCTCCTGAGCATCGCGCCTCAGGGGCTCTTACCGGACCTCGAGCCCCTCACCTGCTGGCCTTGTCGCAGGCATCGCGACGTGACATACCAGTGACGGCTGAGGCTTGCTCGGGGCTGGGTCCCGGCGACGCAGAGCACTAAAGTGATCGTGAAGGAGGGGCCAAGCCTAAATGAGGAGTGCCATAATTAAACCTGTCCTTACACGCCCCTGCGGAGCCTATGTTGCTTTGATGCAGGAAATGAAAGAAAACAAAAGAAACTTCCTCGCGGAGGCCGCCGCCCTGGAGCACCGGCTCAGGCGCTGCCCGCGCCTAGTCGGAGTCTTCCTCCTTGACACAGGGGCGCGGGGAGTCGCATGAGTCATCGCTGCTTCCGCTTCCCCCGGAGGAGGTGCTATTGCCGCTGCCGCTGTCACCGGAGGAGTGGCCGCTGCTGGAGCTGTCGCTCTCCATGCAGCACTCCTGGCGGTCGTCGGCCTCCCCGATGATCCTCACAAAGAGCATGGCAGCCCTGTCAAACTTGACGTGGAGTGTGTGCCCCCCTTCAGGCCGCGAGCGCGGGCTAACAACTTCCACCCCCGCTTTAGGTACATGAAGCCTGTTGTGGAACGTTGCATGGGAAACAAATTTTTTCCTACGCTCACTAAGATCAATCTAGGAGATGAACATCTATGAGAGGAGATATTGCATCTACATACCCTTTTAGATCACTAAGCAGAAGCATTAAGAAACGTGGTTGATTTAGTCGAATGTCTTCGCGATCCAATCACGATCCGTCCTGTGAACTCCCGATCCAAGTGTCGAACGGACGGCACCTCTGCGTTCAACACACATACGGCTTGATGACGCCTTCACCTCCTTGATCCAGTGAGCGATGGTAAAGTAGTAGCTCGAGTCCTTCGGCAGCACGACGGCGTGGTGGCGGCGGTGGTGGTGGAATCTCAGCAGAGCTTCGCTAAGCACTACGGAGAGGAAGAGGGCTATGAGGGAGAGGGAGGGCAGCGCCGTGGCATAGATGGGTGCGGATGCCCTCCCTCTACCCCTCTATATATAGAGGAAGGGGGGAGGAGGATGCGCCCTAGGGTTCCCTAAGGGGGGCCGGCGGCCACAAGGGCAACCCTAGATGGGTTTTGGGTAGCCCCCCCTAAGTGCCTTGCCCCCCAAGCAAGGGGGAGGCAGCCCAAGGGGGCACACCAACCCTCTGGTGATCGTGACCTGAGGTGAGGGGGCGCACAGCCCCTTAGTGGGCTCGTGTGCCTCTCTCCCTTGGCCCATGAGGCCCCCCAACACTTGCCGGGGCCCACGAAACCCCTTTCGGTTCTCCTAGTCATAACCCGGTACCCTCGGAACACTTCCAGACTCCGATTCCCTTCGTCCTATATATCTATCTTCACCTCCGGACCATTCTAGAGTTCCTCGTCATGTCTGGGATCTCATCTGGGACTCTGAACAACCTTTGGTTACCACCAAAACAACTCAACTATACTTATATCGTCACCAAACGTTAAGTGTGTAGACCCCGCGGGTTCGAGAACTATGTGGACATAACCGAGACACCTCTATGGTCAATAACCAATAGCGGGACCTGGATGCCCATATTGGTTCCCACATATTCTACAAAGATCTTATCGGTCGAACCTCGATGTCAAGGATTCAGCTAATCCTGTATGCAGTTCCCTTTGTCTATCGGTATGTTACTTGCCCGAGATTTGATCGTCGGAATCACCATACCTAGTTCAATCTCGTTACCGGCAAGTCTCTTTACTTGTTCCATAATACAAGATCCCATGGCTAACCCATTAGTCACATTGCTTGCAAGCTCATTGTGATGCTGTATTACCAAAAGGGCCCAGAGATTCCTCTCCGTCATACGAAGTGACAAATCCCAGTCTTGATCCATGCCAACTCAACAGACACCCTTGGAGATAACTGTAGAGCACCTTTATAGTCACCCAGTTACGTTGCGACATTCGGTACACACAAGGTACTCCTCCGATGTCAGTGAGTTGCATGATCTCATGGTCATAGGAACATATACTTGACATGCAAAAAATGATAGCAATAAACTTGATACAATCATATGCTATGTTCATAGTTTGGGTCTTGCCATCACTTCATTCTCCTAATGATGTGATCCCGTTATCAAATGACAACTCATGTCTGTGACTAGGAAACCATAGCCATCTTTGATCAACGAGCTAGTCCGGTAGAGGCTTACTAGGGACATGTTGTTGTCTATGTATCCACACATGCATTTGAGTTTCCGGTCAATACAATTATAGCATGGATAATAAACGATTATCATGAACAAGGAAATATAATAATAACCATTTTATTATTGCCTCTACAGCATATTTCCAATAGTCTGCCACTTGTACTAGACTCAATAATCTATTATTACATGGTAATGAATCTAACACCCATAGAGTTCTGGTGTTGATCATGTTTTGCCCGTGGAAGAGGTTTAGTCAACAGATCTGCAACATTCAGATCCGTATGTACTTTGCAAATGTTTATGTCCTCCTCCTTGACTACATCACGGATGGAGTTGAAGCGTCGCTTTATGTGTCTGGTCCTCTTGTGAAACCTTGGTTCCTTGGCTAGAGCAATGGCACCAGTGTTGTCACAGAATAGAGTCATTGGGTTCAGTACACTGGGGACAACTCCAAGATCTATCATGAACTGCTTCATCCAGACACCTTCCTTTGCTGCCTCCGAGGCAGCTATGTACTCCGCTTCACATGTAGAATCAGCTACCATGCTTTGCTTGGAACTGCACCAGCTTGCCGCTCCCCCATTTAGAATATATACGTATCCGGTTTGAGACTTAGAGTCATCCAGATCAGTGTCAAAGCTTGCATCGACGTAACCCTTTACGATGAGCTCTTGATCACCTCCATAAACAAGAAACATTTCCTTAGTCCTTTTCAGGTACTTAAGGATATTCTTCACCGCTGTCTAGTGATCCATTCCTGGATTACTTTGAAACCTTCCGGCCATACGTATGGCAAGGCTGACATCCGGTCTTGTGCACAGGATCACATACATGATAGAGCTATGGCAGAAGCATAGGGGATGACACTCATCTTTTCTCTGTCCTCTGTAGTCGTTGGGCATTGAGTCTGTCTCAACTTCACACCTTGCAAAACAGGCAAGAACCCCTTCTTGGACTGATCCATTTTGAACTTCTTCAAAACCTTATCAAGGTATGTGCTTTGTGAAAGTCCTATTAAGCGTCTCGATCTATCTCTATAGATCTTGATGCCTAATATGAAAGCAGCTTCTCCTAGGTCCATTGAAAAACTCTTGTTCAAATATTCCTTCACGTTTTCCAAAAGTACTATATTGTTTCCAATCAGCAATATGTCATCCACATATAATATTAGAAACGCTATCGAGCTCCCACTCACTTTCTTGTAAATACAAGATTCTCCAAAAACTTGTATAAACCCAAACGCTTTGATCACCTCATCAAAGAGAAGATTCCAACTCCGAGATGCTTGCACTAGTCCATAAATGGATCGCTGGAGTTTGCACACTTTGTCAGCATTCCCTGGATCGACAAAACCTTCCGGTTGCATCATATACAACTCTTCCTTAAGGAAACCATTAAGGAACGCTGTTTTGACACCCATTTGCCAGATTTCATAATCGAAAAATGCAGCTATTGCCAACATGATTTTGACGGACTTAAGAATCGCTACGGGTGAGAAAGTCTCATCATAGTCAAATCCTTGAACTTGTGAAAACCCCTTTGCCACAAGTCGAGCTTTATAGAGGGTGACATTACCGTTCGCGCCCGTCTTCTTCTTGAAGATCCATTTATTCTAAATGGCCTTTCGCCCTTCAGGTAATACTTCCAAAGTCCATACTTTGTTTTAATACATGGATCCCATCTTGGATTTCATGGTCTCTAACCATTTGTCAAAATCCGGGCCCACCATCCCTTCTCCATAGCTTGTAGGTTCACCGTTGTCGAACAACATGACCTCTAAGACAGGGTTACCGTACCACTCAGGAGCTGTACGTACCCTTGTCGACCTATGAGGTCCGATAGTAACTTGATCCGAAGCTTCATGATCATCATCATTAGCTTCCTCTTCAACTGATGTAGGTGCCACAGAAACATCTTTCTGTGCTGCGCTACTCTCTGGTTGAAGTAAAGGTTCAACAACCTCATCAAGTTCTATCTTCCTCCCACTCAATTCTTTCGAGAGAAACTCTTTCTCGAGAAAGGACCCGTTCTTAGCGACAAACACTTTCCCTTCGGATCTGAGATAGAACGTATACCCAACCGTCTCTTTTGGGTAACCTATGAAGACGCATTTGTCCGCTTTGGGTTCGAGCTTTTTCGGCTGAAGCCTTTTAACATAAGCATCGCAGCTCCAAACCTTAAGAAACGACAACTTAGGTTTCTTGCCAAACCACAGTTCATAGTCGTCTCCACGGACTTATATGGTGCCCTATTTAAAGTGAATGCAGTTGTCTCTAATGCATAACCCCAAAACGATAGTGGCAGATCGGCAAGAGACATCATAGAACGCACCATCTCCAATAAGGTACGATTACGACGTTCGGACACACCATTACGCTGTGGTGTTCCAGGTGGCGTCAACTGTGAAACAATTCCACATTGTCTTAAGTGATTGCCAAACTCACAACTCAGATATTCTCCCCCTCAATCGGATCGTAGGAATTTAATCTTCTTGTTACGATGATTCTCAACTTCACTCTAAAATTGCTTGAACTTTTCAAACATTTCAGACTTATGCTTCATTAAGTAAATATACCCATATTTACTCAAGTCATCGGTGAAGGTGAGAAAGTAACGATATCCACCGCACACGTCAACGCTCATCGGACCGCACGCATCAGTATGTATGATTTCCAACAAGTCACTTGCCTGTTCCGTAGTTCCGAAAAACGGGGTCTTAGTCATCTTGCCCATGAGGCACGGTTCACATGTGTCAAGTGATTCAAAATCAAGTGACTCCAAAAGTCCATCAGCATGGAGTTTCTTCATGCGCTTTACACCAATATGACCTAAGCGGCAGTGCCACAAGAAAGTGGTACTATCATTATCAACTCTACATCTTTTGGCATCAATGTTATGAACATGTGTATCATCTCTATCGAGATTCAATAAGAATAAACCGCTCACAATGGGTGCATGACCATAAAAGATATTACCCATATAAATAGAACAACCATTATTCTCTGATTTAAATGAGTAACCATCTCGCATTAAACAAGATCCAGATATAATGTTCATGCTCAACGCAGGCACTAAATAACAATTATTCAGGTTCATCACTAATCCCGATGGTAATCAAAGAGCGAGCGTGCCGACGGCGATCACATCAACCTTGGAACCATTTCCCACGCGCATCGTCACTTCGTCCTTCACTAGCCTCCGTCTATTCCATAGTTCCTGCTTTCAGTTGCAAATGTGAGCAACCGAACCGGTATCAAATACCTAGTCACTACAAAGAGAGTTGGTAAGTTACACATCAATAACATGTATATCATATATACCTTTGTTGACGTTGGCCCCCTTCTTGTCGGCCAGATACTTGGGGCAGTTCCGCTTCCAGTGGCCAGTTCCCTTGCAATAGAAGCACTCAGTCTCCGGCTTGGGTCCAGCCTTGGGTTTCTTCACAGGAGGAGCAACTGCTTTGCCACCTTTCTTGAAGTTTCCCTTCTTTCCCTTGCCTTTCTTGAAACTAGTGGTTTTATTCACCATCAACACTTGATGCTCCTTTTGGATGTCTGACTCAGTGACTTTCAGCACCGCGAATAGCTCTGAGACTAACTTGTTCATCCCTTGCATGTTATAGTTCAAGAGAAAGCTCTTGTAGCTAGGTGGTAGCGATTGAAGAACTCTATCAGCGACTGCCTCTGGCGGGAGCTCAACTCCCAACTCAGCCAGACGGTTGTAGTACCCAGACATTCTGAGTATGTGCTCACTGACAGACCCGTTCTCCTCCATCTTGTAGGCATAGAACTTATCGAAGGTCTCATACCTCTTGATCCGGGCATTCTTCTCAAAGATAAACTTCAACTCCTGGAACATCTCATATGCTCCATGATGTTCAAAACGCCTTTGAAGTCCCGGCTCTAAGCCATACAGCATGGCGCACTGAACTATTGAGTAGTCATCAACACGCGACTGCCAGGCATTCACAACGTCCACAGTCGCTGGAGGGGGTGGCACACCAAGCAGTGCATCAAGGACATAAGACTTTTGGGCAGCCGTGAGGATAATCCTTAGATTACGGGCCCAGTCTACAAAGTTGCTTCCATCATCTTTCAGCTTAGCTTTCTCTAGGAACGCATTGAAATTTAGGGGAGCTACTGCGCGAGCCATTGATCTACAACATAATTTGCAAAGATAGTTTAGACTATTGTTCATGATAATGTGTTCAATTAATCATATTACCTAAGAACTCCCACTCAAATCAACATCCCTCCGGTTGTCCGAGTGTAACATGATCCAAATTCACCAACCCAAGTCCGATCATCACGTGAGATGAGGTGGTTTCAATGGTGAACATCTCCATGTTGATCATATCTACTATATGACTCGTGTTCGACCTTTTGGTCTCTTCTGTTCCGAGGCCATGTCTGTACATGCTAGGCTTGTCAAGTTTAACCCAAATGTTCCACATGTGCAAAACTGGCTTGCACCTGTTGTATGCAAACGTAGAGCCTATCACACCCGATCATCACGTGGTGCTTCGAAACGACGAACTTTCGCAACGGTGCACGCTTGGGGAGAACACAATTTTATCTTGAAATTTTAGTGAGGGATCACCTTATAATGCTACCATCCTCCTAAGCAAAATAAGATGCATAAAAGGATTAACATCACATGCAAATCATAAGTGACATGATTGGGCCATCAACTTGTGCTTTTGATCTTCGTCTCCAAAGCATCGGCATGATCTCCATCGTCACCGGCATGGCACCATGATCTCCATCATTGTGTCGCCATCGGGGTTGTCACGCCAACCATGCTTCTACAACTATTGCTACAGCTTAGCGATAAAGTAAAGCATTACATAACGCTTAATGATGGACACGCAGGTCATACAATAATTAAAGACAACCATATGGCTCCTGCCGGTTGCCGTATGCATCGACATGAAAGTCGATATAAACTATTACAAACATGATCATCTCATACATCAAATATATTTCATCATGTCTTTGGCCATATCATATCACAACATACCCTGCAAAAACAAGTTAGACATCCTCTAATTTCTTGTTGCATGTTTTACGTGGCTGCAATGGGTATCTAGCAAGAACGATTCTTACCTACGCATAACCACAACGGTGATATGCAACTTGCTATTTAACCTTCTACAAGGACCGCCTTTGTCGAATCTGATTCAGCTAAGGTGGGAGAGACAGACACCCGCCAGCCATCTTAATGCAACAAAGTCACATGTCAGTCGATGGAACTGGTCTCATGTATGTGGACATGTAAAGTTGGTCCGGGCCGCTTCATCCCACAATACCGCTGAATCAAGAAAAGACCAAGGAAGGAAGCAATCTGAATATCAACGCCCACAAACTCCTTTGTGTTCTACTCGTGATGTCATCTACGCATAGACCTAGCTCATGATGCCACTGTTGGGGAACGTTGCATGGGAAACAAAAAAATTCCTACGCTCACCAAGGTCAATCTAGGAGATGAACATCTACGAGAGGAGAGATTGCATCTACATGCCCTTGTAGATCACTAAGCAGAAGCGTTAAGAAACGTGGTTGATGTAGTCGAACGTCTTCGCGATCCAATCATGATCCGTCCCGCGAACTACCGATCCAAGTGCCGAATGGACGGCACCTCCGAGTTCAACACACGTACGGCTTGATGACGCCTTCACCTCCTCGATCTAGCGAGTGATGGTGAAGTAGTAGCTGGAGTTCTTCGGCAGCACGATGGCGTGGTGGCAGTGGTGGTGGTGGAATCTCAGCAAAGCTTCGCTAAGCACTACGGACAGGAAGAGGGCTACGAGGGAGAGGGAGGGCAGCGCCGTGGCATAGATGGGTGCGGATTCCATCCCTCTACCCCTCTATATATAGGGGGAAGGGGGGAGGAGGAGGCGCCCTAGGGTTTCCCTAGGGGGCCGGCGGCCACAAGGGCAACCCTAGATGGGTTTTGGGTGGCCCCCCTAGGTGCCTTGCCCCCAAAGCAAGGGTGAGGCAGCCCTAGGGGGTGCACCAACCCTCTGGTGATCATGAGCTGAGGTGAGGGGGCCGCATAGCCCCTTAGTGGGATGGTGTGCCTCCCTCCCTTGGCCCATGAGGCCCCCCAACACTTGTCGGGGCCCTCGAAACCCCTTTCGGTTCTCCTAGTCATAACCCGGTACCCCTGGAACACTTCCGGACTCCGATTCCCTTTGTCATATATATTGATCTTCACCTCCGGACCATTCCGGAGTTCCTCGTCATGTCCGGGATCTCATCCGGGACTCCGAACAACCTTCGGTTACCACCAAAATAACTCAACTATACTTATATCATCACCAAACGTTAAGTGTGTAGACCCTGCGGGTTCGAGAACTATGCAGACATGACCGAGACACCTCTACGGTCAATAACCAATAGCGGGACCTGGATGCCCATATTGGTTCCCACATATTCTACAAAGATCTTATCGGCTGAACCTCGATGTCAAGGATTCAGCTAATCCCGTATGCAGTTCCCTTTGTCTATCGGTATGTTACTTGCCCGAGATTCGATCATTGGTATCACCATACCTATTTCAATCTCGTTACCGGCAAGTCTCTTTACTTGTTCCATAATACAAGATCCCGTGGCTAGCCTATTAGTCACATTGCTTGCAAGCTCATTGTGATGCTGTATAACCGAGAGGGCCTAGAGATAACTCTCCGTCATACGGAGTGACAAATCCCAGTCTTGATCCATGCCAACTCAACAGACACCCTCGGAGATACCTGTAGAGCACCTTTATAGTCACCCAGTTACGTTGCGACATTTGGTACACACAAGGTACTCCTCCAATGTCAGTGAGTTGCATGATCTCATGGTCATAGGAACATATACTTGACATGCAGAAAATGATTGCAATAAACTTGATACGATCATATGCTACGTTCATAGTTTGGGTCTTGCCATCACATCATTCTCCTAATGATGTGATCCCGTTATCAATGAAAACTCATGTCTATGACCAAGAAACCATAGCCATCTCTGATCAACGAGCTAGTCCGGTAGAGGCTTACTACAGACATGTTGTTGTCTATGTATCCACACATGCATTTGAGTTTCCGGTCAATACAATTATAGCATGGATAATAAATGATTATCATGAACAAGGAAATATAATAATAACCACTTTATTATTGCCTCTACGGCATATTTCCAACAAAGCCATGGGAAGGAAACTCTGTTGCCACCTAGGAGGCCCCATTGTAGCAGTCGTCCGACTGCAGCCACAGGCCTAGGGGCGCGCGGCCCGCCATCTCTTCGACAAAGGAGTCTGGGAGCCGAAGCCAGGTCCGAGGTGGGCCGTCCATCCCCACGATGAACTCACAGGCCAGGTCAGCTGAATGGCTCCATGACCGGGGTGGCCGGACGCCTGCATCGTTCCTCCCCCCTCAGGCACGACTGCCTCAGCCTCCGCACCCGCGCCCATAGGCTGAGCTCTACCCATGGATTCTCAAGCCGGCGTTGGCGGACAATAGAGGACACCAGCGTCCCCAGGGAGGCGCCCTGGGCCCAGCGGTGGGCTTGCGAGGGTGGCCTCGCCCCCTCGCTGGCTACGGCTGCTCCACTCCCTCCAGCTTCGCCTTTCCCTTTTCAGCGGCAGAAAACCTCCTCAAAGGTGCCATGGCTACGGCAATGATGGTTGGAGACGAAGAGGTGAGAAGACGGAGATGGGCCCGACCACCCGCCCTTTTATAGCGATCGGAGGAGACCGGTCCGTGCCCCTTCACCTTCCAAAGGAACAATGATGGCCCCGCGGCGCCCGCCAAGCTTTATGTCAGCCCGGGCGGTTGTCGAGACATCATGGGGAAGTGCGGGCGTCCCATGCCCCTTTGTGCGCCATGCATCAAACCTGGCCCGTAGGCGTTTGGGGCCCACATCGCTTCACCCCCTCTCTTCCCCTCCACTGCGAGTGGCGCCATGCGCACCGCGGGCCCGGGGGCTACTGTCGGCCCCGTGGGACTGGGGGTACCCAGGCCCGTCTGCCTGCGGCACGTCGCGTGGCATCATCAGAAGGCTCGGCACAGCCCAGCGTCAAGACTTCATGAGCTAGACCCTCGCGAGGGCCCCCGCCTCACAAGGCGAGCCTTAGCAAGGGTCTTCAGGAGCTCCTGAGGCCCCATGCTAGGTAGCGTCCTCAAGCTGCCTCCCGAGGACCTCTCGCGGGCGGATACTCCGAGGTTGCCAAGCCCCGCCTCGCGGTGCACGTGGGTGACGTGAGCCACGATGAGCGGCGCCAGAGCCGTGCCAGCAGGCGCGGATGGTGGAGCTTTCCTCTTTCGTGCTAAAGGAGCACGGCAGCTCGCCAGTTCCCAAAGAAATCTCTGAAGGTTGCCGTTCCGGTGCAAGAAGACCAGGACAGTGGGCTCGCCAGGACGTAGGTCAACACCGAGCCCACCACCTTGTCATGCCCAGAAGCTTTGGCAGGCGAAGACCACCTTTAGTTGGGATAGGATGTACTCCTATCCCCCTTTAAAATTGGCCGTTGTGGTATCCCTTTCCGCCTTCAGTTTTCGGGGGGAAGAGGACCAAGGCCAGTATAAATATAGGCTAGTCTCCACCGTAGAGAGGGGTCAAGTCCTGGGATCCCTCAAGCCATCCAAGCCTCCCGACACAGTTCATCTCCCTTGTATGCACTCAAGTTCATCCTCCCTCGCGAGGCAGTCCACACAAAGCAGGAGTAGGGTCTTACACCGCAAGGTGGCCCGAACCTGGGTAAATCGAGGTGTCCGTGTCCTTCTTCCTTTCCTCTCGAGCACGCCGGAGCTCCGTCGTGAGGCAGTGGGCAGCAAGCTGGAACTTAGTGGAGTTCTGTGAGCACACCCCAGAGTTTGAACCTTTCCTTGGGTCCCCGGAGCCCCGATTCTGACAACATCCTCCAGCTGATGATCTCCGATGAAATAGACAACTTGGAGTTTGAGATCGTGCTCCAGATGTACTGCAAGCGTGTCAACCGCTTGGACGAACGCCTGCATGACTTCAGCGGAGCCAAGAGCTACCGTATGCAAGGGTGGTGGTCATGGACGCGTTTTATTTTGTTGAGTCGTTTCAATGTTGGTCGCTATGTATTCACAACAATAATATTGCTCTGTTTCAATGTGTGTACTCTGTTTTCCGTTCTTATATATTGTTCTGTTTCAATGTGTCTATGCTTTCCATTCTGTACATGTGGATGATAACAGCTAGATAGAAATTAGTATGAAAACAAATAGAAATTTGAAATTCATGATATACATTAATTGTTCAGTAGGTCATCACACACACACACACACACACATATATATGGACTAATTCTGGCATGTTTGTTAAAGCAAACTACAGTTGATCAAAGGGCTTCAGATTGTACTCAGACAATAGACTGATCCAATTGTGTCCAGTAATATAAGTGATGTACAGTGCCTTCGTTATTGACATGTCATAAGAAGTGAAACCTGCTAAAATAACCATCATAGAGCAAAACAAACGGTTTATTCTGTAAAGAATGTGACATGGAAAAACCTGCACCATAAAATTGCAGCAAAAGTAAGAAAACATAACAGTAAATCAATGACATTTACTTGATGTGACATGAATGAATCCTTACCAGGATATCACTATGTTCAAGTTCTAAATTGAATGTTGTTCGTCCAATTACGGGTGGCATGCAGGGCTCCCCTTACTCCCACAAGCAGGACAATCCAAAGGTGATGACAACTCGTATGGAGCGAACATGCATGGGACTGGAAATCCTGGTGGGTGCGATAAACCCTGCAGTGCATACATATATTAGAGTGTAACCATAATTGATATATACTCCCACCATCCTCACAACAAAAGACAATCTGGATACTTCAAAATATACGGATTGAATTGCGGGACAAACATTAACATAGAGTGTTCCCAGGATTCACCATATAACAAAAGCAGCAGTACTAACCCATATAGGGTTTACACACACAAATCAAGTACTGAACAATATTACTTACTACAGACAAGCAAAGTTGCACTAATTAAACTCTACAGACTATTACTTGCCACCGACCTACGGGATGTGCCCCACATAACTAACCAGGCCATGGACTTTGTGAGAGATGTCTACCGGCACCTTCACCATCTTGTTAACCTTGGATAACCTAACAGAGTGGTCTTTCCACTCATAAACATGACGATGAAGACAGTCCACATTAGATTTGTCAAGAAGCTTTACAAGAACCACACCCTTCGTAATCGAAGGCACAACTACGCAATTATTGTGGTGAAGTACACCCTCGAGAACATGCCTGACAACAATGCTACAGGAAGCTAGATCCGCCGGTCAATTGTGCCAGGGTTGATGGCTCTCTCCCACCTCCACCTCTCCTCCACCTCCTCCCCAGCGTCCACCACCAACAATGGAGATCTCTAGGTGCATTAACCTATCATGGCTCATCTACTACACTGGGATCTCAACCCTGGTAGGCAGGTGGCGGCACAGGTTCGTTCAAAATTTGGATCAACGGTCCATTTTTCTCCATCTCCCATTGCCAAGGAATTATTCTTGGTCATTTCTTTCTCCTCTGCCTCTTTTCTGCTCACGGAAGAATCGGTTGGCTTGGCTCTGGTTTGTTGCATTGGAGGGATTTCTTCTGGTTTCAATGTGAAGCAAATTGGTAAACGATCATTCAGGTTTTCTGTTTCCTCCAATCGAGTTGGACATTTTATATACGGGCTTAAGGACCGAGTTTGGCCGGATTTTGTTTGTCACTTGCATTTGTTCAAGGCCATGATTGACTATTCAAGTTTGGACAATGGTTGGAGTGTTGATGAGGAACTATGTGAAGTTATGTCCCGCACCCAAGTAGCGGTTAAATCAAAGCTGGATTTTCTCACGAAAAGTGCTTTGATGGACCATTCGGCCAACAAGGAACTACAAAGGTTTGGTTTCTCCTGGAATCCAGTAGCAGCATCATCGCCGGTGAAGGATCCTATGAATCCTTGTATGAACTCTGGCGAAGATCCAAATTCGGCAACACTGATTTTTGGAAACACCCCTATGATCTTGCATCCTATCATACCAGAAGTTGCCAAAGAAATGACTATTTCTTTTGGTAGTTTTCAGTCTTCAATTACTACGTTGCCCAAACAAAGGAATTGGACCTTTAAAGGGAATTATTTCTTGCTGAGGAATTGGGACCATATCCCTAATTTTATGCTCTTTCATATTTTGGATCAAAGGTGATTTGGATATTTTGACGACAAAATTGCAAATATCTGGAAGTTAGCGTCCATTCCACCTTCTGAGGTAATATTTCAATGTCTAAATTTATGCGATGGCTGTGGTCAACTGGGCCCTCTAGAAATCAATTGTATGGCTGGTACTGAAATGGATAGCCCAGTGGCACCCCCACAAAAGAATAGTTCTGACCCATCTACTCCTACCAACCCACGAGATTCTAGTATGGATTCTGGACCATGGCATTGCTATATATGCAAGTCTAGTGACCACCCCTTTCATGCTTGCCCGGCCCGAACTATATGTTCTAAGTGTCACTTTTGGGGTCACTTAATTTCCCAATGTAATTCTCCCAAAGCCATTAAGATGACTTGGAAGCCCAGGAACATGAAAGAAAATGGTCCTTATTGTACTGACAAAGCTCTATCACATGAACTAATCAGCAAAGGTAGCATGCCTGTAACACCCTGGATTTTGCCCATTTTCTTTTTCTTTTGATTTTGGTCTGGATTTGCCTTTCTGTGGCTCAGTGGTCTTGCAACCTGGAGGGATCACCCTTGAATCCTCTTCCCAAGTGGCTTGCCAACTTCAAAACCATCCCAAGACCATGTTATCTCCATCTTGGACCAACCCCAATATTCTTTTCCTTGGGAAAATTCCTTTTTCTATTAAAGGAATAACCCTGTTGTCCTAGGTTGTGAAGCAACCCACATTTCCATCATTCCCAAGATTCCCACATAATTCTCATAAATTGTTTGGGTCAGATCTTCCACAAATATGTCAAAACCCTTCCTTGCCATGTTCAAAAATATTTCGCAAATATTCCTTTTCTGATTGTGCCCTAGCTGCCAAGTTGAGAAGCAAGTACCCTTTATATTGGCTTGCTTGCCCCCAAACTTTTTGGGAATTCTTTCCTATCCATATCATTGCCACATACCAAAATTCAACTTCATTTGGCTATTAAATCTCCCTTGGCTAATTTCCAAAGTTTCTGGTCAACTGGAAGCTTTGTGAAGCAAGTACTAGCTAGGAGTATCCAAATGAGTTGAAATTTTTCAATAATCTTCATATACTCAAATCATGACTCTCCACCAAGTTTGAACCCTATCCAATCATCTGTGTGAGCACAGCCTCAAATCTTGGCTTCTGGTCAGATTTTCACATTGTGAAGCAACTATATTTTATATTGCTCCATAATTGCTGAAAATTTACCAGAGCTTTCCCCTACCCATATAACCTATCTCCACAAGATTTGGGCTCATTTCATCTGCCCAATAATTCCCTAGATTTTTTCTAAGATTCTGGTCAGAGAAGATATCTGTGAACGAAGTACTATTTTGGCATGTCCAAATGATATGAAAATTTTACAGAATCTTCATATGACCAAATCATCATGTTACACCAAATTCCAGCTCAAGTGGCTACTCCATGTGAGTGCTCCATCCTACTCAAGTTTCTGGACCAGATTGGTCAGTTGCAAGGCAACCCTATTAAATCTTGGTCCATTTCTATCCAAACTTCATAGGATTGTAGTTATTCCTAACCTAAACCTCCCAGACATCACCCTTGACCCTTATCACTTCTCTGTTCATCGCAGTGGTGTGGTCAAGTTTGCTACAACAAACTTCCAGTGAAGCCTCACATCTACTCTTGGCTTCTTTTGGTGATCTTTCACTTTCAGGCTGCCTTGGGGAGCAAGGACTTCACCCCAGACAAGGTTTGCTAGCCCCTCTAGTCCTATCTTTGCCAGTACATGTGGTGACCACGCGGATGGCATGCCAGCCAGCGTGCTCTGGCGATGAAACCTCTCGGTCTCGTCCGTTTCCTCGCGCCCTCGCCACCTAGCCATGTCCTGGAGCTCCGTCTCATCGTCGCCCTTCCCCTGGAAGCCTCTCCCCCTCCTCTTTCCTTCTCCTCATGCCACGGCGATCGCTGCCACTATTCTGCCCGTGACCGCCGTCATCGTTTTCCCCTGTCCCTATCTCCCTCGAGCTCTCTCGAGCGCCCTCGAGGCCTCTCTCCTTCCCTCGAAGCTGCACGATGCCGGAAGCGGACAGCCACGTCGCCCCGCAGCTCCAGTATCCGGCTAAGATCGCCGTCGTGGCCGTCCTTATCGCCTCGCCTCGGCTACCTATATATAGGCCACCCTACGCCTCCCCGAGCTCACCACCAGCCTCACCACACTCCACTGGTCCTCCCCAACCTCTTTCCCGAGCTCCAGGAGCTCTCCTCGCCAACCTATGCCACCATGGCAGCCGGTGAGCCTCGCTCAAATTCTAGCGAGCCCCGCCTCTTCTCCCTCTCCCACCACCTCCAGGCGAGCCACCAGAGCCCAGCGAGCCACCCCATAGCCTCAACCCCTCCTCTCCACCTCTGACGCCTCCTGCTCGCCGTAGCAGTCGCCGCTGTCCACCGCGGGGTCGGAGCTCTACTCCCTCTACTGCCTCCCGGCGAAAACAAGCTCTCCAGGCGGGGGCGGCTCCTCCTCCTGACCACTCCGGTGGCCGGTGCGTCGCCGGAGGTGGCCGGTGGCGCCGGGGCGGCCGCCGGCGCCGAGCCCTTCCCTGTTCTGCGAGCGCCAGACGCGAGGGAGACGATGACCACCTCCTCCCCTCGCCTGCCAACGGGCCCCAGTTGTAAGTGGTAGCGGCGGCGCATGTGTGGAGCTGACGTGGTGGGCCCGCGCGATTAAGTGGAAGCGTACTTTCGAAAGTACGTTTTCCTCTTCTGAAAACATGTTTCTGGTGCTGTTCAGGCTAAAGTACGCTTTCTCTTCTCTAAAGCGCATTTCCAGAAATGCGCTTTCTGTCTTTTAGTCAGGGGCCTGTTGGTGAAGGTTTTTCTTATAGATAGGTCCTTGGCAGAAAATGTGAAAATGTGAAACTCCGATCGAGGTGATTCCAAAGCCCACGTCTTCGTCTCTTCGAGCCCGTCATGTTGGTATCATTTTCATACTGTTTTGACACTGTGAAAATGACCATGTTGCCCTTGCCCGTAAAGAGCCCCCTCCGAGAGAGAACTGTTTCCGGCAATCATTTCCGCGGACTCTCCGCACCCCCTTCCCGATGGTTTCTTCACCCCAGGCAAGCCACAACTCTCATCTGCATAATTGCATTGCAATATCATAGTTTAACTATTCACTTTAACAGTAAGTATGAGTTATTTGTGAAATGAATTGGATTATTCAATGCTTGAGTAATTTCCTGGATAGGTGAGTACCATGTTGAGTACCAGATTGTTAGTGACTAGTAGTTTACCCACTCGTTGATGCCATGATGATGAGATTACCGTCTATGATTATTTTGGATTTCATCCGGCAGTTCATGGAGATGAGTTAGTAGCAGTGGCATAAGCATACTGGTTACCGAATTTCTAGCCAGATATTGTTTTGACTTGGATTGCTATGATATCGGAGTGTCAGCTATGACAGAGATTGTTCGGAGAGAGGATACTTCATGGTTGATCCAGAGTCACCTGTCCGGACTTATCCGTGCAGCCACATTTGTCGGTATGGGACGGCCTTGACTTGTTCTGATCGCGTGCTCTTTCACCGGTACCGCCCGATAGGGAAGGTTATGCGTGCGTGCTACCCTGGCCCGGTAGGCGGCGATAACCTTGTGAACCCAGTTGAGTTATATGGTACCAGGTCCCTGTTTGTGACAGTTTGTTAGCCACGACGGTGGCAGGTGTCACGCGGTGACACAGGGGCCACCCAGGGCAGGACTCCGGGGGAGAATGATTGCCGGTGGTACGATGGGAGAGTCACATGTCAGGCGGGTTTCGTTGGAGCAACACTGGTCCACCCGAATGGGATCACGAGGTCAGGTGCTCCATGGTGTGGGTAAAGTGCGCAACCTCTGCAGAGTGTAAAATCTATTCAAATAGCTGTGTCCACGGTATTGGACAGTCCGTCCAGACCTCTTTAGGTGGTCAACCATAGTAGTGATAATGATGGAAGAACTCGTCATAAGATCGGAAGTACTCGATGGATCGTGAGTATTCTGAGGGTTGTGAGGCAACCCGGAAGAGAGTAAGTTTGTCAGACTTGCAGTGCAGATGGTATCAGGAATATGATATGTTAGCCATGGGATGCCTATGAGATGAGTGGTTGGATGACCACATGATTTGGATTAGATTTGGAACAGATTCAGATTGGATCCTGAGGTTATTCGGAGTATGGATTAAACTACTTGATATGCTTTACCTTACTGCATCTACTTCAGTAGCTATCTTGTTATGATGTTGTCTTGCCTTAATGCTGATGTTTGTTGCGAGCTTGCGAGTACATTCAAAGTACTCACCTGGCATGTCATGCCAGTTTGCAGGTCATGCCATGATTGCTTGCTTGTCGAGGATCCTGAGTTTGCGAGCTAGGATACGCGTTCTAGCCAGAGTCCCCGCGGAGTGGAGTCCATCACCGCCGTCGTTGTTCCACTGCCGAGAGAGTTACTCCGCTGTTAGCATAGAGCTACCCCGGGCAAGCGTAGTGTCACCGTGCCGATGTAATCCACGTACCCTTTGTAACCATATCCATTGTAATAAAGAGCTGATTTGTTCTATGCCAACTGTGTCGTATTCCAGAGGACTTGTCCCTGGGCTGGGATATGGGGCGTTTCGGTCTTCTCTGAGCCGGGGTGCCACAGGCATTGGTATTAGAGCAGGTCTGGCTATAGGATGCCCTAGACCACGCGAGCATTAGTAACCGGTAGGACATGATCTAGTTGGTTTGCTGCACTTGTTTGTTGCATTTGCTTGTGCATCGTATACATATAGACTAGATATCTTATCACTAACGATGGATCTGGTGAGTGTAGGTGGCATCGGTTTCGATTCCCTACCTGCGCTCTCCAGTTTGCATATTTGTTCCTTGGTGTGGTGTCATCTTCGTCCCAGGGGAGTGATGCCAAGGTGCTTGGTGCCGTTGATCCCTTGTCGGATTGATGCACCAGTACCACACCAACTTATTCTCTTCCGACACCCCTATCGTTTCGGTGATAGACAAGTCACTAGCCACTTCGGCAACCCTTACTGATCCTTGTTATCAGAAAAGGGCAATGCCTGCAAGCCTTTCTCTCCACCACTATCTCATTCCGCCACCTATTCTTTGGAAGTGAACGGTTTTCTTCTGTACGCTTGATCATGATGTGGTCGTAACTTCTGTGTTCCGACCCCCGATCACCAAGTTTGTCCTTGCCACCGTGTCCGTCCAGATGGAACCGGTGTTAAGCTCGTATTTGGTGTAGCCTTGCTTACACCAATTTTCTTCCACACATTGATTCACTTTCGTGCACATCGCCACAGCATGTTAGACCGTAATACCGGAGTTCTTAAGAGATTTGTGTGCTTAAGTAGGAATGCATATTATTGCTGTGAATAGTTGTAGAATGTGATATTGCTTGTGTGTGTGATCTTACTGCTTTGTGTGCTTTTGTTTTAGTCGTTTCTTTTGTTTTTTTTATTTAGGCCCTTGGTGTTACCTTAGTTTCCCCTTATGGAAGTTGCTCACCGACCCTGAACCCAAAGAGTCAGTGAAGAGACAGCCATTTGGAAGCTCAGCTCAGCAATATGGAATTTTCAGCAGACTGTGTTATATCGGGAATATCGGGCTTGAATACAAATGATATCCTGGCTGGATTGGTTATCAGCATCAAGTATACATCAGTGCAACTTTCACAGCAGTAATGATCACATCAGCAAAAAGGAAAATTGTATACATGATCCACAGTGCATTCCGTGCCAAAGGTATGATTCATATACACGGTTTGAGTCTGCTATGAGTATGATTTGAAACCTACTATATTTCGAAAGCAAGCCAGCATGTGCTATGAACTTAGTGTTCAGCAAGAAGGATAGCCGAATACCCTGTTGCACAACAAGTAACCGACAGCAAAAACAGTAAGGGATATATATATATATCTGCACTCAATCTACATACGGCAAAGAGAAAGTTTCAGGTGTAAGCAACTCAGCCTTTCTCCGCAAAGCTACCAGAGAAGCTTACGACGCAAGAATTCAGGTGTCTTCCTCGATACGACACATGGGCATCTTGCGGTGCAAGGTACTCAGGCTTCTTCAGTAAGCTATCATGGTGTCATGCCCTTCCTTGCGCGTGCCCCCGAACGTGGGTTGCTTGTGGCTGGTGCACCGTGTCGCGATGCCCGGAGGCACGGACTTGAGAAGGTACGCATGCCCACGAGCTCGTTTGAGAGCGTCTCGCAAGGATTTAAGGACCGAAGCTCTGGGGCGACAGGGCTTCGGTGAGGTGTGGTCGCGGCGAGCGCCAAGCGCACACACCTACCAAGCCCCCGCACACGGGACGCGCGAGGAGGAGCGACTGGCAACTGCCGCTCTTCCTGGGACAAGGCTAGAGAGGCGAACAAACAGAGGAAAAGAATGTTCCAGCTTTGGCAAACGAGAAACACAAAAACTCCAAATTCCATTAAGAAGTTGCAAACCAACTACAGAAAGCAAGCAAAAGAATAGCCGCGTCCGGCACCTAGTCTAGTCTTCTCACCAGCGCGGAGCTAAGTGCTGCCACTAGGACGTGGGAGGGAGCCCCCGTGAGGCCCGCGGGCGACACTCAGGAGACTCCGGGGTGTGTACAGCCCCACTCATTATTACGTGAGAGTGTCACGAGCGGAGACCTTCACAGGCACGGGGCCTTGCTTCATGGGTAGAACTTCCGGAGGTGCTGGATGTTCCAGGCGTTCTGGATGGGGATCCCGTCCTGCGTCTCCAGGGGCACGGCACCACGCCTGGAGACACGGGCGATCCTGAACGGGCCCTCCCACATGGGTGAGAGCTATGCAGCCCCTCCCTGGAGAGCACCCACATCAGGATGAGATCACCCACCTCGAGCATCCTGGAGCGGACGCTGCGGCAGTGGTACCGCCGCAGCGCCTGCTGGTACCTTGCCGCTCGGAGTGAGGCTTGACGGTGGTGTTCCTCCCCCAGCACGAGGTCCATCCCCCGCATGACGTCCTGGCGTGCCTCGTCAAATGCCAAGACCCGCGTGGAGTGATGCTTGACCTCGTGAGGGAGAACCGCTTCACCTCCATAGACGAGGAAGAACGGAGTCTCACCCGTCGGCTTGGTTGCCATGGTGCGGATGGACCACAGCACGGATTGGAGCTCGTCGAGCCAGCCCCTGCCGCAGGCCTCGAGCTTCTTCTTAAAGGTCCTTGTCTTGAGGCCTCTTAGGACTTCTGCGTTGGCGCGCTCGGCCTGGCCATTGCTCCTGGGGTGTGCCACCGAAGCGTAGCATATCTGCGTTCCAAGGTTAGCACAGTATGTTTTGAAAAGGTTGCTGGTGAACTGTGAGCCATTATCGGTGATGATGCGGTTAGGGACCTCGAACCGGCTCACGAGGCCTTTGATGAACTTGACAACCGAGCCGGCCGGGATGGTGCGGACGGCTTCCACCTTCGCCCACTTGGTGAACTTGTCGATGGCGACGTAGATGTAGCGGTAGCCCCCGGGCGCCCATGGGAATGGCCCCAAGATGTCCAGCCCCCAGACCGCGAACGGCCATGTGAGCAGGATGGTCTGGAGGCCCCGAGCGGGCTGGTGGATCTGCTTGGCGTGGAACTGCAGGCTTCACAGGACTTCACCAGCTCGGTAGCATCGTTGAGCGCCGTGGGCCAGTAGAGCTCGCTGCAGAATGCCTTGCCCACGAGTGTGCGTGATGAAGAGTGATGCCCACAGTCCCCACCATGTATATCGGCCAGCAGCTCGCATCCCTGCTCCCTGGAGATGCACCGTAAAGAAACGTCATTTGGACGGCTCCGATAGAGCTCACCGTCCTGGATGCAGTATGTTGTGGCCTGGCGGGCCACACGCTCCGCGTCTTCCTCCTTCTCTGGCAGGGTACCCCGAAGTAGGTATGCCTTGAACTCCTCGGTCCAACACCCCTCCTGAGGTTCCATCGCGAGGAGGAGGTGAGCTCTTGAGGTTGGGCCACAGGCTGGGGCGCCCGACGGAGGAGCGTGGGGGAGGTCCTCGTGAGGCGGTGCTGGTTCTGTGGTGGGTGGAGCTGCCGATGGCTTGAAGAGCCACTCTTGGAAGATGCCAGGCTCCTGAGGCAGACGTCGGGACACCCTCTTGGCGATGTCATCTGCCTCCTTGTTTGTGCCTCGCGGCACGTGCTGCAATTCCAGGCCCAAGAATCGTTTCTCAATTTTGCGTACCTCCTCAAGGTATGCTTCCATGTGCTCGTCCTTCGGGGTGTACTCCTTGTTGGAGAAGTTGACAAGGAGCTGTGAGTCGCCCCTGATGGTGAGGCGCCTGACCCCTAGTGCTACGGCGGCCTTGAGTCCCGTGATCAAGCCTTCGTACTCTGCAATGTTGTTGGAGACCTTCTCGCCGTGTTGGAAGCGGAGTTGCACGGCGTAGTAGAGCTTATCTGTGGTGGGCAAAATAAGCACAGCTCTAGCCCCCGCGCCCTGGCGTGAGAACGCGCCGTCGAAGTACATGATCCAACCATCTAGTGCCTCATCGCCGGGTATGAGGGAGCGGTCCTCGCATACTTCACGGTCAGGGACGTCAGTCCATTCCGCCATGAAGTCAGCGTGGGCCGCACCCTTGATGATCCTGGTGGTACTGAACTCCAACTGGAATGCTGCAGCTCAATGTTCCATTTCGGTGACCCTTCCTGCAGCGTTGGGGCTCCAGAGCACCCTCTGGAGAGGGTAAGCTGAGACAACCTTGATGGGGTGGCCTTGGAAGTAGTGGCGCAGCTTTCAGGAGGCGACGAGGAGCGCGAGCAGTAGCTTCTGTGGCATGGGGTAGCGTGCCCGCGCGTCTCGCAGCACCGTGCTGACAAAGTATACCGGGTGCTCAACGAGGGAGGAAGCATTGGTGAGGTCTTGCAACTCCTGAGTCTGCGGGGTCCTCAGGAGCCTTATCATCCGCCATGGCAGCCGTGCCCTCAGGAGTATCGTCCTCAGGAGACCCACTGCCAAGGGGGTTGGCTGAGGTCTCCGGAGCGTTGTTGGCCGATGGTGGAGTCGGAGCCTCATGAGTGCCTTCTTGAGACCGCGGCGCCCCATCTGGTGATGGGGCGCCCCGTCGTGAGCCCTTTACCAGGCGCTCCTCCCTCACTGCCACCAATGCTGCGCTGGCTGAGTGAGGCGTGGCGGCCAAGTAGAGCACCAGGGGCTCAAGGGGACATGGCGCCACCATCACCGGCGGGCTGGTGAGGTACTTCTTGAGGTCTTGGAAGGCCGCGTCAGCCTCCGGAGTCCACTCGAATGGTCCTTTCCTTTTCATCAGCTTGAAGAACAGGAGGGCGCGTTCTCCCAACTTGGAGATGAAACGCCCCAGCGAGGTCACGCAACCTGCCAGCTTCTGCATCTCCTTGAGAGTCTGCGGCGGGCTCATCCTTTCTATGGCCTTGACTTGCTCTGGGTTAGCCTCGATCCCTCTGTGCGATACCAAGAAGCCCAGCAGCTTGCCGGATGGGACGCTGTCGGGCCCATTTCTGAGAATAATTCCTAGAATAGCCCTAAGTCACACCAGCCCCAAGATCAACACAACTGGTGGACTTCCTTGATATAGATAACCAGTACAAGATAATATTACACAGGGTTGAGTCTGAGGGCTCAACAAAGTTTATTACAAACTTGCCAATAGATGACAGTGGCGGAATATGACAGTGGTGTGGTGGTGATACAATACTAGTACAATAACATAGAGCCAAGTGTCAGTGTGAGGCTTGACTATTTTATTTGTGTAGCGGAAGCTCAGCGGATGATACAAGTGGTAGCCTCCTATCTCACAGGTTGACTGACTGGGACTCCTCTAAGTGTCGGGCTCGCTAGCGCAATCCTCCTCGACAAGCTCGTCCTCCTCCAAGTCTGGCCAAGTAAATAGCCAGGGACAAGCCAGTGAGTACGTTGGAATGTACTCGCAAACATTAAGAACAAAAGATATAATGGATGCATATGCTCGTGCTAACTGAAAGTGAAATCATGACAAATAACTGATATGAACGTAAACAAAGCATGTTAGTCATGATCAAACTTATTAGAAATTAAACAAATGAATGGCACGGGTAGTCTAGCCAGCCCAAGTGACACTCAGCAAAATAAAAGAAATGCCAGTCGGGTGTCAAGTGACGCCACGGTCGGACTTGAAGAGAAATGCCAGTCGGGTGTCAAGTGACGCCACGGTCGGACTTGAAGTGAAATGCCAGTCGGGTGTCCACAAGAGTAGTGGCGGAACCGCCTGTTAACTCGAGAGACGCCACGAGAGGTCTTGAAAATAAAATTGAGTGCCCGGGGTAGTCTGGCCAGCCCCTGAGACACTTAGGAAATATAAAAATAAGAGAAACGGGTTAGTCCTCAATAATATGCATAACCATAATAATATTTAACATGCATAAAATATTCATGGTAACATTAGGGTGTCAATAATTATCCTGCAAAATATTTCAGGCATATTAAAATTATTTCCTCCGGAGACCGACACCAGGACCGACACTTGACCCACCCAGCTAACGCCCTTGACCGTGGACAACGGCTATTCGAATAGGTTTAAACTCTGCAGAGGGTGTACTCTTTACCCACAAGTAAAGGATTTCTTTAGTCAGCACCGTGACACTGACTTATTCCCATTACGGTCTTTGGGTTGAAAACACACCGGACCAGCACACACCAGATTAACTTTCCGGATGCCAAGAATCACCCAAAGCATCGTTCAAGAAAAACTCTAAGACGGAGAGACCAACGTCCTGCATGGGATCACTATTAATACGCGCGGATTCCAAGGGGTGCCCCCCTCTTGTTTACAACCGGAACACCCATGCCCCCTGACCCGATGACAGGATTTAGTCCAAGGCCCTGGAAACCCTCATCGTGGCCCTCTGTACGGTGTGTACCTGGACAGGGGTTAACAACTTACTCAGCCGTACCTTCCTTGCGAAAGGACTCGTGGCAGCATGGTATCCAGCTAGGTGTAATGGAACAAGATTCGATCTAGGTCGACTCAGGAGGTGTTAATTATCATCACTGGTATGTTCCACATAGTCACGTGACACCACTGTGTCAAAATAATGACCCGTGCCTACCAGCACGTCCAAGGCAGGAGACACTCTCCTGAATATCTCACAGCTATACCAAGTCAGTAAGTTACCTTGTTTGAGTGAAGTGCAAGACAAGCATAAGAAGTGATATGACCAAACATGCATGCACTTGTGATATATGTGGTGCAACACCAACCGATGCAAACATGGAAATGCAAATGCAATCACCATATCCCAAGTTCAATAATGCTTGCCTTGTCCAAAGTAGTCAGGTGAAAACCCTACGAAATTCTCAGCAAGGTTTCCCTCTTCTTTTTCTGAAAATATTCAAATTCAACCCGAATTAAAAATTTGTCAACAGTGCAAAAAGTTGTCTCAAAACATTTTTAAATAAATACTAAAAAAACTAGAGAGAAAAATAAGAATTTCAAAAAAAAGTTCAACTCAATCAGAGTTGTGGTTTAAAAGTTATTAAACTTTCAAAACCAGGGGCTTTTCTGTAAAACAGCAGTCCCTGCACAGCTAAACAGAAAACACTTCGGGCCGAAGTACGCTTCTCAGAGCGGAAGGCGTAAACAGAAGAATACGCCTTCGATTTAAACAGAGAAAAGAAAAAAAAGAGTGCGCGGGGTGGGGTCCACCCGTCAGGTTCAAATTTGAACCCGATCGCGCGCGAGGCAGAGAAGTGACGGTGGTCGCCGGTGGCGATCGCCGGGGTTCCTGCAGCTGGCGACGGTTGGAACGTGACCAGGGCGGAGTGCCGCGTTGGAGGGAAGTGGTGGTGATCGCCGGAGAGCACCTGAACGCCGGCGAGGTCGATGGCGGCGGACGGTGGCTCGGTGGTTTTGGAATTCGCCGGAGAGGGCTCGGACAGTGAAATTGGAGCGTGGGATTGATGGTTTGGTGGATAATATGGCTACTGGTGAAGTTTGAGCTGTGGTGGTGGCGTAACGGCGTCGAGCCGATTGGGAATAGAGGTGGCGGAGCGGAGACCGGAGAGGAGGGAGGAGACCTCCTCCAGGTTAGGGAAGTGGCATAGGGGCGATTGGGAGGTGGTGGAGGCGATTGTTGAGGAGAACGGAGCTCGGGAGGGCCTTTTATAGGCGATCCGAGGCGGTCCGGCGAGGTTCGGATCACGCCGGAGTTATGGTGGTCGGCGAGGTAGGTTTGGGCGGTGGCCGTGGTCGGTGCGTGTAAGTGAGAGTGGTGGATGCTGTCCGAAGCGCCAGCGCTGACGAATTCGAGCTCGGGTGCCTTATCCACGGCGAGGTCGGTGTACAGGCGCGGCGGACGTGCCCGTCTCCGGCGACTGCCGGATGGGGTCCAGGGGTTTGGTCAGTGCGCGGGGCTGCGGAGGGAAGCGATGCATGGAGAGGGAAGTAGGTTAGCAGGGTGCGGCGCAGTGAATGAGGCCGGTGGCGCGAGCTGATCCGCTCGGCCTGCCGTGGCCGAGCATGGTGGCCGTTGCACCGGCCAGCCTCCGGCCTGTTGACGGTGAGGGGCTGACAAGGAGGCCCCATGGCTGCACATTTAAGGCGAGGGAAGGCGTGGAGGAGAAGAGGATGGATGGAGTGCAGTGCACGGCTCGATCACCCCCTCCTCCCTGAAGATTCAGTTAAGTGAATCTTATTCAGCTATGAACAATGTACATACACTCATACGATCCCATGGCAGAGAGTCCTAGGGATTTTTAGAATTTTGAGGAATTTTTGTGGTGATGTGTTGATGCATATGAGAGGGCCTGGCAAAGTTTGGGAATTTTTGGAGCATTTAAAAATATGTTTAGATCAGAAATATTGAATTTCGTCCAAATTTGAATTGAGTGGAATTTGAAAATTTTGAACTGTGGCACCCCATGTTTTTGGAAAAATGGGTTGTGGGTACCATATATTTGCTGAGGAAATTTTGGTGGAGGTAGAATCCTTGTAGAAATTGTGGTTCCTTTATAAACCAAAGGGATATTGAATAATATAAATTCAAACTTTGGAATTTATAAAATATTGAAAGAATATTTTTGTGAGGTGGAAAGGAGTTGGATATTGTCCTATAAGATGTGCTTGACTTGTGGGATAAATTTGGAGTGGCAGATAAATTATTGGAAGACTTCAGGAGGGCT
Source organism: Thinopyrum elongatum (assembly GCA_011799875.1). Classification (NCBI taxonomy): domain Eukaryota; kingdom Viridiplantae; phylum Streptophyta; class Magnoliopsida; order Poales; family Poaceae; genus Thinopyrum; species Thinopyrum elongatum. The sequence goes on along the minus strand of CM022300.1, from coordinate 453,787,686 downwards.
AAAAGGAAGTGAAAAGGTTATTTCCTTTGAAAATTTTAAATTATTTCCAAAAACTTTTCTAAATGCAATTGTTTGAAAACCCCCAAATTAATTACCCAACAATTCTAAATCTTTCAAATAGAATCATTAAAGAAAAATTTGAAACCCAATTAAAATTTGAAAGGGTTTTCAAATGGTAGAAAAGTAATTTGATCCAAATATGGTTTTCAAAGCATTTATTTTTAATGGAAAGATTTCAATAATTCAGAAAACATTTTTGGGGTGTTACAGACGCCGAACACACATTTCTCTGGGTTGAGTCGCAGATCCACCTTGCGCAGGCTGGCAAATGTTTCTTCCAGGTCTTCAATAAGGGTTCTTGCCTCCCGAGACTTCACCACTATGTCGTCGACGTATGCCTCTGCGTTCCTCCCGAGCTGCCGGCCCAGAGCGATGTGCATCAGCCGCTGGAAGGTTGCTCCAGTGTTACGCAGCCCAACGGCATGAAGGTGTAGTAATACACCCCGCATGGGGTCAAGAAAGCCGTCTTCTGAACATCTTGCACCGCCATCTTGATTTGGTGATAGCCTGAGAAGGCCTCCAGGAAGCACAGCAGGTCGCACTCGGCGGTGGAGTCGACGATCTGATCGATACGCGGAAGCGGAAAGGGGTCTTGAGGGCAAGCCTTGTTGAGGTTAGTGAAGTCGACGCACATACGCTCGTTTCCGCCCTTCTTGGGGACGATGACCGGGTTCGCCAACCATTCTGGGTACCGCACCTCCCGAATGACACCAGCCTCTTGCAGCTTGCGGGTCTCTAGGACGATGAACGACTACTTCTCTGTGGACTGCCGCCGCGCCTTCTGCTTCACCAGTCGTGCGTTAGGGCACACCCTCAGGTGATGCTCGATTATTCCCCTCGGGATCCCAACCAGATCCTTGGGCTCCGATGCGAACACTTCCTTGTTCACGCGTAAGAAGTCGACCAATGCCTTTTCTTGATCTGGAGGAAGGCTGGCACCAATGGTGAAGGTGGCACCCGACGCCCCGTCTTCATCGACCGGCACCTGCTTCATCTCGGCCCGATCTTGAGAGAACAACTGCTTCTTCTTCGCTGGCGCAGCCCCCGGAGCCTCTGGGGCCCCTTCCTCAGTTGGCCGTGCGGCCGCCGCGGCCCTGAAGGCGAGCTTGAGGGCCAATAGCACATCCTTGGTGTCTCCTGCCACGGTGAGGACGCCGCTGCTTCCCGGCATCTTCATGAGGTTGTAGGCAGGGTGAGTCGCTGCCATGAACTTGGCCAGGGCCGGGTACCCGAGGATGGCGTTGTACGGGAGGTTGATGCGGGCGATGTCGAAGTCGATAAGCTCGCTGCGGTGGTTGTCATGGGTGCCAAAGGTGACGGGAAGGCGGATCTGCCCGAGGGGGTTGGTGGAGCCATTGGTGACTCCAGAGAAGGGCTTCGTGGGGCGGAGCCGGCCATGGGGCACATGAAGCAAGCCAAATGCTTCCATCGAGAGCACATTGAGGCCGGCTCCTCCGTCGATGAGGGTCTTGGTGACTGCCACATTGCAAATGGTGGGGGTGCAGAGCATCGGGAGAGCGCCGGCGCCGACCGTGACAGCAGGGTGGTCCCCGGAGTCAAAGGTGAGGTCGGCCTTGGGCGCCGCCCAACCCGGAGGCGCCGCCCGCTGCACGTGGGCGTCACCCTCCTGGCGAAAGAACTGCTTGATGTGGCGATCCGAGGGCGGCGCCTGCGAGCCGCTGAGGATGGCTGCGATGACGTGAGGTGCCGGCGCCACGAATTGCGTGATGAAAAGGCCGCGCAGCTCCTCCCAGGAGGCGACCGAAGATTCCGGCAAGCCCAGGAGCCAAGCGCGCAGCGCGCCCGTGAGGGCCATGGGAAGCCAATTCGCCATGACCTTGTCGTCGCCGTCGGCCGCCAGAACCGCCTCCTCATACGCCTGGAGAAACCCCAACGGGTCTGCCGCGCCGTCGTGGCGAGGCGGCATCTCCGGCTTGAACTTGGGCGGCCACTGCACTCGCCGTAAGGCGGGGGTGAAGGCCCGGAGACCCACGGCGCCTCCGTGCGCGCCTGTCGATCCAGTCGGAGAAGAGGCGCCCGCCATGAGAGCTGAACGGTGAAGGCGGAGTGGAGCGGACAGAGAGGCGAAGTTTCGACGCACCCCTACCTGGCGCGCCAAATGTCGGATTTCGGGTTCCGCAAACCCTTGAGAGGTTCGAACTCTGGGTGCGTGCGAAGAACTCGTCCTCCCCAGCCTGCCTACTCACTAATCTCACAGCCTAGCTCGACGAACTGTAAGGAAAGGAGACACAGTAGTTTACCCAGGTTCGGGCCACCTTGCGGTTTAAAACCCTACTCCTGCTTTGTGGTGGATTGGCCTCGAGGGGCTGAGGATGAACTAGTACAGTGGCGAACAGCCTCAGGAGGAGAGGTGTTCTTGAGCTCGAGTGAGCTGGTGGAGTGAGGGAGATCTGAATGATCCGTCCTCCCCCTTGGTGGTGGTTAAGTCCTATTTATAGAGGCCTTGGTCCTCCTCCCGAATGAAAGGCGGGAAGGGATCCCACAACGGCCAAATTCGATGGGAGACAACTAGTACATGCTATCCTAACAAAAGTAGTCTTCGCCTGCAAAAGCCTCTGGTCGTGACGCCGTGGTGGGCTCGGTGATGACCTCCATCCTGCCGTCCTGGCGGTCTTGGTCTTGTTGCACGGGAATGGAAACCTTTAGCTGATTCCTCGGGTCTCCGCGCCTGCGCTTGCCTCTTTAGCACCAAAGAGGAAACTGGTACACTGCGCCCGCTGGCGCCCGCCTGGCCTTGGTCATCATGGCTCACGTCATCCGGGCCTCACGAGGTGAGGCTTGCATAGAGATCTCCGCTCCTCGGGAGCCAGCCTGAGGAGGCCGCTCCTCGTGGAGGTCTTGGTGTCGTCCGCCTCGCGAGGCTTGGCCCCTCGCGAGGGTCTTGAGTTGTTGTTGCTGAAGCTGGGCTATGCCAGGCCGTCGATGGAGCCACGCCGTGGACCGCAGGCAGGCAAGTCTGGGTACCCCCGTTCCCAGGACGCCGACACGGTCGTTCGTATTGGACCTCGTCACGACACATCCTTGAGGAACCACCCTCAGACTTCCGAGCAGGGCACATAGTTTGGTTAGGATAATTTATTGCCCCAGACAGGATAACAGACATAAAAGGATTGGAGTTAGAGTAGCATATGAGGTAAGATTTCCCAGAAAAAGGGTCTAGTGAAGCAAACCACCCCGAAGCAAGGCAGTCAGTCGTATGAAATTCAGTGGGAACATTATACAAAGGTAAAAATGAAACCCAAGTTGGAAACAGTTTCCTCAAGTGGAAATATTCATGTTTAATCCCTGAGCAACCAAATCTCGAGGACGATATTTTTTAAGGGGGGTAGGTTTGTAACACCCTGGATTTTGCCCATTTTCTTTTTCTTTTGATTTTGGTCTGGATTTGCCTTTCTGTGGCTCAGTGGTCTTGCAACCTGGAGGGATCACCCTTGAATCCTCTTCCCAAGTGGCTTGCCAACTTCAAACCCATCCCAAGACCATGTCATCTCCATCTTGGACCAACCCCAATATTCTTTTCCTTGGGAAAATTCCTTTTTCTATAAAGGAATAACCCTTTTGTCATAGGTTGTGAAGCAACCCACATTTCCATCATTCCCAAGATTCCCAAATAATTCTCATAAATAGTTTGGGTCAGATCTTCCACAAATATGTCAAAACCCTTCCTTGCCATGTTCAAAAATATTTCACAAATATTCCTTTTCTGATTGTGCCCTAGCTGCCAAGTTGAGAAGCTAGTACCCTTTAAATTGCCTTGCTTGCCCCCAAACTTTTTGGGAATTCTTTCCTATCCATATCATTGCCACATGCCAAAATTCAACTTCATTTGGCTATTAAATCTCCCTTGGCTAATTTCCAAAGTTTCTGGTCAACTTGAAGCTTTGTGAAGCAAGTACTAGCTAGGAGTATCCAAATGAGTTCAAAATTTTCAAGCATCTTCATATACTCAAATCATGACTCTCCACCAAGTTTGAACCCTATCCAATCACCTATGTGAGCACAGCCACAAATCTTGGCTTCTGGTCAGATTTTCACATTGTGAAGCAACTATATTTTATATTGCTCCATAATTGCTGAAATTTTACCAGAGCATTCCCCTACCCATATAACCTATCTCCATAAGATTTGGGCTCATTTAATCTTCCCAATAATTCCCTAGAATTTTTCTAAGATTCTGGTCAGAGAAGATATCTGTGAAGGAAGTACTATTTTGGCATGTCCAAATGGTATGAAAATTTTATAGAATCTTCATATGACCAAATCATCATGTTATACCAAATTCCAGCTCAAGTGGCTACTCCATGTGAGTGCTCCATCCTAATCAAGTTTCTAGACCAGATTGGTCAGTTGCAAGGCAACCCTATTAAATCTTGGTCCATTTCTATCCAAACTTCACAGTATTGTTGTTCTTCCTAAACCTCCCAGACATCACCCTTGACCCTTATCACTTCTCTGTTCATCGCAGTGGTGTGGTCAAGTTTGCTACAGCAAACTTCCAATGAAGCCTCACATCTACTCTTGGCTTCTTTTGGTGATCTTTCACTTTCAGGCTACCTTGGGGAGCAAAGACTTCACCCCAGACAAGGTTTGCCAGCCCCTCTAGTCCTATCTTTGCCAGTACACGCGGTGACCACGTGGATGGCATGCCAGCCAGCGCGCTCTGGCGATGAAACCTCTCGGTCTCATCCGTTTCCTCGCGCCCTCACCACCTAGCCATGTCCAGGAGCTTCGTCTCGTCGTCGCCCTTCCCCTGGAAGCCTCTCCCCCTCCTCTTTCCTTCTCCTCGTGCCACGACGATCGCCGCCACTATTCTGCCCGTGACCGCCGTCGTCGTTTCCCCCTGTCCCTATCTCCCTCGAGCTCTCTCGAGCACCCTCGAGGCCTCTCACCTCCCCTCGAAGCTGCACGACACCGGAAGCGGACAGCCACGTCACCCCGCAGCTCCAGTATCCGGCTAAGATCACCGCCGTGGCCGTCCTTATCGCCTCGCCTCAGCCACCTATATATAGGCCACCCCGCGCCTCCCCGAGCTCACCACCAGCCTAACCACACTCCACTGGTCCTCCCCAACCTCTTGCCCGAGCTCCAGGAGCTCTCCTCGCCACCCTATGCCGCCATGGCCGCCGGTGAGCCTCGCTCAAATTCTGGCGAGCCCCGCCTCTTCTCCCTCTCCCACCACCTCCAGGCGAGCCACCAGAGCCCGGCGAGCCTCCCCATAGCCTCAACCCCTCCACTCCACCTCTGCCGCCTCCTGCTTGCCGTAGCAGTCGCTGCTGTCCGCCGCGGGGTCGGAGCTCTACTCCCTCTGCTGCCTCCCGGCAAAAACAAGCTCTCCAGGCGTGGGTGGCTCCTCCCCCTGACCACTCCGGTGGCCGGCGCGTCGCCGGAGGTGGCTGGTGGCGCCGGGGCGGCCGCCGGCGCCGAGCCCTCCCCTGTTCTACGGGCGCCAGACGCGAGGGAGACGACGACCACCTCCTCCCCTCGCCTGCCAGCGGGCCCCAGTTGTAAGTGGCAGTGGCGGCGCACGTTTGGAGCTAACGTGGCAGGCCCGTGCGGTTAAGTGGAAGCGTACTTTCGAAAGTATGTTTTCCTCTTCTGAAAACATGTTTCTGGTGCTGTTCAGGCTAAAGTATGCTTTCTCTTCTCTAAAGCGCATTTCCAGAAATGCGCTTTCTGTCTTTCAGTCAGGGGCCTGTTGGTGAAGGTTTTTCTTACAGATAGGTCCCTGGCAGAAAAACCATCACATCTTTTTGCTCGGAACTCCGATCGAGGTGATTCCAAAGCCCACGTCTTCGTCTCTTCGAGACCGTCATGTTGGTATCATTTTCATAGTGTTTTATCACAGTGAAAATGACCATGTTGCCCTTGCTCGTAAACAGCCCCCTCCGAGAGAGAACTGTTTCCGGCAATCATTTCCGCGGACTCTCCGCACCCCCTTCCTGATGGTTTCTTCACCCCAGGCAAGCCACAACTCTCATCTGCATAATTGCATTGCAATATCATAGTTTAACTATTCACTTTAACAACAAGTATGAGTTATTTGTGAAATGAATTGGATTATTCAATGCTTGAGTAATTTCCTTGATAGGTGACTACCATGTTGAGTACTAGATTATTAGTGACTAGTAGTTTACCCACTCGTTGATGCCATGATGATGAGATTACCGTCTATGATTATTTTGGATTTCATCCGGCAGTTCGTGGAGATGAGTTAGTAGCAGTGGCTTAAGCATACTGGTTACTGGATTTCTAGCCAGATATTGTTTTGACTTGGATTGCTATGATATCGGAGTGTCAGCTATGACAGAGATTGTTCGGAGATAGGATACTTCATGGTTGATCCAGAGTCACCTATCCGGACTTATCCGTGCAGCCACATTTGCCGGTATGAGACGGCCTTGACTTGGTCTGATCGCGTGCTATTTCACCGGTACCGCCCGACAGGGAAGGTTATGCGTGCGCGCTACCCTGGCCCAATAGGCGGCGATAACCTTGTGAGCCCAGTTGAGTTATATGGTACTAGGTCCCCGTTTGGGACAGTTTGTTAGCCACGACAGTGGCAGGTGTCATGCGGTGACACAGGGGCCACCCAGGGCAGGACTCCGGGGGAGAATGATTGCCGGTGGTATGATGGAAGAGCCACGGGTCAGGTGGGTTTCGTTGGAGCAACGCTGGTCCACCCGAATGGGATCACGAGGTCAGGTGCTCCATGGTGTGGGTAAAGTGCTCAACCTCTGCAGAGTGTAAAATCTATTCGAATAGCCGTGTCCACGGTATTGGACAGTCCGTCCAGACCTCTTTCGGTGGTCAACCATAGTAGTGATAATGATGGATTAACTCATCGTAAGATCAGAAGTACTCGGTGGATCGAGACTATTCTGAGGGTTGTGAGGCAACCCGGAAGAGAGTAAGTTTGTCAGACTTGCAGTGCAGATGGTATCAGGAATATGATATGTTAGCCATGGGATGGCTATGAGATGAGTGGTCGGATGACCACATGATTTGGATTGGATTTGGAACAGATTCAGATTGGATCCTGAGGTTATTCGGAGTATGGATTAAACTACTTGATATGCTTTACCTTACTGCATCTACTTCAGTAGCTATCTTGCTATGATGCTGTCTTGCCATAATGCTGATGTTTGATGTGAGCTTGCGAGTACATTCAAAGTACTCACCTGGCGTGTCATGCCAGTTTGCAGGTCATGCCATGATTGCTTGCTTGTCGAGGATCCTGAGTTTGCGAGCTAGGATACGCGTTCTAGCCAGAGTCCCTGCGGAGTGGAGTCCATCACCGCCGTTGCTGTTCCGCTGCCGAGAGAGTTACTCCGCTGTTAGCATAGAGCTACCACGGACAGGCGTAGTGTCGTCGTGCCGATGTAATCCATGTACCCTTTGTAATTATATCCATTGTAATAAAGAGCTTATTTGTTCTATGCCAACAGTGTCGTATTTCAGAGGACTTGTCCCTGGGCTGGGATACGGGGCGTTCCGGTCTTCTCTGAGCCGGGGTGCCATAGTGCCTTTGACAAGCAATCCTTTGCCTGGGGTGAATCGGGATGTTAATTTGTGGATGACTAAAGATAATAGGCAATCGCTGGATAGTGGGCAACTTAATGAACCCACATGGAAACCCTCTTCTCGTGTACCACACTTACCAATTAAACAAATCTGGAGGACCAAATCACACCAGGCACCGGGAGATGCCGAGGAAATGAACATCAGACTATTGCCGTTTAGAAATATGCTCGCTTTATTCAGAGTAAATGTCACTGGCGGTCTAAGAACTTGTGTTGTGGGTGCACTTTAGTCACGGTACATGCAAACCAAAAAAACCAGTCATAGAACTTGCGTTGCGGGTGCAGTTTAGTCACACGGGCCATCTGAACCGACAAACCGCCCGGTTTTCTCTCTTTTGCGGTCACGTGCGGCGCATGTGACATCGGTTGAGCACGAAAATTTTCACGTGGCGCTCACGTTAGTCCCTGCCCTGCCACGGTTTTTACACAAAGGCCCCTGGTTTTGTAGGTAATTTTGTATTGACCTCTTAAGTGCGGTAAATCATGTTTTGGTCTTTTTTTTGCACAAAGGCCCCTGCTGCTGTTTCACAGAAAGAGAACATGACAAGCAGCCATACTTGCGTAACATGATGTGCCCCACCGTGCTAGGCAGCCGCACGTCCGCACAGGAAGCACATAGGCGCTGCATGTATAGAGCACATGCACGCGTGATTTTTTTTCTCTTAAGATTTTTTTTTTCATTAGTCATACATATTCTCTAAAAATATTTATACTTTTAATATTTCTTTCATTATACAAGAGTGAAAACGTTTCGAATGTGTTGTAAAAATTGTTCAGCCCATATTCAAAACAATCTTGATAGTGTATTTGAAAAAGAGTTCATCGTGTAAAAATCACCGTGTATTCAAGACATGCCCGTCATGTATTCAGAAAATCTGTTTCATCGTATATATGAAAATTGTCCATCATGTATTAAAAAAAGTTCACAACTTTTAAAATGATCGTGTGTATTTAAAAAATGTTCACCGTGCATTTGAAAAAATGTTCATTACATATGCGAAAAAGTTCATCACATATTTCTATAATGTTCTTCACATATTCAACAAAAGGTTTATCACGTATTGAAAAAATGTTAGTCAGGTATATAAAAAAATGTTCATCACGTATTTGAAAAATGGCCATCGTGTATTTGAAATATGTTCATCACATATTTAAAAAATATTCACCACATATTCAAAAAATGTTCACTACTTATTTATAAAAATATCCACAATGTATCTAAATTTTTTCATTGCATATTTAAAAAATTCGTTACGTACTTAAAAATGTGAATGGCATGACAAGTAGTAGGGCCGAGCAATTAATATGAATGACATCACAAGCAAAACAAGAAGAAGATGTGCAAAGAAAAATACGGCAGGCCTTGCATACCTGTCCAGGTCAAAAATCTAAGATACTCTCCAGCCGGCTATCTTCTGCGGCCATCAAGATACAGCAGCAGGGGCCTTTGTGAAAAAAAAAACCAGGTGCAAAACGTGAGTCAAGGCACTTGAGAGGTCAAATACAAAATTACCTACCAAAAGGGCCTTTGTGTAAAAAAAAGGAGGCCAGCCAGGGACTCACATGAGGGCCACATGACAATTTTCGTGCTCAACTGACGTCACATGTGCCGCGCGTGACCGCAAAAGAGAGAAAACCGGGCAGCAGGCCGGTTCAGATGGCCCGTGTGACCAAACTGCACCCGCAACGCAAGTTCTATGACGGGTTTTTCCGGTTTGCAAGTACCGTGACTAAAGTGCACCCGCAACACAAGTTCTTAGACCGCTAGTGACATTTACTCCTTTATTCAGGGCTCATATTTATAAGTCAACAACACCACTACTGAGGAATGGTACAGTGCAGCCGGAGGACTCTCTTTTGTCCTGCAAGAAGCTGCAATATGTGTTTGTGGCGCATGCTATTAAGACCTTCTATGTTCCATTGGTCCAAAACACAACTGTACAGGTGATCAAACTGGACAAACGTAGCTGGGAAGAAGCACTTGCATTTCTGTTTACCTACTCTAATGTGGATCAAACACAGAACAGTGGACTGAACCTGGCAGAAGCCGCGACTGAGGCCACCATTGAAATACTAAACATCTCTGAATCTGTCCTGCTACCCTCTGCTCACAAAGAAAAGAAGAAGAAGAGAGATTGACCCTAGTATGCTACGCAGAAGCACGAGGGCCAATAAATATGATGGTTTCAATGCCCCGTCCATGGCGGAAGGAAGGATCTGCAAGAGTAAAGTGAAGTCGCGCCTAGTCCTTGCTGCACCCAACCTGCCTAACACTGCTACTGCAGACCCTGATGTGGTGTCACCGCTGACTCCCATTCCAGAACTACAGTTGATCGGCACCACCCGCTGTGGCATCCCGGCTGAAGACCTCCCCCGGCCAAGCTTTTGGCAAAGGACGGCGTGCATTTTTCTTCTACATAATTTGCAGGACTGATGCTGCAGAAGCAGCAATGGAACGTTCTGGTCTGGAACGTTCGGGGAATAAATTCTGAAGACAAACTTTGAGCACTTCAAAATGTGATCAATGCCAGTGGGTGTAATGTCATATGTTTGCAGGAGACTAAGCGCACATATTTTGATCAGAAATTTATTAAAACCTTCTGCCCAAGACACCTTGATAAATTTGAATTTGTCCCCTCTCGGGGTGCATCTGGTGGTTTAGTTACTATCTGGAATAGCTCTGCTTTTGATGGGATCTTACATTTCTTGGAGTTTTTTGCTTTGGGGATTTCTTTCACTTGCAAGCAATCGGGGAACTCTTGGAAGTTATACAATATTTATGGCCCTTGTAGAGGTGATGACCGTGTGTAGTTTACTGAATGGATGTATGATCTAAATATATCTGATACAGAAGATTGGTTTCTAGTTGGCGATTACAACTTCATTTGATCAGCCCAAAATCGGAATAAGCCCAATTTAATGATATCATTAGAGCTCAAGCCCTGATTGAAATTCCTCTAAAAGGACTCTCCTATACTTGGAGTAACATGCAGACAAACCCATTGCTGGAGTAGCTAGACTGGGTGTTTTCCTCCTGCCATTGGACACAAACCTTCCCAAACACCGTGGTTACATCGTTGGGCAAGCCGGTTTCTGACCACTCACCTTGTGTGGTAAACATCGAAACAAAAATACCAAAGAGCAAAATATTTCGTTTTGAGAACTACTGGATCAACCACTCGGGCTTTCTACATACAGTTCAACAATCGTGGAACAAGCAGTGCCATGCAAAAAACAGTGCAACTCTCTTATGCAGAAAGATGAAAACACTAAGATATGATCTAAAAAAATAGAGTAAAGGCATATCCCGCCTTTCTGTTCTCATTCAAAACTGCAATGAGACCCTTAGTAGGCTCGATGGGCTTGAAGACAAACGTGCTCTCTCAGTGCCTGAATTCAACTCCTGCGGTTTCAGAACGAGTACTGGAGAAAACGATGCACGATCAGATACATCAAGTTTGGTGAAGAGAACACCAAACTTTTCCATGCACTAGCCACTGAGAGATATCAGAGGAACTCAATTGCATCAATAAAACTCAGTGATGGCTCGGTTGTCTATGATCATAATTCCAAGGAAGACATCTTGTTTAAGACCTATAAAGAAAGACTTGGTGCGTCTTCTACTCCAACCATGAAATTTGATCTACCCTCGATCATTAAGAGAATTGAAGGATTGGAGACTCTCGCTGCCCCGTTCACTCACAAGGAGATAGATGATGTAGTGAGGTCCATGCCAAATGACCATGCCCCTGGCCCGGACGACTTTAATGGAACATTTCTAAAATCCTCACTACTGCAGGATGCTGCTAACGCGACACTACAATCAGAGACCCTTCGACAAAACTATGTGCGATGCATTAATCGCAAATGATGATGTAAAAAAACCGTCAAAAAAGATTCAAAACGTTTGCGATGGCGGATACATCAAACACGGTTAAGATTTTACTTACGTGTGTGATGAGGGGCATACGGTTCACTCCCATGAAATGTTTGCGATGAGGCAGAACAACAGAAATGGGCAGCCAGATGAAAGTGTGTGCGATGTACGGCATACAGTTCGCTCCGATGAACCGTTTGTGATTACGCAACAGAACAGAAACGGTCAGCCAAATCAAGGTGTGTGCGATTGACGGCATATAGTTCACTTGGATGAACTATTTGTGATTAGGCGGAACAAAAGAAACGGTCAGCCAAACCAAGGTGTGTGCGATAGAGGGCAAACAGTTCACTCAGATTAACTGTTTGCATTGAGCAAAGAGAACAGAAACGGTTCAATTTAACAAGATGTGTGTAATACACGACAAATATGTCTGTAATCAGAAATGTGCGCGAAGACTGATAATAACACCGACGATTGCTGCTAATAAGACATGTGTATTGTACGATGGGATTGCATACAAAACAACAACATATATATATACACTTATAAGGACATGGTTGCATAACCAAATTAAACATCGAATTATATAGGTGGCTACTACACACATGACATTTCCACACACCAAAGTAAACTGTATATTACATGCATAATTAACTAGGATAAACGATCATCTGATCATCATCTACTCCTTGTGACGCTTGCCGCTACTGCTCTGCTTGTGGCTCGATCCGGCCGCGTCGATTTTGGGAACGAGGCACTTCCTCATGTCACGATCTGCCTGTGCATCTTGTAGCATGCGTACACGCTCTTGGCCGCGAACCTGAGGTGAGGTTCATCCAGTTGCCGCATCCAGGCCCCGTGCCAGGATATGGGACTTGTTTTGTTGGCATCCTGCTTCATCTTTTCGTAGTAGGGGTCGATGATGGCCGAGGCAAGTTCAACCTGGGAGTCCTTCGTGCTGCCCCGGACCATGTAGTGCTCACGGATTTCGACAAAGTTCTTGCAGGCCAAGCCCGTAACCATGAGCGCTTTTACATCGTCGGAGGTTTCCACCGTAGCGAACTTGTAGTCGGTGCTGTTGACAAACCTGGCGAAACGGCCGCAAGGCTCTGTGGCCATGCAGTAATGGTAGATGAGGACATGATGGCGCACGCACAACTGGGCGACAGCAACCTTCTGATCTTTGCCGGGACGACCGTCGGTGTACTGGTTGTCGATGCCGACCACCATGTACTTGTCTCAAGCAAGAAACTGCTCCACGGTGTTGATGTAGTCCTCCACCATGGCTGAGTCGATGGTGTACAACACCAAGAGATTTGTCTCCCTTGCGTGGGTCTCCACTTTATGCTCGCCGAACTCCATTGGAGCGCCGCTAGATATCCTCTCTGTATGTGTCGTCGTGGGTGTGCTTGTTGTGTTGTGGCTTGTGGGGCGAGATCGAAATGTTGAAGAGACTAAGGTTATAATGGCCGCGGGAATTAATGGGGAAGCCGGACGGCCTGGAATATCCACACGCCCGAATGGCAGTTCTAATTTGCAGCGCGTAACTCCATTGTGCCGCACGTAACTGCATTGTGGCCACGTGCGAGGCGCAACCGCATGCATATGGGGCCCCCAACATGATCGTGCGCAGGCCCCAGCCGCTGGCAGAGCACGCGTGCAGGGACGTGAGCAGAGCGCTCCGTGGCGCCCCAACGGCAAGCAACCATATATATGCATATAGTAGTTGAACATGCTAGGAAAAGATGTCCACAAGCCGAGCATGTGGAGGTACACGAGCAGAGCACGCCAACGGACGCAAGCAGAGCGCACCGCGGTGCCTAACAGCGAGCACGGCATGTTGCGGCGCCTAACGGCGAGCAGAGCGCGCCAAGGGACGCGAGCCGAGGCTGGCACAGTGATACGTGGGAAATAAGACGAACTGTGCGAGCGATGGTGAAGACATCAAGCACGAATTAGATTAGAGTTGCGTGTGCGATACGTGGCATACATTTGATCCATCCGAGCTATTTGTGATGGAATAAGCCGTGTGTGTTGTGGGCAAACGCTTGCTGGTATATAACCGTTTGCGATTGATGAATTCATCACCGACGGGTTACCTAGTGTGGTCCGTGTGCGATGTGATATGCTCTGTCTGCACAACATCTATGCTCTGTGTACAGAAGAACAACATATATATACTTATAACAGGACATGATTGCAAAACCAAATTAAACATCCAATTACGTTATATAACAAATACCATAAATATTGCAAGGTTCAAATTCCAGCATTACAAGGCCCAAATTCAAAGATTACAAGGTTCAAACTATTCAGACACATAAAATTCATCTTCTTCAGAATCTTCTTCATGCATTATTTCTATGAAAGGATCAGCCACCGAGAAGTCATATAGCGGCTCGATACAGTGACTTCCGAATAATCTGTCATATGAAGTTACAAACTGAAATTCAGCTTGTGCAGAGCCTTTTCCATTCAGCTCTAGACGCCTGCGCTCTTTAGCAATCCATTCACTTCTGCGCAGTAAATATAGGCAAACCTCATTACCTTGAGCAACCTTGCTTTCTCAACAAAGAACCTGGTGAAATTAATTTCTGGTGTGGTGCCTTGGTACTCGTTAAAAGTAATTTATGTGAGATGAAGATCAAGGCATTCAATGGGATTGTTATATTCCCCAACATTTTCTACTTTCGGGCCTTCTAGTATCTGCAAACAAAGACAACATATTAGTGCCTAGCTGCAGATTTGAACACTTTGGGCCTCTTTGATTTGCAGGATTTCTAAAATACACAAAAAGAGTGAAATGCCACCTTCAATCTTTCATGATAAACTTTTATCATGAAAGCATGTCGCGCGAAGGAATAAAACGCGTACAACACTAGCATCTCAAAAAAAATATGTATTGAAATCCTCCAAATTTCCTTTAGAAATCATTCTACATTTGTCATTGTAATCATGGGTAAAAGTAACAAAAAATTGAGCTCCGTTGTTGTTAACAATTAACAGGAAAGGGGCATCACCTCGATGTATAGCTTCTCCGTCAAGGAAAGCATATAAGGAATCTAACAACTTCATCTAGATCGGGCTCGACAGATTGTAGTGCCAAGATCTTCATTGTTCGCAAAGGCCGGGTCAAGCTTGTGGGAATCATTTTCTGGATGACAGGCGAACATATAGATCAACAACAATTAGATAAAATGTGTTGTCCAATAATATATAAGAAGGAGAAGAAGAAGACTGTTGTACCTGAACGGATAATGATCCAGTAACAAGTTCGTTGAATTCAGCACACGAATAGCCCAACACTGTCAATTTCGGTGCGTGAGTGACCCTGATTCTTGCTGGACCTAATTTATCAAGTACATACAATCTCTCGAGGAAAGGCGCATTCTCAATGACAATATTGTGAAACACCTCAACTGACAGCCTTGGGCGGCGCAAACAATGCACATAAATCGCACGGACATTTGTCGAGGTGATGTGGAGGCTGCTGAACCCATCCATCGCATGAAGACGAAGGTACTCGAGCGCTGTACAGCTGACGAGTAGGCGCTCCAAATCCTCCTTCGAGATGCGGATGGCAATGAGCTCGAGGTGCTTAAGTTTAGGGAGATGAAGAGCGTGCGCGGCATCGATCTGGGGGAAAATGCATCGCCTGAATGTAGCGCAGCGCAGCGTGGGCGTGAGGCGGAGCACGGACGGCGGCAACGAGCAAGGATGTCTAGCATGAAGGCTGAGCTCCTCGAGCCGATCCAGGGCTGGGGATATGAACCAGTAGTGCAACCTGGGTTCGGTCTTGTTGTGGGGACTGAGCCTGCCGATAGCAAGGCGTCTGACTGGCCCAGGGTGCGTGGCGAGGATGTGGGACAATGCATCCAGGCTTTCTTGCTCCCCGCTGCAGAACTCATGGTCGACGATGAGGTCCAGGGGGTGGAGTCCTAGAGGGGGCACCACGGCCGTGAGAGGACAGTGGTCCGCATGCCATATTTGATGGGGAGGTGGGATATGATGGTTACCAACATCTTGTCGGGGAGGCTGCTGATGAAGTCCAGGTTCGTCGGAGGCTCTTGCGATTCTGGCTCGACCCGCCCCTTCTTGTTCGCCGGATCATCCTCCATCTCGCAGCAGATGGTAATCCTCGGTGGCGGTGCTTGTAGATGAGAACAGAGGACTGTTCTATGTACCTTCCCGAGGCGGCCGAAACAAAAGTCCAAAACTAGCAATAAATTGTAGCGCTCGCGGCTGACTATTCATAGTCGTCCCATCTAATCAAACAACTGCCCGCGGTAGTAAATGGTTAGTTGAACACCCACGGTTGGACTAATACGACCATTTGCGATAATAATGTGGTGGCTATTTGTTAAAAATGCCTAGGAAAATCAATGTATAAAAAGGCGAAACGAACCCTGAATAAATTTCATATGTTTAGCACAGTTGCATGTTGCCTCTGTAAAATAAATCAAGGCGGGAAGATACAGCGTATGTCATTTCGCACACAGATCATGTGACCAATTTCCCTCTCAGAACCATGAGGCTTCTTGATAGAAGCTCCGATTTGTATGAAAGAAAATGTGGGTCAAAGCCGAGTTGAAAAGGGCAGCAATATCTAACCCCAGCTAATAGAAGGTACAAAAGCACGATGATTAATTGTTCAGCAGGTTTACACAAAATCCAGATTGAACAGGACAATAACAACTAACTCGACCAAAGTTTTCGGCAGTCACAATCAAATGGATCGGCCTAATCCATAAAATCAAGATCCTGGACCAGAAAATCTACTGGTACATGAAGACAAGTTGTTGTAAATAGAAGTCGAGCATGTTCAGAAGCCCTTTTGTCCACCTGAAACTTCTTTTTATGCTGTTCAACGTGTCCATCCGTGAGAAAGTTTTTGTTAAAAAACTTAATCCTCATGGACAATAGTACTCTCACATTCAACAGGAAGAATGTGACAAAGCTAGTGTTTGCATGGTTGGATGCATATCCTTCCAGCGTTATTGTCCTCAACGAATGTCATGAGAACTGAGAAAATCTCGGTGCTTCTTATGCCACCGATTGGTTATACCTTTTTGTCCATGTCCTTTAGTCTAAATAGACATGAAGACTGAAAATAGTTAATGTCTAAAAAAATAGTACAGGTGAACGGTTAGTTCTAGTAAAGTATATCAATGTGCTTGATATCATCACCTCTATATACAAATTCTCCACACATGGAAAGCATCGCAGCAAGCCGATAATCATGTTCAGATCAAAACACCATGTACTGATATGTAAGGTCTTGACAGAATCCAGCAACATTGATAGGGTACCCATGGACAAACTCTTCATTGAGCATAGAACATAATATTAGTACCAAAAGCGTACTCCAAGATTATATAAAACTTATGCGCATAAATGAAAAATGCAGCTTATGATTACAAAAGTGTTGATGATATAAAACTTATGCGCACAAATGAAAAATGCAGCTTATGATTACAAAAGTGTTGATGATAATATACAATACCTGAATAAGTGTGGAGCCAACCACCATCTTGTAACCTTCAAACGGATCAGGAATTACACCCAAGGTCTCCAGTTTAGGCGTAGAGACCACAGTTATTTGCCAAGGTGCATAACGATAATCAAGGAGCGGCCTTTGGAGTGAAGGGGTGTCTTTGATGATGAGCTCCTCTCCTTTAAAGCAAATTCCAATGCTTACAAGGTGAGGTGACTTTATTTGGAGACAACGGATACGGATTTCTTTTCCAAAAACAAGCAGCAAGCACTCCAGGGTAGGGGAGCAGGAGTGGATGATGGTGTGCAGTGAGGCCTCCGACAGATCGACCACCACAAGCGCGAGTTTTTTTAGCAGTGTGAGTCGAAGCATTTGTACCAGATTGTCTGGTAGATGACACTGGGCCAGGGTGGTGGTGTGGAGAGAGGAGGAAAACCATGAGATGGACATTGGTGGTGAGGGCACAGCTACAACGCTTGGTGGACAACTATTTGCATAGTAATGGTAGAACTCAAGATGCTGGAGTTTTTCGAATTGACGGGATGTCAGCCAGGCGTCCACCATGCAGGGTATGTGCAGCAGGCAGCATGTCGAGATGCATAGGCGTTGAACGGAGCTCTGGTGGGAGGAGATGATGGCTCCATGGAGTTCAAAATCATGAACGACAGATAGCTGGCGACAGTCGAGATTAAGAGGTGCGGTGCGCCATAGAGTGCGCCACCGAGATGCGAGGACCTGTGTGCGGCAGCCATCCTTGGTGGGGAGAAGGAAGATGATCTCCCCAAGGATGGCGTCCGGGAGATCGCTGATGTGGTCCGCCCGATATTCTACGGGTTCCTCAGATCCAGGGGGCGTGGCCGCTTCTGCCCGCGCTGCTGGGTGCAGGATCTACAGCCGGTGGCGCCACTGGCCGGAGCCTCATCTGTGTACATAGCAATCTGGAAAAAAGGCAGAAACATACATGTAGGACATTCAAAATCAATTCTCAAGATCTAGAAGAAAAAAGGGCACAAACATATATGTAGGACATTCAAAATCAATTCTCAAGATCTGGCTATGAATTATTAGCACGCACGCTAACCCTAGTCGGATTATTAGCAAAAAATCATTTATACAGAACAAACAATTAATCACTAACCATAGATACCATTCAAATAATCAATACACTACAGGATCTAATGAATCTTACTCTGATTTCATGGACTGAGTGAACATAACCAAGGGTTTCTGTTCCCAACAAAAGGGGCCGGGGGGCAGACCGGTTTTCCGTCGGAGTTGGAGTCGTTGCCGGAGTAGCTGTGGACCTCCGGCTCCGACTGGGGAGGCACGACGACAGCGACGAAGTCAAGGTCGCGCTGCTGCCCGCGCGAGACCTCGTCGGCGGCAACAGCAACCTCTGCGCCCAGCTTCATGTGTTGCGCGGGTGCTTCACCAGCCCCGGCATCGCCACTCCCACCGATGGTGCGCTTCGGCAAAATCCTAATACACTCCATGCGGCGGTGACAATTGTGGACGGGGTGTGCAGCTGCCTATTATGACCAGCGGATCGGGCGCGCCATTAATATGGAGCAGTGGAGCGAGGTGGGCGGCGGTCAAAGGGCTGGCTCGCCTCCCGATGAGCCTGCACAGTGGACTGCTGGCATGCCTACTGTCATTTCACACAGCTACTAGCACGCCGCACGGTAAGTGTGTAGCGAACACGCGCATGCCTCGGCCTCCCGGTCTACCTGCTAGCATGCGTCTCGTCAACTCACGCATGCTCGTACGGCACACGGGACGCGTGCGCGGCACGTATTATATTGATTTTTCCTTTTTGATGATTAATTCTGCCCATTTATTGCTTAACCGAAGCACGGCACGTACATTTGTTGGTCTAATGCACACGGTTCGAATAAAGAGTCTGTTTGCGATATTGGTTGATAATTATTGATAATTTTCTGTATGTAAGAAGATTATATAAAAACTTGCCTCAAATTTGAAAAAAAAATATCACAGTCTATTGGTGTCCATATGACACCACGATAAGTTTCATGAATTTCAACTTAGTTTTGGATTTACTGGATTTTAAAATCAAGATTCTCGATGTTAGAAATTTCTTGCATGGGGACTAAACATGCACCCAGGGACACGTACACATATGATTTTGCAATCCATTTTCATGCACTATCACGGGTCTCATGTAGATCAAATTTGATTTTTGGACATTTAAATCCTTGGGTGCAAGTTGTTCAATTTTCAACACTAAACTCTTTTGGTCGCATGTTTGCTACAGAAAAAGTTTGACATGCATCTTTGGGACACATGCACGCGGTGTTCCTAGGACACTCACTCGCGTGGGCCCGCGAGGTCGCCGTCCAGCACTATGACATGCGATGAGAGAGGTTAATTTGACCAACAAGGATGGTCGTTTTTTGGTTTTTGTTACGTACGGTAGGAGTATATCACTGGTACAGTAAGGTGCTATACAAACGGTTTTTAACCCCTTTCCGCGATGGCGTTTTGAACCGTCGCCAAGTGAGTGACTGCGATAGGGGGTCCTTCCCACATGACCCAGAAACCGTCGGGGATAGGCCCTCGTGGCACACACGCTCGGTAAAATGAGGTCGTGTGCGACGGGCGAGCGATCAAATACGGTTATACGTATAGTTGTGCTAAAAAAAATACAATTATACATGCCAAATCGTTTCCGGTCGTAAGTACATCCCACACAGTCAGTTCCGGCTAAACGTTTCCGTTTGTATATACATTACACACAGCCAATCCAAGAAATACGTTGTCGTTAGTATGTACATCCCACACAGTTAATCCAAGAAGTACATTTCCGTTCGTATATACATCTCACACAGTCACTCCAAGGAAAATGTTTCCGTTCGCTGGTACATCACACACAATTTTCCCCATTAAATCGTTTGTGATAGCGTTGCCATTGCACACGATATTAACAATTTTACCGTTTGTGTTATTGAATGCATCACACACGGTGCGTAGAAGAAACTGTGTGACAAAGGTTGTCCATCACACACACTTTGTATGTGGTAAACATTTGCGCAAGGTGGCCTAACGCAAACAGTTTTCAAGAGAATGTCGCGTGTGATTGTTCATTGATCCAACACGGTTTATTCCTAGAAATTGTGTGCATTGCCTGAGGTCATCGCCCACGGTGTTTTCTGAATAACCGTTTGCAATAGAAAACCCCAATTAGCAGGCTAATTGCCCTATTATTAATAATCCATTTATTAATCTAATTGACATTTCATATTAAGCACACAATATATTTCATTTTCATATTAAGGAAGTAGGATTTCATAATTGAAATACATCAGAGTACAACATCATATAGCTTCAGCACTTAGCTACCCCATTACACAACTGCACCAGCACCAAGTTTCACATGCAACATCTATAACCTTTTGAAATTAGCATCATAGACGGTACATAGACAGATGGATCTCATCTGAAAAACTGCTGAAGGGAAGGCGAATATTGAGCCTTCATTGATTTTGAAGGTCTTTGCAACTTTAGGCCAGTGCATGTCCATCCTTCGTCCTCTTCAGGAACACTTCAATATTGAACCGTGGGTGTTGTATGAATACCTTCCTCGCCTCCTGACCATACAGGTGGTTGATACGTCTCCAACGTATCTATAATTTTTTATAGTTCCATGCTATTATATTATCTGTTTTGGATGTTTTATATGCATTAATATGCTATTTTATATTATTTTTGGGACTAACCTATTAACCTAGAGCCCAGTGCCAGTTTCTGTTTTTTCCTTGTTTTTGAGTTTCGCAGAAAAGGAATACCAAACGGAGTCCAAACCGAATAAAACTTTCACGATGATCTTTCTTGGACCAAAAGGAAACCAGGAGACTTGGAGATGAAGTCGGAGGAGCCACGAGGCGGCCACAAGGACGAAGGGTGCGCCCCCACCCTTGTGGGCCCCTCGTGCACCTCCTGACCTAATTCTTTCGCCTATATATACTCTTATATGCCCAAACCACCAGAGGCATCCACGAAAATACTTTTCCACCGCCGCAACCTACTGTACCCGTGAGATCCCATCTAGGGGCCTTTTCCGGCGTCCTGCCGGAGGGGGATTCGATCACGGAGGGCTTCTACATCAACACCATTGCCCTTTTGATGAAGCATGAGTAGTTTACCTCAGACCAACGGGTCCATATCTAGTAGCTAGATGGCTTCTTCTCTCTCTTTCATTCTCAATACCATGTTATCCTCGATGTTCTTAGAGATCTATTCGATGTAATACTTTTTTGCGGTGTGTTTGCCGAGATCCGATGAATTGTGGATCTATGATCAGCTTATCTATGAATATTATTTGAATCTTCTCTGAATTCTTTTATGCATGATTTGATATCTTTGTAATTCTCTTCGAACTATCGGTTTGGTTTGGCCAACTAGATTGGTTTTTCTTGCAATGGGAGAAGTGCTTAGCTTTGGGTTCAATCTTGCGGTGTCTTTCCCAGAGATAGTAGGGGCAGCAAGGCACGTATTGTATTGTTGCCATCGAGGATAAAAAGATGGGGTTTTCATCATATTGCTTGAGTTAATTCCTCTACATCATGTCATCTTGCTTAATGCGTTACTTCATTCTTTATGAACTTAATACTCTAGATGCATGTTGGATAGTGGTCGATGTGTGGAGTAATAGTAGTAGATGCAGAATCGTTTCGGTCTACTTGACATGGACGTGATGCCTATATTCATGATCATTGCCTTAGATATCGTCATAACTTTGCACTTTTCTATCAATTGCTCGGTAGTAATTTGTTCACCCACCGTAATATTTTCTATCTTGCGAGAAGCCTCTAGTGAAACCTATGGCCCTCGGGTCTATTTTCCATCATATTACTTTCCAATCTACTATTTTGCAATCTTTTATTTTCAGATCTATAAACCAAAAAAACAAAAAATATTTACTTTATCTTTTGTTTAGTTTTACCTATCTCTATCAGATCTCACTTTTGCAAATAACCGTGAAGGGATTGACAACCCCTTTATCGCGTTGGGTGCAAGTTGTTTGATTGTTTGTGCGGGTATTCGGTGATTTGTGCGTTGTCTCCTACTGGATTGATACCTTGGTTCTCAAACTAAGGGAAATACTTATCTCTACTTTGTTGCATCACCCTTTCCTCTTCAAGGGAAAAACCAACACAAGCTCAAGAAGTAGCAGGAAGAATTTATGGCGTCATTGCCGGGGAGATCTACGCCAAGTCAAGCCATACCAAGTACCCATCATAAACTCTCATCTCTCGCATTTCATTATTTGCCATTCGCCTCTCGTTTTCCTCTCCCCCACTTCTAAAATGTTTTTTTAAAAGATTTGCCTTTTTCTTCGCCCCTCTCTTTGCCTTTTCTTCGCCCCTCTTCCGTTTGTCTTCTTCGGTTGCTTTTTGTGTGCTCGTGTGTTGGATTGTTTGCTTTGTCTCGATGGCTCAACCAAAGAATGTTGATCCTCACTTTAGGAGGTTGTAAGAAATTGAAAATAATGTTAGGAGCTTCATGTCTTTGCAATTTGAGCATAATAATTTCTTTAGAAATGAGCTTAAGGAGCAGAAAAGTTTTATGGAATACATGAATAAAGAGCTTGATGATATGTCTAAAGAATTTTATGGTTTGAAATCTCAGTTTGCTCATCTTGAAATTTTAGTAGGCCAAATTTCTAATAAACAAGCTACCTTAGTAAATAAGATGGCCGCTAAACCAGAATCTTTAAATAATGATGAAGATCTTCAAGTGATTGAAGTGACTCCTATTGAATCTTTGTTTTCCAATATAAATCTTGATAAAGATGGGACTGGAGATGAGTCAACTTTAGTTGAAAGGCGTCCCAATGATTCGGAGTTTTTAGATCTTGATGCAAATATTGATAAAAGTGGGATTGGAGAGGTCAAAACTTTAAGTAGCAATGAACCCACTCTTTTGGATTTCAAGGAATTTAATTATGATAATTGTTCTTTAATAGATTGTATTTCCTTGTTGCAATCCGTGTTGAATTCTCCTCATGCTTATAAACAAAACAAAGCTTTTACTAAACATATCGTTGATGCTATGATGCAATCTTTTGAAGAAAAGCTTGAATTGGAAGTTTCTATCCCTAGAAAAATTTATGATGAGTGGGAACCTACTATCAAGATTAAGATTAAAGATTATGAATGCCATGCTTTGTGTGATTTGGGTGCTAGTGTTTCCATGATTCCAAAAACTTTATGTGATGTGTTAGGTTTCCGTGAATTTGATGATTGTTATTTAAATTTGCACCTCACGGATTCCAATATTAAGAAACCTATGGGAAGGATTAATGATGTTCTTATTGTTGCAAATAGTAATTATATGAGCGTAGATTTCATTGTTCTTGATATAGATTGCAATCCTACATGTCCTATTATTCTTGGTAGACCTTTCCTTAGAACGATTGGTGCAATTATTGATATGAAAGAAGGAAACATTAGATTTCAATTTCCATTAAGGAAGGGCATGGAACACTTTCCTAGAAATAAAATTAAATTGCCATATGAATCTATTATGATAGCTACTTATGGATTGCATACCAAAGATGACAATAACTAGATCTATTCGTGTTTTATGCCTAGCTAAGGGCGTTAAACAATAGCGCTTGTTGGGCGGCACCCAATTTTTTTTTTGTTTTTTTTTGGTTCTGTTTTGCAATAAATAATTCATCTAGCCTCTGGTTACATGTGGTTTTATGTTTTAATTATTGTTTGTGCCAAGTAAAACCTTTGGGATGGCTTATGGTGATAGTTGATTTGATCTTGCTGAAAAACAGAAAATTTTGCGTCCAGTCTCAGAATTTTAATAATTCACTGGAGCGTTGAAAAACCCTGAATTTTTTATAAGAGATTTATATACAAATTGCCTATGTTTAACTTTGTTTTAAGAATTTTTGGACTTACAGAAGTATTAGAAAAATTTGGATCTTCACAGACTGTTCTGTTTTTGACAGATTCTGTTTTCTTTGTGTTGTTTGCTTATTTTGATGAATCTATGGGTAGTATCGGGGGGTATGAACCATGGAAAAGTTGGAATGCAGTAGATATTACACCAATATAAATAAAGAATGAGTTCACAACAGTACCAAAGTGGTGATTTATTTTCTTATACTAACGGAGCTTATGAGATTTCCTGTTGAGTTTTGTGTTGTGAAGTTTTCAAGTTTTCGGTAAGGATTTGATGGACTACGGAATAAGGAGTGGCAAGAGCCTAAGATTGGGGATGCCCAAGGCACCCCAAGGTAATATTCAAGGATAACCAAGAGCCTAAGCTTGGGGATGCCCCGGAAGGCATCCCCTCTTTCGTCTTCGTCTATCGGTAACTTTACTATATTTTTATTCACCACATGATATGTGTTTTGCTTGGAGCGTCTTGTATGATTTGAGTCTTTGCTTTTTAGTTTGCACAATCATCCTTGATGTACACACCTTTTGAGAGGGACATGCATGAATCGTGATTTATTAGAATACTCCATATGCTTCACTTATATCTTTTGAGCTAGGCAATTTTGCTCTAGTGCTTCACTTATATCTTTTTAGAGCACGGTGGTGGTTATATTTTGAGCTAGGCTATATTATTTTGAGAGTATTTAAACAGCATGGTAATTTTCTTTGGTTATAAATTTAGTCCTAATATGATAGGCATCGAAGAGGGATATAATAAAAACTTTCATATAAAGTGCATTGAATACTATGAGAAGTTTGATTCCTTATGATTGTTTTGAGGTATAAAGATGGTGATATAAGAGTCATGCTAGTGAGTAATTGTGGATTTGAGAAATATTTGTGTTAAGGTTTGTGATTCCCGTAGCATGCACGTATGGTGAACCGTTATGTGATGAAGTCGAAGCATGATTTATTTATTGATTGTCTTCCTTATGAGTGGCGGTCGGGGACGAGCGATGGTCTTTTCCTACCAATCTATCCCCCTAGGAGCATGCGCGTAGTACTTTGTTTCGATAACTAATAGATTTTTGCAATAAGTATGTGAGTTCTTTATGACTAATGTTGAGTCCATGGATTATACGCACTCTCACCCTTCCACCATTGCTAGCCTCTCTAGTGCCGCGCAACTTTCGCCGGTACCATACACCCACCATATACCTTCCTCAAAATAGCCACCATACCTACCTATTATGGCATTTCCATAGCCATTCCGAGATATATTGCCATGCAACTCTCCACCGTTCCGTTTATTTTGACACGTTCCATCATTGTCATATTGCTTTGCATGATCATGTAGTTGACATCGTATTTGTGGCAAAGCCACCATTCATAATTCTTTCATACATGTCACTCTTGATTCATTGCACATCCCGGTACACCGCCGGAGGCATTCATATAGAGTCATATTTTATTCTAAGTATTGAGTTGTAATTCTCGAGTTGAAAGTAAATAAAAGTGTGATGATCTTCATTATTAGAGCATTGTCCCATGTGAGGAGAAGGATGATGGAGACTATGATTCCCCCACAAGTCGGGATGAGACTCCGGACGAAAAATAAAAAATAAAAGAGGCCAAAAAAAATAGAAAAAAAATTAGAGAAGGCCCAAATAAAAAAAAGAAAAAAAATGAGAGAAAAGAGAGAAGGGGCAATGTTACTATCCTTTTACCACACTTGTGCTTCAAAGTAGCACCATGATCTTCATGATAGAGAGTCTCCTATGTTGTCACTTTCATATACTAGTGGGAATTTTCATTATAGAACTTGGCTTGTATATTCCAATGATGGGCTTCCTCAAATTACCCTAGGTCTTCGTGAGCAAGCGAGTTGGATGCACACCCACTTAGTTTCTTTTTTGAGCTTTCATAAACTTATAGCTCTAGTGCATCCATTGCATGGCAATCCCTACTCACTCACATTGATATCTATTGATGGGCATCTCCATAGCCCGTTAATACGCCTAGTTGATGTGAGACTATCTCCTTCTTTTTGTCTTCTCCACAACCACCTTCTATTCCACCTATAGTGCTATATCAATGGCTCACGCTCATGTATTGTGTGAAAGTTGAAAAGGTTTGAGAACACCAAAAGTATGAAACAATTGCTTGGCTTGTCATCGGGGTTGTGCATGATTTTAATATTTTGTGTGATGAAGATGGAGCATAGCCAGACTATATGATTTTGTAGGGATAAGCTTTCTTTGGCCATGTTATTTTGAGAAGACATAATTATCTTGTTAGCATGCTTGAATTATTATTGTTTTTATGTCAATATTAAACTTTTGTTTTGAATCATACGGATTTGAACATTCATGCCAAAATAAAGAAATTACATGGATAAATATGTTACGTAGCATTCCACATCAAAAATTCTATTTTTATCATTTACCTACTCGAGGACGAGCAGGAATTAAGCTTGCGGATGCTTGATACGTCTCCAATGTATCTATAATTTTTTATTGTTCCATGCTATTATATTATCTATTTTGGATGTTTTATATGCATTAATATGCTATTTTATATTATTTTTGGGACTAACATATTAACCTAGAGCCTAGTGCCAGTTTCTATTTTTTCCTTGTTTTTGAGTTTCACAGAAAAGGAATACCAAACGGAGTCCAAACAGAATAAAACTTTCGCGATGATCTTTCTTGGACCAAAAGGAAACCAGGAGACTTGGAGATGAAGTCAGAGGAGCCACGAGGCGGCCACAAGGACTGAGGGCGCGCCCAGGGGGGTAGGGCGTGCCCCCCACCCTTGTGGGCCCCTCATGCACCTCCTGACCTAATTCTTTCGCCTATATATACTCTTATATGCCAAACCACCAGAGGCATCCACGAAAATACTTTTCCACCGCCGCAACCTTCTGTACCTGTGAGATCCCATCTAGGGGCCTTTTCCAGTGTCCTGCCGGAGGGGGATTCGATCACGGAGGGCTTCTACATCAACACCATTGCCCTTCCGATGAAGCGTGAGTAGTTTAACTCAGACCTACGGGTCCATAGCTAGTAGCTAGATGGCTTCTTCTCTCTCTTTGATTCTCAATACCATGTTCTCCTCGATGTTCTTGGAGATCTTTTCGATGTAATACTTTTTTGCGGTGTGTTTGCTGAGATCCGATGAATTGTGGATTTATGATCAGCTTATCTATGAATATTATTTGAATCTTCTCTGAATTCTTTTATGCCATATTTGATATCTTTGTAATTCTCTTCGAACTATCGGTTTGGTTTGTCCAACTAGATTGGTTTTTCTTGCAATGGGAGAAGTGCTTAGCTTTGGGTTCAATCTTGCGGTGTCCTTTCCCAGTGACAGTAGGGGCAGCAAGGCACGTATTGTATTGTTGCCATCGAGGATAAAAAGATGGGGTTTTCATCATATTGCTTGAGTTAATTCCTCTACATCATGTCATCTTGCTTAATGCGTTACTCCTTTCTTTATGAACTTAATACTCTAGATGCATGCTGGATAGCGGTCGATGTGTGGAGTAATAGTAGTAGATGCAGAATCATTTCGGTCTACTTGACACGGACGTGATGCCTATATTCATGATCATTGCCTTAGATATCGTCATAACTTTGCGCTTTTCTATCAATTGCTTGGCAGTAATTTGTTCACCCACCGTAATATTTTCTATCTTGAGAGAAGCCTCTAGTTAAACCTATGGCCCCCGGGTCTATTTTCCATCATATTACTTTCCGATCTACTATTTTGCAATCTTTTATTTTCAGATCTATAAACCAAAAAAAACCGAAAATATTTAATTTATCTTTTGTTTAGTTTTACCTATCTCTATCAGATCTCACTTTTGCAAATAACCGTGAAGGGATTGACAACCCCTTTATCGTGTTGGGTGCAAGTTGTTTGATTGTTTGTGTAGGTATTCAGTGATTTCTGTGTTGTCTCCTATTGGATTGATACCTTGGTTCTCAAACTGACGGAAATACCTATCTCTACTTTGCTGCATCACCCTTTCCTCTTCAAGGGAAAAACCAACGCAAGCTCAAGAAGTAGCAGTGGTTTGAGAGGTAATCATCAGTGAACTACTTTGGAATGGCCTGAAGACAAGGATATGCATAAATATCTTCTCTAGATTTGAAATGACGCAAAGGAATTTAAAAGACAAGGTATAACAGTTAGTACCATCCTGTAGTAAACTGATGTCTTCTTCATTGTGCAGACAAAGATCTTGTTGTTTTTTGTCGCTAATTTCTTTATCGTAACAATCTTTCTGACTTTCTTGACTTGACTGATATTCATGGACAACTCATTTCCACATATGCAAAAAGGGTCAAACAGTGGGTCAAAACCTCTGACAACAGGACCTACATGTGCAAGACCAAATTGTTAAAAACCTAATATTTAAAAACAAGAAGTGGAAAGGTGTGTTATTAACTGCAACAGGCCTAATATTTAAAAACAAGCAAACATAGTCATTCAAACTTGTATTGTGCAGGTCTATGTACACTAGTTATTGGCCCTGTTTGGATCCATGGGTTAGAGTTAGTTTGAGCTAGTTTGGGCTCAAATAGCCTTAAAGTATCCAAACATGAGGGCTAGTTTGAGCTAGTTGCGTCTAAACCACCCAAAACAACTATCCCACCCAAGAGGTGCTGATTGGGGCTAGTTCTCCTAGTGCATTTATTGTCAATCTAACACTGTTATCCAAACACCTCTTTGGCTAGAGTTAGTTTAGGGTTAGTCATTGTTGAGTATCATTTTTATTTAGGAAACGTAGGATAGCGTAGGATTTATTCTACCTTGACTTGTACTCCAAGATGACCAAGTACTCCTATATATATGCCCACGAGGCTCAAGCAATAAAATCAACTATTCCACCAATCTCTCTCTCTCTCCCTTTTAACTGTCATGAGCTAGAAACTAACTCTAACCTCTAGCTAAGTTAGAGTATCCAAACAGTGACATTATAAAATCAAATGGAAAGGCGTGGTAAATACTCCCTCCAGTTCTTTTTACTCTGCATATAAGATTTGTCTGAAGTCAAACTTCATAAAGTTTGACCTTATTTATATGAAAAAATATCAACATCTACCATGCTAAAGTTATACAATATGAAAATTTAAGTCATGACACATGTACTGATATTGATTTCATATTGTGAATGTTGGTATTTTTTTCTATAAAGTTGGTCAAACTTTACGAGGCTTGACTTTAGACAAATCTTATATGCGAACTAAAAAGATTCGGAGGGAGTTCAACATGCTTAACAGCAACCAAATATAGTCATTCATAGAGCTATTGTTAAAATTGGTATTGATGAAATTGAACTGCACAATTCATACTAGCACATATAGAACATCACACTGTGAATAGCTAAAATAAACAAGGCATACTACGAACAACCAAAGATGGCAATTGAAACTGGACATATGCTAACTACAAAGATTCGAATAGCCATAAACCGTAGAAATAAACAAGACATAATGCAAACAACCAAATATGGCAATAAATACTGGACAGGTTCTCACTACAAAAGGGATTCGAGAAAACAAATCATGGGTTTCCTCACTTGTCACAAATTGGCTCCTCCTCATGATCGCCGTCGATGAGGTATGACTTGCCAGCCGAGGATCCCAACCCAGCATCGCAGAACATGTCCTTCGGAAATGACAAAAGGGGCTCCTTGGCAATGAAGGATGGCAAATTGTTCATAACGAGCCGAAGGAGATCAGCGGTAGGGCCATCGATGAGATCGACGGCTGTCGAACCCGAAGGGTTGGGGGTGGGCAACTTAACCTGTGACATAGCCCACGTCAAGCCATCGCTGTCGACGACCTCGATGTCGTAGCCGGTGTCTGTGACATGCCAGAATACTCTAGCCCGCTGATTGAAAGGCTCAATCCAGGTCCAGTCATCGTCGTCAGCTTCCTCGGCGGCCACCTCACCGACGTCGGGCGAAGAGGCCGCGGTAAAGCTCTTTTGGGCCATTCGCTCCTCGAGCTCCCCGGGAAGCGTAGCCGGGCTTAGGCTGCAATGCTCTGGAGTGGGGGAGGGGGTGGTGATGGGGATCTCTGGGAAAGGGGGCGTTTCACAGGCGTCATCTAAGAAACTTAGGGCGGCGAGGGTATGTATATCCGTGGGTAAACTGCACGGGCAGATCGGCAGAGGTTGACGATGGAGGTGGCGCGGCGGCGGCAGTGACCTACCTAGGTTTGGAGCGAGGGAGGGGTGGTGTTTATGAGTGTGAGAGGGGGATTTGGGGTGAGCGAAGGATTTGGGGTGTGTGTGTGGAGGGGGTCCAAGGTGGTGTTTGAGGAAATGCCGCGGGTACTGAAAATTTTACTAGGCGGGAGTAAAATGGCGGGGCTACCGAAAATTTGGATCAAGGGATGGAAGCAGAGCGGGCGGGAGTAACGAACGTCACACATGGTTAAAACATAATAGTCATGTGCTATCAAACAGAAAACCACTCCAGCTGAGCAGATATTTTTGAGATTGCGAGGGATGCAGGTGGGAGTAAAATGCCAGGGCTCCAGTTAAAAAAAATCCGGGGCTACTGAAAATTTGGATCAACTGATTGAAGCAGAGTGGGAGTAACAGACATCGCACACGGTCCACACATACGCGGGTAGATATTTTCGAGATTACGAGGCAGTAGATATTTTCAAGAGCGGGAGACAAGCCTCGTGGAGCCCAATCTACTGTGCTGATGTGAGTGACTGCAGGGGCAGGGGCGTGGCACACGGGTAGTCTGGCCGAACCGTGTATGTTGCGTACCTAATCACAGACGGTTTCTGCATCCAACTCGTGTGCTGTTTATAAATTTGGCAAAAAGAATAACGCAGGAAAGGGTCAGAACACGAACACACTTGCATGTGGACCAAATATATGTATGAAAAGGGTGGTTTGATGTTCGAATACCCAATGCACAACTTTGATGTGGCACCTGTCGCACAGAGCGCACAATATTGCTACTCAGCCACCCCCTACGAACCCCACTTCGTGTCGGCGGTAAGGGAATCCTAGCTACGAATGCATGCCCCCAGATAGTTAGGTTTGAAATCTCACCCTACCATAACACAAAACCTATAGGAGTCCATCATATATATGGTCAAACTTCCCCTTTCGCTTCCGGGCAAAGGTGGACCATGTGCCGACCCACAAATGTGTGCTTGTGGCGGGAGATGGGTGAGACCACATATGAACCACCTGTGGGTGGCCCTATACTATATGTTTGAAAAAGGTGTGGTGTGATATTTAACAATACCATTCACAACTTTGATCTGGCACGTGTGCCTCGCAAAATAACCGGACTTCCCTGACCCCACGGAGGTTGCGGGTAGTGCGAAGTACCCCCCCCCCCACACACACACGTGTCGGGGGGAGGGCATCTCACCAAGACGTACTGTAACATGGACCAAACAGAATCCAACTTGATCGTACAACCTCTCTCGCTCGTTGTTGGTCAAAGTGATGGACGTCCACACGCCCCGCAAAATGGGCTAGCTTGTCGCCGATAAACTCGCGAGGGAGTACTGTCTGAAGACAAAACCCACTCTGTGCATGTGGCCCAATTATGTATGGAAGTGGTGTGTGTGGTGTTTGAATACGCAATGCGCAAATTTGATGTGGCACCATGCTTTGGAACCATAAAATCCCCACACTGATCGAGGGTTCATGATGCATAGCATGCATGCGCTCAAACTTAATTAGGCCTAGAATGATCGACCTACTACTATACGATAACATGAACCAAAGAAGAAGAATCCACCCTGGTAACCTTTCTCGTTGTCGGTCGAAATGATGGACGTCCACGCGGGCCCACAAATATATATAGGCTTGCCGCCCATATATAACCAAGCGAGTGAGAGTGTGTGTCGTGGCTCGACACGATCACCTATGGGGCCATCGGCCCCTTTGTGGTTCGGCAAGGGGGAAGGGCACGTTGCACAAAGATCGGAGGTCGTAGAGCAGCACGACAATGGTGACGCGGGTAATTTTTAAACAGGTTCGGGCCGCCGCGAGGCGTAAAACCCTACTCCTGCTTTGGTGGATTGAGTGGAAGACCGTGACGAACGCGCAGTACTCAAGCCCGGCAAGGTCGCCTCGGGGAGAGCAGCTACGTGTGTATGAGTGTACAAGGGTCCCAATCCTCTCTAAAGTTGCCATGACCCTCCTTTTATAGGTCAAGGGGTCACCACAATGGCAAAACAGTCATTATCCAGTGACTAGATAGCCACAGTGCTATCATACCTAACTCTACAGAGAAGACAAGGTGCATTAAATGCACCACTTAGTGTCACGTCGTGGATGCCGCCGGCAAGCCTTGCCGTGCCATCTAACCACCTTCTCGCCTGCCTGCGTGACACGCCTCTGGATGGGTGTCATTTAGTGGTGATCTTCATCAGAAATGGCTGCCACGTGCTGAATGACTGCCACTTATCCACTTGGGGGCTCGACACCGCACCGATAAGCGACTTGTGTCATTGTGAGGTGGAGCGGTGGAACCCTGGCGGGATAGCAGGCCGCCAGCGTCCCGGCAACCCTTGCCGGGGAGGTCTTGGGACTTGCTCTTGGGGTGACCTCGACCTGACCAGGCTCGCCTGCCCGGCAAGGGAGGTTTTTCCCTTGGTGATATCTCGCTGTCTAGGCTTGTCTTGGTCTTCTTGATCCGCCCTTTGATTCCTCAAAGAGCTATCTCTCCTGCCTGGCCTTGTCTTGGATGCTGGAACCTTGCCCTTGAGCCTGTGTACAGTCATGTCGGTGTACTAAGTATTGGGCCACTAGTACCCCGTACTTGTGCACGGGCAGTTGTAGTCATCCTCGCGGCAAGGCTTGCCGGGAACAGTTCGACGTCGACTCAAGACACCAAAGAAATCATCAAGTCAGAGATCTAAGGATCAGCAGATAAGAAGAGCTGGAATCCGAAGGCCAGCTTCCCCGGCAAGATCTTGCCGGGGTGGTCTGCGGAGCCCGGCAAGGCTTGGCACCCGGCAATGCTAGGCGTCCGGCAAGGCTTGGCGCCCGGCAAGGCTAGGTGCCCGGCAAGCTTCGGCACCCGGCAAGGTTTTGTCGCTTTGCCACTACTCCAGCACAGCGACAAAACTGACATTCTGGGTCCTTCTTTGGACGCGTGGCGACGCACCAGAGGAGGAGAGCTTAAGCGGTGCTGATGGGATGGCCCCTTTTTCCATCCCCAAGAAAGTGAGGACACCTAAACGGACACCTCTTGGTGCATTAAATGCGCTTGTCCTAATCCGTCAGGGGTTAGGTATGGTACCCTGTAGCTACTTTACACCTCAATGTATGTACATTTTGCCACTGTGGTGACCCCTTTGAGCATATAAAAGGAGGCCCAAGGCAACTATTATAGAGGAGGAGAACTTCTGGCCCATTCTGCATGCGTAGATGCTCTTTGAACGTACTGTTCATAGTGAGCGCTCCTGAAGGCTGGGCTCAAGAACATTAATAAGAACACAAAGTATGAGTATGGTTTTACGCTGATTAGCGGCCCGAACCTGGGTAAAAACTTCCCGCGTCGATCATTGGTTCTGCTCTTTGCGTATACCTCTCCCCCCGCCGAATCGT
Organism: Thinopyrum elongatum; assembly: GCA_011799875.1. Lineage (NCBI taxonomy): Eukaryota > Viridiplantae > Streptophyta > Magnoliopsida > Poales > Poaceae > Thinopyrum > Thinopyrum elongatum. Next base: position 453,754,131 of record CM022300.1, on the reverse strand, counting down.
GAAGGGGTCTTTCAGGATCCCATAGGTGTCGTACCCCGACATCTTTGGCACGCAAGGTAGGGGGATTGAAGGTTGCGTGAACCTGATCTAGTGATCGGAGCCTCAGTTTCTTCATCATCATGCCGCCCAAGAAGAAGAGCGCTGCGATGGCACAACCGTCCACGTCCGTTTTGCCTGCGCCTTCGCGTACAAGCGACGGCGTGGGTGCAGAAGGAAGAGGACTAGAACCCCCATGGTGTTCTGGTGATCCGAGCCAAGCAAGCGGTATCGTTCGCAGTGGCAGTGGTAACCTGCACGCCGCTGGATCTAGAGACGGCGCTGTGTTACCTACGGGTGGCACAACGAACTCTAGAGATCGGAGGGCGCCTGCTGGAGCTCCCGCGCCGGCGCAAGCCTCACGACCTACCCAGGTCGTGCATGACGAGCGACGTCATGGCGCTGGTGGTTCAGGGCGTCCCCATGAAAAGATTTCCGCGCATCGATCTCAAGATGCGCGGGACCAGCATGCACACCGAGCTGCTGGCAGAGGTGGTGCACGGTCGCGTGACCGTGGTGGTGCTCCTACTAATATGGTTAGGAGTCAGAGCACCTCACGTACCTCGCACCTGTCGCCGCCGCCTACGCCAGCGGAAGCCTTGGCACGTGCGCAGCTGCTCCTCGATTTTCCTCCTACCTCAGAGAAGATGGAGGAGTGGCGAGCTACTATCCAGAGCCTTATCGGCTTCGCCAACAAAGATGGACCGCAAGAGGCAGGGCCCTCGCAACGGAGGCCCATCGATCCGGCGCGAGCCGATGTGGAGAAAACCGGAGGTGGTGCAACCACAGTGCCCTCCCCTCCGCGGCACCAGCGGCGGCCGACAACTCAGCAGGTCGACCGCCGTGAAGAAGTTTCCACGGCGTCATCCGATCCACGGATGCGCCGCGATCAGCATCAGGTTCTCCAGGAACGAGGCAAGGAGGACGCTCGAACTACCATCGAGCGGTGACGGGAAGCGTGCTATCAGTCTGATATGCGCGCGGGGCCGGCTGTTGACGAGCCTGCGCCAAGGGACGTAGGAGACTTGCCTTATGAGGTAGGGACTCCAGCGTTTACCCGTGAGCTGCGGCAAGTCCGGTGGCCCAATTCCCGAACCTTCAAGCCGGAGGTCCCGGAGAAATATGATGGTAAGACCCATCCCTCGGAGTTCCTGAGCATCTACACCATTGCGGTGCAAGCTGCCGGGGGCCGAGATGACAAGATACTCGCCAACTACTTCCCGTTGGTGCTCAAACCCAACATCAGGTCGTGGTTGATGCATCTGCCGGAGAATTCTAGTTCTTCCTGGTCAGGTCTGTGCCATCAGTTTGTTGGCGCCTTTGTTGGAGGCCAACAAGCTCCTGGCCAAGAGAGTGATTTGCATATCATCCCTCAGAAGGAGGGCGAGTCCCTGCGCAAGTTTATCCAGAGGTTTAGCCGGGTGCAGTACAATATTCCTGATGTTCACCCTGCCACTGTTGTTAGCGCGTTCCACCAGAACGTGCGCAACCGCAAAATGCGGGAAGAGCTGGCAATGAACAAAGTCAGGAGTATTGCCGAGCTTTACACTCTGGCCGACAAGTGCGCTCGAGCTGAAGAGGGGAGGAAACTCCCTGGCGAGGCTGTTGGCGCGGGGGGCGAATCAGAAGATGAAGACGCCGCGGCCCCGTCAGGGAAAGGCCGGCGGCGGAACAGGAAACATGGAGGCAAGGCCGTGCTTGCTGTCGAGGAATCCGACAACCCCGGCGCCGCCAAGAAGGCCAAGGTTGGTGACCCCGGCAAGGATCTTGCCGGGTGCCCTTCCTGTCAGGCCTTGGCGGCTGCCGACAAGTCGGAGAACTCCGGCAAGTAGTATTGCAAGATCCATCGCACCAAGGGCCACGATCTCCAGAACTGCCGGCAAGTTGAGCAGCTTGCCGAGAAGCAGAGGGCCGAATATGAGAGGCGAGATAAGGAGAAGGCCCAAGATGGTGCTGACGGATCCGACAAGAAGCGCGGCGGCCGAGGGGGTCGCCGCGGCAAGGCCAAGCAACAGAAAGACAGGCCCGCTCGGGGCCGAGACAAGGAAGAGGATGATGATGAAGAAGATGATGAATCCAGTGAGCAAGAATTCCAGAAGGCTACGGAGGCCATGTGTATCGACGGAGGTGCCTCACTGCATTCTTCCCACCGTCAACTTAAACAGTGGGTGCGGGAAGTCAATGCGGCAGAGCCATCCCCAGATGCATGTAGGCCCCTGAAGTGGTCCAGCACGCCTATCATTTTCGACGCCGAGGATCACCCTGATCGCACAACTGTGGTCGGGTGCTTGCCATTGTTGGTCTCGCCAACAATTCGAAACCTCAAGGTGACGAAAATGTTAGTTGATGGCGGGGCTGGCCTAAACTTAATCTCACCGGATGTGCTCAAAAAGCTCCAAATTCCCGACGAAGACCTCGAAGAAACGGGTACGTTTGAAGGGGTCAATCCGGGAAGAACCCAGCCTAAGGGCAAGATTACGCTGCCGGTGACATTTGGTAGCGAGCTTAACTTCAGGACCGAGAAGGTGGTGTTTGATGTCGCCAAGATCCCCATGTCATATAATGGGATCCTTGGTTGGCCAGCGCTGGCTAAGTTCATGGCGGCATCACACTACGCATACAACGTTCTGAAGATGCCTGGGCCGTTGGGCGTCATCACTATCCATTCTGATAAGAAAGATGCGCTCATCTGTGCCGACCAACTTTACCGGGAAGCAGTTGTAGCACCTGCCATCAAGGCACCTGCTCCTGCCGTTGGAACTCCCGGGGGGAAGAAGAAGACCGGCAAGAACCTTGGCGCGAACTCTGGCAAGCGCACCTCCTCGGAGTGCTGCGCTTTCGTCGAGGATGCACCAGAGAGTTCCATCGGCAAGAACAAGAAATCCAAGGCTGCTCCGCCGGAGACCAAGAAGGTGCCCGTCAGAGAGGACGGAATGGGGGGAACTTTCACCATAAGTTCCACCCTAGATGACAAATAGGAAAGCGCGCTCGTTGCTTTCCTGCGGGCGAATGTCGACGTGTTTGCATGGCAACCGTCTGACATCCCCGGTGTTCCCAGGAAGGTAATTGAGCACCACCTTGCTGTCTGTCCTCATGCGCGGCCCGTCAAGCAAAGGGTCAGGAAGCAAGCCTTGGAGCGGCAAGAATTCATTGCCGAAGAAATCAGAAAGATGGAGGCGGCAGGATAGGTCAAGGGAGTGCTTCATCCAACCTGGTTGGCCAATCCGGTTGTAGTGCGGAAAGCGAATGGGAAATGGAGGCTTTGTATCGATTATACAGATATCAATAAAGCTTGTCCAAAAGATCCCTTTCCCTTGCCGCGCATCGACCAGATTGTGGATGCCACCGCTGGTTGTGATCTCCTGTCCTTCCTTGATGCCTATTCAGGGTATCATCAGATTTTTATGGCAAGAGAAGATGAAGAGAAGACCGCATTTATCACCCCATGTGGTACGTATTGTTTTATATGAATGCCTTTCGGGTTGAAAAGTGCCGGTTCGACATTTGCGAGAGCGATCCAAATTGGTTTTGAACCTCAACTCCATAGAAATATGGAGGCGTATATGGATGATATAGTGGTCAAAACCAAAGACAAAGCGACACTCATTCAAGATTTAGAAGAAACATTTGCAAATCTGCGCAAGATCAACTTGAAGCTCAATCCTGAGAAGTGCGTGTTCGGTGTTCCTTCCGGCAAGCTCCTCGGATTCTTTGTATCTTGCCGGGGAATCGAAGCGAACCCCGACAAGATCAAAGCTATTGAGCAAATTGAAGCGCCGAGACGCGTCAAGGATGTGCGTCGTCTTGCCGGCTGTGTTGCTGCTCTAAGCAGGTTTATTTCCAAATCTGCTGAGCGCGCCCTGCCCTTCTTCAAAATTTTGAAAAAGGCAGGTCCAATGAAATGGACTCCAGAGGCGGAGGCTGCGCTGCAAGATTTGAAGAAATACCTTTCCTCTCCGCCGATGCTAGTCGCGCCTAAACCACAAGAGCCGTTGCTGTTGTATCTGGCAGCAACAAATCAAGTGGTTAGTGCTGCGCTAGTGGCGCAGAGAGAGGCTGATGAGGAAGCAACACCAGCGGCAGGACCGCCAGGTGGCGCGGCAAGATCTTCCCTGGCAAGGGTTGATCCCGGCAAGACAGGATCTGCGCAAACAGAAGAACCAGTGCAGAAGAAGAAGGTGGTGCAACGCCTAGTTTATTTTGTTAGCTCTCTTTTACAAGGAGCTAGGTCAAGATATTCTGGTGTGCAGAAGTTGCTTTTCGGCCTTCTTATGGCCTCGAGGAAGCTGCGCCATTATTTTCAAGCACATGAAATCACCGTCGTCACTCGCTTTCCGTTGCAACGGATTTTGCAAAATCCAGAAGCAATCGGCAGGATCGTCGAGTGGGCGTTGGAGTTGTCCAGCTTTGGCCTCAAGTTTGAGAGCACTTCAACGATCTAGAGCAGGGCCTTGGCGGAGTTCATTGCCGAATGGACCCCAACGCCGGTCGAAGAGGTTCAGGAAACAACTCTCCCCGGCAAGGAAATCGATCAGCAATGGGTTATGTACTTTGATGGGGCTTTCTCGCTGCAAGGCGCCGGTGTTGGCGTGCTGCTTGTCGCACCCACCGGAGAACACCTCAAGTACGTAGTCCAAATGCACTTTCCCCGGGAGAGTTCAACCAACAACACTGCAGAATAAGAGGGTTTGCTTGCCGGTCTCAGGATCGCGGCAGACCTTGGTATCAAGAAGCTCATCATCAAAGGCGATTCACAGCTTGTCGTCAGGCGAGTTAACAAGAGTTATCAAAGTCCATTGATGCAAGCCTACGTGGATGAAGTGAGGAAAATGGAAGAGCGCTTTGACGGTCTGCAAATGGAGCACATTCCTCGTGCCGAGAACAGTGTTGCTGACGACCTGTCAAAGCGTGCTGCCCTCAAGTTGCCTGTGGAACCAGGAACTTTTGTGCTCCAATTGACTCAACCATCCGTGGCGCCATCGATGCGGCAAGAAAAGAGAAGAAAGTTGAACTCTGGCTAGTACTTCCCGGCAGAGCTCCCCGGAGCCGCCGGCAAGGAAGTTGCCGGGATCGACATGCCTGCCGGGGAACAACAGACTCCGGCAGGGCCTCAGGCCCTTGCTGTCGAGACAAATGTTCCCCCGGCAGAGGAGATGCCTTTAGTCCTAGTTGTCGAGCCTCAGGCTCCAGCATGGGCGCAACACATTGTCCATTTCCTTCAGACAGGAGAACTCCCTGAGGAACAGGAAGAAGCAGAGAGAGTAGCCCGTCGGTCTGTTATGTACAACTTCGTTGATGATGTCCTGTACAGAAAGAGACCGAACGGTGTGAAATTGAAGTGCATTCCTCGGGAGGATGGACTAGAGCTGTTGGCAGAGATACATGGAGGCATATGTGGTTCTCACATAGGATCAAGAGCGCTTGTCGGAAAGGCATTCCGACAAGGTTTCTTTTGGCCCACCGCTCTCCAGGATGCAACTGCACTAGTAACCAAGTGTGAAGCATGCCAGTTTCATTCAAAGAAATCACATCAGCCAGCTCAAGCTCTTCAGACAATCCCTCTCTCCTGGCCATTTTCGGTCTGGGGGCTTGACATACTGGGCCCTTTCCCCCGTGCTACCGGGGGCTTTGAGTACTTGTACGTTGCTATCGACAAGTTCACAAAGTGGCCGGAGGTGGAAGCAGTGAGGAAGGTGACAGCACAATCAGCCGTCAAGTTCTTTAAGGGAATTGTTTGCCATTTCGGTGTGCCCAACAGGATCATCACCAACAACGGCACGCAGTTCACAAGTCGCACCTTCATGCAGTACGTCCAAGACCTTGGCGGCAAGATTTGTTTTGCCGCTGTTGCTCACCAGAGAAGCAACGGCCAAGCGGAGAGGGCCAATGCTGAAGTGCTGCGCGGTCTCAGGACCAGAACCTTTGACAGGCTGAAAAAGTGCGGAAGACGCTGGATTGATGAGTTGCCGGCGGTTCTTTGGTCAATCAGAACGACACCAAATCGAGCCACCGGCCACACACCATTCGCTCTGGTCTACGGAGCGGAAGCAGTTCTCCCCACGGAACTCATATACGGATCACCTCGAGTGCTCGCTTATGATGAGCTTGAGCAAGAGCAACTGCGGCAAGATGACGCTGTGCTCCTTGAGGAGAATCGTCTTCAGGCTGCTGTGCGAGCTGCATGTTACCAGCAAGCTTTGCGCCGCTATCATAGCCGCAAAGTTCATGCCCGAAGCCTTGAGGAAGGCGACCTTGTTCTTCGGCGGATTCAGTCCGCCAAGAATTCAAACAAGTTGACACCAAAGTGGGAAGGCCCTTATCGGGTAGTGCGAATCACCAGGCCCGGCGCTGTCCGCTTGGAGACCGAAGATGGCATTCCAGTGAGCAATTCCTGGAATATCGAACATCTTCGCAAGTTCTACCCATAAGGCGCGGTTGCCGGGGGCCCCCGGCAACCATCCTTTTGTACAAGTCTTGCCGGCAAGGCATGTGATCCTTTGTACAAAGCCAGGCGCGGACCCTGAGCGCAGATGAATAAATTTAAGTGTTGTACATTCCCTTATTGATTCCCATGTTCATATTTATATATGCATGTTTGTCTAAGATGTTGTATGACACCTACTCCCGGTAAGTTCTAACGAACCGCCAAGATTTCATGTCTTTATTTTCTCTTCTTTCTTTTTAAAAGAAAGAAGGATTCCTCGCGTGCACATTTGCCGGGGGGGAAGGGAGACATGAGTACCAGTTGGCGACGTTCGGAATCGACACTTGCCGGAGGAAGGACAAAGACAGAAAGCTAAGTCCTAAAAACTCAGAGCAAGTTTTTCTTTTATTACAAAGTTATTTCCTTGGACGATTCCGACTCTTGTATGGAAAATCTGCACGCGAAGGAACCCTTGTTGTAATCGGTTGCGCCCTTATTTTGTTTCGAGCCCGCTCAACAATTTAAGTGGCTGCACTGAGAACGCCAAGGAGTCTTGCCGGCCGCTGCGCCTCCAGCAGGCTGCTGAAGTCCCGCACCCAGCACTCACGGCAGGTTGCACGCCGGCAAGTTTTTTAGTAAGCGTAGGGTGAACTCCATACATAAAGGAATCAGACAAGGAAAATAGCAAGCATGAACCTAAACATAGGCGAATTATATTACATCCATAAGTTGCCGCAATTCTAACTTGAGACTTAATTGTCTTTTACATGGAATGACGACGGCAAGAAAAGGGGGAGCACTCAATCCCTGCGCTGGCCTTCGATCCTTTTGATGGAGTCCACCTTCTCGAGGATAGGCGCGATGCATTCTTCAAGCGCCTCAACATTTGCGTCCCTTGGCAGATGGCTGAGCGAGTTGGAGAGGTCGATGCCGGGATTGCTGTGCACCACTTTGATAAGCACCTTGCGGAGGACGGCCCGGCAAAGCCGGCGAGTCTCGTTGGCCAATTGGGTCGCCCGGCTAGACTGGAGCACCCTCAAGGCATTGATGATGCTTTCAAAGAACATCGTCAACCTGGCACTTGGAGATATTCTTTCCTCGGAAGAATACTCGAAGTTCGACAGGCCCATGGTTGACAGTTCTGCCGTAAGCTTCTCCGCGGTGGCGATGAGACGTCCAGTCCAGATCTCCACTCCCTTTTCATAATCAGCTTGGGCGGCGGCGGCGCTCTTGAGCAGGTTCCTCTCTCCTTGGAGATCCGTGAGTAGAGCCTTCTCACGGGCCCTGCCGACCTCGAGAGACTTCTGCAGCGTGGTTAGCTTCAGCTCCAGAACCGCAATGTTATCAGCCGCAGAGGAGAGCTGCTTGGTTTTGTCGGACAGGGCAACTTGCATCTCCGCCAAGGAGTGGAGGGTTTTTTCCCTGTCACCCTTGAGCGTCGAGAGCTCCTTGCCGTGCTCTTCGAGATCTATTTCCAGCCTCTTCACCTTGTCGCTCAGCTCGTTCTTGGCGGCCTCTGCAGCTTCGGCAGCATCGACGGCCTCCTTGAGCTTGCCGGCGTGACTTGCAGTCAGAGCTTCGAGCGCCTCCTTATGTTTTTGCTCCAGCTCCTGGGTCTGCCGCGCGACAAGATTCTCGATATCTTCATCTTTGCTGTGAAGCTTGGCGGCGAGCGCCTGCTCACGTGCGGTGAGATCTTCCTCATGAGCATCAAGAGCAACGCGGCGCCCCGTCAAGAGGGCATCTTCGGCAGCAATCCTTTGAGCAGCTTCATCATGCGCCTTCTCCATATCAGATTGCTGCAGGAGGATCTCTGTCCACTGCTGGCTCACTTGTTCCCCGCCGGCAACCAACTCTTGGAGGGCCTCGGCGTGCCAGACTTGCATCTGTTCGACGCGCCTTTGAAAACCTGCTTCGGCCGCCTCGACAACCGCCATTCTGGAGTCCGCCTTATCTTTCCGGGCGCGGTGGAGAGCCTGGAGCTTGCGGAAATTCTCGCCCATGGCCTGAAGGAACTGATCCTCTTCAAATTTGCCGCTGCGAGTGCTGGGGTCGTCAACAACTTCGAGCCCGGCAGCAGCGATGATTTCTTCAAAAACTTCTCCTTCGGCTGGTGCCCCAGTGCTTGCCGTCCCCGGCAAGTTGACTAACAGGTTCTCGCCAACCTTGAGGTATTTGCTGGATGAGGGGCCTCCAGACATTGACGGTTGGTCTTCAGCGACCGCCTCACCAGTGGCAGGGGGCTCCGTGGCCGGTGCAGCGCCTGGCGCTCCTGTGGCAGGAATGCCGTCAGTACGGTCATCAGCCTCCCTGTCACCCCCTTCAGCAGGTTCCTTGGCGGGTTCCTCTTGTGCAGTCTTGGCGGCCTCCCCGTCAAGAGCACCACCAGCCTCGATAGTGTCATCTTTGGTGGCCTCGCTGGCAGCGATCCTGTCTGCTTCGGCAGCGGCGTCCCTGGCGGTCTCCTCTATGACAACATCGACATCCATGCGTTCCATCACAGGGAACTCTGAAGGATGAAGGAGGAAAATAGAATAAGATCGAGATTGAAGTTTGAAGTGACTAAAGACAGAGAGATAAGGGAAAGAGTAACAAGCACTCTGAGGCAATCGAGTACCTGCGTCGAGCTGTTGGGAGGTGGCCTCGCCCCTCCCGGCAATTTCGGTTGCCGGGGGTGGGTTGCCGGGGTCCGTGCTTGCCGGCTCCTCCTCAATTAAGATGGGCTCATCGGTAGGATCACTTGCCGGGGACATGCTTGTGGGCGGCGTGGTCGATGGAGGTGGCACGACGGGGATGTCTTCCGACAACTCTCCTTGTTGCCGTTCTTCTCCTGCGAGCCCAAGAATATCAGCGGCAAGAATGGAAGCCTCAGCACCCGCCAGCGAAAAAAGAATAGTAAACTTACGCTGGGGGCAGCGCTGGGGGCTGCGTTGAGGACTGGGCTCCGGGCTGACGACGATGGTTTCTGGCACGCTCATGGAGCCTGCCGGGGGCTCGTCGCCCGTGGAAGTCTTTGACCTCTTCGCCATCCTCTCCAGCAATGTTTCCGTGTCACTGCAGAGACAATACAAGCAAGTTAGTAAGATCGATCCAAGATTGAAATTTAAAAGCTGTGGCAAAGTACTCACTCTTCTTCTTCTCGCTCCGGACTAAAGCCGGAGATGTCGAAATCGACCTCCACTGCAATGTCTGAGTGGGGAGGCGGAGGAGGGGTCCTAGGCCGCTTGGCTGTGGCAGGCGCCGGGGTAGCTTCCGGTGCGGTAGTACGAGACACCCCTGCCGCCCCAGCAGTGTTTGCTGGTGTGGGTCTCGCGCGCCGCGCAGGTTGTTGACAAGCCCCTTGCCGCGGTCCAGTCTTGCCGGCCACTTTCTTGCCGGGAGCCTCGCCGCTCGAAGAAGGTTGGCTTGCCGGGATGCCAGACGCAGCCTTCCGAAGAACACGCTTCGTCTTCTTCGGGGCTGGGAGCTCTTCTTGGGTTTCTTCTTCGGTCGTGTCCTCACTGGACGAGCTCTCAGCGGCTGTGCCGCTCTGTTCCCCGGCAGCTCTCTCCTTCCCGGCAGGTTTTATCTCCACGACTACCTCTGCATCGCTGGCTTCCCATTCTGTGAAGCCAACGCTGCCGGCCTCTGCGGCAAGATTTGCCTCCTCCACCCTAGTAGCAATGTAAGCTACTTCTTGGTCAGTGGTGGCTCGGATTAGATCTGCCTCTTGCCGGACGGGTCTCTCCGTCAAGTTGTCAAAAAATTTCTGTGCTTCCTCCTCGGTTGGCTCGGCCCAGGTCGGGTCAAGACCGTGGGCGTTGAACATCGGCATGAAGGCGATGATTGACCCCAGGGCGGAGTTGTTGCACAAAGGGACGATCCTTGCCGGCAGCCGATGCTTGTCTTCACACTGGAATAGTTTCTGACAGAGAGCGCCAAGCTACATAGTGGTCAGATTGTTATTCAGCCCAGGGCGCAATCTCATGATATCTGCCGCGTTTTTGTATTCCCAAGCTGGCCTTCCCCTGTTCTGCAAGGGGGCGATGTGGCGGCGGAGAAAGTCGAAGCCGATCATCTCCATTGTCAGCCCGACAGCTTTCAGGCGAAGGATTCTGGTAGTGGCGATTGTGAGCCTCTCATCCTCCGCGGCGAGATCGCTCCAGTCCTTGCCGCGGACCACCTTCTGTTGCCGGGGAAGACAAAACGGATGGGGATCTGCTTCCTTGACCCAGCACCATTCAGCCCGCCACTCGTCCCACTTCTCGCGGTAAACTCCTTCTGGGTACATCTCCTTATTCCAAGCCCTCGGAATCCAGGCGATAGAACCAGAGAGGGCCTCTCCTTTTTGGATGTGGGGAAAGAAGTAATGGCGAAAAAGAGCAGAGTTGGGAATCATGCCGGCAAAATTTTCACAGAGATGCGCAAAGATGGACATGCACAGAACGGCATTTGGCGTGAAATCGAGAAGGTGACAGCCGTATGTGTACATGATATCATTGAAGAAATCGGAAAAGGGGGGACAGAGCCCGCAATAGAAATATGCAGCGAAGAAAGGGTATCTGTCCGATCCACTTTTGGAACAAGCACCTGGAATCACGCGTGTGGCGGGGTGAGCTTGCGTCTCCTTCGCCCACATGCACTGGTACCACCCCTTCAGAGCTTCAGCATCAAGCGATGGGGGGAAGATGACATACTTCTTCCACATCTTCACCAGTTCGCTCTCCGGGACGTCGGCTTTCGCTTCCTTGCCCTTGCCTTTGCTGGCCTTGGGCGGCATGGCGGCTGCGAGGGCGGAAGCCGGGGGTGGAGCGAGCATGGAGGCGGCATGCGGAAGAGGAAAAAGCTTCGCTCTGAGCTTGAGAAAAGGAAGGCGATGGCGACGGCCAGATTGAGAAGAAGAGGGGGGTAAATAGTCTTGTGCCTCTGCGGCTTCTCCTTTTTATGGGGAAGTAGCGGGGCCGCCTCTTTTATTCCCCAATGTGAATGCGCCTCTATAGGCGCGTTGCAGTTGCAGCCTTTGGGGCACGCTTCCCACGTCGCGCGCTCGATGCGTGTAGTGGGGGGCACAGTAAAACGAGATATTTACGAGCTGTTAATCCCCTGCTACGCGTGCCCGTGCACTGTTTGGGCCTAGCCCAACAACGCCTCGCACTCGTGTATGGCCTAGGCCCGGGGGCTCCTGTCGGTGTACTAAGTATTGGGCCACTAGTACCCTGTACTTGTGCACGGGCAGTTGTAGTCATCCTCGCGGCAAGGCTTGTCGGGAACAGTTCGAGGTCGACTCAAGACACCAAAGAAATCATCAAGTCAGAGATCTAAGGATCAGCAGATAAGAAGAGCTGGAATCCGAAGGCCAGCTTCCCCGGCAAGATCTTGCCGGGGAGGCCTGCGGAGCCCGGCAAGGCTAGGCGTCCGGCAAGGCTTGGCGCCCGGCAAGGCTAGGTGCCCGGCAAGCTTCGGCGCCCGACAAGGTTTTGTCGCTTTGCCACTACTCCAGCACAGCGACAAAACTGACATTCTGGGTCCTTCTTTGGACGCGTGGCGACGCGCCAGAGGAGGAGAGCTTAAGCGGTGCTGATGGGATGGCCCCTTTTTCCATCCCCAAGAAAGTGAGGACACCTAAACGGACACCTCACGGTGCATTAAATGCGCTTGTCCTAATCCGTCAGGGGTTAGGTATGGTACCCTGTAGCTACTTTACACCTCAATGTATGTACATTTTGCCACTGTGGTGACCCCTTTGAGCATATAAAAGGAGGCCCAAGGCAACTGCTACAGAGGAGGAGAACTTCTGGCCCATTCTGCATGCGTAGCTGCTCTTTGAACGTACTGTTCATAGTGAGCGCTCCTGAAGGCTGGGCTCAAGAACATTAATAAGAACACAAAGCAGGAGTAGGGTTTTACGCTGATTAGCGGCCCGAACCTGGGTAAAAACTTCCCGCGTCGATCATTGGTTCTGCTCTTTGCGTATACCTCTCCCCCCGCCGAATCGTGATGGGGTCTCTCAGGATCCCATAGGTGTCGTACCCCGACAAGTCAGGGCAACATACACCAGGGGTTTGTTGCACCGACAGGAGCTCCCGGGCCTGGGCCGAACGCACTACTGAGTGTCGTTGGGGTAGGCCCTATCTAGTACAAAGAGTTGGTGGTAGCTCATCCCTTGATATTTTCTTTGCCTCTTCATTAATCTGTGCTTGAGTCAGTTTCCGGTTTTTCCGCGCATCGTGCAAGATGTTATGGGGGAGTTTTAAGCCATGATCCATGGCTTCCCACGTCCCACGTTCACGGAGTGGAAACTGCCATTCCACTAGCTTCTCCGCTTTTGGCATTTCCGCCATGTATGTTGCATGCATTGCGCAGGGTTGGTGGCGGACGCGGGGAGCGCGGAAATGCGCATTATGGCAGAAAGCCAGGCACCATGGATTGGCGCACAGGGTCGGCCCTGATTCCACGAGCCGTTGGTGATGCGGAGGAGTCGGGTTAGCAGAGCGGGGCGGTTGGCTCTTTGGTGAGGGGCCAGCCCCGGCCCCGTTCGCCTATAAAGAGGGAACGTGGGCAATGTGCTGGCTCACACCTATATCTTCCTCCTCTCTTCTGGCATTGCTTTTCCATCATGGTGAGGGGGAGAGGTCGTGGTGGCACTCCAGTGGCGGTGATGAGGGATTCTGCTCGACAGCGCCTCCCTCCTCCTTTTGGGGACGCGGGAGCAGAGCCCGTTGTGAGGGGAGGCGAGAGAGGACGAGGACGTGGTCACCATGGTGCTCGGGGACGAGGAGGATGAGGCGGTGCTTTGATCGCACCTCCTCCGGCTGCTCAGGGCCCCAATGAAGGCCACGTCAGGAACCAGCCGCTGGAGTTCATCGTCAAGCTATGAGGCCCCAGCACAGCCGTCTTCGGCTTCCTACTCCATTTGCAAGGGTGATGGAGATTGAGCAGCCGCCAGGGTTGAGGCTGCACATGTGGGCTGCTGTAACGGTAGCATGCGTGCGGACGTGGAGTTCCCCGCTCCTCATGTCATGCTTCTCCGGCGTGGCTGGAAGACTTTTGCCCGTGCCCATAGCTTGGCGGCCGGACACGTCCTCCATTTCAAGTTAATGGACGCCACCCTGCTCTCCGTCAAGGTCTTCGAACGCTCGGGTGATCGCTTAGGGTACTGCGCGGAGAGCTCGACCGACGACAAAAGCTCCTCCTCGAGCGATAGCGACGAGGAGGACCGTGACGATGATGACGACAAAGCCGGTGGGGAGGACGATGGCTCCGACTCTGGCTGAACACCAGCCGCACCGTCACCGTCAGCCGGCGGCACCGCCATCTGCACCTGCATCTCCTCCCCGGCAAGGCGATTTACCGGGGTGTTGGGTGCGGGTGGCACCCTTGCCTCCTCCAGCAGTCTTCCATCTGGACCTCGGCAGGCTTCCTTGTGCCTTCGGCTTCGTTCGCCTTGCTGCATCCTGCTGGCCCTGGTGGCGGTGATCAGGGCATCGCCTAGTCGGTCCCCCATCCATCACCTTCGCCCGCGCCCTCTCGATCTTGTCAGACTCCGTCTCGCGGGTTCTGACGAGGTCAGGCTGGGCTTCTGCTCAGGCACTCCTTTTGCCTCTCCGCCTCCCGCTGTAGTTCCTAGGAGGAGAGGGACAAGAAAGGGATTACGGGGCAGTTTTCTTTTTTTTAGTCTAAAACATGTAGGCATTCGCCAAACTTTAGTCTCAAATATGTAATCTTCTTTATCCATATTTGTGTTCTGTAAGATCTGTACTTGCTTATTCGCACATTAATGAAAAAGACAAGCTTTGCCGGGTACTTGTGCATGTATTACATCCATGCAGAGGTGGAATGCCTCTATACGTACTAGTAAACAAGTTTTCTCCGGCAAGCTATCCTGCCGGTGCCCTTTGTTTGTTGCCGCGGGGCTTGGCCTGTCGGTCTCGAAACTATCAAAAGGGACCAGCCCCCTGTCGAACCCTCTCCGCCAAAGGCCACTACAACCACCTTGACCGAAGCAATGTTCGAGTCAAAGGACGGGAGCACCTATGCTTCGAAGGTGACAGGGTTTCTATATGCACAAGTTTTGCTTCTTACATAACGTGTATGGATAAGAACGAACTTATCTGTTTGGCTTGTCGGGGATCGATATGCAGGCTTGTTTCCATTTCTTCTTTTCGGGTCCGAGTCCGCGGCAAGAGCCCTACAGTTTAGTCCAGAGAAAACAAAGCTGCATATGACCTTATCTACATGATCATGCCATGCTCATGTTATGCTATGCATGCATGCAAGTTTTTGGGGCCCCCAGCGCTTCATTTATTTATCTGCTGCTCAGGGTCTGCGCCTGGCTTTGTACAAAGGGTTACATCCAGCATCGGCAAGGCTTGTACAAAAGGGTGGCTGCCGGGCAGGGCCCGACAGCCGCGCCTTATGGGTAGAACTTATAGAGATGCTCAATATTCCATGAGTTTTGCAATTGAATGCCATCTCCAGTCTCTAGATGGACTACGCCAGGTCTGGTGACTCGAACTACCCGGTAAGGGCCTTCCCACTTCAGCGTCAACTTGTTTGCACCCTTGGCGGACTGAACGCATCTAAGGACAAGGTCGCCTTCCTCAAGGCTCCGGGGTGAACCCTGCGGCTATGATAGTGGTGCAGGGCTTGTTGATAGCATGCAGCACACGTAACAGCCCGGAGATGGTTCTCCTCGAGGAGCACGGCATCGTCATGTTGGTGCTGCTCTTGATCTACTTCATCGTAGGCAAGTACTCGAGGTGACCCATATATGAGTTCCGTGGGGATCACTGCTTCTGCCCCATAAACTAGGGAGAAGGGAGTCTGGCCGGTAGCTCGACTTTGTGTCGTACGGAGGGACCAAAGAACCACCGGCAGCTTGTCAATCCAGCGCCTGCCGCACTTCTGTAGCCTATCAAAGGTCCTTGTCTTGAGCCCTTGCAGCACTTCAGCGTTCACCCTCTCAGCTTGTCCATTGCTTCTGGGATGAGCAATAGAGGCGAATAAAACCTTGCTTCCGAGGGCTTGAATGTATTGCATGAAGGCGCGGCTTGTGAACTGGGTGCCATTGTCAATGATGACCCTGGTGGGTACTTCGAAGCGGCACACCAGTCCTTTCAGGAACTTGATAGCTGACTGTGTGGTCACCTTCCTCACGGGCTCCACCTCTGGCCACTTTGTGAACTTGTCGATGGTGACGTACAAGAACTCAAAGCCCCCGGTAGCACGGGGGAAGGGGCCCGAAATGTCAAGCCCCCAGACTAAAAAGGGCCATGACAAAGGGATCGTCTGGAGAGCTTGAGCAGGTTGATGGATATTCTTGGAGTGGAACTGGCAGGCTTCACATCTGTTGACTAGCTCGATTGCATCTAGGAGGGCCGTGGGCCAGTAGAAACCTTGTCGGAAAGCTTTTCCAATCAAGGCCCTTGATCCAATATGAGAGCCGCACATGCCTTTGTGTATCTCTGCCAACAGTTCCTTCCCCTCTCCCCGGCAAATGCACTTCAATTTCACACCATTGGGCCTCCTTCTGTATAGTGCGTCATCGACAAACTGATACATACTGGCCCTCCGGGCTACTCTTTCAGCTTCTTCTTGCTCTTCGGGAAGTTCTCTTGTTTGGAGGTAACGGACTATGTACTGCACCCAAGTTGGAGCCTGAGGCTCGACAACAAGGGCTAGCATCACCTCCTCATTTGTGGGAGCGCATGCCTCAACCGCGAGGATTGGTAGTTCGGCGGGAGGGTGCTGCTCGCCAAGCGAAGTGGAGTTGTTCCCGCCAACCTCACTGCCGGGGGCTTTTGGAAGCTCTGCCTGGAGAGGCTTGCCGAAGTCCAGTTTCCTCCTCTTTCTGGCCATTGTTGCCGGGGATATAGAGGGCTGAGTCAGGTGGAGAACAAAAGTCCCTGGTTCCACAGGAAGCTTCTGCGTAGCGCACTTTGACAGATGATCAACAATGCTGTTTTTCGCATAGGGTACGTGCTCTGTTTGCAATCCGTCAAAGCACTCCTCTAGCTTTCTCACTTCCTCTACGTATGCCTCCATCAATGGACTGTGATAATCCTTGTTCACTTGCCTCACCACAAGCTGTGAGTCTCCTCGTATGATCATCTTCTTAATCCCCAACTCTGTCGCGATCCTGAGCCCAGCAAGGAGTCCTTCATACTCTGCAGTGTTGTTAGTTGCCTTCTCCCGGGGGAAATGCATCTAGATCACATACTTGAGGTGCTCTCCAGTGGGTGCGACGAGGAGCACGCCATCTCCTGCACCTTGTAGTGAGAAGGCACCATCAAAGTACATGATCCATTCTAGGGGTGCTTCCTTGCCGGGGATAACCGTTTCCAGTGCCTCTTCATCTTGGGTAGGCGTCCATTCCGCAATGAACTATGCCAGTGCCCTACTATGAATGGTTGATGTGCTCTCAAACTTCAAACCAAAGCTTGACAACTCCAAAGCCCATTCCACTATTCTTCCGGTGGCGTCAGGGTTCCTCAGTATGCGCTGTAAGGGGAAGCGGGTGACAACCGTGATCTCATGGGCTTGGAAGTAATGGCGCAGTTTCCTCGAGGCCATGATGAGGCCAAAGATCAACTTTTGCATGCCAGAATACCTTGATCTAGCCCCCTGCAGTAGGGAGCTGACAAAGTACACTGGCCCCTGCACCACCTTTTTCCTTGCCGTGATCCTGGAATTGTCTCCGTCGCTTCGCTCCTCTTTGTCTTGATCTGCATCTTACCTTGCCGGGATGAGTTCACTTTCCCCTCCGGAGAGGACGGTAGCCACGGTTGCTCCTTCATCTACTTCCTGCTGCACCACCAGCACTGCACTAACCACTTGATTGGTTGCTGCTATGTATAGCAGCAATGGCTCTTGCGGCTTAGGAGCGACTAAGGTGGGAACAGAGGAAAGATAGATCTTCAAATCTTGCAGTGTAGCTTCTGCCTCCGGGGTCCACTCCACGGGCCCTGCCTTCTTCAAAATTTTAGGTGCGCTCGGCAGACATGGAAATGAACCCGCATAGCGCGGCAACACATCCAGTCAAATGCCTCACATCTTTAACTGTCTTTGGGTGCTTGAATCTGCTCGATTGCCTTGATCTTGTCGGGGTTGGCCTCTATCCCCTGGTGGGACATGAAGAAGCCAAGTAGCTTGCCCGAAGGAATGCCAAACACACACTTCTCTGGGTTTAGCTTCAAGTTGATCTTGCGCGGATTTGCAAAGGTCTCTTCCAAGTACTGAATGAGAGTTGACTTGTCCTTGGTTTTGACCACTATGTCATCCATGTAAGCTTCAATATTCCTGAATAGCTGAGACTCAAACCCTATCTGCACTGCTCTTGCAAAAGTGGATCCAACGCTCTTTAATCCTAAGGGCATCCGTACGAAGCAGTACGTGCCTCAGGGGGTTATGAACGTTGTCTTCTCCTCGTCTTCTTTGGACATGAAAATCTGGTGGTACCCAGATTAGGCATCCAAGAAGGAAAGCAGATCACACCCGGAGGTGGAATCCACGATCTGGTCGATGCGCGGCAAGGGGAACGGGCCCTTCGGGCATGCTTTATTCAGATCTGTGAAATCTATGCAAAGCCTCCATTTCCGATTTGCCTTGCGCACCCCCACTGGATTGGCCAACCATGTTGGGTGCAATACTCCTCTGACCAAACCAGCTGCCTCAAGTTTCTTGATCTCCTCGGCAATGAACTATAGCCGCTCCAAGGCTTGCTTCCGGACCTTCTGCTTGACGGGCCGGGCATGAGGGCAGATAGCAAGGTGGTGCTCGATTACCTCCCTGGGAACACCGGGGATGTCAGATGGTTTCCAAGCAAACACATCGACATTCACCCGCAGGAAGGCAATGAGCGCGCTTTTCTACTTGTCGTCAAGGGTGGAGCTGATAGTGAATGTACCATCAGCGCCAACCAGCCCTGCCGGGACCTTCTTCACAACGGGTGCAGCAACCTTGGATCTCTTGCTAGTAGAACTCTCCGGCAAATCATCGACGGGTGCAGCGTACTCCGGAGAGGCGCGTTTCCCGGATTCCTTGTCGGCATCCTTGCTAGCTTTTCTCCCTTGTTTGTTTTCCTTGACGGGGATTGCAGCTTCCGCGGCCTCGGCAGCGATCGCCTCCCGGTACATCTTGTCTACGCATATGATCGCGTCCTTCTTGTCTGATGGGATAGAAATGACGCCCATCGGTCCTGGCATCTTTAGGGTGTTGTAGGCATAGTGGGATGCCGCCATGAACTTTGCCAGGGCAGGTCGCCCGAGTATCCATTATAGGGCAATGGAAGTTCGACCACATCAAACATGATCTTCTCAGTCCGGTAGTTGAACTCCCCTCCAAACATCACCGGCAGCATGATCTTCCCCTTTGGACGACTCCTGTCGGGGTTGATTCCTTGAAACGTGCCAGTAACTTTGAGCTCTTCATTTGTTATCTGTAGCTTGCTGAGCACCTTGGGGGAAATCAGATTCAACCCGGCCCCGCCGTCAACCAACATCTTTGTGACCTTGAGGTTGCGGATTATTGGTGAAACCAACAACTCCAAGCACCCTACCACAGTGGTGCGGTCAGGGTCATCCTCTTCGTCAAAGATGATGGGCATGCGAGACCATTTGAGTGGTTTCCGGGAGTCCGCCGCTGGCTCCACAGCATTTACCTCACGCGTCCATTGTTTCAGTTGGCGGTGAGAGGAGTGCAAGGATGCACCTCCGTCAATGCATAGGGCGTCAGTGGCTTTATGAAACTCTTGCTCACTGGTTTCCTCTTCATCCCCTTCATCACTTTCGTCACCACACTCTTCTCATGGCCTTTAGCGGGTTTTCCCTGATGTTGGGGGACCTTGCCGGGGCGGCCTCGTCGGCTGCCTCGGCCCTTCCCGCCAACGCCATATTGGTCTCTCTCCCTATCACGATTCTCGTATTCAGCCTTCTGCTTCTTGACGAGTTGCTCAACTTGGTGACATTCTTGGAGATCATGGCCTTTGGTTTGATGGATCTTGCAGTACGGCCTGTCAGCCTTCCCAGCCTTCTCGGCTGCCGCGGCCCCCCGGCAGTCGGCGCATGCGGCAACCTACTTGCCGGGGGCTTCGGCCTTGGCCTTCTTGCCGGTACTCGGTGTACCCGACCCCTCGACAGCCAGCACTGCTTTCGCCTTGCGCTTCTTGTTGCGTTTCTTGTTCTTCTTCTTCTGGTCGGCGACATTGTCATCATCTTCTCCGGGTAGATGCATCCCCTCCTCCGTACGGGCACACTTATCCGCCAAGGTGTAAAGCTCGTTCACAGTCTTGGGCAACCGGACATTCATTTTGGAACGTATCCTGCGGTTGCGCACATTGGACTGGAACGCGGCAATCACAGCTGCCGGGTGGATATCTGGAATGTTCCTGTGCACCCGGCTGAACCTCTACATGTACTTCCATAAACTCTCCCCTTCCTTTTGTGGAAGGAGCTGCAAATCACTGGGCCACCCTGGTTCTTGATGGCTGCCTGTGAAGGCACCAACAAACTCATGGCACAGATCAGCCCAAGTCAAGATGGAGTTCTCCGGCAAGTGCATCAGCCACGACCTCACATTTGGCTTGAGTGCCAAAGGGAAGTAGTTGGCGAATACCTTTTCGTCTCTTCCCCCGGCGGCTTGAATAACAATGGTGTAGATGCTCAAGAACTCCGCCGGGTTCAGTCTTCCATCGTATTTCTCTGGTATCTCTGGCTTGAACGTACGGGCAGATGGCCAAACAAACTTGCCGCAGCTCATGAGTGAAGGTAGGACACCCAACCTTGAAGGGTAGGTATCCGTCTCCATCGGGCGCAGGCTCGTCGAAGTTGGGGCCATTGCGCCTGTCAGACTGGCGGTGGGTTTTGCGGCGCCGTTCTATGGTAAGGCGCGCGTCTTCCCTCCGCCTGTCCTCGAGGACCTGCCGCTGATCTCGATGGGCTCGAGGATCAGACGAAGCCATCGACACCTTGTCGTGTTCTTGGTTGTCCGGCTCTGGCAGCGGCTCCTGCGCTGGCTGTCGTGGGGGGGAATGCACCATGAGGTTGGCCCCTTCAACACGGCCAGCGGCTCGGGCCATTGTCACGGCTTGCGGATGCCGTGGCGAGCCCGCTCGTTGCGATCCCCCTGCCCCAACGAAACCAATCAAACTTTGAATTATGGCTCTCCATTCATCCATTTGGTCGGCTGTTGGCGGGAATCTCAACAGGAGCTGGGCTCGAGCCATGGCCTCCGAAGCAGTACTCAGCATGGACGACGATGCAGATCGCAACGTCGCCCGACTCCTACGGTACCGGTAGTGGCGGTGTCATGTTCTCGTCGTCGCGAGCCAGTCGCGAGGGCGACGTGACGACGAGAAGGACGCGCTTGGGGGTTGACGGCTCTGTTCGGTGCTTCGTCTTGATTGCCTTGTACTAGGGAAGGCGTGTGCCTCGTAGCTGCACCCGTAGCAGGGGCAGCTAGGAGGTCGTGGTTCATGCCGGAGCTGGCGCCATCGCTGCGGCTGCGTTCTCCGGTGAGGTGGAGAGGCGGGAATTGGATGTTCTCCCCTCCCGCATCTTGTGGAGCGTGGCTGCTAGGACGTTGTTGAAGCTATCCTCCTCCGGCGCCTGCTGCTCCCACCTCAGCCGCGGGAGGAATGACGACGGCGCCGCCTGCACCGTTCGCGTCCCCCGCGGTGTTTGCGTCCCCCGACGCCACCGCAGCCCCCATGGGATCGGTGGCTGCATGCGAGGGGGCCTTCAAGGTGGAAGGACGGGCTACTGCACCGGACTTTTTCTTGGGCGCCATGGGTGATGACGCCGTCGTCGAAGGAGATGGTGATGAAGATCGACGCGCTGTTTACGCCCTCGGGTTCGCACAAGCGCTCCCCCCTACCTGGCACGCCAAAGATGTCGTGGCTCGACACGATCACCTATGGGGCCATCGGCCCCTTTGTAGTTCGGCAAGGGGGAAGGGCACGTTGCACAAAGAGCGGAGGTCGTAGAGCAGCATGGCAATGGTGACGCGGGTGGTTTTTACCCAGGTTCGGGCCGCCGCGAGGCGTAAAACCCTACTCCTGCTTTGGTGGATTGAGTGGAAGACCGCGATGAACGCGCAGTACTCGAGCCCGGCAAGGTCGCCTCCGGGAGAGCAGCTACGCGCGTATGAGTGTACAAGGGTCCCAATCCTCTCTAAAGTTGCCACGGCCCTCCTTTTATAGGTCAAGGGGTTACTACAATGGCAAAACAGTCATTATCCAGTGACTAGATAGCCACAGTGCAATCATACCTAACTCTGCAGACAGGACAAGGTGCATTAAATGCACCGCTTAGTGTCACGTCGTGGATGTAGCCGACAAGCCTTGCCATGCCATCTAACCACCTTCTCGCCTGCCTGCGTGACACGCCTCTGGACGGGTGTCATTTAGGGGTGATATTCATTAGAAATGGCTGCCACGTGCTGAATGACTGCCACTTATCCACTTGGGGGCTCGACACTGCACCGATAAGCGACTTGTGTCACTGTGAGGTGGAGCGGTGGAACCCTGGCGGGATAGCAGGCCACCAACGTCTCGGCAACCCTTGCCGGGAGGTCTTGGGACTTGCTCTTGGGGTGACCTCAACCTGACCAGGCTCGCCTGCCCAGCAAGGGAGGCTTTTCCCTTGGTGATATCTCGCTGTCTAGGCTTGTCTTGGTCTTCTTGATCCGCCCATTGATTCCTCAAAAAGCTATTTCTCTTGCCTGGCCTTGTCTTGGATGTTGGAGCCTTGCCCTTGAGCCTGTGTACAGTCAGGGCAACATACTGTTGGACATATGCCCTAGAGGCAATCATGTATGATGATATTTCCTATGTGTTTATGAATAAAGATAGTCCTTGGACATTATCAATGATGTGTATCAACAAGTACGTGACTTGTTTGTGGGACTATGCATTGTATGATGACTGTCCTAAAGGGTCCCTAGTCGAAAGGGCTGTATGGATGCGCAGCCGACTAGACTAGCATATGACACGGTCAATGGCTTGGTCTCACTAGCCATGGAGGATTGGATGCTAACCGGATAATATGGACTCGGAAGGGTCTAGTTGGATTCGACATAGTCAGATCCGAGTTGAGATAAGGTCCGAGTCGGACAGACCCAACTATGAGACACAGCGATATGTCATCTGTGAGTCTCTAGTACAACATACGTTCTTTGTCCTAAGACCTGAGCTGGCGCATGTACTCGGGATGGTGACGGACCTGCTTTGGGCCAACCAAACGCTACTCCGTGACTGGATAGTTACAAAGGTAGGCTTCGGGCTTGTCCAGACCCATGCTGCGAGACATGGTCGAGCAATATGGGATTTGCCCCTCCGATCAGGAGAGATATACTCTGGGCCCCTTGTGTGATCCGACCAAGATAAGCATGACCATGCGACAGGGATTATGAGATAATCCGGTTAGTGGTCGGCATCACAGGAACGAAAAAGAGGTCGGGCTAGCACAAGGATGACAGACTCGCCTTGAGCCCGACAACATATATCATGTGGCAAAGGGAACAGAAGTGTGACATGTTGTACAGGTTCGCCTAACCAACTTCATCGGACACTTGGAGTCGGCATGCTTTGCTAGAGGCCGCTGCTGACTAGCTGAGTCGGATGTCATCTAACTCGCGACCAAGTGAACGAGAACCTAAGGGGTCGCGCGCTTAAGGGAAGGAACCTGTGAGGCCGGATCGGACTCCACGAGTCAGATGTGATCCTACTCGGACTCGGATCCAGGCCGAACATATTTTGGGCTTTAGGGTCTGTGCGAGGCCCAAGTGTTGAGCCTGCGACGGACGCCTATATAAAGTGGGGGTGCGGCAAACTCATGCAGTTGATCGCTTCGGCGCTGTCACTAGTGTTTGCATGTGTTGGGAATAGCCACCTCCACTCACCGCCGACTGTGCGATCGGACCTAGCAGTCCGTCGCATGGTGTTCCTCCTGCACGTGTGGATACCATTAGAGGCGGTGCACCTGCGCCGCTCCGGTGAACTTGTACGCGGGATCCATGACCAGCTATTCAAGGGAGATCGGACGAGGAGGAGACGACTCTGGACGCGCTGCCCCAACTCTACTTCCGCTGCACGGCACTGCGCGTCTAGTGGTAAAGATCTGTGATCCATCTTCCGTAGCATGTTCTTGGTTGTTCTGTGCGTAGGAAAATTTTAATTTGCAGTCGACGCACCCTACCATAGAACCCAACAGATACACCAGGGGTTTGTTGCACCGATAGTGTGCAAAGATAACCATTGCATGCATGTGTCCCAAACATATTTATGGAGGTGCGTGATGCATGCATATGTGTTGAATTAATACCTCTGCTATAGGAAAATTTTAATTTGCAGTCGACGCACCCTACCGTAGAACCCAACAGTGGTATCAGAGCCTCTGCTATAGGATTTGGATTCAGATCGTATGCATATTAGATATGTGGTGGCGGCAGATGAGATCTGTTGTCGTTAATGAAATCGGCTGTGTGCACGGTTGATGAGATCAACTGCACACGGGGAATGATGTGGCTATGTTTTCTGATGATCGGGATCGATGAGGTTGTGACACAACCTACCCCTACCGGTCGGTATCCGCCATCGGGGTTAACAATGAAACGTAAATCCGAATCGGATTCGTGATGATCGATAAGATCGGTCAGATCAAAAAATTCGGTGTGATCGGAGTACAGATGGGATCTGTGATTTCCGAAAATGTCGGGCACTGCCCGCACCAGCGAGGGGCACTGCCCCTTCGAACCCCGCGAGGGACCGTTGTGTGCGTAGCGCCTTGTATTTTGTACACGATCACTCAAACCGGTAGAATGCGATTCTATGCATAACTTTATTTTGCAGGGTTTGATGTGAATAGTATGGCTCATGTGTATGTGATGCATGTGTGTAAATTATACATCGCCTACGTGTCATGTTTGTCAGCCGGCAGGAGCCAAAGTGCTGTCATTATAATGTATAACGACCTGCGTGTCGACTTGTGACTCTATGTAAAATTCATTACTAGTTGTAGTAGTTGGATGATAGAGATCAGGTTGGTGGCTTGGCGTCCCGGCGTGACAAACAAGATGGAGTTCCTAGATGGTCATCGGAGTCGGAGCCGACCTGGAAGAACATCCATGAAGGAGCCATACTATTTCACAATATATGTTTATTTGTGATTGTTATGCTTCTTGTTTTCTATGCATGTTAGAATGATAGAAAGATCCCTCGTTAATATCAAGCAATTTGCCATTCCTGATGTTGCACCTTCGCAAGTCAAGTACGTCTAGTGGTGGGCTCATAAAATTGGGGTGCTACTAGGTGTCCTTGAACTGAAGGGTTCGTGTCGGACATGGACATGCACTACATCAGGTTAACTTGACAAGGCTATCAAAACGGTTTTGGGCTTTGTGGCAAAGAAGGTTGGGGCCGGGGCATGAGATACCTTCCCGACCGACAGGAGTCATATAGAGATACGATTAGCAAGGAGTTGCTTACCGGATAGGCATGTTGTCTAGCAGTGATGCTAAAGCTCACTAGTCGCATGTGCTAGTCGGATCCTGAATCACTGAGAGTTTGCGGAGGGATGCCGACTTCAGTGGGAGTATTTATATTTAAGGCTTGAATTACTCTACATAAACACATTGCTTAGTGATTGCATATTTTCTGTTGTAGATCAATGGCACCACCTACTCAACCCAACTTTGCATTGAAATCAATTCTAGAAAAGGATAAACTGAATGGAACAAACTTTACCACCTGGTATAGAAATTTGAGAATTGTTCTCACGCATAATAAAAAGAAACATGTTCTAGAGGATCCACTTCCAGAGGAACCTGCCGATAATGCTAATGCCACAACCAAGAATGCCTACCAGAAACTCATTGATGAATCAACGGAGATCAGCTGTCTGATGCTGGCTTGTATGGAGCCTGATTTGCAACAGCATTTCGAAAATGTTGAGGCTTACGATATGATCGAGAGTCTGAAGAGCATGTTTCAGACACAGGCTAGGACCGAATGGTTCAACGTCTGGCGATCCTTGATGGATTGCAAGCTGAAGGAAGGTGATCCACTGAGCCCACATGTGATCAAGATGATCGGATATGTGCAAGCTTTGGATCGGTTGGGCTTCCCGCTCTTGGATGAGCTGGCTACTGATGCAGATCTGGGTTCTCTTCCGCCCAGCTATGGGACGTTCATGTCAAACTATCATATGCATGGCCTAGATAAGAAGCTCACTGAATTGCATGGGATGCTCAAAGTGGTAGATCAGGATATTAAGAAAGGCACGCATCAAGTGTTGATGGTGTAGAAATCGGCTAAGTTCAAGAAGAGTTGGTCCAAGAAAAAGGCTAAGGCAAAGGGCACAAAGATGGTAACCTCTGCTGCTACGCCAAAGTCAGGACCGGACTCGAACACCATTTGCTATCATTGCAAGGAGACTGGTCACTGGAAGAGGAACTGTAGCAAGTGGCTTGCAGAGCATGGCAAGAAGGCCGGAAATGCTTCTTCAGGCAAAGGTACACTTGTTGCATATGTTATAGACATTTACCTTGCTAACATACCTAGTAGCTCTTGGGTATTTGATACCGGATCGGTTGTTCATATTTGCAACTCGATGCAGGGGCTGGTAAGAACTAGGCGTGTGGCACAAGGGGAGATTGACATCAGGGTCGGCAACAAAGCAAGAGTTGCTGCATTGGAGGTCAACACGATGCAGCTCCAGCTTCCATTTGGATTTATTTTGGAATTGAATAATTGTTATTACATTCCTGCACTTAGTTGGAACATTATTTCTGCCTCATGCTTGATGAGTCCGGGTTATGAATTCAATTTAAAGGACAATGGTTGTTCATTTTATTTGAATGGTATGTTCCACGGCTATGCACCCATTGTTGATGGGCTTTTTATATTGAATCTAGAAACGGAACCGGTCTATAACATGAATGTCAACAGGCATAAGCCTAATGAAATAAATCTGAAATACTTCTGGCATTGCCGGCTTGGACACATTAGTCTGAAACGCATGAAGAAGCTCCATGATGATGGGCTCCTAACTTCGTCCGACTTCAGGTCGTTCGAGACATGCGAATCATGCTTGCTTGGCAAGATGACTAAGTCTCCTTTTGCAAAGAGTTGTGAGAGGGTGTCCGAGCTATTGGAGCTTATACACAGCGATGTGTGTGGTCCAATGAGCACAACTGCTAGAGGTGGCTATCAGTACTTCGTGACTTTTACCGACGACTTGAGTAGATATGGATATATCTATTTGATGAGGCACAAGTCAGGAACTTTTGAAAAGTTCAAAGAGTTTCAAAACGAGGTTGATAATCAGCTTGGCAAGACTATAAAGCTTCTACGATCTGATCGTGGAGGTGAGTACATGAGCTAGGAGTTTGATGATCATCTGAAAAGCCGAGGTATAGTACCTCAGCTCACACCTCTAGGTACGCCACAGAGAAACGGCGTGTCGGAATGGAGGAATCGTACCTTGTTAGACATGGTTCGATCCATGATGAGCAAATCAGATTTACCCTTGTCATTATGGGAATACGCTTTAGAAACTGCAGCTTTCACACTTAACAGGGTACCGTCAAAATCCGTAGACAAGACACTGCGTGAGATGTGGACCGGGAAGAGTCCCAGTTTGTCTTTTCTAAAGATTTGGGGTTGTGAAGCATTTGTCAAGCGACTTATGTTAGACAAGCTTACACCCAAGTCGGATAAATGCATATTCATGGGATATCCAAGGGAAACCTTGGGATATAGCTTCTACAACCGGGAAGAGAACAAAGTGTTTGTTGCTCGGAACGGGGTTTTCCTTGAGAAAGAGTTTCTCAGTCGGGAGGCCAGTGGGAGGACGGTCCGACTCGAAGAAATTCGAGGACCACTCGGGGATGGCTCAACTGATGATGAGATCATACCGGATTCAGTCAGGGAACCCGTGGTGGAAGCGGCACCTGAACCACGGAGGTCGGAAAGATTGTGCAGAGTGCGTGATGTATTGTTGCTAGAAAGCGACGAGCCGGCCACGTATGCGGAAGCGATGGTGAGCCCAGATTCCGAGGCATGGCTGGAGGCCATGAGATCCGAGTTAAAGTCCATGGATGAGAATCAAGTCTGGGACTTGGTTGATCTGCCGCCTAGCATAACAGCCATTGGTTGCAAATGGGTCTTTAAGAAGAAAACCGATGTGGATGGAAATGTTTAGATCCACAAAGCTCGGCTTGTCGCTAAAGGTTATGGAAAAGTTCAAGGAATTGACTACGACGAGACTTACTCGCCGGTAGCGATGCTGAAATCGGTGAGGATCATACTAGCTATAGCTGCATATTTCGATTACGAGATATGGCAGATGGATGTCAAAACGGCTTTCCTTCACGGAAATTTAACCGAGGATGTGTATATGATATAGCCCGAGGGTTTTGTTGATCCGACTAGCGCTGGTAAGGCATGCAAGCTCAAGAGATCCATTTATGGGTTGAAACAAGCATCTCGGAGTTGGAACATTTATTTTGATGAGGTCTTCACTAGTCTCGGTTTCATCAAAAGCGAAGAGGACGCTTGTTTACACAAGCAGTTAAGTGGGAGCTCGATAGTGTTTTTGATCTTGTATGTGGATGACATACTACTGATCAGAAATGATGTTTCGATGCTGAACTCGGTCAAGGAGTCATTGAATGGCAAGTTTTCAATGAAGGACCTCGGTGAAGCAGTTTACATATTGGGCATTAAGATCTATAGAGATAGATCGAGGAGGCTGCTCGGCTTAAGCCAGAGCACGTACATAGATAAAGTGTTGAAGCGGTTCAACATGAGTGAGGCCAAGAAAGGGTTCTTGCCTATCTCACATGGTATAAGGCTAAGCGAGACTCAGAGTCCTTCGACATCTGATGAGCGAAGCAGGATGAGTTGGATTATGTATGCCTCGGCAATCGGATCCATCATGTATGCCATGATATGTACATGGCCTGATGTTGCTTTTGCAATAAGCCTAACTAGCAGATACCAGGCCCACCCAGGTGAGAGTCACTGGGCAGCGGTGAAGAATATTATGAAGTACTTGAAAAGGACTAAGGAAATGTTTCTGGTTTATGAAGGTGAGGAAGAGCTCATCGTAAGGGGTTACGCCGACACTAGTTTCAAAACCGACAGAGATGATTGTCGATCACAGTCCAGATTTGTGTATGTCATG
This sequence comes from Thinopyrum elongatum, assembly GCA_011799875.1. Classification (NCBI taxonomy): domain Eukaryota; kingdom Viridiplantae; phylum Streptophyta; class Magnoliopsida; order Poales; family Poaceae; genus Thinopyrum; species Thinopyrum elongatum. Next base: position 453,725,511 of record CM022300.1, on the reverse strand, counting down.
AATGGAGGAGCAGTGAGCTGGATGAGTTCCAAGTAAGATACGGTGGCCGATTCTACCACAGAAGCCAAATACATTGCGGCTTGTGAAGCTGCAAAGGAAGGTGTTTGGATCCGGAACTTTCTGGATGATCTTGGTATTTTCCCAGCCTCGGTAAAACCGTTGGACCTTTATTGTGATAATTTTGGTGCCATCGCACAAGCCAAGGAGCCGAGGAATCACCACAAGACCAGACACATAGATCGAAAATGTCACCTGATATGAAAGATCGTAAAGAGTGGTGATGTAGAGTTATGCAAAATTCACACTGATGCAAATGTTGCGGATCCGTTGACTAAGCCGCTTCCACAACCCATGCATGAGGGGCACGTTAGAGCAATGGGCATACGATGTCTATTTGATTGACTCTAGTGCAAGTGGGAGACTGTTGGAGATATGCCCTAGAGGCAATCATGTATGATGATATTTCCTATGTGTTTATGAATAAAGATAGTCCTTGGACATTATCAATGATGTGTATCAACAAGTACGTGACTTGTTTGTGGGACTATGCATTGTATGATGACTGTCCTAAAGGGTCCCTAGTCGAAAGGGCTGTGTGGACGAGCAGCCGACTAGACTAGCACATGACACTGTCGATGGCTTGGTCTCACTAGCCATGGAGCATTGGATGCTAACCGGATAATATGGACTCGGAAGGGTCTGGTCGGATTTGACATAGTCAGATCCGAGTTGAGATAAGGTCCGAGTCGGACAGACCCAACTATGAGACACAGCGATATGTCATCTGTGAGTCTCTAGTACAACATACGTTCTATGTCCTAAGACCTGAGCTGGCGCATGTACTCGGGATGGTGACAGACCTGCTTTGGGCCAACCAAACGCTACTCCATGACTGGGTAGTTACAAAGGTAGGCTTCGGGCTTGTCCAGACCCATGCTGCAAGACATGGTAGAGCAAGACGGGATTTGCCCCTCCGATCTGGAGAGATATACTCTGGACCCCTCATGTGATCGGACCAAGATAAGCATGGCCATGCGACAGGGATTATGAGATAATCTGGTTAGTGGTCGGCATCACTGGAACGAGAAAGAGGTCGGGCTAGCACATGGATGACAGACTCGCCTTGAGCCCGACAACATATATCGTGTGGCAAAGGGAACAGAAGTGTGACATGTTGTACAGGTTCGCCTAACCAGCTTCATCGGACACTTGGAGTCGGCATGCTTTGCTAGAGGCCGCTGCCGACTAGCCGAGTCGGATGTGATCTGACTCGCGACCAAGTGAACGAGAACCTAAGGGGTCGCGCGCTTAAGGGAAGGAACCTATGAGGCCGGATTGGACTCCACGAGTCATATGTGATCCTACTCGGACTCGGATCCAGGCCGAACAGATTTTGGGCTTTAGGGTCCGTGCGAGGCCCAAGTGTTGAGCCCGCGACGGACGCCTATATAAAGTGGGGGTGCGGCACACTCATGCGGTTGATCGCTTCAGCGCTGTCACTAGGGTTTGCATGTGTTGCGAATAGCTACCTCCACTCACCGCCGACTGTGTGATCGGACCTAGCAGTCCGCCGCACGGTGTTCCTCCTGCACGCGTGGATACCGTTAGAGGCGGTGCACCTGCACCGCTCTGGCAAACTTGTATGCGGGATCCACGACCGGCTGTTCAAGGGATATCGCACGAGGAGGAGACGACTCTAGACGCGCTGCCCCAACTCTACATCCGCTGCACGGCACTACGCGTCTAGTGGTAAAGATCTGTGATCCATCTCCCGTAGCATGTTCTTGGTTGTTCTGCGCGTAGGAAAATTTTAATTTGCAGTCGACGTACCCTACCGTAGAACCCAACAGATACACCAGGGGTTTGTTGCACCGATAGTGTGCAAAGATAACCATTGCATGCATGTGTCCCAAACATATTTACGAAGGTGCGTGATGCATGCATATGTGTTGAATTAATACCTAATGCACAATATTGATGTGGTGCATGCGTTCAAAATCGCACATGTCCCCACACAGAGCAAGAGGTTCATGACGTGTCATGTGCTCTCCCTCCCCTTCGATCCAGCGGGATGGATTCATGTGTACACACATGCGCTATTATATATGTAATCTCACCTATATCACGAGACAAGCAAAAAAATTAATCCCCTCCAAAGTCAAAATAATTAACCTCTCTCATTGTCGGTGAAAGTGATGGACCAAGCGAGCCGACAGATGGAAGCATCGCCGATAACCACGTGAGTTAGTGCCATAGGACAACCACCATCGCTTGCATGTGTGCCAAAACATATATATGGAGAGGTGTATGGTTGTGATGTTTTGAATACCTAATGCACAACCTTTGATGTGGCATTTGCCTCAAAAACCGCAAAGTCCCCACATAGAGTGAGGTTCATGTGTGACACCTAGTATATGTTGATCCCATCTCCCCTTCGACACGTACTATATATATACTCCTACCATAACACAGCCCTAAAAGAATTAATCCTCCGTGTTTGTCAAATGTGCCTCTCTCTCTCTCGTTGGGTCAAAGTGATGGAGGACGACCTCTCGCGGGCCCACAGATGGAAGCGCCGCACGCGAGTGAGTTCCTATAGGGCAACCACCGCCTACATGGTATTGCATGGTGTTTGAATACCAATGCACAACTTTGATGTGGCACCTGCCTCGGGAACCAGAAAGTCCCCACATGGAGCGAGGTTATGACACACACACACACACATCTCGCACCACCACCTTCACTCTGAGGCATGTCAAACTTTTTCTGCAGTGAACATGTGACCAAAGGAGTGTCGTGTTAAAGTTTGAAAAAAACAGAGATCATTCGACCCGTTTTATACATTGATTGATTTCCTAGGGATTTAATGTGCAAAAATCAAATTTGAGCTACATGTGCACCAAAATGGATTGCAAAATCATATGTGTGTCCCTCGGTGCATGTTTCCCCATGAAAGAAATTTCAAAACATTGAGAATATTGATTTTTAAAATTCAGTAAATCCAAACTTTAGTTGAAATTCATGAAACTTATCGTGGTGTCATATATGGACACCAGTAGACTGTGATATTGTATTTTTTTCGTCAAATTTGAGACAAGTTTTGATATAATCTACTTACAAACGGGAGATTGTTAATAACTTGCAACCAATATCTCATACAAAATATTTATTCGGACCGTGTGTATTAGACCGTGCCATGCTTCGGTTAAGCAGTAAAGCGGCAGAATGAATCATCAAAAAAATATATATATATATATGTGCCACGCGCCTCGTGTGGCGTGCGAGAAGGCGTGAGTTGACGAGATGCATGCGAGTAGTCCGCCACGCAGGCAGACCAGGAGGCATGCGTGCAGGCATGTGAATTGACGGGAGGCGTTTTCACTGCGCAGTTTCACCGGAAGGCATGCGAGTAGCTGTGTGAAATGATGGTATAGGAATGCCAGAAGTCCGCCGCGCAGGCTCACCGGGAAGTGAGACAGCCTTTGACCGCCGTCTGCCTCGCTCCCACTGGTCTGTATTAATGGCGCCCCCGAGCGGCCGCACCCCCCATCCTCGCCACACACACAATCCTCTCTCTCCGCCCGCATCCTCGACGCCGCTCTTAGTCCTCAAAGCCGTCAGTGTATGAGGATGCCGCCGAAGCGCCCAAACGGAGGGAGTGGCGATGCCGGGGCTGCTAAAGCACCGGAGCATGGCATGAATATGCAGACAGGGGTTTTCATCGCCGCCGACGAGGTGGAGAACGAGGCTGCCAACAAGCAGAGGTGGGTCGAGAAAGAACCGCAAGCGACTCCAGCAGGCCTAGACTTCATCAGCAGCCTCCCCGATGATATGTTGACAGTCATCATATCCCTCCTCCCAATCAAATATGGGGCGAGGACAACCGCCCTTTCCCGGCGGTGGCGCCCCCTATGGCTCTCCACCCCTCTCGACCTCCTCGACGCCCATGAGCTCTGCCATGGCTATCGCAAAAGCTTGGATGCGTTCTCCCAGATCCTCGGCAGTCACCAAGGCCCAATCAGAGGCCTTATCACGGGCAAGTTCCGTTCCAATGGCGAGGACCGAGCCAAGCTTGATGAGTGGTTCCGATCCCCCGCCCTAGATCAGCTCGAGGAGCTCAGTTTTAATGATGGGCATATGCGCTCGCTGCCAACGTCCACGCTCTGCTTCACGCCCACGCTGCGCCTCACCAAGTTCATGAATTGCCATTTCACCCCCCCTTAATGACGCGTCTGCTCTTTTTCTACCACGACTGAAGCACCTTGAGCTCGTCGTCGTCTGTATCCCAAAGGATGACATGGAGTGCCTGCTCTGCAGCTGTACTGCACTCGAGTTCCTTCGTCTTCAGGCGATGAATTGGTCGAGTAGCTTCCACATCACATCCATGACTCTTCGGACTATTTATGTGTGTTGCTGGTGCTGCAACGAGAGATCACAAAAGGTGGACCACAATATGGTCAATGAGGACACACCTTCACTTGAGAGATTACTTGTAGTTGATCAACAAGGTCCAACAAGAATCAATATCATTTCTGCGCCGAAATTGACAGTGGTGGGCTACTCATCTGTCAAATACTTTCAGGTACAACAGTCGCCTTCTACCTCTCCTTCTTGATATCAACATTATTTCAAATTTTGAAGATGTATGTTCGTCTGTCATCCAGAAAAGCTTCACCCAGATTCTGCGCACAGTGAAGGTCTTGGCACTAGAATCTATCGGCCCCAACCTGGACCAAGTTGTCAGTTTCCTGAGATGCTTTCCGTGCCTGAAGAAGTTGTATATCGAGGTGATGTTCCTTTCCTGTTAAATATTAACCATAAGGGAGTTCAATTTTTGGCACCTTTTCCCAAGTTTAGAATGACAATGTACTACGATTTCTGAAGGAATTTCGGAGGATTTCAGGAAATACAGCCCCCACCCCATATTGGTTGCTTGATTCTTATGGTTACAATCCATAAGCATTTCTCCTTTGGATTCATCTGTACTAGTTTTCTTAGGGAATTTTTCATCCACTCCAACCTCTTGTGAAAAAGGCTACATTTTTCTAGATTGTAATCAAATGCCCATGTTAATCATGTCAGATCGAAGATGCATGGCACGTTGGTGCATTCTACAAATCCTGCAAACCTAATAGGCATGTAGTAGTGTTCAAAACAGCATGTAGGCACTAACACGTTCTCTTCTTTTGCAGATAATAATAGGCCCGGTGGTGGATAATGTTTATAATGACAATCACATCGAATGCCTGGATCTGCATCTCTCAAAAATTACTTTGAACTCCTACCAAGGGACCTTACCGGAGATTATACTTGTCTGGTTCTTTGTTGCCAGAGTAAGGGTGCTGAAGGTAATGAGGTTGAACATGCATTTAAATAGGAAATATGAATGGTTTGTTGATCAGAGCCGGCAGCTACTGCAGAATGGAAGAGGCTCCAAAAAAGCTAAACTTCGTATTGAAACTGCATATGACAAAGTAATTGGAAGTCATTATGTCAACCCCATACATGACTTGTCAGCGGCTGATCCCTTTGCAGAAATGACGAGGTTTCGAAACCGGCCTTACTATTTGTATTTTTGTTTGAACCTCTCTTATATCCATGTTCAGCTGATCAGCACGGGCGTTTGCAGCTGAATGAGCTGAATTTCATTTCTAATATCAGTTTGAACCTTGTAATCTTCGAATTTGGGCCATGTAACTCTGGAATTTGAACCTTGTAATATTTCGGGCTTTTGTGACCTTAATATGCAATAGACTTAGATTTTATTAACCATTCACGACCAGGGATCCAGCCGGAAGCAGAGCAATGGCAAACGTCGTCGCAACAAGATGTAGATATGCTCGTTTCTCCTAGTTTAGTATGCATGTAATTGCTTACTTTGATGTATGAAAATGTTATGTGTGTAGTCACTTATGTAATTGTATGCTTAATTTGGTTATGCAATACTGTTCTTATAAGTATATACTAGAAAAAATGTCCGTGTGTTGCAACGGGAAAAAAAAATAACACAAGCTCCTAACCCAATAATAACCATAGCTCAAGATCCGAACTATAACCTATACATTCGTCCATCATACTACCTCTCGCAATTGACATCAAATGTCATGGACTTGTTCCACTGAGTGTCATGGACTTTTTCCACTGAGATAGGATGGGTCCCTCACATGTCCCTGCATGACCACTTAGTGTCTAATCGCCGCCTAATGGGCGCCAATTTGTCGCACCACACATGCACACAACTCGAGGCCATGGGGTCTAGGGTCAAATTTTCTCTCCATGACTTTGGTTTCTCCTCCCCTCGATTTGCCAACAAAACCGAAGCTCAAATCAGTCTTCCACCCTATTTGAGCCTTCTTGAGGCACCAACCGATTGGAAGGAAGCCCAACGGCTCATATTTTCATAGTCTGAAAGAGGTTGCACGGTTTGGACTTCAGATTCGAGATGGATCATATTGAAACTCGCATTGAGCACTGTGACAAAGAAAAAAAAGCAAAAAAAAACACAAAACCAAATGAAGCATGTAGTTAGTTCTGTGGACTTAAAAAAACTGATTTAAGTACAATACAACATGAATCACATACTTGCGCCCTGGTTAACATGTTTGCTACCACAAATGATTTACATTGTAACACTAAGATACAAACAACAATAGATGTCCCAGCCTTTTCTTAAAAATGAAATTATTTGCATCGAACAAAGGCATCATTAAGTTCTCAAGTAACACCAACTTTACTGTACACCCTTTTTTCTGTTCCAGTTCTGATAATATGACTACGTACAATTTGAGGTTGATTCACACCTACATGAAACCTACGGTTGGTCCTCTAATTCGTTTGATGAAGTTAGAATTCTTTTTGAATGCAAAAAATCTGTTGGGACCACTTCTTATCAGCAGATTGTTAGCTGGAGTAGAAGCATATAAAAGTAAAAAAACGTAAGTACATATATGTTCACTAAACGCAGGTGAGTACCTAACATATTTAGGGGTATCCAAGGTTTTATGTCTGTTCATCAAGAAGATATGCATGGACAGATATCTTGATGAACGGAAGCAGTGGCAATAGCAGAAGGATTGCTGAAAAGAAACATTATTGATTCAATATTCAGTCAAAGCTTTTTATCACCAAACAGGGACAACCAAAGTGCTAGTCTGGTACTAACTTTCATCCACCCCACCGCATGAATAACTTCAACATTGCACGACGACGAATGGCGAGAGTGCGCAGTCAAGAAAAAAGCAGGAAAAACAACAAACATGTGTCCGACTGAAAATGTAACTTTAACTATCCGACTAAAACCACAAACAGCTAACCCAACAGTCACTCGCTGTTGCAAGACAATGCGACTTTAACTATTCTGACTGAAACCACAAGCTACAGGCCTGAAGAAGAGATGGCTCAAATCCTCAACTTAACTAACTGGCCACTTCTATTGCTGGAAAAACATCTCTCTCCGTAGCACAGTACCATCAGGTGACACGAGCCGGCAGCCAACAAACCAGCTTTGTTCGGTCAAAATTAGATCCCAGATGAATCCCCAAATCAAAGCAGGACAGCACCGCACCAGCAGATTACAACCTGATCATAGAACATGAAGCAAAACATAATTGTGGAAGACTGAAGATTATGTGGGCTTGTTGATTCCAGCCTGGAGATTTGAATCCCCGAAAATAGGGCAGTATTAAGATTTAGATTTCTAGAGTTGTTACACTTTTGTTTGTATACCTGTGCAAAACAAAATTTAAGTACAGTTAAATCCTATTAACCTAATGCAATAATTCAAAATAATCAACCGAATTGCATTTACTGAACATGAGAACTTATTCTTGAAATATGTCAGAAAGGAGATCAGACACCATCAACAATAGGTTAATTAGAAAATAAATGACATGTCAATTGGCATAGAAAATCTTCAAGTCATATTTGACATGAAAATTTGACTATTACAAATGGCAATTAAATTACACCAGAGAACGAAAACATCAAGAAGATAGAGAGAAAATGGACCTGAAAGAACCACCTGAACATACAATTGCACCAACAGGAAAGAAATCCATTCACTCTGTCGAGATACGACGAGCGGGCTATTTGTACGTAGTGGAGTATACATACGGCATAATTTGATGTCATCGGTTCATCAATTGATTGAAAAGAAAAGGTTTAGACCAAGCATGCATGAGCACATCCCAGGAGGTCCTAGCATTGACTTCCTACACCTATAACAGATTTTAGTACCATGGAGCAGTATTTTCCATATGTGATCATCCTTCCCTACTTATCCGGTCATGTGAAGTTTAACAAGCCAATGCAAGTTTTAACTGTCGGACTGAAACCACACACTATAGGCCTGAAGAACAAGGCAAAGAATCCTCAAATTAACTGACCGGCCACTTGTACTGGAATAACATATCTCTCCGTAGCGCATTATAGCATCATGTTAAACCAAACAGCAGCAAACAAACCAGCTTTGGCCAATCAAAAATAGATCCCATAGGAGTTCCCAAATCAAAGCAGAGCAACACTGCACCAGCAGATTACAACCTGATCAGAGATGCCAGCCCAAGGGCAAGGAGAAGAGGGCATACGTTGGTGGTCGTCGTCGGATCCTCGTGAACAGCCTGGCCTACCTGCAGCTCATCCAGAGAATATCGTAGATTTTGCTGCAAGAGCCCAACTTGCCACATCAATGACCAGCAGTCCACCTGCAAGAGGGCACAGGTGGAGGCCATGACGGCCATCGTCAACGATGTCGCCTACCTCACCGGCTCCCAGCTCGCCACTGCCAAGGCCTACCGCAACATCAAACTCCCAACAACACTAAAACTTTTGGGTACATCAACCTGGCTTTATGGAGTGTGTTCAGGAGGTTTGGCAAAAACCTTCTCACAAAACTCATATTTCAGCAATTATAATGGACAAATTAAAGTCATTGAGGTTTGCTCTTAAGAAATGGCAGAAGGGTTTGTCACATATTAAAACACTGATTGAGAAGTGCAACTGGGTGATCCTCTGGTTAGATAATTTGGAAGATTTCAGATCCTTGTTCAGAACTGAATCTAATTTCAGGAAATTGGTGAAGATGCATCATGAGCACCTTCTACATTTGCAGTTTTTATACTGGAAGAAAAGATGCACTATTAGATATATCAAAGTTGGTGAAGAAAACTCAAAATTCTTCCAAGCCATGGCAACTGAAAGATATAGAAAAAATTCTATTGCCAGTCTGCAGCTGTCTGATGGTACAGTTTCTTCAGATCATGGAATGATGGCCAAGGAATTTCTGGAGATTTTTAAGAGCGGAATGGGAACTGTCAAGCCAATTCTGATGGGCAATGACATTCTCTCTCTTATTCCTCGGGTGCAGGGACTGGAAGTGCTCACAAAGCCCTTTGAAGTTAAAGAAATTGAACATGTTATTAGGGATTTGCCAATTGACAAGGCACCGGGACCTGATGGCTTTAATGGGCTTTTTATGAAGAAGTGTTGGCCGATCATTTCCAGTGATTTCATTACACTGGTGAAAGAGTTCCATGCTGGAACTGCTCAGTTGGAAAATCTCAATGAGGCCTTCATTACATTGATCCCTAAGAAGTTATCACCTGAGACTACTGGAGATTTTAGGCCAATTTCTTTGACTAGTGTGGGGTTGAAATTCCTCACTAAGCTTGCTGCTAACAGGTTTCAGGATGAAATCACCAAATGTGTGCATAAGAATCAATATGGTTTTATCAAGTCAAGAACAATTCAAGACTGTATTGCCTGGACCTTTGAGTACATCCATCAGTGCAACCAATCAAAAAAGCCAATCATGTTACTCAAGCTCGACTTCGAAAAAGCATTTGATTCTATTTAGCATGAGGCAATTATAAAAATCATGGTGGCAAAGGGGTTTGACAACAAGTGGATCTCCTGGATTCAGCAGTTCTGTCATCTGCAACTTCCTCAATCTTACTAAATGGTGTACCTGGAAAGCATTTCAAGTGCAAATGTGGTGTCAAGCAAGGTGATCCTATCTCACCATTGTTGTTTGTGATTGCTGCTAATCTGTTGCAGACTATGATTAATGATCTTCTGAATCATGGCCTTCTTTCTTTGCCTCTGGCAACACATGACCCTGACTATCCAGTGGTACAGTATGTAGATGATACATTGCTTTTTGTGTCTGCTAATTCAGCTCAGTTGGAGGTTCTTAAAGCAGTTTTGAATTCCTTCTCTTTGGCAACTGGATTGCAGATCAACTTTCACAAATCCTCAATGTACCCAATTAATGTGGAAACCAATGTTGCCAATGCCCTTGCTGCACATTTTGGGTGTCAGTTAGGTGTAATGCCTTTCACATATTTAGGGTTGCTAGTGGGAATAACTAGGCCCAAAATTGTTGATTTACTACCTTTAGTTGACTGCATGGAAAGACGGTTAACTGCTAGCTCCTGGTTTCTGCCCCAAGGTAGCAAGCTATAGTTGGTAAACTCTGTGATCTCTTCTCTGCCCATTTTTTCCTTTGCAGTCTGTCTATACCACAGGGAATCCTGAGGCAACTGGAAAGAATTCAGAGGCAATGTTTGTGGAGAAAATATGGTCAGGAGAAGGGGCATTCTTTGGCTGCCTGGCCTCTGGTATGTAAGCCTAAGCTTAAGGGTGGGCTTGGAATTCTCAATCTGGGTCTGCAAAATGAAGCTCTGCTTCTGAAATACCTCAACAAATTCTATAACAGAGAAGAAGTACCTTGGGTTCATTTGGTTTTGTACTCTTATTATTTTCAGAGAGTTCCTCATGACACTACTTTGTGTGGCTCTTTTTGGTGGAGAGATATCTGCAAATTGATTGATAAATTTAGGGCTATTACTTCAGTTACAGTTGGAAGAGGAGACTCTCTGCTTTTCTGGTCTGACTCTTGGGAGATTGATAACTCATGCATCCCTCTCCAGGACAGATTCCCCAGGTTCTTTTCTTTCTGCCTACAGAAGAATTCCTCTGTTATGGAAATGTTACAAGCAGTTGACTTGCAGAGCATGTTCTCTTTACCCTTGTCTGAATTGGCTTTTAGGGAGTTTAATCAGCTTTCTGGCATTCTGACTGAGATCTCCCTGGATTCTGATTGCAATGACTCTTGGGCTTGGAGACATGGGAAGAAATCTGAGAATACAGCAAAGAAGTACTATGATTTTGTCCATCAGCCAATGCCCACCAATCCCACTTTGAGTTTGGTCTGGAAGTCTTGTTGTACCATGACAATTAAAATGTTCGCCTGGCTTGTCATTATGGACAGAGTAAACACCAAGGATATGATTCAGCGCAGACATTGGAGAATTAATGATGGGCCTAAATGTGTACTCTGCCCCATGGGAGCGCTTGAGGACAGGAACCATTTATTCTTTCAATGCAACTTTAGCATGAGAGTATGGAATTATCTTCAAATAACCTGGTTGAATAGTCAGGACATGGTACACATTCCGCTTCATGCCAGGAAGGATTTTAATAAACCCTTCTTCTCAGAAGTGGTCTTCCTTACATGGTGGAATATTTGGAAAGTCAGGAATGACAAAGCCTTTAGACACATCAGACCTACTTTCAGGCAGTGGAGGAATGGATTTATCCATGACATCTCTCTCCTAGCACACAGGATCAAGACCAGACACAGAGACGCTTTGATCAAATGGATTGATTTCCTGCCTCCTTGAGGTGTTTATCCATTGTACTCTTTCCTTTCTTCTTTTTAGCTATTAGTGCTTAGATTAGCCTAGCTTGTATAGTCTTTCTTTTCTGTTTTGTTCCTTTCCTTAAGGAACCTTTTGTTTATTATTTTGCCAGTTTCAATAAAATGCTGTGGGGTGTAAGCCCTGCAGTCTTCCAGATCAAAAAAAAACACTAACTTTTCCAAATGAAGGAAGCAAAGATTATTTAACAACAATAATTTGTGTTCTCAAATTTAACATCCTTCAGAGCACCAGGGTCTCTAGCTCTCTGCCAATCTAAAGTTTCAAACGGTCCGATGCAAAAACTTCACAAAGTCACCACAAGCTTATCTTTTACTGTTTCGATTTGAAAGAACTCCTAAGAATTTCAGGTATCATCGACCCGAGCATGGAAGACAAAGCTTGGAAATGTCATGGTGATGTCACTCCTAATCGATGGTAGAATTAGTTTGAGAAATATATGCAGAACAGAGGTACTGAGAGAATGTTATAAACTGGCCACGTCTAGGATTATGATCTACAAAAATAGAACACATAATGTTTCTGGCTTGCTTGTAACTGATGCACGACCTAAAAATATTTGATGTGCTTAACATTCAAAGGACTGATGTGCTTGATGGCGATTTGAACTACATGTTTTCTTATCTTATCCATCACCGTAACCACATACAAAAATAGTATAAAATCACCATTTTGATGTAAAAAGCATCTAAATAGACGATTGGCAAAAGTACTGCACATAGCTAAATGATTTGAACTGAGTTGAGCTCTTGTAGAAGGCTGAAGGTCATGCTACCTCGTTGATTCCACCATGTAGAACTAAATTCGCGTTGTTGGTGTGGTTTTACATTTCATCAAACACCTGGAAAGATATAGTTTAATTACTACCAGTACATAGTGAGTTTGATGCTTACCAATGCCAACACTGGGAGATGAGCGGGCAGCATGTATCTTGCCAGATCAAAATTATTGCACCTTGATCCGCCATTCTGTGTCCGTAGGTGGTGTTAGACAGTGCGGACGAGGGCGCCATGTGAGATTGCATCCAGTGTGCTCAAAGGGGGCGCGTGGTGACGGAGGCCGACAGCGGCGGCTGCGGCAAAGAGGAGCAGGGTGCGTCGACGTCAAGGGCGCACACGAGTGGAGCAGGACGATGGACCGACGACCATGGCATCGGCGATGGGGTCGATCCGGCCAACTCGATCCAAAGCAGAGAAGCATGACACGGGTGTAGGATGTTAGAGATTGAGGAGGTTACGGGTTGGGGAGGGGAAGGAGAACAGGAGGTCAGCGGATGGCCGGAGAAGAAGATCGGCGGCGGCGGCGGTCGCGGCTGGAGAGGAAGCGGCCGGAGAGGACGTTGTGCATTTATTAGCCAGCTAAAGAAAGGATCGCGGGTTGAATACTAAAGAGTGCAGGGTTCTTTTAGTAAGAGTGAAACGTTTTCTCATATAACCAATTAAAAAGGAGTGCGGGTTGAATAGCGAAAACAGAAGGCACGTTTTTGCAAAAACGCCGTAACGGTGAACCCGACAAACTCAATCCGTGCTTTATTATTATTATTATATATATATATATATATATATATATATATATATATATATATATATATATATACTAGCAAAAAGGCCAGTGCATTGCAACGGGAGAAAAAAAATACCACACGCTCTTAATGTACAAAAAAATGGTCTATAATCTAAGAATTTGTAGCTACGGCCCAAACAAAGATGGTCTCAACCTATAAAAGCGCAGTTTAAGATTCTACAGGTGTTCTATTTCAACACGGCTTGCATATAGATTTAATCCATACAAAGAAACAGGCAAGTGATCATGCATTTATTCATGTCATGTTCGGAATGGGGTGTTGTTACGAGTGAGTAAAGAAAAACGACAAAAACAAACGATGACACATTAGCACACTACGGAGACATGTGTGCATCAATGGCAGTTTTTAGTTTAAGAATCACCAACTTAGGGTAACTCTTGAACACTTTTTTTCACATGCATATTTTTTAAATACGTGAAGAGTTGTTAAAAAGATACAAGATTTTTTTTGTCTAGAAAAGAAAAATTTTGTATTGTCTCCTGTGGACGCAAGTACTTGCATCCCTATTTCATCACTATTTCTTGCCATATATGTCATAGGTATTGGTCCCTGTTTCATCACAATTTATATCTTACCAACTTGTCTTTTATTTTACTTTTTGTCATGCATGCCTCCTTTTTACTTTTTTCATGCATGTCCTCTCTTTTTCTTCTTATATATAGGAGAATAGCGCAACATCTCATTTTTATCGGATCTCCTCTGCATTTTCTCTTTTATTTCTTTTATAGCGGACATCCCATCTTTATTGGGTCCTTCTTTTATTTATTGTCATGCATGTCCTTATTTATTGGGTGTCTCTAGCAAATTTATCTTCAATTTCATGTTCAATTCTGATTTTGCTGAGGTGTTCATCCTCAATCTGAATCAGTATCGGTATGAAAAAAAGACGGATAATGCATTATTGATTAATATTGCAGCCTAGATAGTATTTTATTTTTAATTTTTAACAGGTAAAATAACATCATATTCAGATTCTACATATTTTTCTAATCAAATTCCATATATAACATATTAAATTTGGAGTTACGGTTTAGAAGATATGAGTATTTAAAAAAATATTTGATATGTACTGCGGGTTTAATGTCAGAAACATTAGGGGGTTTTCTATAAAATAGCAAAACGGACTAAGAATACCTATTTCTTTTATTAGTAGGTATATATATATATATTATATAATAATTATATTAGGGAAACATGTTGATGTTCTGTAGACAGAGCATATCACATCGCACACGGACCACACTAGGGAACCCGTCGGTCATGAATTCATCAATCGCAGACGGTTGTATACCAGCAAGCGTTTGCCCACAACACACACGGCTTATTCCATCACAAACAGCTCGGGTGGATCTAATGTATGCCACGTATTGCACACGCAACTCTAATCTGATTCGTGCTTGATGTCTCCGCCATCGCTTGCACAGTTCGTCTTATTTGCCACGTATCGCTATGCCGGCCTCTGCTCGCCGTTAGGCGCCGCAACGCGCTGTGCTCGCCGTTAGGCACCGCGGTGCGCTCTGCTCGTGTCCGTTGGCATGCTCTGCTCGTGTACCTCCACGCGCTCGGCTTGTGGACAGCTTTTCCTTGCGTGTTCAACTGCTATATGCATATATATGGTTGCTCGCCGTTGAGGCGCCGCGGAGCGCTCTGCTCGTGTCCCTGCGCGCGCGCTCTGCCAGCGGTTGGGGCATGCACACGATCACGTTGGGGGCCCATATGCATGCGGTTGCGCCGCGCGCGTCGCCACGATGCAGTTACGTGCGGCACGATGGAGTTACGCGCTGCAAATTAGAACTGTCATCCGGGAGTGCGGATATTCCAGTCCGTCCAGGTTCCCCATTAATTCCCGTGGCCATTATAACCTTAGTCTCTTCAACCTTTCGATCTCGTCCCACAACACAACAAGCACACCCACGACGACACATACAGAGAGGATATCTAGCGGCGCTCCAATGGAGTTCGGCGAGCATAAAGTTGAGACCCACGCGAGGGAGACGGATCTCTCGATGGTGTACACCATCGACCCGGCCGTGGTGGAGGACTACATCAACACCGTGGAGTAGTTGCTTGCTGGAGACAAGTACAAGGTGGTCGGCATCGACCTCCAGTACACCGCCGGTCTTCCCGGCAAAGATCAGAAGGTTACCGTCGCCCAGTTGTGCATGCGCCATCATGTCCTCATCTACCACTACTACATGGCCACAGAGCCTTGCGACCATTTCACCAGGTTTGTCAACAGCACCGACTACAAGTTCGCTATGGTGGAAACCACCAACGATGTAAAAGCGCTCAGGGTTACGGGCTTGGCCTAGAAGAACCTTGTCGAAATCCGTGAGCACTACAGGGTCTGGGGCAGCACGAAGAAGGACTCCCTGGTTGAACTCACCTCGTTCATCATCGACCCCTACTACGAAAAGATGAAGTAGGATGCCAAGAGAACAAGTCCCGTATCCTGGCACGGGGCCTGGATGTGGCAACTGGATGAACCTCACCTCAGGTTCATGGCCAAGGGCGTGTACACATGCTACGAGATGCACAGGCGGATTGTTGACATGAGGAAGTGCCTCGTTACCGAAATCGACGAGGCCGGATCGATCTACAAGCAGAGCAGAAGTGGCAAGCGTCACAAGAAGTAAATGATGATCAGATGATCGTTTATCCTAGTTAATTATGCATGTAATATATAGTTGACTTTGGTGTGTGGAAATGTCATGTGTGTAGTAGCCACCTATGTAATTGGATGTTTAATTTGGTTATGCAACCATGTCCTTATAAGTGTGTGTGTGTGTGTGTGTGTGTGTATGTTGTTGTTCTGTATGCAATCCCAATGCACAACACACACGTGTTATTAGCAGCAATCGTCTGTGTTATTATCGGTCTTCGCACACATTTATGATTATAGACCTGTTTGCCGCGTATCACACATATCTTGTTAAATTGAACTGTTTATGTTATCTTGGATCAACGCCAACAGTTCATCCGAGTGAATTGTATGCCGTATATCACACACACCTTCATCTGGCTGACCGTTTCTGTTGTTCCGCCTCATCACAAATAGTTTATCCGAGTGAACTGTATGCCGTATACCGCACACGCCTCCATCTGGCTGCCCATTTCTTTTGTTCTTCCTCATCACAAACAGTTCATTAAACTGAACCGTATGCCCCGCAACGCACACGCAACTAAAATCTGAACCGTGTTTGATGTATCCGCCATCGCAAATGTTTTGCATCATTTTTTATGGTTTTTTTACATCACCGTTTGCAATTAATGCATCGCACACAGTTTTGTCAAAGGTCTCTGATTGTAGTGTCGCGTTAGCAGCATCCTGCAGTAGTGTATATATAGTACGCATTGAAGAGGGTGGCCGGGGGCAATACTATGCGTCATATAGGACAGTCACTCGCGTGCGATGCTTCCATCCATGGGGCCGCGAGGTTGTCCTCCATAACTTTGACCCAACAAGGAGGTTTCTTTTTGGGTTGTGTTGCGGTAGGAGTATATATAGTATGCGTTGAAGAGGGTGGCCGGGGGCAATACTACGCGTCATATAGGACAGTCACTCGTGTGCGATGCTTCCATCCGTGGGCCCGCGAGGTTGTCCTCCATCACTTTGACCCAACAAGGAGGTTTCTTTTTGGGTTGTGTTGCGGTAGGAGTATATAGTACGCGTCGAAGATGGGAGGAGGGGGTCGGGGCAGCACATACTACACACACATCATGAACGATCTCGCTCCATGTGGGGACTTTTCGGTTTCCGAGGCAGGTGCCACAAAGAAGTTGGGCATATTGGGTATTAAAAACATCACCAACACATTGGGCCACATGCAAACGATGGTTGTCACTCATTCGCCTGCGACTCTTCCCTCCATGGGCCCGCGAGGTCATCGTCCATCTAATATATGACACAACGAGAAAGGTAATTTGATGAACAAGGAGGATTATTTTTGGGTTGTGTTACGGTACGTAGGAGTATATATTATGTGTCGAAGATGGGAGGGGGCAATATATATGTACTACGTGTCATGAACCTCGGTTCGTGTGGGGGACTTAAAGGTTTCCGAGGCATGTGCCACATCAAAGTTCTGCATATATATTAGGTATTCAAACATCACAACCAGACATCTCCATACATGTGTTTGGCCCACAAGCAAGCGATGGCGGTTGTCCTCTAGCACTCACTCACAGGGTTATCGGCGAGATGCTTCGTCCATCTCTATGTGCCCGCTTGGTCAATCACTTCGACCGACGGTGATAGAGGTTAATTTGACTTATAATTAGTTGGGGATTAAATTTTGGTTCGTCTTATACGGTACGGTACATGCAACTATACTTGGAGTGCATGTGTACGCACGAATCCCTCCCACCGGGTCGAAGTGGGGGTGGGGGCGAGCACGCGACGCGTCATGAACCAGATCTGTGTGGGGACTGTGCGATTTTTGACGAATGGATGCGCCACATCAAAATGTTGTGCTTTTGGTATTCAAACATATATGCATGCATCACGCATCTCCATACATATGTTTGGGCCACATACATGCAGTGGTTGTCTTTGGATACTCTCCCTCGCTTGGTTATCATCGACGGCCTATATATTCATGGGCCCGCGTGGACGTCCATCACTTCGACCAGCAACATGAGAGAGGTTACCAGGGTGGATTCTTCTTCTCTTGGTTCGCATTACCGTATAGTCGTACGTCGATCATGGTGATATTCGAGACCTAAGTTCAACGGCTTGCATGCATACACATGAATCCCTATATATATATATAGTATACGCGTCGTGAAACCCTCGCTCCATGTGGGGACTTTCCGGTTCCAAAAGCACGCTGCCACATCAAAGTTGTGCATTGGGTATATTCAAACACCACATGACACTTCATACATATGTTTGGACCACATGCACACAGTGGTTTTCTTCAGGCACTCCCTCGCGTGGTTTATCGGCGACAAGCTAGCTTATTTTGTGGGGCCGCATGTGGACGTCCATGCATGACTTTGACCCAACAACAAGAGAGGTTATACGGCCAAGGTGGTGATTCTTCTTGGTCAGTCTTACAATATGCCTTGGTGAGATGCCCCCTCCCACCGACTCAAAGTGTGTGTGGGCGGGGGGCACAGTACTACTTCATACTAGATGAACCTCCGTGGTGTCGGGGATGTCCGGTTAATTTGCGATGCACATGTGCCACATCAAATTTGTGATTTGGTTATTTAAATATCACACCACATCGTTTTCACACACACACACATATCGGGCCACCCTCACATGTGGTTCGTATGTGGTCTCACCCATCTAACCCCAGAAGAACACATCTGTGGGCCCGCACACAGTCCACATTTGATCGGAACAAGGGGGTTGACCATGATTTACTCCTTTCGGTTTTGTGTTACGGTAGGGTGAGATGTCAGACCTAGCTACTTGGGGGCATGCGTTCATAGCTAGGATTCCCCTCCCGGCAACACGAATAGTGTGTGTGTGTGTTTGGGGGGAGCGGGGGGCTAGCAATAATAACGTGCGCTTTGTGTGACAGGTGCCACATCAAAGTTGTGCATTGGGTATTTGAACATCAAACCACCCTTTTCATACATGTATTTTGTCCACATGCAAGTGTGTTCGTGTTCTGACCCTTTCCCGTGTTTTTCGGCTAAATTTATAAACAGAAGACGAGTCGGACGCAGCAACCATCTGCGATCGGGTACGAAACAGACACGATTCCCTAGGACTACCCGTGTGCCGCGCCCCTTCCCCTGTCACCCACATGATCATAGTAGATTGGGCTCCACGAGGCTTCCCTCTCCCTCTCGAAAATATCTACTCCCTCGCAATCTCAAAAATATCTACCCGCCTAGATGGTTTTTCTGCTTGATAGCACACGATTAGTATGTGTGGACCGTGTGCGATGTCTGCTACTCCTGCTCTGCTTCAATCAGTAGATCCAAATTTTCAGTAGCCCCGGCATTTTATTCCCGCCTGCATCCCTCGCAATCTCAAAAATATCTGCTCGGCTGGAGTGTTTTTCTGTTTGATAGCACACGATTGTTATGTTTTAACCGTGTGTGATGTTCGTTACTCCCACCCGCTCTGCTTCAATCCCTTGATCCAAATTTTCGGTAGCCCCGCCATTTTACTCCCGCCTAGTAAAAATTTCAGTACCCGCGGCATTTCCTCAAACACCACCTTGGACCCCATCCACACACACACCTCAAATCCTTCGCTCACCCCAAATCCCGCGCTCACACACATACACACCACCCCTCCCTCGCTCCAAACCTAGCTAGGTCGCCGCCGCCGCCGTGCCGACTCCATCGTCAACCTCTGCCAGTCTGCCTGTGTAGTTTACCCATGGATATACATACCCTCGCCGCCCTGAGTTTCTTAGATGACGCCTGTGAAACGCCCCCTTTCCCAGAGATCCCCATCCCCACCCCCCTCCCCCACTCCAGAGCGTCGCAGCCTAAGCCCGGCTACGCTTCCCGGGGAGCTCAAGGAGAGAATGGCCCAAAAGAGCTTTACCGCGGCCTCTTCGCCCGACGTCGGCGAGGTGGCCACCGAGGAAGCTGACGACGATGACTGGACCTGGATTGAGCCTTTCAATCAGCGGGCTAGAGTATTCTGGCATGTCGCGAACGCCGGCTACGACATCGAGGTCGTCGACAGCGATGGCTTGACGTGGGCTATGTCATAGGTTAAGTTGCCCACCCCCAACCCTTCGGGTTCGACAGCCGTCGATCTCCTGCGGCTTGTTATGAACAATTTGCCACCCTTCATCGCCACGGAGCCCCTTTTGTCATTTCTGAAGGACATGTTCTGCGACGCTGGCTTGGGATCCTTAGCTGGCAAGTCAGACCTCATTGACGGCGACCACGAGGAGGAGCCAATTTGTGACAAGTGAGGAAACCCATGATTTGTTTTCTCGAACCCCTTTTGTAGTGAGAACCTGTCCAGTATTTATTGCTATATTTGGTTGTTTGCATTACGCCTTGTTTATTTCTACGGTTTATGGTTGTTCAGTTGTTTGTTGTTAGCATATGTCCAGTTTCAATTGCTATCTTTGGTTGTTCGTAGTATGCCTTGTTTATTTCAGCTATTCACAGTGTGATGTTCTATATGTGCTAGTATGAACTGTGCAGTTCAATTTCATCAATACCAATTTTAACAATAGCTTTATGAATGGCTATATTTGGTTGTTGTTAAGCATGTTGTACTCC
Source organism: Thinopyrum elongatum (assembly GCA_011799875.1). NCBI lineage: Eukaryota > Viridiplantae > Streptophyta > Magnoliopsida > Poales > Poaceae > Thinopyrum > Thinopyrum elongatum. The sequence continues at coordinate 453,704,997 of CM022300.1, read as the reverse complement.
CTCTGAATCTTTTTAGTTCGCATATAAGATTTGTCTAAAGTCAAGCTTCGTAAAGTTTGACCAACTTTATAGAAAAAATACCAACATTCACAATATGAAATCAATATCAGTTCATGTGTCATGACTTAAATTTTCATATTGTATAACTTTAGCATGGTAGATGTTGGTATTTTTTCATATAAATAAGGTCAAACTTTATGAAGTTTGACTTCACACAATTCTTATATGCAGAGTAAAAGGACCGGAGGGAGTATTAACATGCCTTTCCATTTGATTTAACAATGGCACTATTTGGATACTCTAACTTAGCTAGAGGTTAGAGTTAGTTTCTAGCTCATGACAGTTAAAAGGGAGAGAGAGAGAGATTGGTGGAATAGTTGATTGTATTGCTTGAGCCTCGTGCACATATATATAGGAGTACATGGTCATCTTGGAGTACAAGCCAAGGTAGAATAAATCCTATGCTATCCTACGTTTCCTAAATAACAATGATACTCAATAATGACTAACCCTAAACTAACTCTAGCAAAAGAGGTGTTTGGGTGACAGGGTTAGATTGACAATAAATGCACTAGGAGAACTAGTCCCAATTAGCACCTCTTGGGTGGGACAGTTGTTTTGGGTGGGTTAGACGCAACTAGCTCAATCTAGCCCTCACGTTTGGATACTTTTGGGCTATTTGAGCCCAAACTAGCTCAAACTAACTCTAACCCATGGATCCAAACAGGGCCAATAACTAGTGTACTTAGACCTGCACAATACAAGTTTGAATGACTATATTTGCTTGTTTTTAAATATTAGTCCTGTTGCAGTTAATAACACACCTTTCCACTTCTTGTTTTTAAATATTAGGTTTTTAACAATTTGGTCTTGCACATGTAGGTCCTGTTGTCAGAGGTTTTGACCCACTGTTCGACCCTTTTTGCATATGGGGAAATGAGTTGTCCATGAATATCAGTCAAGTCAATAAACTCAGAAAGATTGTTAGGATAAAGAAATTAGTGACAAAAAACAACAAGTTCTTTGTCTGCACAATGAAGAAGACATTAGTTCACTACAGCATGCCCCGCAAAAAAAAGTTCACTACAGCATGGTACTAACTGTTATACCTTGTCTTTTTAATTCCTTTGCGCCATTTCAAATCTAGACAAGATATTTATGCATATCCTTGTTTTCAGGCCTTTCCAAAGCAGTTCACTGATGATTACCTCTCAAACCACCTATATGGTCAGGAGGCGAGGAAGGTATTCATACAACACCCATGGTTCAATATTGAAGTCTTCCTTAAGAGGACGAAGGTTGGACAGTCAATCATCCACATGCACTGGCCTAAAGTTGCAAAGATGTTAAACATCAATGAAGGCTCAATATTCGCCTTCCGCTTCAACAGTTTTCCAGATGAGATTCATCGGTCTATGTACTGTCTATGATGCTAATTTCCAAAGGTTATAGATGTTGCATGTGAAACTTGGTGCTAGTGCAGTTGTGTAGCTGAGTGCTGAAGCTATATGATGTTGTACTCTGATGTATTTCAATTATGAAATCCTGCTTCCTTAATACGAAAATGAAATATATTGTGTGCTTAATATGAAATGTCAATTAGATTAATAAATGGATTATTATTAATAGGCCAATAAGCCTGCTAATTACCAAATAAGCCTGCTAATTAGGTTTTTCTCTTGCAAACGGTTATTGAGAAAACACCGTGGGCGATGACCTCAGACAATGCACACAGTTTCTAGGAATAAAACATGTTGGATCAATGAACAATCGCACACGACTTCGTCTTGAAAACTGTTTGCGTTATGCCAGCATGCGCAAACGTTTACCACATAAAAATTATGTGTGATGGACAGCCTATGCCACAGAGTTTCTTCTACGCACCGTGTGTGATGCATTCAATAACGCAAACGGTAAAATTGTTAATATCGTCTGCAATGGCAACGCTATCACAAACGATTTAATGGGGAAAATTGTGTGTGATGTACATGCGAATGGAAACGTTTTCCTTGGAGTGACTGTGTGGAATGTATATACGAACGGAAACGTACATCTTGGATTGACTGTGTGGGATGTACATACTAACGAAAACGTATTCCTTGGATTGACTGTGTGGAATGTACATACGAACGGAAACGTTTAGCCGGGACTGACTGTGTGGGATGTACTTACGACCGGAAACGATTTGGCCTGTATAATTGTATTTTTTTAGCACAACTATACGTATAACCGTATTTGATCGCTCACCCGTTGCACACGACCTCACTTTGCCGAGCGTGTGTGACCGGAGGGCCTATCCCCGATGGTTTCTGGGTCGTGTGGGAAGGACCCCCCCCCCCCTATCGCAGTCACTCACTTGGCGACGGTTCAAAACGCCGTCGCGGAAAGGGGTTAAAAACCGTTTGTATAGCACCTTGCTGTACCATTGCCTGCTGGCACATAATAAAAAGTGATTTCTAAAATCTATGTGAAGATTTCTATAATGGCAACCTGGACCTCACAAGTGTTAACTTGGTCTTCATCACTTTGATCCCGAGGATTGGATCGCCGGAAACAGCCAACGATTTCAGACCGATCACTTTGCTTAATTGTTGTCTGAAGGTAATCACAAAATTACTCACCAACCGCTTGCAACAACTCATCTTGCGTATCATCCACAAGAACCAGTACGACTTTCTTCAAACCAGGACAATACAAGACTACCTCGCTTGGGCGTTCGAGTATATATATCAGTGTCAATCATCAAAGCAGCCCATAATTTTGCTCAAACTTGATTTTGCCAAAGCGTTCGATACAATTGAACACTCGTCCATGTTGAAAATTATGAAACAAATGGGCTTCTATGACCGCTGGCTGGGATGGATCAAGACAATTTTTAGCTCTGGCACCTCATCGATGCTACTGAATGGGGTTCCCGGCCGTCAATTCCAATGTCGGTGCGGTGTACGGCAAGGTGATCCACTCTCCACGCTAATCTCCGTTCTCGCCGTAGACTTATTGCAGGCGGCCATAAATGATGCCTATCGTAGAAATCTCATTGATCTACCTATACCAGCCCATGGCGAGACAGACTATCCGATGGTTTAGTACGCGGACGACATGATCCTAATCATGCCCGCCTGCACTGAGCAAGTGAAAAACATGAAACAAGTGCTTGTGGACTATGCTGACTCCATTGGTCTTAAAATCAACTTTCACAAATCAGCGATGATACCACTTAATGTGCAGGACACCCTGATTGATCAGTTGGCACAAATCTGGCAGTGCTCGATTGGAACAATGCCGTTCACCTATCTAGGTCTTCCACTAGGGACCACCAGGCCCATAGTTATTGATCTAATGCCGGTTGTTGAACGTGCTGAACGAAAACTCTCATCGTCGCTGTGCATGATGAACCAAGGGAGCAAGCTTCAACTGCTGAAATCAATGCTCACTTCGCTGATGATCTATCCCATGTGCACCCACAAGTTCCCTCCACAACTAATTGAACACCTTGATAAAATAAGAAGACAATGTTTGTGGCGCAAGAAAAAAGACCATGGAGAAACCTGTAACTCGCTAGCAGCCTGGGACCTTGTCTGTCGCCCTAAAAATGTGGGGGACTCGGCATTCTGAATATCAAGGTACAAAACACCGGTTTGCTTTTAAAATTTCTGCATGGATTTTACAATAAGCAGGACACCCCATGGTGCAAAATAATCTGGTCCATGTACTATGAGGGGAAGACACCACATGCATCGGACACATGTGGCTCATTCTGGTGGAGGGATATCATGAGCCTAAGTGATATATACCGTGGCATCACCAAAGCTACAGTGGGAGAAGGATCCTCTATCTTATTTTGGAAAGACCTATGGTAAGAGCAACCCTTTGAATTATCCCACCCGCGGGCGTTTTCATTCGCAAAAAATGAAGATGTGGCATTGGATGCCTTCTTGATGATGACAACCCCCTCCGATGAGTTCCATTTGCCGTTGTCACCACAAGCCACACTAGAAGTCCAGGAGCTCCAGATGTTGACTGCCGGCACTATTCCCATGAGAGATCAGAATGATGTTTGGAGATGCTCTTGGGGCACTGCCTATTCCTCAAAAAAATTCTATGAATTCTACTTCAAAGATGTGGTGTCTGATGCGACCTTACGCTGGATTTGGAAATCCAAGTGCACGATGAAACTGAAGATGTTTGCGTGGCTCCTGGCTGCGGACAGAATAAATACAAAAAATATGATTAAAAGGAGACATTGGAACATGGGCGATGGAGTTAATTGTGTCTTATGCAATCTAGGACTTGAAGAAATGGTGGAACACTTATTCTTTGACTGCCAGTTTGCCATCAGCTGCTGGTCGTCCATCGGTGTCACATGGGGGATGTTGGTAATAGACTGCAAAGAATCCACTCAGGCAAGAGGCCCTGGACAAGGGCCATGTTCATGGAAATCTTTATGGCAGCAACATGGTGCATGTGGAAGGAACGTAATGACAGAGTTTTTAAAAGAATCCCACACTCCCTACGCTCTTGGAGAGAGAGATTCAAGGATGACTTTGCCCTTCTGGTTCATAGAGTAAAACCCTCCCTAGGGGAGTTTGTAAAAGCATTTGCCTCCTCGGTTGTTTAGATTCCTTGTACTGTTGCACATCATCTCACTAATCTGTTTGGGTAGTCTCTCAGCCTGTTTGAGCTGACCACCTACACTGATAGTGAAACATGGATGTATGAATGTAACCAAAAAAATATAATAGAATGTCAGTAGGAACCTTTCCTACTGTCTTTGATTGTTAAAAAAAACAATGCTCCAGGAAAACACTTGTTCACGACATGTGGTTACAAGGACACAACAGCTGGAGAGTTTAGTAGCGCACATCCTCAGCTCTTCCAGTTCACATGGCATGACTTTGAGAACTTCATATCCACAGCGGACCTGGTTCTAATTCAAACAGAAAACAAATATTTTATTAGTACTTCCGTTCACAAATATAAGAAGATTTTTGATATTTTACTCCATATAAGACTACATATACGCAGAGAAATGAGCAAACAAAGACACTAAAACATGTCTACCTCAGATACACAAAAAAGTTAGAACATCTTATATTTGTGAATAGAGGGATTACTTACAATAACCATAACACAAGTTACTAAGGCTACTATATTCTCTTCCAAGGCATGAGAGTTAAAATCTTGTATTTCCTACAGCTAGCATTGATGTTCATAAAGTAGTTGAAAGTAATCTATAAGAAATTCGTGTTATGTGCAAAAATCATATGCATGTCAACCTCTCGCATGTTTTGGTCAAAAGAGCCATTTAGAACCGTCATTTGGCACACAAAAATCACATGCAAGATCGCCCAGAAAGTTGTATTACTAGTACTGCGTGTATATTACATAAACCTCACATATAACCAAGCACTTTGCAAGTTAGATGAAAAACACGATCAAGATCGCCAAAATGATCGTCTAGAAGAGATATTACCTAGACCGACTTAACGAGGGATCACAGAGAGGGGGGCCTTGGACAGGGCGATGGCCTTGAGCTTTTCTATGGTAGTCTCGGTGGGGTGCTTGCACTTCTTCGGACCCTGAGCCTCGACGGTTTTGGCCAGAGCCATAGACATCACTTTAGCCGATGCTCCAGGGTCCATCAAAGAAACTGTCAGATAGAAATAAAAGGAAAGAAAACCATAATCACAAACCCAAAAGAAGAACAGAGAGGGAGTTAGGATCGGTCGCGGGGTTGCAAAAGATGACAGGGCCTTGGCCAGAAGCAACACCATTGATGCGCTCACCTTTCCTTCTTTGGGAGAGAAGAACAATGACAGAAGCGCGTTGGGGTTTTCTTGAAGAAATGAGGAACACGATGAGGGAGAAGCAACTTGCGGTTTTCTTCAAGAGAGGAAGATGAGGGAGAAGAGTGAAATGATGGTTGCTTCATCCGTCCAACTTACTACTGCAAAGGTGGGGAGTTGTGATTTGATGGCTCATTGGGCATTACTGCGATGCTTTGACCCAGGTAGTCTACCGTGCAGTTGTGCACTCTAGTATGGAGTAATTTAGTGCATGGCAAGTGGACCCCAATGTTGGTTGTCCCACACGTCGGCGAAAGTGAGTAGCAAGGTTCCTGACGACCGTGGAGGAGGACCCGCGCGGTAGAGCGTGTCCACTATTTCTTTAAAAAAATTGATTACAGCAAGCATTTCCACTCTTACGACGGAGGAGTGCGAAGGACGGCAGCCACTTGAACTTACACTACTAGTACTCCTACTACTAGGCATGTGCAATGGTTCCTACGGCTGTACTCTAATATTTTTGGTAGTGTAGTAAGATATGACGATAAAAAATGATATCTAGTACTCTAACTGATTATAAATAAATCTGTGATGAGGGATATTGTTGAGAGTGTTTCAACAGATTTTTGGTTTACATAGCGGCTACTATTCATGAATATGGTCCTGGGTGGGTCCCTCTGTGTACGTGCCTCCCATCCCGTGCTACCTCGGCGTACAGGCGTCCTGTGGTGTATTATTTTTAGCAGTCAAGGCAACTGGAGAAGTAGAATCAAAGGATGGAGGCGGCAACCTGTCCGAAAGGGTGTCTTCGGAGGATTGACATCCGTTGACGTGTTGTGCGCATGTCAACTATGAATAGTAGTGTAAAATGCCCCTTTTTTGACTGTCTAGTCGAGAATGAACGATCAGATCAATGTCAACAGTACTAGGTCTACAGTGCACGGAGAGTATGTTGCTACAGTATTCCACCGAACAGGAACCATATGAAGCACGAATCTATAGTGCTTTGTGCTACAGTGACTGATATGCATCGTTTGAGTTTGATCCAACGGTCATGTTGCGCTAAGACATGCCCATGCAGAGGATGCCTAAACACCACCGAAGTCCCTCTGGTTCTCCAGGCGCACGATGGTGGTGATGCAGGGTGCCACCACCCGCAGAGCCCGCTCCCCATCGATGGGAATCAACTCGTCAAAGACAACATCCAATGGCACAAATGGATTCCGGTGACAAAGCCCGGAGAGGATTCACCCGACAACGGCAAAGGCCGCCCACACCCCCTCCTTGTCCACATCCGCCCCCACCACCGCGCGGAGACGGTTTAGCTCCTCGGAGATATAGGTGAAGAAGGAGACCAGGTCAGGAAGCCGCAACTCGTTGAAGTCGATGGGGTGGTTGAATGGGTTTAGCCCGACGGCTGGCATGGTCGCTGTCGGTGTCAAAACTAGTAGACCTCGGGGTAGGGGGTCCTGAGCTGTGGATCTCGGATCGAGGGTAACAGGAACGTAGGAGACGATGTTTACCCAGGTTCGGGCCCTCTTGATGGAAGTAAAACCCTGCGTCCTGCTCTTGTTTATATTGATGAAGATGTATCGAGTATAGAGTTGATCTACCTCGAGATCGTAATGTGTGGTCTAACTCTAGGGCTAGGTGAATGATTTTGCGTTGATCTCTTCTCTACGGGCTAAACCCTATGGCTTATATACACGCCAGGGAGGGTATCTATGGTTACAAGGTCGGTAACAAGGAGCTAGGCGGCGGGAGAGATCCTGGAGTACACGTCAAGTCATCGGGGGAGGTAGTCTTGATCACGCCTCCTGTAGATGGCCTCCGGAGTCCACCTAGTCTATGAATGAGGGCTTGTCAGCCCATCCCGAGGAGAGTGGGCCGACTGGGTTAGCACCCCCTTATCCAGGACACCGTCACTAGCCCCTGAATGGGTCTTCGACGCTGAAGTCTTTTCCGCGGGACTTCGGATCTAGAGTCTCCGGCTCAATAGGCGAGTTCCCCTCTAAGGAGTCTATGAACACCAATGGTCCTGCTAGGTGGACCCGGACTTGCCGCACGTAGCTCCCATCCCTGACCTTGGTAACCGCGTCTTCACGGGGAAGCGAGTCACTTTATGGAGAAATGTCAAAGTGTCGATCTCTTCCCCTTTATATTCATAGCTTAATCATGACGATTTACCACACCAGTCCAACCCTTCGCTTCCAAGCCAATCGCACTAGCGTCCCCTCCTCTCAAGTTCATCGTCTAGGGCTTCCCATGATGAGCGACACAGGCTCTTCAAGGCGCCCTCACGGCCCAGTCAAAGGTGATTGGGGCAGCTGCGCAGTCTCGTGCTTTCATCTAGAGCGATTAGCCAAGCAAGGTTACCTGCTAGATTCAGATCTAACAACAACCCGCACAGGATTGACATCCTCGAGCGGTCAAGCACACGTAGAGATCACTCGTCCCCTCGAGAGGGCGAGAGGGTATGTTTCGTCTTCTTTCTACTACGTGGATTAGGATTTCCTATTCACTCCTTCCTCTGGGGTCTGCTGGAGTTTTATGGGCCGCAACTTCATCACCTCGCTGTGGAACCCCGGCTCAGAGCAACTGGTTTACCTGGCATTGCCATCCCAGAGATCATGTCTTCTGGCAACACACAACAACTAGGTACAAAAAGATAACCGCTTTATTGATACTTTGTGGGAACATAGGTTCGATAGTACATCAAGTAGCGAGGCCAAGCGGCACACATGGTGGTGCTGCACATATGTACATTATTTAGTGAACATGAAGGGGGCCTCGAACACAATGATACAGCTACGCGGCAGTGGAAAGACGACGTAGAAGGACTCCATCTCACAAGGACACTGATGTGGACACGGCCTAGACTACGATGCACGATGCAACTCCAACTCTGGTATGGCTTCTCCTGAAACTGGCATGCCACACTAGGTGAGTACTTTGAATGTACTCGCAAGCTCACCACAAGTAATGCAACAATGGCAAACAATAATATGATAATTATGCAGGTTATATGCAAGAACTTGACATGCTACTTATGAAGTGATAGTGCTTGCAAACAGGGTCTCTCGGACCCGCTTACCATCTTGTTTACCTCGTAACGACGAACATCATCTTACCATGGTGATCACCTCCGGATCACAAAAGAAACCATCTCGACGGTTCCAACAACCTGACCATCATATCAAGTGCCACAAGTATAGCTTTAGTGTGCAGATTAATTATTTTTGTTGACCCATGGTGTGACCTACTACGAACTGTGTCCATGACCGAGGACGCGGCTATCAATAGATTAAACACATTCTACAGAGGTTAGTACACTGTACCCACACCATAGAACCCATGGCCTTGAACTCCCATTCGGGTGGACCAACGTCGTTCCGACAGAACCAATCTATTGCCATGACAGTCTCCCGGCCACTCCGACCAACTCCCCTTTGGGCTAAGTCAAGGGTGGCCCTAATGCCACTTCGGACATCCAACGGCCACCGTCGTGGCAAAACAAAACGGTCCCAAACAGGGACAATGGTACCAAAACAACTACGGGCACACAAGGCTATGCCTGCCTACCGGGCCAGGGTAGCGCAAGAGCATAACCTTCCCTAGTTGGAGGCACCGGTGAGAGGCATAACAATAGACCGAGAAAGGGCCTTCCCATAAAGGGAAAAGTGGTTGCACTGGGAAGCTCAATTCGGTGGTACCATGACTCGATCAATAGCATGTTCAAGTTGAATTATCATCATGCTTTAACTTGCAATGAAATATGAACGAGCCATAGTATACCATGAAAATGCAACGATATACATATGCACCATTTCAACATAATGCCGGTATTAACCTACACATTCTCATGATCATATTACTCTACTACATAAGCTTGACCAAACAACTCAAATACCACTGAAAACATAGTAAGCATAGCATGAACATGAAACTAGCCCAAGTGAAATTATTTAAATAACTAAATGCATTATATGAGTTCATATTCAAGTAAAAATCATAGTCATTGAAATGTCACTCTTGCAAATATTTGTGATGGCTTGCCTTAGTTCAAAGGAGGGTGACAATCATCCTGGTTCTCCTCAAGGCAGCAAGATCCTTCTGAAAATAATTAAAATGGAATAAAGAAAATGTCACATAACACATTTAAATGCACTAGAAAATATCTACAGCAAGCAAAAATCTCAAATTTTGCATGCTGATAGAGGAGCTCAAGGCAAAACCAATGCAAAAATAATCAATTGATTTTGACTTGTAGAATAAAAGTTATAGCTGGTCAAAGTTGAGTCAATATTCTGATTTAAAATAACTTTCAGAATAAATAGAAAAGGGTGACGTCGAAGGCGTATTTGAGGATTACGCCTCCACTTATACCGCTTCGGGAGAGAGGGAGAGAGGCTGACGAGTGGGCCCCTCTGTCAAGGTTATAAGAGAGAGATAGAAGCAGGAGGCGGCGGCTCTGTCGCCGGTGGTTCTCCGGCGAGGTGGCCACGGTTGCCGCCGGCGAAGGGATGGTTGGACGGGTCACGACACAGCGAGCACGTATGTACCAGTAGCGTGGTCGGAGGTGGATGGATGGCGTCGCGACGTTCTTCTCCAGAGGCGGCGGAGGGGGGGCTCATCGGAGTTGGCGCTTCCGACGAGGTAGAAGAGCTCCAGCAACACCGTCTCGACTAGTGGAACGTCACAAGCATGCCTGGGTGGTTGGGCAGAGTCGAGGAGCCCCGAAGAGAGTAGAGCACCGAGGGGGGATCGGTGGCAAGCTCTGGTGCAGAACGGCAGCCAGAGGCCCGCCCGGCCTGGCCGCCGTCTTCTACTCGAAGATTTGAGGTCAGTGGGGGAGGTTGGGATGGCCAGAGAAGCTTGGGGAGTGCCCTATATATAGGCGGGGGCGGGACAGGGGTCGAGATCGCCAGAGAAGGCTCTGGAGCGGCGAGCAGCAACGAACGGGGCTCAGGTTGATGGGAGGGGTCAGTGGAGCTCACGCTAACATAGTGGAGTGGTGGCGCCAAGCACAGGACGCGGGAGGGAAACGACACGGGCACATGGGCGCATTGTGCACTATGCTCCACCGTGTTCGTGTCTGCAGCAGCTGTCGCCGGCGTCGGGGAGCTCTAGGGAGAGGTCAGGAGGGATGAGTCGAGGCTGGCGATGGCGATTGACATGCTGCTTGGCCTGGGGTGGACGCACGGGCAGGACAAGGGCGATGCCGACGCGTAGAGCGCGTCGAACGCGCGCCTGGCACCTTGGACTCACGCAGTCACCGCGTGCACTGGTGCAACACGGTGCGCCCAAGTGGTGAAATCATGTCTGGGGTCTTGTCTTTGCAAGGTTAGGTCACTCTGTTGTGTTGGATCAAAGCCAGGTTGACGGGAGGTGACTAGAGCTTCCTGGTAAGTTTCTGGACAGAAAATGTTGATGCCATTTGAGAGAAATCCAGAAGGAGTTAGGAGCTGAAATTTGGAGGTTAAGGGTTTGTTAGGAAGGTCATCAAGCTATAAAAATCTCAGCTCCTTCACAAAGTACCAGTTCTGACCAGAATAGAAATGATTTTCTACATGACCATAGGATATTTTTGCATAGGAAGATGAGGCATGGTCCAAAGAATATTTGGGAATTATCTCAGATTTTTGGTAGCAAGAAAAATAGGGGTTGCTTTGGAGCAGAAGTGGAAATCATTCATTTTCAAAGGGAAAATGAATACTTTGCCTTTGAGAAAAATATTCCCATGGCAATATTTTTAGATATATGAGAGCAAGAGATGTTTTTGGGAGTGAGTGGAGTCACTTGGGTGAAAATCAAAATAATGCCCAAGTGCTAAGTCCAAATGAGTAAATTCAAAAACACAGATTCAAACCAAATTTGCAATAAACTCCAGAGAAAGAAAAGTAGCAAAAACCAGGGTGTCACACTCACCCCCAATGTGATTCTACACATCGCGGGGTACGTCGCTCTCTGTGCGATGCACCTCGAATGCGAGGCACACTTTGAGCTGTGGCGGAGGTATTTCTGCATAATGTCATGTTCCCCAACTGAGAAGTTATATGAAGTCGGGGTAGCCAAAGTCTGCCAGATCGAGGGAACAGAATACCCACCCGATTCACCTCGGGAGGATACCGACATCTGGCCGACCGAATGGTTTTACATAGATGACATCCCCCTCATGGATCCAGTTCGGCCAGGACTCCCTTCTTTCTCCGTGGAGCCCCTGAAGAGGCAATACAGATGGAGGCCAAAAAGCCCATCCTCAGAAGAGAGCATCGAGGTAACTAGACTGGCGGCCCAGGTGACACAGTTGACCTGCACCGGCCTAACCATTATTGATGTAATGGCCACGGCCATAAACCAAAGAGTCCAACCACTTCGGCAGCGCTCCCGCTTGTTATGTGAGTTCAATGGGACCGATGACTCTGCCCGAACTATTCGGGAGAGATTCTACGACCAAGCAGCCTTCGGGACAACATTGGCCAGGATCTATCAAGGGACGGCGGAAGACTTCAGCCGACGACAGTTTCGTGATGGGCTGTCTTATTACAAGCCCGCTGAAATAGTAAGTTCATCCCAAATTGCTTTCTTCAAGTCTATCTTAGCATCTAACCCGCCATGCACCGGCTCTTTGAACAGAGGTGGAGGTGTTGGCTTGAAGGTGTAAGCAGTCCGACACCCGAGCCAGAGCTGCACTGCCGAGTAGAGGATCCCCTTTTTAATGAGGATGAAGATATAGCTCTTACTTACGAAGGGAGAAAGTTTTCCTGGAGAGCCTTGACGACTCAATAGTTGCTGTCACCCCTGACATGCCGAGGATAAGGCCTGCTTCATCGGTAACACCCCCTTCCTCTAGTCGAAAGAGAGCTCCTCGTCCTCCAGCCCCTAGTCATCTGACTTCTCCTCCAAAGGGGCGGTGCTCCAAATGCCTATGCAGAGAATCAACTACGCAGGAAAGGCCCCCACAAGAGGCATAAGAAGCCCAAGCCAAGGTCAGAGGGGTGGGCGAAAGTGCCCCTTCGATCACCAGGTAATTTTTTGATTACTGCCCATGCAAAGATACTTCGGACATTTAATTTACTCGATCATCCCGCAGACAACCCTTAGCAACAAGTGCGAGAGCCGAGGGAGCCGTGGCCTATCTAGGGAGGCTGAAGTACACGCCCCAGCGGGGATCGTGTTCGAAGCCCCTCAACTCGAGGATTCAGCGACCAGCTCAGCCACCCCCTCCAATATCCAATGTGCTACGAATTACCGCCAATGGAAAGCTTCCTTAAGAATTCCAGCCTTCTCAGATCAAGAGTTCAATGCTCTAAGAGCGGTGCATGCTTATCTCGGGGGAAGCCCGAGGTGCCTTCAATCAACCACTGGACGTCTTGTCTCAGGGCTTGCAGGTAAGGATTTATCCGAATTCTTGGTACTTCAGGATTTCGCATATTTGTTTGAGGACAAATAGGACTACCAATTATAGTAGTAGCCCCTAAGGCTTGGTGTGGGCCCCTAGGACCATACCAAGGCTTTAATAATGACTAGTGTCTGCTTGCCTTTTAATAGGAGGCACGACGGAAGAATAATCAGCTGATCGAGGCACTGGCCCAAACAAAGGGGAAACTGGATGCCACTCTAACCGAGGTGGAGTAGGTGAAGAAATTCACCAGGGAGGCACATGGTCAGCACTCCGATCAGATCTAGTCTTTGATATGGAAGAAATGAGGTAGCACTAATGCTAGAATCCTTTGTAGCAGCAGAAGCCCCAAGTCATCTTGAGAGAGACCTGAAGCAGGCCCGCGAAGATCTGTTGTATGCGGAGTCGCAGTAGCAAGCGAGCCACCATGTGGCTAGCCAATGGGTGGACGGCATTAATGCGCTCAGGGCAGAAAACACGTGACAGACCCAGGAAATTGAGAGCTTGAAGGCTCGACTGGCTACCGCAGAAGCGAAGAATCGGCAAACTGACGACATGATTTTTGGTAAGTCACCTGTTCCGAAGAATGTGCTTGTCGTGTTGCTTGGACGAGATGATGAATAGACTAACGTCGTTCTGTGGTAGCTTCTTTGTATGGCGTACCTCCTGATGCCCGAGGTCCGGCGCCCGAAGAGATGGCCAATCATCTATCCGTGGTGCATGAAAGTGCATGAAAATCAATGAAGGATGTCTACCAGGATTTATGGCCCTAGGTGGAGCAGATCCCTGAAGACATGGCCGTTCTGGCCGAACAACTAAAAAGAGATCGATGCCAGATCCATGCGTGGAAGGTATCCTCCTGCCAAGAGGGTGCGAGGGAGGCCTGGGCTATGGTAAAGACCCATTATACCAGTCTATAGACGACGGAGTTAGCCGAAGTGGGGCCCATGGGGCCTGACGGGGAGGAAATCCCCACTAGCAATGTATACAAAACTGTAATGCTAGCGGCGCGATTCTCACAGAAGGATTGTGCGCTGGACACTTTGATAGACGGGCTAGACTATGCGTAATGTGTTTTTGTATGACTTTATGTATCAAAATACTTTATGCCAATTCTCATACCATACGTCGAGACTCTGTCAGCCAGCCGTCGACTTCCACCTCCTTGGCCAATGGCTGAGGAGTGCCCCGTACTACTAGCCAAAATCATCAGACCAGGTGCTTCAGGTGACAAGGCAATTGGGCTGTGTGGAGGCTGATGGAAAGTTATGTTATATTACTATTTAATGTAAGAAACATCTCCTGAAGGAAATAGTTATTCCAACAGTTCCTTTCCTCGGGTGGTTGTGCCGAGCACATTAATCTGAAGACGAGTGACCTCGGGGTTAAAGCCCCTGGCGGAGGTTTGAAAAGACCCCTCCCACATTATTCCTATGTCATGGCCGACCGATTTGTATTGTAAGAATGGTAGCTTCCGGCTTTGTCCGTCTGAGGTACTGAACTGGTTAACCCGGGAGTAACAATCACAGTGGTGCTCCCTTTACCCCTAGCCGAAATATCGGGAACGTAAGGAGCAATAACAGGAGCTGGGTAACCCAGCTTGGCCAAATCTTAAATCAAATCGATGCATATAGTGGCTTTAAAGACAATAGTGAATTAGAGGTGGAATAATGTGTGCTTTGAAAATAACATGCTTTATTTTTCCTCGAGATCATTTCAAAATGCCCTGAGATGAAAGGAAACAAAAGAAAAATAAAATGAAGAAAAGGGGTGTAAGTTATGTACATCGACAGTGTGCGAGGTATCAGCCGTAGAAGCGTCGGAGTAGCGCCGCTTTCTAGGGGTTGGGCTCTAGACGGCCGTCCTCTGGATCTCTAATTCGATAGGCCCCTCCAATTAGCACTTGGTCGATGATAAACGACCCATCCCTTCTAGGGGAAAGTTTGTGCTTCTGCTTTTCGGGATGTAATCTCATGACGAGGTCCCAGACATTAAAATCCTTTGTGCGGACTTCTCTGTTGTGGTAGCGCCGGGCCTGCTGCTGATATATAGCGGACCATGCCCGTGCAATGTTACACTCCTCCTCAAGGGCATCTAGGGCATCTTGTCGATCGAGCTCGGCCTCTAGCTCTTCGTACATGCATACCCGAGGCGCGTCATGTATGATGTCGCAGGGGAGGAATGCCTAGGTGCCATGCACCATGAAGAATGGCGTATAACCAGTGGATCTGTTTGGCGTAGTACGCAAGCCCCATAGGACGAAATTGAGTTCCTCGACCCATTTGAAGTCAGCTTTCTTAAGGGAGCACGTGAGCCTTGGCTTGATGCCACTAAGGATTAGTCCGTTGTCTCGCTCCACTTGTCCATTGGACGGCGGGTGGTAGACTGATGTGTAGTCGAGTTTAATGCCCATTTTCTTGCACCATGCCTTGACCTCTTCATCCCTGAAGTTTGTTCCATTGTCTGTTATCAGATTATGGGGGCGCCAAAGCGATGTACCACCCCAAAAATAAATCCGATGACTTGGACAGCTTCGGCCGAGGTAACTGGCTTTGCTTCGATCCACTTGGTAAATTTGTCTACCATGACGAGTAGGTATTTGTTTTTGTTTGCTTCGCCCTTGAGTGGTCTGACCATATCTAGACCCCAGACCGCGAAAGGCCAAATGATGGGGATGGTACGAAGGGCCGTGGGGGGCATGTGGCTTTGCCTAGCAAACACCTGACAACCTGGACAACGCTGAACCAACGTCGACGCATCGGCGCCCACGATCGGCCAGTAGAAGCTAGCTCGGAAAGCCATGCTTACCAGGGTTTGGGCAGCGGTGTGATGTCCGCTCATGCTGGAGTGTATCTCCTAAAGTAGGAGTCTTCCTTCTTCCTCGGATATGCATCGCTGGAGGACGCCCGTGGTGCTTATTTTATAAAGTTCCCCTTCGTGAACCTTGTAGGCTTTAGATTGCCTTACGATCCGACGTGCGTCAATTTGGCTGTCGGGGAGCTCCCTTCTGACCAAGTACACGAGGAGTGGCTCGGTCCAAGGTGCAATGACTGCCATGACCTCATGTGCAAAGGCAGTCTCCTGGACCGTTGAGCCGCCCATTATGCCTTCATCATCTTCGGGCGGGGCAGGTTGCCCGTCACTTGATTACGACGTTCCTTTGTTGTCTTGCCAGACTACGGACGGCTTGAAAAGCCACTCGAGGAAGGTTTTATCCGGGATCTTTTCCCATTTGGCGCCCATTCAGGTGAGAAGATCTGCGGCCTGATTACTGTCTCTGGGTATATGCTGGAATTCCGGCCCCTCAAATCTGGCTGAGATCTTTATAACGACATTCTGGTAGGCTATCATCTTCGGGTCTTTGGCGTCAAAATCGCCATTGACCTACGAGATGGCGAGGTTAGAATCACCTCGGACCTCCAGGCGTTTGACACCCATGGAGACTGCTATCCGGAGTACGTGTAAGAGGGCCTCATATAACGTTGCATTGTTGGAGTCCGTGTACATTATTTGTAGCACGTATCTAATGTTGTCTCCTGTGGGTGATGTGAGCACCACGCCAGCCCCTAGGCCGGCGAGCATTTTAGAACGGTCGAAATACATGGTCCAATGCGAGTAGGTGCTGTAATCCCGGGGGAGTTCGACCTCCGTCCATTCGACCAAACAATCGGCCAACACCTGGGATTTAATGGCCCGGTGTGGTTTATAAGTGATTTCGAAAGGTAGGAGCTCTATGGCCCACTTGGCTATACGCCCCGTAGCATCCCGGTTGTTAAATATGTCACTTAACGGGACGTCGGATGCCACGGTTACCGAACACTCCTGGAAGTAATGCCGAAGTTTTCGTGATGCCATGAAAACGGCATACGCTATGTTTTGATAGTGAGGGTATCGTGACTTGCACGTGGTTAAGACTTCGGAGACGTAGTAGACGGGCCTCTGTACCTGGAATTTCTGGCCCTCCATGTCTCGCTCGACCACGAGAACTGCGCTAACCACCTGGTTTGTGGCCGAGATGTACAATATCATTGACTCACATATATCTGGTGCTACTAGGATTGGATTAGTGGCAAGGAGGGCTTTAATGTCTTCCAGGGCTGCCGCGGCCTCCTCTGTCCATTTGAATGTTTTGGTTTGCTTTAATAGCCTGTACAAAGGCAGGGCCTTCTCTCCGAGTCATGATATGAAGCGACTCAAAGCCGCCACGCAGCCCACTAGTTTTTGTATGTGTTTGAGCTCTGTTGGTACCTCCAGACGGTCCAAGGCTCGAATTTTGGACGGATTAGCCTCAATTCCTCGGCGAGACACAATGAAGCCTAGGAGTTTACCAGCCGAAACCCCGAAGACCACTTCTCCGGAGTAACTTTAATTTGACATTCTCGTAAACTCGCGAATGTATCCCGAAGGTTGTCCACCAATTGCCTGACGTGTCTGGTTTTGACAACCACATCGTCAACATAGGCCTCGGTTGTCTTCCCGATGTGTTTTTCCACGCATGTTTGAATAATGCGTTGGTACGTGGCACCGACGTTCTTCAATCTGAAGAGCATCGTGTTGAAGCAGAACGGCCCGTAGGGTGTGATGAATGTTGTGGCTGCCTGGTCTGATTCCCGCATCTTTATCTGATGGTATCCTGAGTAGGCATCTAGGACGCACAGTGCATCGTGACCTGTAGTGGTGTCTACAATTTGGTCGATACGAGATAGGGGAAGGGATGTTTGGGGTAGGCTTTATTGAGATCCTTAAAAATGACACATAATCGCCATGACCTATACTTCTTTGGTACCATGACCAAATTGGCTAGCCAATCGGGGTGTTTTATATCTCATATGAACCCAGCCTCTAGTAGTTTGGCCAGTTCCTGCCCATTACTTGACGCTTGGGCTCAGAAAAACGTAGAAGCATTTACTTGACAGGCTTGTAGCCCTTTAGTATGTTCAAGTGTGTTCCGCGAGCCTCTGGGGTATCCCTGGCACGTCGGAACTATGCCGGGCAAATATGTCCCAATTCTCCCTGAGGAAGGTGCGCAAGGCTTTGGCGGGTCTCTGGATCCAGATTTGCCCCTATGGACACTATTTTTACGGGGTCCATCGGGTGCACTTGAAATTTGACTATTTCGTCAGCTGGTTTGAATGAAGTAGACTTCGGTCGCTTGTCAAGAATGACGTCGTCCCGGTCGACTTCGGCGCGTAGCGCGGTTAGCTCCTTGGCCACGAAGGCTTCAGACAAGGTCTCGAGGGCGAGTGACGCCGTCTTGTTTTCGGCTTTAAATGCTCTGTTGGGGTTGCTCGAGATGGTGATGATCCCGTGTGGGCCTAGCATTTTAAGCTTCATGTAGCCGTAATGTGGTACCGCCTGGAATCTGGAGAAGGCGTCCCGCCCAAGGAGGGCATGGTATCCACTCTTGAAGGGACCAATGTGAAACGTGATCTCCTTGGAGTGGTAATTATCCGGCGTTCCAAAGATCATGTCCATGGTTATTTTTCCACTGAAGCGTGCTTCTCGCCAGGGGACTATACCTTTAAAGGTGGTGCAACTCTGTTCTATGCGCGATTTATGGATGCTCATTTTGTCCAGAGTATCTGCGTATATCAAGTTTAGGCTGCGGCCTCCGTCCATAAGGACTTTCCGAAGTCAGCAGCTGCCCACAATTGGGTTAAGGACCAGGGCAGTCGGGCACTTGCTTGGGGTTGACTTCGGCTGATCATTGTGATCGAAGGTAATTGGTGTGTCTATTCATGCGCCCCGGGTCGGCACCCGTCGAACGAAATTGATTTCTCGCAGGGCCCGTTTGCGCTGGTTATTGGATGCGAAGGTCTCGTAGATCATCAAGACTTAGTCCTCGTCCAAGGTTTGTTCCATGTGGTGGGATCACTAGTACAAAAACGACCTAATGTTCACTTCATTAGTCCCGGTTCAAATACGGACCGGCACTAATGTGACCATTAGTGCCGGTTCCAACGGCTAGGTGGGCGGCACTCATTAGTGCCGGTTCGTGTTGAACCTCTAGTACCGGTTCGTGCCACAAACCGGTACTAAAGAGGTGGTGGCAGGCTGGTGTCAGGCTGGGGCCCCACCAACACCTTTAGTCCCGGTTCGTGGCACGAACCGGTACTAGAGATGCACCTTTAGTCCCGGTTTGTATAACCAACCGGGACTAAAGATGCCTCTATATAAACCCTTCATCGAGCCCGAGCCCATTTCTCTCTGTTTTCCCCTTTCATTCCTTCCTCTCCTCTGTTCTTCCCCATTGCTCGAGCTCATCCTTCATTTTTGCCAAAATTTGTCAAGATTTGAAGGCCCCCCATCCATCCAAGTGATCACAAAGGTTAGCAACTTTGTCCTTTCATCTCTCATTGCTAGATTAGCTCTTGCAATGCTCTATAAGTATAGTGATTTGTGGATTTTAGTTTGGGAGTAATTATATGTGGTAGTTTATTTGATTTACATGCAATTTGAGCTCAAATTAACTCTTAGTTTGCATATGTAGGTGTGGTTTACTTAGTGCATTCCCGTCCCCATCCTAACAACCACCGTCGATCGCCCGCACCGTCCCGTCGCCGGCACCACCTTGGTGAGCCTCTTGTTCTTATCTTTTTTATATAAAAAAATCATGTTTGTGTGATTTAGATATATAGTTACTTGAATAATTTTCTTACCCGTACGT
The DNA here is from genome assembly GCA_011799875.1 of Thinopyrum elongatum. Classification (NCBI taxonomy): domain Eukaryota; kingdom Viridiplantae; phylum Streptophyta; class Magnoliopsida; order Poales; family Poaceae; genus Thinopyrum; species Thinopyrum elongatum. Next base: position 453,685,142 of record CM022300.1, on the reverse strand, counting down.
TGTTTGTTATACATAGTGGCATGGTTTTGATATCCGTCCCCGTCGGCCCTCATCTGGTTTATGATTCAGATGTGGTATATTCTCTTTTATAACTATTTGTTGCATTTCGTGTTTATGAAAAATTATGCCCATCAAGTTGACATACATATTTTTATCTAGGAGGTATGTGAACCGGAAATTCCAACTGACATAGATATTCTTGTCGAGAGGTTAAATTTAGTTGAAAATGAAAATGAGTATTTGAAAGAAAAATTGAAAAGAATTGAAGAAGAGAAGATGAAACTGGAGTTGTATGTTGCCAATGTCGTCGATGATCACAAGATCAAGATGGAGAAAATGCGCTTGAAGATTAGAAAGATTAGAAAATATGCCATTGATAGTGAGGCTTGGTATCATTATGCTGTTGGATCAATTGTTACCTTAGTTGCGATCTTGATCGCATTTGTTGTTGCATTTAAATGCTTTAGCTAGAGAGTTTGTATGTTGTTTTATGAGAATAAGTGTGTATGAACTTTATGTATGAACTTGTATTAATTTGGTCTTTTCGGTGCTGTGTAATGAAGATGAGCCGGAAATGGATGTACGATGACCGATGCTCTCCCCAGTTCGTTAATGGCGTGCGTACTTTTCTGCTTGCGGATGAGGCAAACAAGCGGGCAGATGGTTTTATGTCTTGTCCATGTGCTGGCTGTAAGAATGATCGGAATTACTCTAAGTCAAGAACCATTCACGTCCACCTGTTTGAGTCCGGTTTCATGCCCCACTATAATGTTTGGACCAAGCACGGAGAAAGAGGGGTTATGATGGAAGACAATGAAGAAGAAGAGGACGACGACATCTATCCTAGCCATGACGGGTTCCCTGAATACGATGGTACAACAATGGGGGAAGAAGCTGAGCCGGCAATGCGGGAAGAAGCTGAAGAAGAGGCATCCGATGAGCCCGCTGATGATCTTGGTCGGGCCATTACCGATGCAAAGAGAAACTGCGCAAGTGAAAAGGAGAGGCTGAAGATGCAGCGCATGTTAGAGGATCACAAGAAATCGTTGTACCCAAATTGCGAAGCTGACAAGAAAAAGCTGGGCACCACACTGGAATTGCTGCAATGGAAGGCAGAGAATGGTGTATCTGACAAGGGATTTGGAAAGTTGCTGATAATGTTAAAGAAGATGCTTCCAAAGGACAACAAATTGCCCGACAGTATGTATGAAGCAAAGAAGGCTGTCTGCCCTCTAGGATTAGAGGTGCAGAAGATACATGCATGCCCTAATGACTGCATCCTCTACCGCAGTGAGTACGTGGATTTGAATGCATGCCCGGTATGCGGTGCATTGCGCTATAAGATCAGCCGCGATGACCCTGGTGATGTCGATGGCGAGCGCCCCAGGAAGAAGATTCCTGCCAAGGAAATGTGGTATGCTCCTGTAATACCATGGTTGAAACGTTTGTTCCAAAACAAAGAGCATGCCAAGTTGATGCGATGGCACAAAGAAGACCGTAAGAAAGACGGGAAGTTGAGAGTACCCGCTGACGGGTCGCAGTGGAGAAAAATCGAGAGGAAGTGGAGGGACTTTGCAGATGACGCAAGGAACGTATGGTTTGGTCTAAGCACAGATGGCATTAATCCTTTTGGGGAGCAGAGCAGCAATCATAGCACCTGGCCTGTGACTCTATGTATGTATAACCTTCCTCCTTGGTTCTGCATGAAGCGGAAGTACATTATGATGCCAGTGCTCATCCAAGGCCCTAAGCAACCCGGCAACGACATTGATGTGTACCTAAGGCCATTTGTTGAAGAACTCTTACAACTGTGGAATGAAAAAGGTGTACGTGCGTGGGATGAGCACAATCAGGAAGAATTTGACCTACATGCATTGCTGTTTGTAACCATCAATGATTGGCCTACTCTCAGTAACCTTTCAGGATAGACAAACAAGGGATACCGCGCATGCATGCACCGTTTGGATGATACCGACAGTATATATTTGGATAATTGTAAGAAGAATGTGTACCTCACTACTAGGAAAAGGGCTATAGCTGATATGGACATTAATGGCGCACCATGTATGTGGTGCGCCACTGCTATATAGCAGTGGCGCACCAGATACAGGTGTGCCATTAGTGTCCTCATTACTAATGGCGCACCAGACACACGGTGCGCCATTACTAGCAATTTTTTTTTCCAAAACTATTAATGGCGCACCAGCGCACAGTGCGCCATTACTAGTTTTAACTATTAATGGCGCACCACACGCTCCGTGCGCCACTACTAACAATTTTTTTTACTTTTTTTTCAAAACTAGTAATGGCGCACCTGTGTGAAGTGCGCCATTACTAGTTCAAACTAGTAATGGCGCACCACAACCACGGTGCGCCACTACTAACATTTTTTTTTTGCAAAACTAGTAATGGCGCACCCCTAACTGGTGCGCCATTAGTAACTAGGGTTACTAATGGCGCATTTTTAGGTGGTGCGCCATTAGTAACCTGAGACCAGCTAGATATTTTGGACAGCCACCTACCACACTCACTTTCCCCACTTCATTCTCTCCACCTCCTCCTCCAAGCTTGTCTCGGCTGCCTCCTCCTCCTCACCTCATTTGCACCATAGATTCACCCAAATTAAGTGGTTAAATTACCTTTTTTTGATAGGTAAGTAAGGGGAAAGCTTTCTTTAATTATGTTGTAGATCTACTTTTTCCTCCCTCCAACAACGTGCACATGCACTTTTTATGGCCTAGATCTACGTATGTTTGTGGTGTTGCATATGTTTGTGGTGTTGCATATGTTTGTGTTTGCAGGTACCGGTATTTGAAATGCGATAGTTGCCAATATTTTGCCGGAATGTTGATTCATTTCCGTTTTGGCGAGAATTTGGCACTATGCATTCTTTTTGGTCCTATTTTTAGGCAAAGTCATGCCAAATTTTTTCTTGGTTCTAAAATATCGTTTTGCTCTACCCCGCAGGCGACCATGGTCTGCACGATGACCGAAGGCATCGTGAATAGGTTTTTGAGCTCCGCGAAGGCCGAGATGCTTCAAAAGAACGAGACGGAGATAAGATGTCCGTGTCGAAGATGCAAGCTGAAGAGCCTTATTACGGACCCAGATTCCGAACAGGTGCGGGACCACCTGCTCTTGCGTGGTTTCATGGATGGCTATCGGTGGCAAGGTGATAAAGATGACTATGAAGTCGTCCATGGGGGCCGGGAAAGAAATGAGGAAGGGCAGCAAGACAACCGCGGCGGCGAGGGCGGGCAAGAAGACTTAGAATCTCTAGGACATGATCACGACGGTGATGCAGTACACAGTCATCATGTAGAAGATGCCGGACATGATGATGAGGAAGATCAAGATGAAGGGCATGATCATGAAGATGAAGATGCCGGAGCAGACGACGATGGACCATCGATGGGCTGGGTGCAGGACCCTCATATTCAAGAGCTGCTTCTCAAGCAGACGGATAACGCAAGAGCTGCCACCCGAGAGAAAGCCAAGCTGGATCAACTGGAGATAGATGTGGTTACTCCATTGTATGAAGGATGCAGGCCCGAGGATACCTGCCTGAAAGTAACGCTCATGGCTCTGGAGATGAAGGTAAGACACAAAATGACCGACGCATGCTTCGACGAGAACATGTCATTCTGGCACGAACGTCTTCCCAAGGGGAACAAGTGCCAAACCAGTTTCGAGGAGGCGAAGAAAATCGTGTGTCCTCTGGATTTACCGCACGTGAAATACCATGTGTGCATGAACGATTGCATCATTTATCGGGACGAGCATGCGGAGTCTACCATATGTCCGGTGTGCGGCGTCACTCGATACAAGAAGAAGAAGAAAGCTCCTCGAAAAGTGGTGTGGTACTTTTCGATCACTCCTCGTCTGCAGCGGTATTTCGCTGACCCTAAGGCAGCAAAGCTCCTACGTTGGCACGCGGATAGGGAGGAGAAGAAGCGAGAAGATGACGGAAATGATCCGGAGATAAATAAAAAAGACAAGATGCTGAGTCACCCTAAGGATGCGAGCCAGTGGCAAGCGTTGAACTTCGAATACCCAGATTTTGTGGACGATCCAAGGAACATCGTGCTGGGCATGAGCACCAATGGAGTCAATCCGTTTGGCAGCCAGAGAAGCACACATAGCACCTGGCCTGTGTTTGTGTGGATGTACAACCTTCCCCCCTGGAAGTGCATGAAGAGGAAGTACATTCATATGAGTATGCTAATTGAAGGGCCGAAACAACCAGGGAACGACATCAATCTGTATCTGGGGCTGCTGAAAGAGGAGCTAGACACGCTGTGGAAAACGCCAGCCAATACGTGGGACGCCGCAGAGAAAAAATATTTCCCTATGAGAGCCGCACTGCTCACGACGGTGCAAGACTATCTCGGTTACGGATATGTCGCGGGGTAGGTGGTCCACGGATTTCGTGCATGCGTCAGGTGCATGGATGACACAACGTATCGCCAGCTAGATAGAGATCCTGGGTCTTCGAAAACCGTGTTCATGGGACATCGAAGGTGGCTTCGACATGATGACTCATGGAGAAAACGCAAGGATCTGTTCGATGGTGAAACCGAACCCCGAAGACGCCCGCGTACGAGGATCGGTGAGGAAATAGACGAGCTGTTGAAAAATTGGAAAGAGTGCCCACCGCCGGGAAAGAAGCGAAAGGCGCTAGAGCCGCTGCTGAAGGTATGGAAAACGAGGTCGGTTTTCTGGGACTTGCCATACTGGAAGATCCTCCGTGTGCCTCACAGCCTTGATGTCTTGCATATCACGAAGAACGTGTGCGAGAGTCTGCTTGGTACCCTGCTCAACATGCCAGAGAGGACCAAAGAAGGGCCGAAAGCAAGGGCAGACATGAAATCAATGGGCATCAGGGAGGAGCTTCACGCTAATGATGATGAGGCGACGGACACAGAAAGTTGTCGCAAAGGCAAAAAGGCCAAGAAGATCGGAAATGACTGCCCTCCCGCGTGCTTCACTCTAAGTTAGGAGGAGATCGAGCAGTTTTTCACCTGCCTCGTAGGAGTAAAACTTCCTTACGGTTACGCAGGGAAGATAAGGAGATACCTAGACTCAGCGAAGCAGAAGTTCAGCGGGATGAAGTCTCACGACTGTCACGTGCTGATGACGCAGATACTTCCAGTTGCAATCCGTGGGATCATGGACGCGCACATCCGTGAAACGCTATTTGGCCTATGCAACTTTTTCGACATCATCTCTCGGAAGTCGGTTGGCATGAGGCAACTCAGAAGGCTACAGGAAGAGATCATGGTGATACTATGCGAGCTTGAGATGTACTTCCCGCCCACATTCTTCGATGTTATGGTGCATCTGCTGGTCCATATCGTGGAGGATATCATCCAACTCGGGCCGACGTTCCTGCACAGCATGATGCCGTTCGATAGGATGAATGGTGTCATCAAAGGATACGTTCGCAACATGTCACGTCCAGAGGGAAGCATAGCCAGGGGCTTTCTGACCGAAGAGTGCATCTCCTACAGCATGAATTATCTAGGCATCGAGAACCCCGTTGGTCTGCCCGTCAACAGGCACCTCGGCAGGCTCGCTGGATGGGGTCACCGCGATGGTCGCCGCGAAATGCATGTCGACTTGGAGGGTCGACTCGCTGACTTTGAAAGAGCAAACCTAGTCGCGCTACAACTCATAGACGTGGTCGATCCTTGGGTGGTAGAGCACAAAACCTTTATTGAGAAGACGTACAATGACCGAGGCCAACACAGGACGGACGGAGATATAATCAAAGAGCACAACTCATGTTTCACGCGTTGGTTCAAGGAGAAGCTTCTGTCGTACCCTTTACATGAGGATTCTTCCGTGGAAGAAAAACTCATATTCGCCTTGTCACAGGGCGCCGAGCACAACCTGATGACCTATGATGCGTACGATATCAACGGCTACACATTCTACACCAAGGACAAGGACATGAAGAGCGATGGTTATCAGAACTCCGGGGTAACGATGGAATCCTACACCGGTAACGACAAGGACAGATACTACAGAAGGATCGAGGAGATCTGGGAGCTGAGCTACGCTGGAGAGAAGGTCCCGATGTTCCGTGTCAGATGGGCCAAGAGCGTCCTAAAAGAAGACCGGTATTTCACCACCATGGTTATACCCGAAGCCAAATCCAAGACCGCGGGCGCAAACGTCACCGCGAAAAATGAGCCATGGGTACTGGCTTCCCAAGTGGACCAATGCTTCTTCATTACCGACCCGTCAAAGCCCAGTCGTGTTGTCGTGAGGAGAGGCAAAAGGAAGATCATCGGAATGGATGGAGTCGCCAATGAGCAAGACTTCGACAAGTACGGCGACCCGAAGATGGAACATGACGATGACGATGAAGTGCCATACACCACAAGAAGAAGCAGGACCACCCTACCTAAAGGACGTCCGTTCAACAGAAGAACTCCATTTGCGAAAAAGAAGGGCAAGAAGATTGTGAAAAGATAGCTAGCTAAGATCGATTGTATTTAAATTGTAGTCTTCATTTCTCGATTGTATTTCGGCATATGGAAATGGGCGGCACTTTTTGAATTCATGAATATTTTGAAATCTGATGATATTTTTTCATATTCATAAATGTTTTCTAAAAAATTATTAGATGCAACTAAAAATCCAAAAAAAAATCAAATAACAAATTTGATGATATTTTTTCATATTCATATTTTTTCATAAATGTTTTGAAATCTGATGATATTTTTCCACATTCATAAATGTTTTCAAATTTGATCGTCATTTTCTAAAAAATTATTAGATGCAACTAAAAATCCAAAAAAAAACAGTTAGTAATGGCGCACCAGGGGAGGGTGCGCCATTGCTATGAAGGTATTTATGGCGCACCTGAATGAGGTGCGCCATTGATATACAAATTTTTATTTATATTTATTCTTGTATTTTATTTTTCAGTGTTCCTTTTCCTGCTTAAATTTCATGGGCACTTTTTGAATTCATGAATATTTTTTCAAATTTGATGATATTTTTTCATATTCATAAATGTTTTACCAATTCACAAATGAATGCAACTAAAAACCCAAAAAAAATACTAATGGCGCACCGCTAGGTGGTGCGCCATTGCTATCCAAAAAAAAGTTACTTATGGCGCACCGCTAGGTGGTGCGCCATTGCTATCCAAAAAAAAAGTTACTTATGGCGCACCGCTAGGTGGTGCGCCATTGCTATCCCTCCCCCCACTAAAATCCCCAATCCCCGATCCCCAATCTCACATCTCTCTCAGCCCCCCCACTGCGCCGCCGCCCCGACCCACTGCGCCGCCGCCCCCGTGCCCCCGCCGCCTCCCTCTCCCCATCCTCCCCTTCCTCCCCCTCCGACCCACTGCTTCTCCTACCCGTCCCCTACTTTTTCTCCTCCTCCCCCATCTCCCCCTCCTCTCTCCCTCTTCCCCTCCTCCCCCTTCCCCCCCCTCCGACCCCACCCCGACGCATCTCCGTCTCCACGCCGTCGAGCACCAAAGCAGGCCGGAGAAGTCCAGCACGAGCGTCTACGTCGTCTCCGTCGGATACGTCGATGAACCGGACCGGAGCCGAGCCGAGGAGCACCGCGAACCCGCCACCGAGCCCTTCTTCCACCTCGGATTCCGCCGCCTCTCCTTCAAGTCCGGAGGTCCAACAAAGGTATAGTGACGAGCAATTCTACTTCAGTATAAGGAAGTGCACAAACAAAGAAGCATTGGATGATTGTTGTTGATAGGTAGCTCTAGATGCATAATAATCTATATCTATATCTTTCCAGCACAAATGATTGTATCATGATTGGTACAACTTAATTGGCAATTTTTGCTTTTTCTAATCTCTGAGTTTGAAGATGAATTAGAAAAGGGAACATGTACTACATTTTTTCCATTTGAATCTACCATATACAATATGTATTTATGGTATTGATGTACAGTTATTAGGAGAGTTACTTCTTTAGGTATTGTGCTATAAATGAGTTGCTTCATTTGAGTCGTATTCTTTTGCTCTGTCCCGGCATATTGTGCTATAAACGAATCTTCATGATAGTCTGTGCTAAGTACTTCAGGTCAGCCTACTTATATTGTTTTAAGAACAACCATTCTATTTTCAATATTTAGAAATGAATTGATCTAAAATGTATGGTGCATCTTTTTGACTCTGTAATTTTGGATGATTCGTGGAATTACTACCCTATTAGCCTGTCATGTTCACTGAAAAAATTCAGGAAGGGATGATGCAATCTTGAACAAAATTCAGAAGCTCCACCTTTTCATTCTTAAAATCGCCATCATTGCAAAATATGTGCCGTGTAATGTTATTTAACATTGGAGGTTTACTTTCTTTCAGTATGAGAATTCGAAAAAATAACTTTACTTTTACACCTAATGGTGTTGGGTTCAGAAAGCAAGAAGTCTCGAAACACACATCATTTAAACCACGGTGAAACCTAGCTAGGTCATCTTTAATCTGAATAATAATCTTTACAGGGAATCTGTAGTACCATATGAATGCACAAGATGGATGTCATACTCAGCATGGATGTTTTACTGCCATTATCTTTGTTTGCAAATGTTTCCGTAAACATGATACTCCTCAAATTCAGTTAAACTACTGCCCAGAAAATGATTTTGCCTTGTCCACCTGGGATAATGATTTTGCCTTGTCCACCCGAGAGGCCCTTGAGTTTGCCGGAATGTCGATTAACTTCCGTTCTGGCAAATTCGGGTACTCCATATGTCCTATTTTCAGCAAATGTCATGCTGAAATTTTCCGTGAATTTTAGCATGACTTTGCTAAAAATAGGACATATGGGGTACTTGCGACTAATGCATGGGCCGGGGTATCTTAGTACTTAATTAAGTAGGATCAACTGCCTCTTGTGTTATACATATAGAAGTGTGATATCAACTCATAGTTATTACTAATGTCAGTTGCTCGTCATCGATAAACCCTAATCTGGTAGGATGACCTACTAAAAAAGCCCATACCACATATTCTTTTAGGGTGCCTCGTCATCGATAAACCCTAAATGATGTAAACTTAGGCTTTTAGGGTGCCTCAGTGTCGATAAAAACCTAAATGATGAAAGCTTAGGCTTTTAGGGTGCCTCGGCGTCGACAAACCCTAAATGATAAAAGCTTAGCTTTTAGGATGCCTCGGTGTCGACAAACCCTAAATGAGGAGACAAGAAGAAGGGGGTTAGGAAGGGACTTGGACCTTAGGAACAACACACTAACAGGTTCCATCCCAAAACACCTAGGCAATATCACAAACATCTCTCAATTGTTCCTTGACAATAACCAACTTTTTGGCGACATTCCTCGAGAATTAGGTTATTTGGTCAACTTAGAGATCTTGTTCCTTGACAATAACCAACTTTTTGACCAAACTTTTTTCCTATTTAGAGCGAAACATGGCCCACAACGATGAGGCCGGTGGTTCGGGCGGCAAGGCATTCTGGGAGCTGTCCCAGGAGATGGAGGAAGAACCTCAGCGCTATGAGGACGCCGCGGAAGACACCGATCCTGACTACACAACCCCTAGTGGCATCGGGGATGACACCACTGATGGTGCCGCCGAGGATGCCACCACTGATGATGGCAGCGCACGCACAGATGGCAGCCAACCGAAGAGGCAACGGAAGGACCGGCGCCCGAACATGCTCGGCACCGTCAAGGAGGAATTTACTGAAGTGTCCTCCGAGGGGCATCCAACGGCGCCCAAAGAATTAGTCAAGGGGTACGTGGGACAGCTCGGGTGCATTCTCCGGAGCACCGTCTCGATCAACACCGAGAACCTAAGGCATCGTGACCGAGGGAATTTGCGCAACCTCCTCTTCACGAAGCTGCACGAACGATACAAGTTCCCCGGTGACTTCGCAAAAGCACGCCTCTCAGGGAATAAAGTGAACAGTGCCGCCCTCACGAAGATGAGCAAGGCCCTGGCTACTTGGAGAGGCGCGGTGAAGAGCATGATTGAAAAAGGTGATAGTTATGAGAAGATCAAGGAGAAAAATCCTTCGATCAGCGAAGATGACTACCGGGAGTTCAAGATCAAGTGCGAGCGCAACGCATCCGAGGAATCAAGTCAGTGGGGGAAAGATATGCGGGACTTGAACTTAGGGGTCCACAAACTCGGTCCTGGCGGTTACAGAGTGGCGGAACCTATATGGGACAAGGAGGACGCGGAGCATGCCGAGCATGGCCTACCGCCCCGCTTCGAGAAATACCGTGACAAGCAGACCAGGAACTATGTCAGGGCCCGGTACAAGATTGACCCGGTAACCAAGGAGCTTACCACGGATCCGAAGACCAAGGCACTTGAGCGTGTTCTGGTAAGGAATACACCCCTGCGTAATTAGCTCCATATGGTTGCATTCTAATTAATGAACCCAAATTTCTAAATGGTTCACGTTCCTTCCGCAGGACACTGAAAGCAGTAGCGCGGGGTCGTCTCAGAGCTCCCCTTTCGACACCCCTTTAAATAGGGCGTTGAACATAATGAAAAACAAGGATAAGCTCAGTAAGCCGTCGTCAGCTGGTCGTGTGGCCGGCAAAGGCTTGTCCACGAAATGGTCGGAATACTATACCGCTGGGCGAAAGGAGAGAAAGACCAGCTCGGAAAGCCAGCAGCGCGAGGTTCAACAACTCAAGGCACAAGTGGCGCGGATTCTAGAGATGGTCGAAGAGCAAGTGCGAGACCAACTGGGAGCGATGATCACCGCCATTATACCTACCTTGGTTTCTGGGCTGCAGGTGTGGGTGGCGGGCGGCCAACAGGGGCCGCCCCCGATTCCCAGCTTCACGGGCAGCAACTCGCGCAACGCGCCGGCGGCGCCATTGGTGTCTCCGGCGGAGGCGGCATTGGTGTCTCCCGCGGCGGCGCCATTGGTGTCTCCGGCGGAGGCGGCATTGGTGTCTCCCGCGGCGGCACCGGCATTGCAGCTTAATGCACCCAGGTGTGGGAAGGATACGCCGGCCGGCACCTCGGCAGCAAGCGGCCCCTCCGTCAATTGCACGCCCGCCGTTGGCGGTGCCTCGACATTAACCGAGCTCGACGCCATCACGGTAACTAATTAAGCCTCTTGGCCGATGACTTCATCTCCTTGCCTTTGAATGGGCATCCCTGACGCCCTACATGTTTTCGCAGGGCGCCGCCGACGTTCCGTGCACTCTCCTGCACTTCGTGAACGACGAGTTGGTCGATGTCGCCAAGGGCAGAATCGTTCAATCGGGCAGCCGCGTGTTCCACGGTAATCAGATGCCACCCACCGTTTATAGGGTTCAACTGGTTCGGGTGCTGCTGGGCTTCGACGACATATTACCTCCGTATCGACCCCATGGGGCCGATGAAGATGATGTGATGACCCTCAGCGCCTGCATAAGCTGGCCCATGCTTTGGCCGAAGAGCCAGATTCGTTTGGGGGCGGGGGACACCACCCCACAGACAACACCGCCAGTCGTGTCGGCGCCAAGCCATGGCAAGACCCCCGCAACGCTACCGGACATGCATATGGCACAGGATCCGGACGACGACGACGACGACGGTACATTTACCAACGTCGATAAGTACTTCAACGAACATGGGTACGGTGACGAATTCTTGGGGCCTCCTTCTCAAGAACCCAACCCTGCAAAAGACGATCTAGCTGGTATCGCGGAGAAACCCAATTGCAACAGGCGTCGTCTGGCGTTCAGTTCTCAGGAGACGCCTCCAGCTGCCGCCTTCACCGAGCCTCAGATAGCCGAGGTGCGAAATATTATCAGCCCCAACACACTCAAGAAGGCGGTCTCTGAGCAGAACTCGATCCCATTACAGCAGAAGAAGAAGGGACGGAAAAGAAAGAGTAACAAGGGTGCGAGCCAGCCGGCACCGAGTACGATCCATGCTCAGGACGGGCCACCTTCACCTAAGGATATCTCGAGGAGGGTGCATGTGGCGGGTAGGCCGATGCTACCGACTAATCTGCTCAATGCTGCAACTGGTGCTATGCGGAGTCTGCATGACAGTGTTCTTTCTTTGGAGAAGCGGCGTCTCCGAGAGAATGATGTGGCATACCCGGTTTTCGTGGCCAAGGTGCCAGAGGGCAAGGGCTTTGTGGATAGCGCCATCGGGGGTATGATCGTCCTGCGGTTTGATGACATCTTCGCTATGTTTAACCTTCATCCGCTGCACTACACCTTCGTTCGGCTATTTTCGCTGAGTATGGAGATGCGGATCATTAGAGACAAGACCCCGGACATCGTGATAGTCGACCCCTTCTACATGCGTGCCAACATCTTGGGCAGCGCTGGGGACCGGCAAGTCGCGAGTTCATACCTCGAAGGCGTCATTCTGGCAAACCCAGATAAGGATAACTTCCTCGTGCCTTACTTTCCCGAGTAAGTCATCCCCTCACCGCCCCGTAACGTATGATTTCTTAGATTTCGATCGTTCTTTTTTTTCTAACATTCCGTGTTTTGTGCAGTGACACACATTGCACACTCATCCTCTTAAGCCCGAAATATTCCATGGCCACGTATTTCGACTCGGACCGTCAGTCGAAGAAAGACTACACAAATATCAAGAAAGTTCTTGATGATGTTCTCCCCGGCTACGCCAGATCTGGAGGCACCTTCAGCAGGCCAATTCGTAGGTACGGCAAGCACGTGTTCACCCACAATACGACGTTCCCCTGCGTCAAGCAGCCGCCTGGCGGTCAGAAGGATGCCTACTACGCCCTCCATCACATGCGGGCGATCGTACGGGACCATAATCACCTTCTGCTACCAAATAATCTCAAAGATTGGGCCGCACGCTTGTCGGCAATCCAGGACGCGGACATCATACAAGAATTCTTTCGCATCCAGTCGGAGTTTGCGGAAATCATCCATCAAGATGTCCTTCGTACCTCGGGGCAGTTCTACCTCAGATATCAACCGTCCAACAGTGAGATAGAAACAACGCTACAAATGCAGGCTGACAACGCCCGCGATTTCATGACCATCACGACAGACGGCGGCTTCATCCACGCTCCGGTCCCTGAGTCGAGTCGAAAGTAGTGATGCTATGTAGTTCTGAAATATCGATTAGCTCATGTTGTAATTAAACTTTAATGAACTTTTATGTCTCTTTGGTTTGGACAATCGTTCAACTTATATCTAATCAATGCTATTTATTAGTAGGACCATGAATCGTGCTATTAATGTCTTGCTTTTCTCTTCCGATCCTTTTGTTGCATACTTATATATTGGTTATGTATTGTTTGTGAATTGCTACTAACGTTTTGTTTGGCTAGTGCATAGAGATGCCGTCGTATGTCGTGCACAAGGGTAAGGTTCCCGGAGTCTACGACGACTGGGAGGAGTGTCAGAGACAGGTTCACCATTTTAGCGGTAATAGTTACAAAGGGTACACCACTAGGGCGGAGGCGGAAGCTAGATACGCGCGCTATCTAGCGGGAGAGAGGAGGGAGCGGAGGAGGAACCGGATGAAGACCAGTTTCATCGCGATGATGCTCATCGTGATGACCGCAGCTCTCTTCTATGTGATGGTAGTTTAGATGATCGGTATCGACTTGTAATGTGAAGACAAACTCGCTACTCGCGGTCTCGAGACTTGTAATGTTCTAACTTTGTTCGGTCTTGTGAATTCGGAGACTAGCTAATATGATGAATTGTATTCGGAGACTAATCTTCTATTGTATTCGATGAATCTGCTGTTTATATGTTTTGCTGTCTATATTCTGTGCAGTAATATATTTTGTAATCTGTGCAAATATCAGAAAAGAAAAAAAATCCTAATATTCATACTAGTGGCGCACCATACAGCACATTAGTGGCGCACTGCTATAAAAATACTAGTGGCGCATTATCTGTTAGTGCGCCATTAGTAACCCAGAGCACAAGGTAAATATGGCCCCCTGGGAGGCATACTAATGGCGCACCGTGTGACTTACTAATGGCGCACTGCCTGGTGCGCCACTATAGTCTGGTATACTAATGGCGCACCAGGGGTGCGCCATTAGTATATGTTACTAGTGGCGTGATGATAGTGGTGCACCTGTAGTGCTCCATTAATGGCCAAAACAGGTGCGCCACTAATAAGCCTTTTCCTAGTAGTGCCTGGGACATCATCGATTTCTTCCGAGCAGGCATCCCTTAAGAAAGAAAGGCAAGCATTTCAAAGGTGAGGCAGATCACCGGACGAAGCCTCGCCACCGTACTGGTGATGATGTACATGATATGGTCAAGGATTTAAAGGTAATCTTTGGAAAGGGTCCTGGTGGACAAACTATTCCGAATGACGCTGACGGACGAGCACCCATGTGGAAGAAGAAATCTATATTTTGGGACCTACCCTATTGGAAAGACCTAGAGGTCCGGTCTGCAATCGACATGATGCACGTGACGAAGAATCTTTGCGTGACCCTGCTTGGCTTCTTGGGTGTGTATGGGAAGACAAAAGATACACCGGAGGCACGGGAGGACCGGCAACATATGCACGGAAAAGATGGCATACATCAAGGTCATGCCAGCTACGCTCTTACCAAAGAAGAGAAGGAAATCTTCTTTGAATGCCTGCTCAGTATGAAGGTCCCGTTTGGCTTCTCGTCGAATATAAAGGGAATAATAAATATGGCAGAGAAAAAGTTCTAGAACCTAAAGTATCATGATTGCCACGTGATTATGACGCAACTGCTTCCGGTTGCATTGAGGGGGCTTCTACCAGAAAACGTTCGATTAGCCATTGTGAAACTATGTGCATTCCTCAATGCAATCTCTCAGAAGGTAATCGATCCAGAAATCATACCAAGGTTAGAGAATGATTTGGTGCAATGTCTTGTCAGTTTCAAGTTGGTGTTCCCACCATCCTTCTTCAATATCATGACGCATGTCCTAGTTCACCTATGCGAAGAGATTGCCGTTCTGGGTCCTATATTTCTACACAATATGTTCCCCTTTGAGAGGTTCATGGGAGTCTTAAAGAAATATGTTCATAACCATGCTAGGACAGAAGGAAGCATCTCCAAGGGCCATGAAAATGAGGAGGTCATTGAGTTTTGTGTTGACTTTATTCCTGACCTTAAGCCGATAGGTGTTCCTGAATCACGGCATCAGCGCAGACTGGGTGGAAATGGCACGCTAGGACCGAAAGCAATAATATGTATGGACGGGCATTGTCTCACTCAAGCACACTACACAGTTCTTCAAAATTCCACCTTGGTGGCTCCATATATCGAGGAACACAAGAATATTCTACGCTCCAAACAGCCGGAGCAGTCTGACAACTGGATTACACGTGAACAAATGGGGACTTTCGCCGGTTGGTTGCAGACACGTGCCATGCATGACGACACTGTTGAAGAAGACCTGTACTTGCTGTCCCAGTTACCATCTTCGAATATCATGACTTTCAATGGGTACGAGATAAATGGGAATACATTTTACATGATCGCCCAAGATAAAAAGAGCACCAACCAAAACAGTGGTGTCCGCTTTGATGCAGCAACCAAGAGGGGAAAGGACACATATTATGGTTACATAGAGGAGATATGGGAACTTGACTATGGACGTGGTTTGAAGGTCCCTTTGTTTTGGTGCAAATGGGTCAATCTGACATGAGGCGGGGTAACGGAAGACCCGCAGTACGGAATGACAATAGTGGATCTCAACAATCTTGCGTACGCAGACGAACCATTCGTCCTAGCCAATGATGTGGCGCAGGTTTTCTATGTGAAGGACATTTCTACCAAGCTGAGAAAAAGAAAAGATAAGGAAGCGAATACATCATACGATGAGCCAAAGCACCACATAGTTCTTTCAGGGAAAAGAAACATCGTGGGAGTGGATGACAAGACAGACATGTTAGAAGATTATGAAAAGTTTCATGAAATTGCTCCCTTCAAAGTGAATATTGACCCGAGCATCCAGTTAAATGATGAAGATTGTCCATGGTTACGGTGCAAAGGGACAGACGCGAAGAAAAAGTTTTGCACCCAAAGATCCCACTCTGGGATGTGACCGGCTTCACTGTCATCACTTTCTTCTCTAGTGAGTTTCCGGACTTATATATATATATATATATATATATATATATATATATATATATATATATATATATGGAAAGTCCCACTTTGGACAAACCGTAGGGAATCTTTGTAATAGTTAGGGTGCTTATGTGTTTTGGCATTTGAAATGTGTACTTTTGTGCTTCGGACAAACGTCATCAATTTTCAACCCTTCACTGATTTTTTTAGCTAAATGACCCTAAAATTGAAAATCAGTACAAATGAACTCCAAAAAGGTCGAAAGGCAAAAATTGGATGCACTTCGTGTACAAAATTGACAATCTCTGTCGAAGTATCAGGGTTTCGGACGAAAACTCATCTGTTATACAAATGCATTTCATTTTTTTAAACTTATTTCAACTACAGACTTTTTGTGCGTTCAGTATGCACCATTGAAAGCCACATCATCAATTTTCAACTCTTTCCAACTTCATTTGCTTTTTTTCATGCATTTACTGATTTTTTTGAGCTAAATGACCCTGAAATTGAAAAGAACTACAAATGAACTCTGAAAAGGTTGAAAGTTGGCATGGTATCATCATTTCACCCACATAGCATGTGCTAAAAATTTGAGAGGGTTACGGCAAAAACTGGATGCACTTCGTGTACAAAATGGACAATCTCTTTCGAAGTATCAGGGTTTCGGACAAAAACTCATCTGTTACAAAGGCATTTCATTTTTTAAACTTATTTCAACTGCAGACTTTTTGTGCATTCAGTATGCACCATTCAAAGCCACGCCATCAATTTTCAACCCTTTTCGGCTTCATTTGCTATTTTTCATGCATTTACTGATTTTTTTAGCTAAATGACCCTGAAATTGAAAAGCAGTATAAAAGAAATCTGAAAAGGTTGAAAGTTGGCATGCTATCATCATTTCATCCACATAGCATGTGCTAAAAAGTTGAGAGGGTTATGGAAAAAACTGGATGCACTTCGTGTACAAAATGGACAATCTCTTTCGAAGTATCAGGGTTTCGGACGAAAACTCAACTGTTACAAAGGCATTTCATTTTTCTAAATAACTTAAGAATTACCAAATTAAATATAATGATAAAAAACACTAATATTAAACAGAAGAAAAAAGAATCACCGAAAAATCTATTTTTAAAGTAAAGTTATTCACAAACTAGTGATTCACATAAAATTCAAATTTGAAAACTACTGGCTCTAACAGAAAGTTTATAATTTTTTTTACCTAAAGCAAAAAAGATTCACAAAGAAACTCTAAATAAAGCAAAAAACAACTCAGAAACAAAAGAAAATAAATAAAGAAGAAAACAAAAAAAATGAAAAATAAATAAATTATAAAAAAGCCCGCCTACTGGGCCACAACGGCGTGCATATGACTAGAAACCCAACCTGTAATTGGGCCAGTATGTAGGCCCACAAGGCCCAGTAAGCCCACAGGGCAACACAGGTAAGGTAGGCCCATAAGGCCTGCTTTAGAGAGGAGCTCGAAGGAGCAGCCGCGGCTGGGTTTATAAACCAATGCGGCTGCCCTTCGCTGGGCGAGGTGGGACTAAACTTGGTGCACCGCGGCTATGGCAGCGCACCACCTTTAGTTGTGGTTGGTGGCTCCAACCGCGACTAAAGGCCCCCCTTTAGTACAGGTTGGAGCCACCAACCGCGACTAAAGGTGGTGCGCTTCCCGCCGCTTTGGCTGGTGAAAAGTGACCTTTAGTCCCAGTTGGTGGCTCCAACCGGGACTAAAGGTCCCTCCTATATAAGCAGCACTTCAAATTTTTTTTGTCCCTCTGCTCTCTTCGTCCTCTTCCACATTGCCGTGTCATCGCCGTCTCGCCTCCTCGACGCCGGAGCTCGTCGCCGCCCCCGACGCCGGCCGCCCGTGCCTCCTGGCGCTGATCCCCGACGCCGCCCGTGCCTGCTCCTCCCCGAGCCCGGCCCGACGCCGCCCGCGCCCGCTCCTCCGGCCGGCCCCGAGCTCCTCTCGCCGCGCCGCCGACACCATCGCCGCCCCCGACTCACCTCGCCTCGCCGTCGCCCCGCTATGAGCTCCCCCTTCTTCCCCCTCTCCCTCGCCCCCTCTGCCGCCATGGCGGCCGCCGGCCCCTCCCCGAGCCCCCCCCCACACACACTAGATGATTAATTAGATGATTAGATGTATAGATGATTAGATGCAAGAATTTTGATGTATAGAAAAAAGTTAAGGAATTTTGGCATAGATGCAAGAATTTTGACTATATATGTTACATGAGTATAGGAATTTTTGATGTTAGATAGATGTATAATAATGTATATATGTATGTATATATAGGAATGTTAGATGTTTTAGATGATTATTTTTATACAATGTATATGTATATATGTATAGATGAACGGTAAAATTTACATAAATTTTCTATTTTTTAGTTTTTTATACTTATAGGAAAAAGTTGCATAGGAAAAAGTTGACCATATATATATTTTTTGAGAAAGGAATATTATTAGGGTAGTTATAACCTAGGAATGGGACATTATAATTGAAAAGAGGATATTTCGCTCAATATATTCTCTTAGTCCTTTAATAACGGATTTATCAAGAATATGCCCCCATTATGGATGTGCACAAGTTGATCCCTTAAAGGTTAAGAGAATCCATTATGATTCTGAATCCTGTTCCTAGCCAGGGACTAAAGGTTTTCCTCGTATATTAAGAAATCACAATCCAAACATTTAAAAAATGTTACATTTGCATAGAATTTGTTCTCGACGTCAACGATGCCCGGCCCGCATCCTCGTCGTCGACCCGTTCGCGACGACGTCCTGCTTCAGAGGCGCTATGTCCGGGAGTGGGCTCCATCAGGCTGGCACTGGGAGGTGCTACCTTCAGGGGCGCGCATCTTGGTGAGGAACCCGGGTCCCGTCGTCGACCCGGAGCTTCTTTGGTGGCGGGCGCGTGGGCCACATTCGGTGCGGAGGCTGGCGTCCCCCGCGGAGGTGGTACGTCACCGTGTCAGGGAGGAGGACGAGCATGTCCGTCGCTACATGGTTGCGTTGGACGTCAGGTTCTCCAATACCTGGCAGGTTCTTCAGGGATCTCACCCGAGCTATGATCCTATGATGGTTCCTTCTCTTTGGGTGTCCACCGCGAGTGAACTGGATTATTCGACAGTATTCGATCTGTATTAGCTAGTGATGTATTAGAGATTATAATTATTCGATAATATTCGAGATGATGTATTCGAGATTATATTCGATGATGCATATCAATTATTTGGATTATTCGAGATGCATATTATCTACTATGATTCAGTTTTTCCTTATTGATTGCATGCATGCATTCTAATTTGAATACTAAATTGTTTTATCTTTCTTCTGGATTAGTTAAATAAAAGCTATGGACAATACCGGCAGAGAAGGAGAAGAGGCCCTATTCGACATCATATGCTCCCCGAGCCTAGATGGGAATGAAGAAGATGACGGCTCGCAATATCTGAACCATACCGGTGAGGGTATGATATTTGATGAAGACGAATGAATAGATGAAGTCCAGACCTTCGATGATGAAGGAAATGTTGTTCTTGAAATAACAAAGACCGGCGAGGTATATTTATATGAGCAGGCATCTGGTGATCATCACATGTTTTAATTGATTTGTATATATATTAACGAATCGATCTTTCTTCGTTTAGCCCTCCGGATCAAGCAAATCTTCTCCAAGCAGCAGGACAGTTCAAGGCCCGGCCAAAAAGTTGAAGGATTTCATAAAGTACAACATTGATTCCATCAAACCTAATGGCAAACCGCTCGAACCTAAGAAGAATGCGAACAAGTTCATTCGTCAATGCGGAGTTATTGTCAGGGACCAAATCCCGATCTCCATGCAAGAATGGAAAAAGCCAGCAAACAAACTTCCAGATGTTACTTTTGTCGACCAAAGAGCAAAAGATGGGCTTTGGGAATCGCTCATGTCACATTTCATCCTACCAGATCATTTCACAGGTGCAGATGTGGAGAAAGTCAAGAACGCTGCTCTTAGGAAGATGGCGATAGCATTCAACAACCACAAGAAAAGTATATGGGCCACGTACGTCAATGCAGGAAAGAAGACTCCAGCATTCAAGGGAACACTGGAGAAGGCAAGAGATCACTGGGACGCTTTCGTGAAATTCAAGGAATCGGAAGTAGCTCAGGAATGGTCGAGAAAAAACTAGATTAATGCCGCGAAAAGGGAGTGGCACCATAAGCTGGGGCCAGGTGGCTACGAGGTGGCCCGGCCTAAGTGGAATCTCGCTAAGAAAGAGATGATGGATGCAGGGGTCACTCCAGTTACATTGAACTGGCCCCCCAGGTGCAGGACTTGGTTCTATGTGCATGGGGGGAACTTGGACCCAAAGACAGGCGAGGTTTTGGAGCGGGCAAGTCTTAAAGGAGCCACCGACAGTTTACTTGTTGCAATAGAAGAGGCTCGAACGGGGGTGTTCATGCCCAACAGAGAGAACGACAAGCTTACGCGCGCCCTGAAGAATCCTGAACACCCGAGAAGAACACGAGGCAAAGGTGTTGTTCCGTGGTTTGAGGGGTTTGCGGACTGGAACGCCGACTACAGAAGCCGTGCGAGAAAGAAGCAGCAGGAGGAGCAAAAGAGGAAGGTGGAGGAGGAGGAGAGGAAGCAAGAAGCAGACCGCCTTCGCATCATAGAATCAAAGGACGCGGAGTTGGCACTCACTTTCCAGCGGCAGCAGCAGCAGATCGACTCACTTAGCTAGGAAAGGGGGTCTCAGCAGCAGCAGCAGCTAGCGGATCCAACATTGGATAGCACCGTCCCATCCATGCCGAGAAGCAGCGTGGGTTCCGCCCCGGGCGATGATGCACTGATGGATAGATACCCTGTGGATGATATCATAGATACGATAACTTGTGAGCTACACTTTAAAATGAAGAACATATCCATGAAGGTGGTGGACGGCGTTGCTTATACAAATCCCCCTAAAGCAACCTTCCATTGCAATCCGATTCCAGCTGGCTATGCTCGTGTCGTGGTTGATGAAGTGGTGGCACAATATTCGGGGCAATATTCGGGGCTAGAGCTTGACATTCCTGGAGGTGACGACGAGCGCACACTGGGAGAGGCCATACATCATATCATTCTATGGAGAAAGGATTGCATCATCTTTCCAAGGCCACCGACACCGCGTCAGCCCGCTCCTCCTCCAAGTCCACCGCCGCCTCAGCAGACTCCCACTCCTCCAAGTCTGCCATCGCGTCAGCAGACTCTTCCTCCTCCAAGCCCGCCACCGTGTCAGCCCACTAATCCTCCTCCAAGGCCGGCACCGCGTCAGCTGACTCCTCCTCCTCCAAGTCCGGCACCGCGTCTGTCGACTCCTCCTCCAAGTCAGGCACCGCGTCAGCCGTCTCCGCCGCCTCAGCGGGCTCTGCCGCCAAAGTAACAGCGGAAGAGAGGCGCCGCAGCTATGGTACAACAGGAGGCGGCTAGTGGTACAACAGGAGGCAAGAAATACAGATTTGGTCCAAGCCTGAAGCCTCTTCCGAGGTTGCCTTATGACCTGACTGATAAGGAAAATGAGATCGAAGTGCAAGCCCAACTGAGGGCCCATTTTGGACCAAAACCGCCCCCGGCGCAAAAGGAGAAAGTACCTGAGCATGTCATTGACCACTTTATTCGTATGGCTCAACCACCAGCTCCCAAGCATGTTGACTCAGACTATGAATGCCAAATCAAGAAGTCATATCAAGCACAAAAAGGAGTCAAGCTCGAGCTCAAGCCAAGCAACTGCCAAAAAAGCGGGAAAACTGTTCCCCAGCTGGGAGAACAGGCGGTGCAATCGATCCCCCCGCTCATTGTACCAACAAATGTGAGTACCGGCGCCGATCAGATGGTAATAACCGACAATCATAGAAGGTAGGCTGAAGAGTCCGGTGTCACTGTAGAACAACTCCTAGGCATCGAGCCCATCGAAATGTTTAAAGAGGAGGAACTAAAACAGAAATATGTCCGCGGCGAACCTATGGTCAAGCCTGAGGAGATCAAGCGTCTATCAACGAGAATGTATGAATTGCATCAATGGTACATGAGAGAAGCCAAGACTACCGATAAGGAGTCCCTCATGGTGAAAGTCAAGGCAGAGCATTACTTCCATGAAAAAGATCTGTGGGTTGAGTTTCAAGAAATGTTTCAGTTATTCAATCAAGACACACTCGACAAATCTATCGTCAGTTGCTATTGTCTGTAAGTGATTTCTTTCTGTAAGTTAAGTCTCTAGCTAGCTGTAGTGCTTGTTCATTAACTGTAATTATCCTCACTATATTCTTTTCTATGGTATTATGCAGAATGAAGATCTATGAAATGAAAAAAGATGGACGCTATGGCATTGGGTTCATTGACCCAAATACCATTAATGAAGAGACATGGTCACGTGAATATGATCGACCATACACAGAGAGAACCTTGCTAGAGTTCTTAGTGCGACTAAATACCCAACCAGAAATACTACTTCCTTACAACTTCGGGTGAGTGACACTGTCTTGTACTACAAATTCAGTTTTTGCTTACTAGATGTTATTAAGTGTAGTTGATGAGTTATGCACATGCCCGCTTAATTATACAAATGTGTGCGCATGTAGTTTCCACTGGATCTTGTTAATCATTGAAGTTGACGAGGGAAAATTTCAAGTACTGGACTCACTACTTAAAGAACCTAAAGAATACTCAATCGTGAAGGGGATGCTCAACAGGTAATTTCAATCATTATCGCACTATGTCGGCCTCTTTAGTTCGTTTCCTTATATCAACTAATTAATAACTCCTTTATTCATTTTCTCTGCCGGCGGGCAGGGCTTGGGAAAAGTTCATCAAAAAGGTTAAAGGCCAATGGAAACAACAACTGAAATGGGTGCGACCCAAGGTAATTAATTAAGTAGTACTAGCTAGCTAACATCTCTTTAATTCTAGTTTCAATACCATTATCATGCTTGATTAATTATTATCTGATTGAATTCTATTCTCGTAAAGGCTCTGAAGCAGGCGCCGGGGACTAATTTATGTGCATACTACATTTGCGAGAACATTCGCATGATGGCGTCCGAAAGGAGCAAAGATGATAGAAACCGATGGGTACGTTTGCCAGAACACTATTCACAATTTTTACATCATTATCTAATATACACACACACAACTAATACATGCATATTGATCTCCTTCTTTAAAGATGATGGACATGCGGGATAAGCTCCTACCAGAGAATCGCGTATGAGCGGTTCAAGAGGAAATAGCGGGATTTTTGCTCGACCAGGTCATAGATCCCAAAGGAGAATGCCATTACACCGTACCTAGCTAGATTGACCTAATGCCTCCATGTAATGATCTGCAAATTGTAGGAGAAATTGTATATACCAAATTGTATATATATATATATATATATATATATATATATATGTATGTGAATGGTCGTGCGAGAAATTCGATGATATATATATGATCGGTTCTACGAGAAATTCTATTTATATATATGCATAACATGTACAATATGTAGTAGCGTAAAATATGTTTGAAATGAAAAAGAATTAAATGAAAAACACAAAACTAAAACGAAAAATAAATCATAAACCCCTAAACCTTTTAGTCCTGGTTGGTGTTACCAACTGGGACTAAAGGTCTCCCAGCCCCCGGCGCGGGGTCGTGCCACACGGTGGGCCTTTGGTGCCGGTTCATGTTGAACCGGCACTAAAGGGGGGGGACCTTTAGTCCCCACCCTTTAGTGCCGGTTGCAGAACCAGCACTAAAGGCCCTTACAAACCGGGACAACAGCCTAGTTCTGTACTAGTGGGAGGTAACCGTCAGAGCTGCGAGTCCCCCTTTGCTACTAGCCTCAACACCCAACAGTCGCGAAGGCTGTGGGTCGGGCAAGAGTTGATAAGGATAGCATGGATCAAACATGGCTTATCCAGGAAGCCGTCCACGGTTGTCCTGGGGTGACTGGAGAGTTTCTTCTTCTTCCGGGGTCGTTCGCCCAGGGTGTTCCATCTTCGAGGTTCACACTGAGGTACTGACTCATGGGGTCTTGGATAATCCTCACAGATCGAATCTGTGTTTTCCTCGGTGAGCCAGGTGTCCTCAATGGCGCAGAATTGGGACACTAGTTCGGATAATTTCGGGAACGTTTGGACGCAGCGATGAGCAAGGGCATTCGAGACACCCTTATCCTTGCACCCGCGCTGAAAAGTAGCAATTACATCAGAGTCCAGGCAATCCGATATCTTTGCTTTGGCAAACAAGAATCTAGCCCAGTACTGCCTGATTGATTTGTTGGGGAGTTGTTGCACATAGGCCAGGTCCCAGATGTTGGGTGGCTCGGAGTTATCAGGGCGATAATCTATGTGAGAGGTGAGCGGATGAGTTCTGGTCTCTAAAGATCATGGGTTCAAAATCCCTATTATTCTCATTCAACATTGGGGCCATGGCCATCGGGTTGGATCCTACGGCTGAGTTGTCCGGCTCGCTTTACAAGAAGTATCTCAACCCCACATCCTTGGAGGAATTCCCCACAGGAACAAGAGAAGGGTCATGGTTTGCCCCAACTTTGCATGAAGGCTTCTTGGCGACCGAAACTTCGGGCACGAGGATGAGCCCTATGAGTTCGGGACCGTTGACCGGTGATCCCATCGATCCTTCCGTCGATCACACAGCGGAACTCTCAATGAAAGCACTAATGTCGGTGTCAAAACCGGCAGACCTCGGGGTAGGGGGTCCCGAGCTGTGGATCTCGGATCGGGGGCAACAGGAATGAAGGAGATGGTGTTTACCCAGGTTCGGGCCCTCTTAATGGAGGTAAAACCCTACGTGCTGCTCTTGTTTATATTGGTGAAGATGTATCAAGTACAGAGTTGATCTACCTCGAGATTGTAATGTGTGATCTAACTCTAGGGCTAGGCGAATGATTTTGCGTTGATGTCCCTGTACGAGCTAATCCCTATGGCTTATATACATGCCACGGAGGGTATCTAGGGTTACAAGGTCAGTAGCTAAGAGCTAGGTGGCGGCAGAGATCTTGGAGTATACGTCAAGTCTTCAGCGGAGGTAGTCTTGGTCATGCCTCCTACATACGACCTTCGGAGTCCATCTTCATCACGAATGAGGGCTCGTCGGCCCATCCCGAGGATCATGGGCCGACTAGGTTAGTACCCCCTTATCCAGGACACCATCAACAACCAATAGCGTGACCTGGATCCCATATTGGTTCCTACATATTCCACGAAGATCATTATCGGTTGAACCACGATGTCAAGGATTCAGTTAATCCCATATACAATTCCCTTTGTCCAGTGATATGTTACTTGCCCGAGATTCAATCGTCGGCATCTCCATACCTAGTTAAATCTTGTTACTGGCAAGTCTCTTTACTTGTTGTCTAATACAAGATCCCGTGACTAAACTCATTATCACATGAAGCTTCTTATGATGTTGCATTACTGAGAGGGCGCAGAGATATCTCTCTGTCACACGGAGTGACAAATCTCAGTCTCGATCCATGTAACCCAACAAACACCTTCGGAGATACCTATAGAGCACCTTTATGATCACCCAGTTATGAAGTGACATTTGATAGCACACAAAGTATTCCTCTGGAGTCCGGGGGTGGCATGGTCTCATGGTCTAAGGAACTAATACTTGACATGAAGGAAGATGTAGCAAATAACTAAACAATCTGATGCTAAGCTTACGGTTGGGTCTGTTCATCACATCATTCTCCTAATGATGTGATCCCATTATCAAATGACAACTCATGTCTATGGTTAGGTAACCTTAACCATCTTTGATCAACGAGCTAGTCTAGTAGTGGCTTACTAGGGACACGGTGTAGTTTATGTATTCACAAATGTATTTAAGTTTCTGGTCAATACAATTCTAGCATGAATAATAAGCATTTATCATGAATGGTGTCGTGGTTCGACATGATCACCTATGGGGCCATCGGCCCCTTTGTGGTTCGGCAAGGGGGAAGGGCACGTTGCACAAAGAGCGGAGGTCGTAGAACAGCACGGCAATGATGACGCGGGTGGTTTTTACCCAAGTTCAGGCCACCGCGAGGCGTAAAACCCTACTCCTGCTTTGGTGGATTGAGTGGTAGACTGTGGTGAATGCGCAGTGCTCAAGCCCGGCAAGGTCGCCTTGGGGAGAGCAGCTACGCGCGTATGAGTGTACAAGGGTCCGAATCCTCTCTAAGGTTGCCTCGGCCCTCCTTTTATAGGTAAAGGGGTTACCACAGTGGCAAAACAGTCATTATCCAGTGATTAGATAGCCACAGTGCTATCATACCTAACTCTGCAAATAGGACAAGGTGCATTAAATGCACCACTTAGTGTCACGTCGAGGATGCAGCCCGGCAAGCCTTGCCGTGCCATTCAACCACCTTCTCGCCTGTCTGTGTGACACGCCCATGGACGGGTGTCATTTTGGGATGATCTTCCTCAGGAATGGCTGCCACGTGCTGAATGACTGCCACTTATTCACTTGAGGGGTTGACACCGCATCGATAAGCGACTTGTGTCACTGTGAGGTGGAGCGGTGGAGCCTTAGCGGGATAACAGGTTGCCAGCGCCCCAGCAACCCTTGCCGGGGAGGTCTTGGGACTTGCTCTTAGGGTGGCCTCGACCTGACCAGGCTCACCTGCCCGGCAAGGGAGGCTTTTTCCCTTGGTGATATCTTGCTGTCTTGGCTTGTCTTGGTCTTCTTGATCCGCCCTTTGATTCTTCAAAGAGCTATTCTCTCCTGCTTGGCCTTGTCTTGGATGCTGGAACCTTGCCCTTGAGCCTGTGTACAGTCAGGGCAACATGCACCAGGGTTTGTTGCACCGATAGGAGCCCCCGGGCCTGGCCCAAATGCGCTGCTGAGCATCATCGAGGTAGGCCCTATCTAGTACACAAGCGAAGAGTTTGTGGTAGGTCATCCTTTGATACTTTCTCTGCCTCTTCATCAATCAGTGCTTGAGTCAGTTTCTGGTTTTTCCGTGCGTCGTGCAAGACGTTATGGGGGGAGTTTTAAGCCACGATCCATGGCTACCCACGTCCCATGTTCACGGAGTGGAAACTGCCATTCCACTAGCTTCTCCGCTTCTGGCGTTTCCGCCATGTATGCTGCATGCATTGCGCAGGGTTGGTGGCAGACGCGGGGAGCGCGGAAATGTGCGCCATGGCAGAAAGCCAGGCGCCTTGGATTGGCGCACAGGGTCGGCCCTGATTCCACGAGCCGTTGGAGGTGCGGAGGAGTCGGATTGGCAGAGCGGGGCGGTTGGCTCCTTGGTGAGGGGCCAACCCCCGGCACTGTTCGCCTATAAAGAGGGAACGTGGGCATGGTGCTGGCTCACACCCATCTCCTCCTCCTCTCTCCCGGCATCACTTTTCCATCGTGGTGAGGGGGAGAGGTCATGGTAGCACTCCAGTGGCGGCGACGAGGGCTTCTGCTCGACAGCGCCTCCCTCCTCCCATCGGGGATGCGGGAGCAGAGCCCGTTGTGAGGGGAGGCAGGAGAGGACGAGGTCGTGGTCGTCGCGGCGTTTGGGGTCGAGGAGGACGAGGCAGTTCTTTCATCGCACCTCCTCCAATAGCTCAAGACCCTAATAAAGGCCACGTCAGGAACTAGCCGCTGGAGTTCATTGTCAAGCTGCGAGGGCCCCCGCGCAGCCGTCTTCGGCTTCCTACTCCATTCGCAAGGGTGATGGAGATTGAGAAGCTGCCGGGGTTGAGGCTGCACATGAGGGGCTGTTGTAACGGCAGCATGCGGGCGGACGTGGAGTTTCCCGCTCCTCATGTCATGCTTCTCCGGCGTGGCTGGAAGACCTTTGCCCGTGCCCACAGCTTGGCGGATGGGCACGTCCTCCATTTCAAGTTAATGGACGCCACCCTGCTCTCCGTCAAGGTCTTCAGACGCTCGGGTGCTCGCTTAGGGTGCTGCGCGGAGAGCTCGACTGACGACGAAAGCACCTCCTCGAGCGACAGCGACGAGGAGGACACTGACGGCAATGACGATGGAGCCAGTGGGGAGGACGACGGCTACGACTCCGACTGAACATCAGCCGCGCCGTCATCGTCAGCCAGTGGCACCGCCATCTGCACCTGCATCTCTTCCCCGGCAAGGCTATTTGCTGGGGTGTTGGGTGCGGGTGGCACCCTTGCCTCCTCCAGCTGGACCCTAGCAGGCTTCCTCATGGCTCCGGCTTCATTCACCCTGCCACGTCCTGCTGGCCCTGGTGGCGGTGATCAGGGCGTCGCCTAGTCTCTCCCCCCATCCATCACCTTCGCCCGCGCCCTCTCGATCTTGTCAGACTCCATTCGCGGGTTCTGACGAGGTCGGGCTGGGCTTCTACCAAGGCACTCCTTTTGCCCTCTTCACCTCCTGCGGTAGTTCCGAGGAGGAGAGGGACAAGAAAGGGATTACGGGGCACTTATCTTTTTCAGTCTAAGACATGCAGGGATTTGCCAAACTTTAGTCTCAAATATGTAATCTTCTTTATCGATGTTTGTGTTTTGTAAGATATGTACTTGCTCATTCGCATATTAATGAAAAAGACAAGCTTTGTCGGGTAATTGTGCATGTATTATGCCCATGCAGAGGTGAGATGCCTCTATACATTTAAGTAAACAAGTTATCTCTGGCAAGCTATCCTGCTGGTTCCTTTCTGTTTGTTGCCACGGGGCTTAGCCTGTCGGGCTCAAAACTATGGAAAGGGACCAGCCCCCTGTAGAACCTCCTGCATCAAAGGCCACTACAACCACCTTGACCGAAGCAACGTTCGGGATAAAGGATGGGAGCACCTATGCTTCGAAGGCGACAAGGTTTTCATATGCACAAGTTTTCATCTTACAGAACATTTATGGGCAAGAAGGAACTTATCTGTTTGGCTTGTCGGGGACCGATATGTAGGCTTGTCTTCGTTTCTTTTCTTTGGGACCGAGTCCGTGGCAAGAGCCCTGCGGTTAAATGTAGAGGAAAACAATGCTAAATATGTTGTTATCTACATGATCATGCCATGCTCATGTTATGCTATGCATGCATGCAAGTTTTTGGGGCCCCTAGCTCTTCGTTTATTTATCTGCTGCTCAGGGTCTGCGCCTGGCTTTGTACAAAGGGTTACATGCAGCATCGGCAAAGCTTGTACAAAAGGGTGGCTGCCGGGCAGGGCCCGACAGCCGCGCCTTACGGGTAGAACTTACGGAGCTGCTCAATATTCCATGAGTTTTGCAATTGAATGCCATCTCCAGTCTCCAGATGGACTGCGCCCGGTCGGGTGACTCGTACCACCCGGTAAGGGCCTTCCCACTTTGGCGCCAACTTGTTTGTATCCTTGGCGGACTGAACGCGCCTAAGGACAAGGTCACCTTCCTCAAGGCTCCGGGGATGAACCCTGCGGCTGTGATAGCGGCGCAGGGCTTGCTGATAGCGTGCAACACACGTAACAGCCCGGAGACAGTTCTCCTCGAGGAGCACGGCATCATCATGCCGGTGCTGCTCTTGCTCTACTTCATCATAGGCAAGTACTCGAGGTGACCCGTATATGAGTTCCGTGGGGATCACTGCTTCTGCCCCATAGATTAGGGAGAAGGGAGTCTGGCCGGTAGCTCGATTTGGTGTCGTACGGAGGGACCAAAGAACCACCGGCAGCTCATCAATCCAGTGCCTGCCGCATTTCTGCAACCTATCAAATGTTCTTGTCTTGAGTCCTCGCAGCACTTCAGCGTTCGCCCTCTCAGCTTGTCCATTGCTTCTGGGATGAGCAACAAAGGAAAATGAAACATTGCTTTCGAGGGCTTGACGTATTGCATGAAGGCATGGCTCGTGAATTGGGTGCCGTTGTCAGTGATGACCCTGGCGGGTACTCCAAAGCGGCACACCAGCCCTTTCAGGAACTTGATAGCTGACTGTGCGGTCACCTTCCTCAGGGGCTCCACTTCCGGCCACCTTGTCAACTTGTCGATGGCGACGTACAAGAACTCAAAGCCCCCGGTAGCACGCGGGAAGGGGCCCACGATGTCGAGCCCCCAGATTAAAAAGGGCCATGACAAAGGGATCGTCTGGAGAGCTTGAGCAGGTTGATGTATATTCTTGGAGTGGAACTGGCAAGCTTCACATCTGGTGACTAGCTCGATTGCATCTTGGAGGGCCGTGGGCCAGTAGAAACCTTGCCGGAAAGCTTTTCCAACCAAGGCGCTTGATCCAATATGCGAGCCGCACACGCCTCCGTGTATCTCTGCCAATAGTTCCTTCCGCTCTTCCCGGCAAATGCACTTCAATTTCACACCGTTGGGCCTCCTTCTGTATAGTGCGTCATTGACGAACTGATACATAATGGCCCTCCGGGCTACTCTTTCAGCTTCTTCTTGCTCTTCGGGAAGTTCTCCTGTTTGGAGGTAATGGACTATGCGTTGCGCCCAAGTTGGAGCCCGAGGCTCGACAACAAGGATCAGCGGCACCTCCTCGTTCGTGGGAGTGCACGCCTCAACTGCGAGGATTGGTAGTTCGGCGGGAGGGTGCTGTTCGCCAAGCGAAGTGGAGTTGTTCCCATCAACCTCTCTGCCAGGGGCTTCTGGAAGCTCTGCCGCGAGAGGCTTGCCGGAGTCCAGTTTCCTCCTCTTTCTGGCCATTGTTGCCGGGGATACACAAGGCTGAGCCAGGTGGAGAACAAAGTCCCTGGTTCCACAAGAAGCTTTTGCGCAGCGCACTTTGACAGATGATCAGCAATGCAGTTTTCCGCACGGGGTACGTGCTCTGTTTGCAATCCGTCAAAGCGCTCCTCCAGCTTTCTCACTTCCTCCATGTATGCCTCCATCAATGGACTCTGATAATCCTTGTTCACTTGCCTCACCACAAGCTGTGAGCCTCCTCGTATGATCATCTTCTTAATCCCCAACTCTGTCGCGATCCTGAGCCCGGCAAGGAGTCCTTCATACTCTGTAGTGTTGTTAGTTGCCTTCTCCTGGGGGAAATGCATCTGGATCACATACTTGAGGTGCTCTCTAGTGGGTGCGATGAGGAGCACGCCAGCTCCTGCACCTTGTAGTGAGAAGGCACCATCAAAGTACATGATCCATTCTTGGGGTGCTTCCTTGCCAGGGACAACTGTTTCCAGTGCCTCTTCGTCTGGGGTAGGTGTCCACTCCGCAATAAACTCTGCCTGTGCTCTGCTGTGAATGGTTGATGTGCTCTCAAACTTCAAACCAAAGCTTGACAACTCCAAAGCCCATTCCACTATTCTGCCGGTGGCTTCAGGGTTCCTCAGTATGCGTTGCAAGGGGAAGCGGGTGACAACCGTGATCTCGTGGGTTTGGAAGTAATGGCGCAGCTTCCTTGAGGCCATGATGAGGCCAAAGATCAACTTTTGCATGCCAGAGTACCTTGACCTAGCCCCCCTATAGTAGGGAGCTGACAAAGTACACTGGCCGCTGCACCACCTTCTTCCATGCCGTGATCCTGGAATTGCCTCCGACGCTTCGCTCCCCTTTGTCCTGATCTGCATCTGACCTTGCCGGGACGAGTTCACCTTCCCCTCCGGAGAGGACGGTAGCCGCGGCTGCTCCCTCATCTACCTCCCGCTGCGCCACCAGTGCCGCACTAACCACTTGATTGGTTGCTGCTAGGTATAGCAGCAACGGCTCTTGCGGTTTAGGAGCAACTAAGGTGGGAATAGAGGAAAGATAGGTCTTCAAATCTTGCAGCGCAGCTTCTGCCTCCGGGATCCATTCGACGGGCCCTGCCTTCTTCAAGATTTTGAAGAACGGCAAGGCGCGCTTGTCAGACTTGGAAATGAACCTGCTTAGCGCGGTAACACATCCAGTCAAACACCTCACATCTTTAACTGTCTTGGGTACTTGAATCTGATCGATCGCCTTGATCTTGTCGGGGTTGGCCTCTATCCCCCGGTGGGACACGAAGAAGCCAAGTAGCTTGCCGGAAGGAACACCAAACACACACTTCTCTGGGTTTAGCTTCAAGTTGATCTTGCGCAGATTTGCAAAGGTCTCTTCCAAGTCCTGAATGAGTGTTGACTTGTCCTTGGTTTTGACCACTATGTCATCCATGTAAGCTTTAATATTCCTATGCAGCTGGGACTCAAAACCAATCTGCACTGCTCTTGCAAAAGTGGCTCCAGCGCTCTTTAACCCGAAGGGCATCCGTACGAAGCAGTACGTGCCATAGGGGGTTATGAACGTTGTCTTCTCTTCATCTTCTTTGGACATGAATATCTGGTGGTACCCGGAGTAGGCATCCAAGAAGGAGAGCAGATCACACCCGGAGGTGGAGTCCATGATCTGATCGATGCGCGTCAAGGGGAATGGGTCATTCGGGCATGCTTTATTCAGATCTGTGAAATCTATGCAAAGCCTCCATTTCCCATTCACATTGCGCACCAC
Organism: Thinopyrum elongatum; assembly: GCA_011799875.1. NCBI lineage: Eukaryota > Viridiplantae > Streptophyta > Magnoliopsida > Poales > Poaceae > Thinopyrum > Thinopyrum elongatum. The sequence continues at coordinate 453,652,724 of CM022300.1, read as the reverse complement.
CACTGGATTTGCCAACCATGTCGGGTGCAATACTCCTTTGACCAAACCAGCTGCCTCAAGTTTCTTGATCTCCTCGGCAATGAACTGCTACCACTCCAAGGCTTGCTTCCAGACCTTCTGCTTGATGGGCTGGGCATGAGGGCAGACAGCAAGGTGGTGCTCGATTACCTCCCTGGGAACACCGGGGATGTCAGATGGTTGCCAAGCAAACACATCGACATTTGCTCGTAGGAAGGCAATGAGTGCACTTTCCTATTTGTCATCAAGGGTGGAGCTGATAGTGAATGTACCATCAGCGCCAACCAGCCCTGCCGGGACCTTCTTCACAGCGGGTGCAGCAACCTTGGATCTCTTGCTAGTAGAACTCTCTGGCAAATCATCGATGGGTGCAGCGTACTCTGGAGAGACGAGCTTCCCGGATTCCTTGTCGGCATCCTTGCAGCCTTTCTCCCTTGTTTGTTTTCCTTGGCAGGGACTGCGGCCTCCGCGGCCTCGGTAGTGACCACATCCCGGTACATGTTGTCCATGCATATAATCGCGTCCGTCTTGTCTGATGGGATGGAAATAACACCCATTGGTCCTGGCATCTTCAAGGTATTGTAGGCATAGTGGGATGCCACCATGAACTTTGCTAGGGCAGGTCGTCCAAGTATCCCATTGTACGGCAACGGAAGCTCAACCACATCGAACACAATTTTCTCAGTCCGGAAGTTCAATTCTCCTCCAAATGTCACCGGCAGCGTGATCTTCCCCATTGGACAACTCCTGCTGAGGTTGATTCCTTGAAACGTACCAGTAACCTTGAGCTCTTCATCTGTTATCTGTAGCTTGCTGAGCACCTTGGGGGAAATCAGATTCAACCCAGCCCCGCTGTCAACCAACATCTTCATGACCTTGAGGTTGCGAATTGTTGGTGAAACCAACAACAGCAAGCATCCTACCGCAGTGGTGCGGTCAAGGTGATCCTCTTCGTCAAAGATGATGGGCGTGCGAGACCATTTGAGTGGTTTCCGTGAATCTGCCGTTGGCTCCACAGCATTGACCTTATGCGCCCATTGTTTCAGCTGGCGGTGGTAGGAGTGCAAGGATGCACCCCCATCAATGCACAGGGCATCAGTGGCTTTCTGGAACTCTTGCTCGCTAGTTTCCTTTTCATCCCTCTCACTGCTTTCATCACCACATTCCTTCTTCTCAAGACCTCTGGCAGGTTTCTCTTGACGTTGGGGAACCTTGCCGGGTGGCCTCCTCGGCCCTTCCCGCCAATGCCATCTTGGTCTCCCTCCTTGTCGCGCTTCTCGTACTCAGCTTTTTGCTTCTTAATGAGTTGCTCAACTTGATGACACTCTTCGAGATCATGGACCTTGGTTCGATGGATCTTGCAGTACGGCCCATCTGCCTTCCCAGCCTTTTTGGCAGCCGCAACTTCCCGGCAATCAGTGCACGTGGCAACTTCCTTGCCGGGAGCCTTGGTCTTGGCCTTCTTGCCGGAACTAGGAGCGCCTAATCCTTCAATGGCCAGCACTGCTTTCTCCTTGCGCTTCTTGTTGTGTTTCTTGTTCTTCTTTTTCTGGCTGGCAGTATTGTCATCATCTTCTGTGTCGACGTCGACGCCATCCTCTTCTCCGGGGAGACACCTCCCCTCCTCCGTACAGGCACACTTATCCGCCAAGGTGTAAAGCTCGTTCACAGTCTTGGGCAACCGGACATTCATTTTGGAACGTATCCTGCGGTTGCGCACATTGGACTGGAACACGGCAATCACAGCTGCCGGGTGGATATCTGGAATGTTCCTGTGCGCCCGGCTGAACCTCTGCATGTACTTCCGTAAACTCTCCCCTTCCTTTTGTGGAAGGAGCTGCAAATCGCTGGGCCGCCCTGGTTCTTGATGGCCGCCCGTGAAGGCACCAACAAACTCGTGGCACAGATCAGCCCAAGTCGAGATGGAGTTCTCTGGCAAGTGCATCAGCCACGACCTCACATTTGGCTTGAGCGCCAAAGGGAAGTAGTTGGCGAATATCTTTTCATCTCTTCCCCAGGCAGCTTGAACAACAATGGTATAGATGCTCAAGAACTCTGCCGGGTTCAGTCTTCCATCGTATTTTTCTGGTATCTATAGCTTGAACGTATGGGCAGATGGCCAACGGACTTGCCATAGCTCATGAGTGAAGGAAGGACACCCAACCTCAAAGGGTAGGTATCCGTCTCCACCGGGCGCAGGCTTGTCGATGTTGGGGCCATTGCGCCTGTCGGACTGGCAGTGGGTTTCGCGACGCCGTTCTATGGTGACGCGTGCGTCTTCCCTCCGCCTATCGTCCAGGACCTACCGCTAATCTCGATGGGCTCGAGGATCAGACGAAGCCATTGATTCATCATCGGATTCTTGGTCGTGCAGCTCTGGCTGTGGCCCCTGCTCTGGCTGTTGGGGGGGGGGGACTGCACCATGAGGTTGGCCCCTTCAGCATGGCCAGCGGCTCGGGCCGTTGCCGCTACCTGCGGACGTCGTGGCGAGCCCGCCCGTTGCGATCCCCCTGCCTCAGCGAAACCAATCAAACTTTGAATGGTGGCCCTCCATTTATCCATTTGGTCGGCAGCTGGCGGGAATCTCAACAGGAGCTGGGCTCGAGCCATGGCCACCGAAGCAGTGCTTGGCATGGACGGTGACGCAGATCGTGACGTCGCTAGACTCCTGACGGTACCGGCCGTGGCGGTGTCGTGCTCTCGTCGTTGCGAGCCAATCGCGAGGGCGGCGTGACGATGAGAAGGACGCGCTTGGGGGTTGACGACCCATTCGGCGCTTCGTCTCGATTGCCTTGTCCCGGGGAAGGCGTGCGTCTCGTAGCTACACCCGTAGCTGGGGCAGCTAGGAGGTTGCGGTTCGCGCCGGAGTGGGCGCCATCGCTGCGGCTGTGTTCTCTAGTGAGGTGGAGAGGCGGGAATTAGATGTTCTCCCCTCCCGCATCTTGTGGAGCGTGGCCACTAGGATGTTGTTGACGCTGTCCTCCTCCAATGCCTCCTGCTCCCACCTCTACCGCGGGAGGAACGACGATGGCACCGCCTGCGCTGGTCGCATCCCCCGCGGCGTTCGTGTCCCTCGACGCCACCGTAACCCCCATGGGATCGGTGGCCGCGTGTGAGGGGGCCTTCGAGGTGGAAGGACGGGCTGCTGCACCGGACTTTTTCTTGGGTGCCACGGGTGATGACGCCGTCGTCGAAGGAGATGGTGATGAAGATCGACGCGCTGTTTACGTCCTCGGGTTCGCACAAGCGCTCCCCCCTACCTGGCGCGCCAAAGATGTCATGGTTCGACACGATCACCTATGGGGCCATCGGCCCCTTTGTGGTTCGGCAAGGGGGAAGGGCATGTTGCACAAAGAGCGGAGGTCGTATAACAGCATGACAATGATGACGCAGGTGGTTTTTACCCATGTTCGGGCCACCGCGAGGCATAAAACCCTACTCCTGCTTTGGTGGATTGAGTGGTAGACCGTGGCGAACGCGCAGTGCTCAAGCCCGGCAAGGTCGCCTTGGGGAGAGCAGCTACACGCGTATGAGTGTACAAGGGTCCGAATCCTCTCTAAGGTTGCCTCGACCCTCCTTTTATAGGTAAAGGGGTTACCACAGTGGCAAAATAGTCATTATCCAATGTTTAGATAGCCACAGTGCTATCATACCTAACTCTGCAGACAGGACAAGGTGCATTAAATGGACCGCTTTGTGTCACGTCGAGGATGCAGCCCGGCAAGCCTTGCCGTGCCATTCAACCACCTTCTCGCCTATCTGCGTGACACGCCCATGGATGGGTGTCATTTTGGGGTGATCTTCCTTAGGAATGGCTGCCACATGCTAAATGACTGCCACTTATTCCCCTGAGGGCTCGACACCGCATCAATAAGTGACTTGTGTCACTGTGAGGTGGAGCGGTGGAGCCTTGGCGGGATAACAGGTCGCTAGTGCCCCGGCAACCCTTGTCGGGGAGGTCTTGGGACTTGCTCTTAGGGTGGCCTCGACCTGACCAGGCTCGCCTGCCCGGCAAGGGAGGCTTTTTCCCTTGGTGATATCTTGCTGTCTTGGCTTGTCTTGGTCTTCTTGATCCGCCCTTTGGTTCTTCAAAGAGCTATTCTCTCCTGCTTGGCCTTGTCTTGGATGCTGGAACCTTGCCCTTGAGCCTATGTACAGTCAGGGCAACATACACCAGGGTTTGTTGCACCGACAAATGGGAAATATGATAATAACCAATTTATTATTGCCTCTAGGTCATATTTCCAACAGTCTCCCACTTGCACTACAGTCAGTAATCTAGATTACATGGTAATGTATCTAACACGCATGGAGTCTTGGTGTTGATCATGTTTTGCTCGTGGAAGAGGTTTAGTTAACAGGTCTGCCACATTCAGATCCGTATGTACTTTGCAAAGCTCTATGTCTCCATCCTTAATGTAATTACGAATGGAGTAGAAGCGGCATTTGATGTGCTTGGTCTTCTTGTGAAACCTAGGCTCCTTGGCCATGGCAATGGCACCAGTGTTGTCAGAAAAGATAGTCATTGGATCCGATGCACTAGGTATCACCCCTAGATCGGATATGAACTCCTTCATCCAGACTCCTTCTTGTGCTTCTTCCGAAGCAGCTATATACTCCACTTCACATGTAGATCCCACTACGACGCTCTGCTTGGAACTGCACCAATTGACTGCTCCACCATTCAAAATAAATATGTACCCAGTTTTTGACTTCAAGTCATCCGGATCAGTTTCATAGCTAGCATCGGCGTAAGCCTTTACGACAAGTTCTTCGTCGCCTCCATAAATGAGAAACATGTCCTTAGTCCTATTTAGGTACTTAAGGATATTTTTGACCGCTGTCTAGTGATCCACTCCTAGATTACTTTGGTACCTCCCTGCCAGACTTATGGCAAGGCACTCATCAGGTCTGGTACACAGCCCGGCATACATAATAGAGCCTATGGCTGAGGCATAAGGGAAGAACTTCATCCTTTCGCTTTCTTCTGCCGTGGTCGGGCTTTGAGTCTGACTCAACTTCATACCTTGCAACACATGCAAGAATCCTTTCTTTGACTTGTCCATTTTGAACTTCTTCAAATCTTGTCAAGGTATGTGCTTTGTGAAAGTCCTATCAAATGTCTCGGTCTATCTCCATAGATCTTAATGCCCAATATGTTAGCAGCTTCACCTAGGTCTTTCATTGAAAAACTCTTGTTCAAATAACCCTTTATGCTTTCTAGAAATTCTATATCATTTCCAATCAATAATATGCCATCCACATATAATATTAGAAATGCTACAGAGCTCCCACTCACATTCTTATAAATACAAGCTTCTCCATAAGTTTGCATAAAACCAAAAGCTTTGATCACCTCATCAAAGCATATATTCCAACTCTGAGATGCTTGCACCAGTCCATAGATGGATCGATGGAGCTTGCATACTGTTCGCACACGAACACGTCACCATGTACCCTCGACGCCGGGGGTGATGCACCACAGCTCACGTCGAAGGAGACCCGGTTGGAAGCACGGTACGCAAGAAATCCGGCGGGCACTTTTGTAGACCCGAAACCCCACACACCCGAGAGGGACCCCGTCAGGGCGCGCGGCGGCTATGGTCTGCCCTAGGTCGGCCTGACCGCCCCTAGGGCCTCATGGTTCGCCGCCCTACAACAAGAAGAACGAACGAAGAACGAGGAAGAAGAAGAACAAGGGAGAAGATAAAAGTAAAGGTAAAAGTGGTAGAAAGATTTGTTCGATTGTGTGTTGTTCAATCGGCCGTCACCTCCTAGGTATATAAGAGGCGGATGGACTTCCCATGCAAGGAAAGGTTAGAATTCACGTTGAAAACCCTAGTTTGGGTCCAACTCGGAATCCGAACTTTCGAAAACTATTTGGTTTACAACCTGGCTGCACCTTTCGGGTCACTTTTGAGGCAGTAAACAACCTCGGATGGAAATGAGCCCAAAAGCAATCTTGGCCGTTTCGACAAGATGAACAACTTTCATGTTGAACGTTTTTTGATCAGAGGCAATCTTGAGGGGGGTTCGGCTGTTTTACGAAGTCTGCAACAGAGAAATCCAAAACCCAGACGAACATCCTTGAGTGTCCGGCCATCCTCAGAGAAATCCAAAACCCGGATGATTATCCACGGAGTGTCCGGCCACCTGATGCAGCCGCGCATTTTCGGCTCTAACTTTTGCATACGACCTTGGATTAAGATGATTTTTATATTAAAATCGACCGTTTTGACGAGACAAAGACAATTCGTGTAGATCTGTTTTCCATAGGAGGCCGTTTTGGGGGCTTAATCAGCCGAACAGTGATCTGGATATAAAATCTCGGTACTTCGAACACAACTTCGGCCTTAGAGATGAGATCAGATGGCGATGGCCTAAACTTAAAAGATGTTCATGTCGACAATACAGAACTTTTTCATGTATATCACTTCTCTATTTGAGTCCATCTTAATGAAGTTCTTGACTGTGCCAAAATCTGGTGTCAACACATGCCCCCCTATTTTTCGGCAAAGCTTGTGTGCCAAAAAATAACTTGCGCATAGCTTGTTCTAAGGATGATGTCAACACTCCATCAGCCATTTTGCATGTTCTTAGGACGATAAGTTTATATCGGCCATTGCTTGTTTGAACCTCTTGATGCAAACTTGGGTGAAAACTTCTCAACTTCTATCACAATCCGATGATAAGGTTCCATAGATATGTATCTCAAAGCCATCCTCTGAACCATATTATTCACCCTTTCGCTAGGATTTTGTGGATAATCAAGAATAAACTTCCTCCAATCCTTGCTTCGCCTGCATAAAAATTTCATTAGTAGCTGAAGCAGTGGGTTTTGGTTCGGCCTTACCTATGTCAACAAGACTAAGCATCGGCTATTGATAGATATGTAATATACCATGGTCAACATGTAGCCGGATGCTTGTTGTGCCAACTCTCTCCATTTGTAATATATGAACATTTTAAAAGCAACCCAAGGAGAATATTATATCTAGACATGTTGTCGGAGTAAATGACCACGGGTAGCCTCATCGGCTCCCCTTGGTATTTCAAGACATCAGGGCAGGCTGCGCCCCTCAAACATCAACAACAAAGGACCGCCTTCTTGGGGCCGGTTGGTCCAAGCAGCCAGTTGCCAGGAGGCGGCGGAGTCCAGAAGACGGCCGTGAAGCGGGCCGACTCCTAGCAGGCGGCTTCCAGGGAAGCCGGGTCCTGGCAGGCGGCCCCTCGCGCCCTCAAAGTTAGCACCTGCATAAACACGACGAGACAGGGCGTGGCTACAGTACAAGCCTGCCACCCCTGAATCCAGGGCACAACGTGGTCACAGCGCAGCGTACCAAGCGGACATTCCACGCCCGACGCGGCACTGTTGCCATGCTGCTCATGACGTCACCCATGGCAGGGGAAGCCATGCTCCCCCAATGGGCTGTCGGTACGGCCCGCAGGCAGCGGGCCCTACCGGTCCATGAGAGGCCAGAAGGCGGCGAGCCCTGACCAGTCGGCTCAAGGGGAGGCCGGCTCCAGGCAGGCGGCCCTCCCCCTTCCTTGAAGTTTGTGCGCCATTAACCAGAAGAGACGGGAGGTGGCTACAGCGAAATTCCCCCCGGGCAGCGGGACTGTAGCCACGTCTCCCCGACCAAGCATGCATCATCAGTGGCACGGTTACAGTGCTACACAGCCGACAGGACCTGCAAGTGGCAGGCCCGGCTTGTCGGCCGAGTACGAGACAACCAGGGGGACCCACCAGGCGGCTGGCCCCTGCAGTCGGCGGAGAAGCCGGCGACCAGAGACACTGACGGCCGGGTCCTACGCCCGGCCGGATCACCATTGTAACCCTGGGGGGTAGGCCTATATAAACCCCCCGGGTCACCCCATGCAGGGGGTTGGGACCTTGGTGGAGAGGAGAAAGCCTTCTGAGTGCAGCACTCACATACACACATAGGGAGAGGAGTAGAGCTAGCCTTGCCCTCCTTCCTCCTCTAGAAAAACAGCTCCAGGAGCAAGTTTGTAGCTACTTGTTGAGATAGTGATCATGCGGAGACCCCGCAGAGCAGGACTAGGGGTGTTATCTACTAGGAGAGCCCAGAACCTGGGTATGATTTGCAGGCATATGCGGTCTCGCTCATTCCCGCTTACAGAGCCCGGAGACGTACTTTTGTCCCCATCCATGATAAGCCACCCTTTGGCATATGTCGCACGATACCCCCGACATTTGGCGCCCACCATGGGGCCAGGTGCACCGTCGTCCGAAAACACGTTCTGGACGGGAACCCTCTTCCTTCCTGGTGAGCGCAGCCAGCCCGGCGCACCTGACGATGTTTGTGTTGACACGCTGCACGGCATGGAAGTTGCTTGCGCCGCAATCAGCTTCGCTGACCTCATCGGTGGGATCCGCCTCTCCGACGAGCCCACACTCGTCGCGGGCGCGGCCGGCCCCGAGAGCTGCCTCATCGACTCTCTCGGCAAGCTTCACATCGCCAACGAGCCGGTCTCCGACCTGGAGTCCGTTGGCTCCACCGACCCGTCCAACGACATGGTCATCGACGCCGACGTCGCGCTTTCTGATGCCTTCCCCAGTGACGTGGTGATCTTCAACGACCTGCTCCCTGCTGCAGACAGCAGCGCCAGCACCAGCACCGTCACCGGGGTGCTGGTCGTCAGCCACGACGGAGCCTCCGACCAGGCCGGCCGGGACCCGTTGCAGGCGGCAATGCGGGACCTGTCCGCGCCCGTAGCGCCTGGTGCGAATGGCGAAACGCTGGAGGCGTGCCGTATCGCACTCCTCGACAGCGCCAACAAGTTGGCGGCCATGAGACGCCTCACCGAGGCCTACCACCGCAAGATCGACCGTGCCGTCTGCGGCACGCCGGCTGCTGGCGAACCCAGCCGTGCGGGCACGGTCCGACAGCACGGCGCAGCCATCGCCAGCATGTTGGGGGCCGACCACCCAGTCTACGCTACGCCGATGGAGAACTTACGCGCCGCCCAGGCGGCGGCAAACGAGCTGGACCACCTGGAGGGCGACGAGCGTCGCTGCATGACGGGGCGCGTCCAGCAGCTCATCGACGCGGCCGCCGCGCAGCAAGAAGCTGGCCGCCGCGTGGTGGAACCCGGCTTGCAGGCCGGGAACCTTCCCCCTCGCCGAGAGCATGGCGCGACCTCCTGGACGCCGATAGGGGGCGCCCGCGACCAAGAACCGGTTGCTAGCCGCAGCCGCACCCGCATCTCCATCGAGCGCGACCAAGACGGCCGCCCACGAGCAGTGGAACGGCGGGACGGTCGTCCGCCTCTCCCGCGCAGGGAGAGGCGCGCCTCCCCGCCGCCTGTTGAGAATCCGACTCTCGGAGGCCGGCTGGGCCCCCGTGAGGGAGTCGGAGAGAACGACGCCCACCACCGGATCGACCGCTTGGCTCGATCCTTGGCGTTAGAAGAAGAAGACGCGATCGGCCCGCCTTGTTTCGGCCCCCGCATTCGCGACGAGCCCTTCCCCAAAGGGTTCTCGCTCCCTCGGGACACCCCCAAGTACAACGGCTCTGTGAAGCCAGAGGACTGGCTGGTGGACTACTCCACGGCCGTCAGCATAGCGAACGGCAACAAGCGCGTTGCCGTAAAGTACGTTCCACTCATGCTCCAGGGCACGGCCCGGACATGGCTGAACAGCCTCAAGCCCTACAGCGTCAACAGCTGGCTAGACTTCACCGAAGTTTTCATCCGCAACTTCATCAGCACCTACAAGCGACCGCCCAAACCTCGCTAGCTCTCTCTATGCATTCAAGGCCCGACTGAGTCTACCCGCGACTACTTGACGCGGTGGGCTGAACTGCGCGATTCCTGCGAAGGGGTGCATGAGGTGCAAGCCATAGAATACTTCACTGCTGGGTGCCGAGAGGGCACCCTACTCAAGCACCGACTCCTCTACGACGAGCCGGCCACCCTCGACGAGCTGTTAATCATAGCGGACAAGTACGCCACTGCTAACTCCTCCATGAAGTCGGAACTCCGAGTGGACGCATCAGGAAAGATGCTCCCTCTGGCCCCTCAGACGCCGGCTGGTGATTCCAGTCGGCGCCAACAGTCAAACGACAACAAGCACAAGGCCCAGCAGCCGGCTACCACCAGCCGGCAGGTGGCGATGGTCGAAGACCAGCAGCCAAAAGAGCAACCCGGCCCCAACCGCCAGAAGGGCGGCAAGCCTGCCTGGCTGCCCGCCTTCTCGTTCGAGCAAACCCTTGACGCTCCCTGCAAGTTCCATAGCGGCGCGAGGCCGTCCAACCACACCACCCGGAAGTGCCATTGGCTCGCCCGCATCGCCAAGGGCGAAGGACTGCCTCCCCCGCCTGCTGGCCTGCCGCCTCCGCCTCCCCAGCAGGCGGCGGTCCGGCCGGTCGGCGCAATCCAAGATGAGTTTCCCGAAGAGCACGGAGCTTACGTCATCTTCACCAGCGTGGCTGACGACAGGCATAGTCGGCATCAGCAGCGCCGAGAGGTGAATGTTGTCTCCTCTGAAGCCCCAGAGTTCATGCACTGGTCCGAAAAGCCGATCAGTTGGAGCTGAGCTGACCACCCGGAGGTGATGCCTTCTCCGGGTTCCTATGCTCTAGTGTTGGATGCCACCTTTGCAATAGAGAGGCGAGCTGCTCGTTTCTCCCGGATTCTGATAGACGGCGGTAGCAGCATCAACATCCTCTACAGCGACACCATGGAGAAGTTGTGCATCAAAGAGAAACAGCTCCAGCCCAGCCGGACTGTTTTCCATGGCATTGTGCCTGGCCTTTCCTGCTCACCAATCGGCAAGATCAAGATAGACGTCCTCTTCGGAGACAAGAATCACTTCCGCCGAGAGCCAATCTGGTTCGAGGTGGTTGACCTTGAGAGCCCCTACCATGCGTTGCTTGGCCGGCCTGCCCTGGCCAAGTTCATGGCGGTTCCCCACTACGCCTACCTCAAGATGAAGATGCCGGGTGCCAAGGGCATTATTACTATGGTCGGCGACTACCAGAAGTCTGCCGAATGTGCCGCAGCTAGCAGTCGGCTGGCCGAGTCCCTTGTGATTGCTGCCGAGAAGTGGCTCCTTGACCGGGCTGTGGCCATGGCCGGCAAGCAGCCGGACCTGTCGCCAGATCCCAAGGAGTCAGAAGCTCAGGGCTCTTTCCAGCCGGCCAAAGAAACCAAGAAGATACCCTTGGACCCGGAGCACCCGGAGAAGTTCGTTGTCATAGGAGCCTACCTTGACAACAAATAGGAAAGCGAGCTCGTCGATTTCCTCCGTGAGAACCGGGACATCTTTGCATGGTCTCCAAAGGACATGCCGGCTGTTCCGACGGATTTCGCCGAGCACAAGCTACATGTCAGAGCAGATGCAAAACCAGTCAAGCAACCCCTCCGCTGCCTGTCAGAGGAGAAGAGAAGAATTGTTGGTGAAGAGATAGCCCGGCTTCTAGCAGCCGGCTTCATTATGGAAGTGTTCTTTCCAGAGTGGCTTGCCAACCCAGTTCTTGTACTGAAGAAGAACAACAAATGGCGCATGTGTATTGACTACACCAGCCTCAACAAAGCTTGCCCCAAATATCCGTTTGCCTTGCCTCGGATTGACCAAGTGATAGACTCCACCGCCGGATGCGAGCTGCTGAGTTTCTTGGATGCCTACTCAGGGTACCACCAGATCAAGTTGAGCCCGGCCGACCGCCTGAAGACCGCCTTCATCACACCATTCGGAGCCTTCTGCTACCTGACCATGACATTCGGCTTTAGAAATGCCGGTGCCACATTCCAGCGTTGCATGCAGAAGTGCCTCCTCAAGCAACTCGGCAGAAATGCCCACGTCTATGTAGACGATATTGTGGTGAAGACAGAGAAGCGCGGTACCCTCCTGGAAGATCTCAAGGAAACTTTTGATAATCTGCGCCGTTTTCAAATCAAGCTCAACCCAGAGAAGTGTGTCTTTGGAGTACCAGCCGGCCTGCTCCTCGGTTTCCTTGTCTCAGAGTGCGGCATAGAGTGCAACCCTGTCAAGATCGAGGCCATCGAGAGGATGGAGAGGCCCACCTGACTGCGAGACATTCAGAAGTTCACCAGCTGCTTGGCATCCATCAGCCGCTTCATCAGTCGGCTGGGTGAGAAGGCTCTTCCCCTGTACCAGTTGATGAAGAAAACCACTCATTTCGAGTGGAACGACAAGGCGGACGAGGCTGTCCTCCAGCTCAAGAAGATGTTGACCACGCCGCCCGTTCTGGCCGCTCCGGCTGCAAAGGAGCCCATGCTTCTTTACATCGCCACCACTAGCCGGGTGGTCAGCATAGTCATGGTGGTAGAGCGCCAAGGCACAGCCAGTCCAGAGGCCCGTGTACTACTTGAGTGAGGTGCTGTCAGCCTCCAAGCAGAACTACCCCCACTACCAAAAGATGTGCTACGGCGTGCACTTTGCCGCCAAGAAGCTCAGGCCATACTTTCAAGAGCACCCCATCATGGTTGTCTGCACTGCCCCGCTTGCGGAGATCATAGGCAGCAGAGACGCGTCGGGCCGGGTGGCCAAGTGGGCCATCGAGCTGGCACCCTACACCATCTTCTACCAGCCTCGCACCGCCATCAAGACCCAAGCGCTGGCCGACTTCCTCGTCGACTGGGCCGAGACCCAGTACCTGCCGCCAGCTCCGGACTCCACACATTGGCGGATGCACTTTGATGGCTCGAAGATGCGCACCGGTTTGGGAGCCGGCATCGTCCTCACCTCTCCCAAAGGCGACAAGCTCAGATACACGTTGCAAATCCATTTTGCTGCCTCCAACAACGTGGCCGAGTACGAGGCACTACTACACGGACTCCGGCTGGCCAAGGAGATTGGCATCCGCCGGATTCTATGCTATGGCGACTCGGACTTGGTGGTCCAACAGTCGTCTGGCGACTGGGACGCCAAGGATGCAAACATGGCGAGCTACCGCTCCCTCGTCCAGCAGATCAGCGGATATTTTGATGGGTGCGAGTTCCTTCACATGCCACGGGCCGACAACGAGCAAGCAGATGCACTGGCGCGGATCAGCTCCACCCGGCAAGCCATACCGGCCGGCGTGTCCCTTCAGTGCCTCCGCAGGCCGTCTATCAAGCCTTCCCCGGAATCAGAATCCATCTTCGTGCCGGCTGCCCCCGAAGCAGTCGGATCCGACTCGAGGGCTGCAGCGGCCGGCCCGGGGATTTCGGCAGGTGGCACGGGGACTGCGGCAGCTATCCCGGGGACTTCACCAAGCGGCCCGGGGACTGTAGCAGTCGCACCCGGCCTGGGGACTCCACAACCCGGCCCAGGGGCTGCGGCAGTCGGCCCAGAGGCTTCAACAACGCAGCAAGACGCGGCCGACTTCACCCCGCCTCCCAACCCAACTGCCCTAGTTTCAGTGGCCATAATGACAGTGGGTGAAGTCGAAGCACCATCATGGGCGCAGCCCATCCTCAACTTTCAGGTTAGCGGAGAACTGCCAGATGATGAGATCTCGGCCCGGCAGGTGCAACGTCGGGCAGGAGCTTACACGATAGTAAACAGAGAGCTTGTCAGGCGCAGCGTGACCGATGTTTTCCAACGCTGCGTCGAACCATAGAAAGGCAAAGCAATCCTCAGAGACATACACCAAGGCGAGTGCGGCCACCACGCGGCCTCCAGATCCCTTGTCGCCAAAGCTTTCCGCCATGGTTTCTTCTGGCCGACTGCTCTGGAGGACGCCAAGGACCTGGTCAAGAAATGCAAGGGGTGCCAGAAATTCAGCTCCAAGCAACATCTGACTGCTTTTGCACTCAAGACCATTCCCCTTACCTGGCCTTTTGCCGTTTGGGGGCTGGACATGGTGGGCCCATTCAAGACAGCACGCGGCGGCATGACCCATCTGCTCGTCGCCATCGACAAATTCACCAAGTGGATTGAAGCAAAGCCAATCAAGAAACTGAATGGTCCGACTGCTGTGACCTTCATTGCAGATATCACTGTCCGGTACGGTGTACCACACAGCATCATCACCGATAATGGCACTAACTTTGCCAAAGGCGCCTTGGCCCGTTTCTGCGCGACGTAGGGCATTCGACTGGACTTAGCATCCGTTGCCCATCTGCAATCAAACGGCCAGGTCGAGCGAGCAAACGGCCTCATCTTATCTGGCATTAAGCCCCGACTGGTCGAACCACTGGAGCGCTCGGCCGGCTGCTGGATCGACGAGCTGCCGGCCGTCCTCTGGAGCCTCCGCACCACCCGAACAAATCAACCGGCTTCACTCCCTTCTTCCTCGTGTACGGGGCCGAGGCCGTCATCCCAACTGACATCGAGTTCGACTCACCTCATGTCACCATGTACATGGAGGTGGAGGGAAAGGAAGCACGAGAAGACGGCGTCGATCTGCTGGAAGAGGGCCGGCTGTTAGCACTCAGCCGGTCCGCCATCTACCAGCAGAGCCTGTGCCGCTACCACAGTCGGAAGGTCAAGCCACGATCCTTCCAAGAGGGAGACCTTGTGCTCTGGCTGATCCAGTGAACAGCCGGCCAGCACAAGCTCTCGGCCCCTTGGGAAGGCCCCTTCATCATCAGCAAAGCCTTGGGCAACGACTCCTATTACCTGATCGACGCGCAGAAGCCCAGGGCACGCAAGAGGGACGATTCCGGCAAGGAAACAGAGTGCCCATGGAACGCAAATATCCTCCGAAGATTTTACAGTTAATACAGTATGTACCACGCTACCTTTTGTATTAAGCGCAAAACACCAGGTCCCTCGAAGAGCACTCGGGGGCTACCTCTCTCATCTATATGATAAGTTTCATGCCTGTGAATGAGTTTTTTCATTCCTCCGCCCGACACCGGCTCTGACCAGTCGGCCCGGGGGCTTGCCGCCTTGTACTATGTCAGTGCTACCTGCGGTCGGACAAGTAGTGTGCCGGCAGCTAAGCCCTCTCTTGCCATAAGCCGCAGCTTGCAGAGCGACTGTCCGGCTGGTAAGAGTTAAAGGCTGGAAATGGTGCCCACATGAAAAATGGCTAAGGACGAAAGCACTCACATAGGCCAAGCCGGCTCCTCGCCTAGCCGTCCGGCTGCTGAGTAGCCAGCCGGCCGGCTTCTCACTTAACTTGCTACGTTCTAAGCGGCCAAAGTACTTGCCTTCCCAAAATGGCAAAGTACCTGACCCAGCCAACAGATCGAAGAGCGGTTGTCTGGCTGGCAAGGTGGCAGCCAAGGGAAGGCGTCAAAGGACAAAGCCAAAAGAACGGAAAGCAAGACAAGTCGGAGCTCGGCTAAGCGCAACTCATGCGAAAATTAAATTACATACCAAGAGGCCCTCGGCCAGCATTCAACAAAGTTTGAATACACCCCCAGTGGGTGGAACTGCGCGAATTTAACAAGTTCATTCTAGAGACCACAAAAGCAGGAAAAGATAAGATGAAGCTGGCTGCCTAGGCCAGAGGAGCGGCAGGTGGGTCCGACAGGTTGGTAGTGTCGGCGGCGCCGGCTAGTGGAGTGGCCGTCTGGCGAGTCTCGGCTTGGTCGCCATTAGCAGCAGTCGGTGCACTCGCATGCGGCTCGTTGCTCGAAGCCCGATCGAGCTGAGGCTGGCCGTCCGCTCCGCCCTCCGGTGCGTCGTCTTCACCATCGTCGTCTTCCTCATCCTCGCCTTCGTCACTGGAGGCGATTTCTTCCGCCGAGTCCTCGCCGTCATTCGGGTTCAGCCCGAACCAGTCCGGCGGCACCTCGGCACCCTCCTCGTCCAACTCAGGGAGGAAGACACCGGTCTCGGTGTACTCGGCAAACGCCGCCGCACATCGAGTGAGCGCAGGCCCCACTGCCACCAACTATTCCCTGGCCTCCTGCCGGAACATGGTCAACTGGGCTAGGTTCAGCCCAGGATACCACGCCTTCAGGAACTCCAAGGCCCTTCGGGCGCCTGCCCGAGCGGAGGAGCCCTTCCAAGCCTCGAAGCGGCCGATCACCACCTCTAACCAGTCGGCGGTCCGACTGGGGGTGCGTGGAGCTTGGACGCCTGGACAGAGGGCAGAAACCAGCTGGGACCCGGCGCACTGAAGGCGGCAGAGCAGATGGTGAATCGGCTGCAGGCGCGTCCTGACGGCCAGGAGCTGCTCATTCATGTTTCGAGGCGCGTCGAGCGGGATCTCCACTCCTTCCCTCCTACGCTGGTCACGCCGCGCCTCGATGGCCTAGCTGACGGTGACGGTGTGCCCAGGAAAGTAGTCTACACGAAGAAAAAACAAAGATCAGAAGTCGGAAGCCGACTCTCGATGCAGTCGGCAGCTATTCCGAAGAAAGAAGATTACCATTGATCATATCCTCAATCTCGCCGTAGCCAGCGGCGAGGATCGCCTCCTTCTCAACCCACTTCGAGCACTCGGTCTCAAACTCGGCCTGGAGGGCGCCTTCTGCCTCCTTGAGTTTCTGGAGCTCCGCCTTGTGCCAGTCCGCCTGGTCCGCCAACTTCCTGGCCAGACGGTCGCGCTCCTGGGCCGCCTTGATGCGCTCCTTCTCCTTGGCGCGCAGCTCGGTCTGGACCTCGCCCAGGCGCTGCTGCAGTGTGGCGTTGGCTCCTGCAAAAATTGAGAAAGAGAAGACAATCAACAAAGTTGACCAAAAAGAAAAGTGGTTGCCGGAAGATCCGGCCCGACTGCTCAGCAGTCGGCCTGAATCTCGGGGGCTACACCCAGTGGCTGCGCTGACTTGCCCCCGCGAGAAAGAAGACAGAATGCTTACTCTGGCTTTTGGTCAGGTCGATGGTCCGCTTAGCCAGCTCCTGGACCTGGGAGTTGAAGGCGGCCGCGCGGATGTTGTGGTAGTCCTGCAACGAAGACAAAAGGAGAGCAAACAAGTTAGCACTCGGAACTTACCTTAAAGTTCCGAGCCGCCTGCTCAGCAGCCGGCCCGGAACTCGGGGGCTACACCCAGTGGGTGCGCTGGCGCGCCCCCACGGAAGATTGCAAGAGAAAAAACAAAACAAAGCAAAGAAATGTACCCGGACGGCCGTTCGCGTCGCCAAGAATGTCGTCGTATACTGCTGGAGGGCGGTGCCTTGGGCCTGGAGCTGGGCCTGAATGTCCTGCGCGGCCTTGTTTAGCACGCCCGTCCCGACCCCAGGCATCCACTCTGGCAGGGCGGCACTGGCGGCCTCTGCATCTGGGGCCGACGAGCTTGCGGCCCCGATCTCCTGCGCTCGTGGCGCCGAGGCCGCTTTCACCGCACGCCGGCGCCCCGGAGGACGGACCACAGGGGTCGCCCCCACCGCCAGCTCACCTCTGACTGGCGGCGCCGGTGGCACGTTAGACCGACTGCCTCGGGCCTCGGTAGTCGGCGCTTGCGGGGGCACCTCCGCCCCCGGGACGATGGCGTCGCCTCCTCTCCTCTCCACAACCGGGGGCTCCTCCAGTTGGCGCCGGGTTCTCTGGCGCTGGTGGCGCTGCGCGCAGCTGGATGACGAGTTGTGGAGTCCAGCCGCGTGCGGCCTTTTCCTCTTGCACCTTGGCGGCCGCGTCCGCCTGGGTCTTGGCTGCGGCCTCCGCCTAGACCTTGGCCGCAGCGTCGGCTTGGGCCTTGGCCACCGCATCTGCGTCTGCCTGCGCCGCCTTGGCCGCCTCCGCCTTCTTCCGCTCCACCTCCTCCCGCTCCTCGCGCGCCTCCCGCGTGTTCCTCTCCGTCACCTCCCGGAGGTCGGGGAGCGGGTCCACGCGGCGGGTGTTGGCGGAGCCCTCCGCCGCCCCGATCACTAAAGCAGCGGTGGACCGCTCAAGAGAGAGCGGGGCCCTGTCCAAATAAGACAGGAGGAAACTCAGAAAGAGTTGCAAGAAAGAAGAAAAGAAAATGCAAGAGAAACCAAGCACTTATGCGGACACCATCGGGGGCTGCTTCAGGGCCTTCTGGAACTGGGCCGCCTTCACGGCGGCCGTGTTCTTGGACTTCTTTGGCCGGCTGCCGAATAGCAACGAGCCGGCTCGGCGCTTTGGTGCGCCACCTGGCGCAGTCGGCACGGCTGAAGAGCTCGCCCCCGCTTTGTCAGTGCCGTGCGTGCAGTGCGGCTTGTTCTCCTCCTCGTCGTCATCCGGCCAGGACTCGAGGCCGCCTCCTCCTCCGGAGCCGCCTGCTCCACCGCTGCCACCTGTGGCGTCGTCTTCCTCCATGGCGGCTGCCCCCAAGTCAGGGTCGTCCACGTCGCTCCTCGTTCGGTCCGGCATGTACTGCTGACCTGGATCCAGAGCACCGACAGCCGACTGGGCCGGGAGGACCTGCACCATGGCCTACTGGTCAGACGGCGAAACAAGAACTCAGACCAACAAAAGAGAAAAAGAATTGCAAGACTCACCGCAGGCGACGGATGTGCGCGGTTGTATGGCCGCTTGGCGAACAGCCAATCCGTCTCCGATAGCTTGCAGTTGGAGAAGTAATTGACTAGCCGGGCCACCTCCACGTCCGGCAGCTCCCATGTGCACATCCGGCATGGGTCCCGGTGCCCGCTCATGCAGCTGATGATGTGAGGCCGGGCTTGGGGAAGAACTCGGCGCGTCACGAAAGCGGTCAGCAGATCTGAGCCCTTCAGGCCCTCCGACTCCGTCATCACCTGAAGTCGGGCGAGGGCGGCGGAGGAGGTGGCCGATAGGGAGCTCGGCCTGTACTGCCAGTTGGCGCGTGGCTCGGCTGGCGGGCCGGCTACGTAAGCCGGCAAGTTGACGTAGTCGCTCGTCGGGCGGATGTTCTTGACGTAGAAATAAGACTTCTGCCACAGCTTGGCCGACTGCAGCAGGGAGATGGGCGGGAAGCGGTTCCCGGTGCCCGGACGCCGCACCGCCACGCAGGCTCCGCATTGAGCCGCCTGGCCCTTGGTGGCGGTGCCGAGTTTGAGATAAAAGCACTCCCCCCAGAGCTCAAGGGTGGGGAGAGTGCCGAGGTACCCTTCGCACATGGCGACGAAGGCGGCCAGCAGCACCACCGTATTCGGCATGAGGTGGTGCGGCTGGACTCGGTAGAAATCAAGGAAGGAGCAGAGGAAGCCACTCGCGGGAAGGCCGAAGCCGCGAAGAAAATGGGACCGGAAGACGACACACTCATCGCCTTCCGGCACCGGCGAGATTTCTGCCTCAGGGGGGACATGTACCCACACTTTCGTCTCCCGGGGCAGCCGCCGTGTTTGACGAAGGAAGGAGAGGTGATCCTCATGGACGTTGGAACCGTCCCAGTTGCCGGCCCGTGAGCGCGCCATGGGCGAAGGAACTCGTCGTAGGCGCGGCGCGGTGGCGAGCGGGCGAAGCCGCGGCGGAGCGAGGAAGCCACGGCGAGAAGAAGCTCGGCGACGATGAGCCTTCGGCAACGCTTCGGCAAGAGGGAGAGGCGCTGCAGCGGCAGCAAGAAAGAAGAATGGCGAAGGGGGAAGAGGGCGCATGTTCGTCTGCCACCCCCCTCTTCCCCCTACTTATAGCCCCAGGCGGCGAACCCGAGGAGGCATGAGCGTGGGGGATCTTGGGATTAACTGCGCCCACTCCCCCACGATCCCACGATTGCGGCGCTAGTAAAGGCGCGTATTAAATGCCGCAGAAGCCAAACCATCTACTTCGGCCGCAGCGGATCCACGCGCATGCCGAGGCACTGTAGTGGCGGGCCCCGGCCTGCGGTGACGTCCCGTCGCGCGCGTGGGCTGGCAGGCCGGCTTGGCCTGCAGACGCTGCATGGCCGGCATGCACGGGCGGCGAGCCTGGCGTCCGGCTGTCATGCCGCCTGGTCCCCACCACGGCGTTACGAAATCGCCAGGTGGCCAGTCTGGTCACGGCCGACACCTACCAATCGGCACTTCGGAAGACAGGCGAAGCAGGATACCAGACAACCCGGAGTAAGAAGCTGCTGGGGCTTCTCGCCCTTTCAGCCGCAGTGCCCCACCAGCTTCGGGGACTACTATCGGAGTAAATGACCACGGGTAGTCTCAACGGCTCCCCTTGGTATTTCAAGACATCAGGGCAGGCTGCGCCCCTCAAACATCAACAACAAAGGACCTCCTTCTTGGGGCCGGCTGGTCCAAGCAGCCGGTTGCCAGGAGGCGGCAGAGTCCAGAAGACGGCCGTGAAGCGGGCCGACTCCTAGCAGGCGGCTTCCAGGGAAGCCGGGTCCTGGCAAGCGGCCCCTCACGCCCTCAAAGTTAGCACCCACATAAACATGACGAGACAGGGCGTGGCTACAGTACAAGCCTGCCACCCCCGAATCCACGGCAGAACGTGGCCACAGCGCAGCGTACCAAGCGGACATTCCATGCCCGACGCGGCACTGTTGCCATGCTGCTCATGACGTCACCCATGGCAGGGGAAGCCATGCTCCCACGACGGGCTGTCGGTACGGCCCGCAAGCAGCGGGCCCTACCGGTCCATGAGAGGCCAGAAGGCGGCAAGCCCTGACCAGTCGGCTTAGGGGGAGGCCGGCTCCTGGCAGACGGCCCTCCCCCTTCCTTGAAGTTTGTGCGCCATTAACCAGAAGAGACGGGAGGTGGCTACAGCGAAACGCCTGCCGGGCGGCGGGACTGTAGCCACGCTCTCCCCGACCAAGCATGCATCATCAGTGGCACAGTTACAGTGCTACGCAGCCGACAGGACCCGCAAGCGGTGGGCCCGGCTTGTCGGCCGAGTACGAGACAGCCAGGGGGACCCACCAGGCGGCGGGCCCCTGCAGTCGGCGGAGAAGCCGGCGACCAGAGACACTGACGGCCGGGTCCTACGCCCGGCCAGATCACCATTGTACCCCTGGGGGTAGGCCTATATAAACCCCCCGGGTCACCCCATGCAAGGGGTTGGGACCTTGGTGGAGAGGCGAAAGCCTTCTGAGTTCAGCACTCACACACACACATAGGGAGAGGAGTAGAGCTAGCCTTGCCCTCCTTCCTCTTCTAGAAAAACAACTCCAGGAGCAAGTTTGTAGCTACTTGTTGAGATAGTGATCATGCGGAGACCCCGCAGAGCAGGACTAGGGGTGTTATCTCCTAGGAGAGCCCCGAACCTGGGTAATATTCGCAGGCATATGCGGTCTCGCTCATTCCCGCTTCCAGAGCCCTGCGACGTACTTTTGTCCCCATCCATGATAAGCCACCCTTTGGCATATGTCGCACGATACCCCCAACACTTGTCTCGAGATATATTATAAGTGATTCGTCAAAACATTGTTAACTTTTGATATTTGTTGTACTTCTCATAACGAATCACCAAAAGCCTCAATATGTGTAGCACCCATAGCAAACAAAAGCTCCAAGCCGAATAAAAATGCATATTCAGCTTTGATTATTTGTGCAAAAATATTTAAGCGGCATGAGGCTTCACAAAATAGCACCATGAGGATATATATAAACAACACCAACACAACCATTGTTACAAATTTAACTATCTAAAATAATCTCCATAGTACTAGAAAGACAAGGGTCATATCAATGAACATGTACTTTGTTTCGGTCTCCAATCGAACTAAGGATGATGTTAGGATACTACACCGGCCATGCTTTGACATATTCTTAGGGTGATAGATAAATATCGGCCATTACCGTGAGGTCCATGTAGAATTCACCCACCAAAGTATGTATAGCCAAAATAAACAAATGAAATAGCAATAAAATATTTCGGCCCCTTTGTATTAGCAACAAAAAATGTAACTAACCAAAAGTATAGTGATTTGGTAATACCCTCTCATGATATAGAAAATTATGTTGCATCCATGGATCAAAATAAATCCATGGAGGGTAATTGATCATGCCTAGGGATGAATTCCATGGCAAAGGCATGATTGGCATGGTTGAACAAAATGGATGATGTGCTAACCGAAGATTTTGATGTTGTGATGCACACCTTCGGCTTAATTGTTTGTTGCATCCATCCTTCTCTTTCTTCACTTTTATTATACTTGTTGCAATAGAAGCATGCACATCATTTTTGTTTTGATTGATGCTCTTGGGAACCCATGCCATGTTCTTCTTTCTCAGCTCTTGTGCACTAAGATTTTGTAATTCCTTCTTTTGCCAATACGATAAACCGAGTGGGCATCTCGGCTGTGATTCTGTTTTGACCAATGCAATTCTTTTTTGGCCTTGTGCACTCTCAACTTCTTTTCATATTTGTTACTTTGAGTCTCAATAGTTGATTGCTTCATCTCATTGCCTTTACTAGCTAATGTCAACACTTTAATTGGCACTTTTTCATTTGAGATCAAATCCGAAGTAGCACTCTTACGACCATCTCCTTTAATGCGGTAAACTTGCTTGACTACCTCTTTTTTCTTCCTTGAGCTCCGGACCGATTCCTTATGATTGAAACGGTATTTAACATGTGATTGTTCAAATGTTGTTCTTCTCGAAGCTGCATAATATTGGTGAGATGGTCTAAGATAAGATGGAGAATGTGCCCTTGTATCATACCTGTCACATGATGGATATGGATCTACATGAGCATAGGGAGGCATCCACGGCATTGGCACTGGGGGCCCAAAATAAGGATATGAATATGTTGCATGAAAATTCTCACTTTGCCAATACCGATCCTCATATTTGCGCCTTGGGGATGATCTTGGTTTATTCGCATGATTTGGCCGATAAGCATTCTTCTCTTCGCTCTTCTTTTGATATTTATCCAATAGTTCAGCGAAGGTGATTTTTGATCTCTTACACTTGCGCTTATTTTGGCCTTTGTTTTCTTTTGGTTTGGTTTCCTCGATCATTGGATTTGCTTGCTGCCCCCCAGTCCTTGGCGTCTTCATTGTAGTTTCGATGGAATTCTCGCCCTCAAGTTTGTGTTCATTATGCTCTTCAACAACTTCTTTACTTGAAAGCTTGATCCCGTCACATGCAGGTTTTACCTTCTCTTTAAATGGATCAGCTTGAAGCAGCTGATGCAATTTTTTTTTGCTATCAGGACCAATAGGAATAGACTGGTCATCTCTTGGTGTTTCAACAAATTTCAATCATCCTTTTTCAATGGCCGATTTATCTATTTGATGAACCATGTTGCAATCCTCAAAACTATGCTTGAACGAATCATGAAACTTATAATACATTCGTCCTTGGATAGATGGCTTGGTATAGTGATCAAGAATTCTAATATAATTATTTTCAGCAACAAATCAAGTATTTGATCACACATGCTTGAATTGAAGGTATACTTCTTATTTTCTAGCCGATCTTGGTGTGAGAACGGCTTTGGAGTTAAGCAAATGAATGGTTCAGATTTTGCATCACCCTATTCGGCTATGCATTGTGTTTTGCACTCTATCTCCGATGTATTTGGATAAGATATTATACTAGCATCGGTTTTCTCAAAAGAATTTAACCTTGGCTTTAAATTTCTGAAACGAAAATAGTTAGAACGCGCATGTCTCAATTGAGACCAAGTGTAAGCCAAGTAAGAAATAAGCAAAGCTACCCAATTAGATATGAACTTTAGATAAAGTAATGGGGAAAGCCTTGACTGCAACAATAAGTCACTATCGGTCTTTATAAATGGCACAATGGGTTGACTGATATGCTTTATAACAATTTTATTGCTAACAAGTAAATTACCCTTCTCACTACAAAAAAAGACACATCCGTGACATTTTGGCCAGAACGAAATTTTTCTGTCATGCTTATGACATTTCTATGACGATAATTATGACAAAACCACGTATCATCATAGATGTGGTGGGCTCCTACTTCTATGACACAAAAAATGGGCTTTTCATCCTGGGCGGGCCGGGGACGCACCTGCATGACATTCTTTGGGACGTCCATGATGGAAAAAATCGTGGTTGAAGCGAGGGCGAGGAAAATATCGGGGAGTTCCCGGTTACGGTGGGTGGTCGGGGCCGAGCGATGCACGGAGGGATTGCGCGTTTCTCTCGTACACGTACGCACGTGTGTGCGAGGCGTTGGGCTCTAACTGAACCCGAGCGAGGCATTCGCTTATTGAATCCGAGCGATTGCACTAGCTATGTTACTGAACCCGAGTGATCGATCCCTTGGGTGTTAACCGAACCTGAGCGATTCCTTCGCTACTGCTACTAACTGAAGTCGATCGAACCTGCTGCTGCCTCTTGATGAAAAGCGACCATTGTTGGGGGTTGGATGAACAGTTCCCGGTGGGGGTTGGAGGAACAGGACCCCGTGGTAGTAGAGGCCGTTGCCGCTGGATGAACAGGACCCCGATTGAGAGGAGGCCGCCACACACCACCCGATCGAGCCGATTGGGGGGTGGATGAACAGGACCCCGTGGAGGGCTGGTTGAACTGTAGCCGGTGGAGGCTGGATGAACAGGACCCCCGTGGATGAACAGTAGCTGGTGGAGGCAGGAGGAAGTCGACGGTGGATGAACAGTAGCAGGTGGAGGCTGGAGGAAGTCGACGGTGGATGAACAGTAGCCCTTGGAGGCTGGAGCGGGGTAGTAGATGGTGGATGAACAGTAGGCCATGGAGTCCCGTTTTGCGGTACGCCACAACCCTCCCGATGAACAGGACCCCGTTTCAACTGTAGGCGCTCCAACACAAGTCCGCTTCCTCCGTTTTGCGGTACGCCACACCCCTCCCGATAAACAGGACCCCGTTTCGATCGTAGGCACTTGAACAGAAGGTCGTTTCCTCTGTTTTGCAGTTCGCCAGACTCTTCCCAATGAATAGGACCCCGTTTCGACCGTACGCGGTCGAACAAAAGGCCGTTTTCCTCCGTTTTGTGGTACACCAGATGCCGTTCTGGCTGTTCCGTCCAAGCCGGTTGGCTCCCGATGAACATGATGCGTTCCGACCCAGTGGCTTCGCTCTCGAGGAACAGGACGCGTTCCGACCCAGTCACTTGGCTCCTGGTGAACACGACACTGTTTCCTCCATTCCGACCCAGCCGGTTAGCTGCCGATGAACAGGACGACGTCGCTGCCGTCCGTTGCCTCTCCATGTAAACGAGCCCTGGCCGTAAGTATGCGCGTGTACAGGTTTGAGACCCCGCCCGTATGTATGTACGGAGCTGTATTTACTTTCTTGTAGCATGGTTGTACGTACGTGTACATGATATATATAGACGGGACTGCGTGACACATGCATCTCCTCACTCGGCCACGGTTCAACACTACAGAGAGAGCGATCGACCAGTATGTACGTACACGTTCGCGACCAGACAGACAACCCTATGTACGGTTCGACCTGGTGGGTTACAGCTGTCAGGGACGATAAGGAGGCACTTCCTTGCATGCGAAGATATAGCTGGTGGGTCCCAGCTGTCAGCGGGAAGAATCATTTTTTTGCCCGTAATATGGACGCACTCCCTTGCGTGCGAAGATGTAGCTGGTGGGTCCCAGCTGTCTGGGGGAAAACTTTCTTTTTGCAAAATATGGTGGCCCTTCCGGTGGGTCGCTGCTGTCAGGTGGAGGAATCATTATTTTGCGCATAATAAGGAGGCACTTCCTTGCTGCGGCCGTGGACCAAGCTGTCAGCCTCTCCACGTACAGTCCTCTTCCGATGGAAGTCGTTCCTTGACCACATTGACCATGCCGCGCCGAGAGCACCAAGGCAGTGGACGACGGCGAGGCCTAGGAAGGGAATGGCCCGGAGCCGGGGAAGACTCGACAGTTGTTTCCCACGCGGATGGGAGTACGAGGGTTTACTGGTTCACCTGTAGTGTGAGGCTGCCGTCGCCGGAGAATAATAAGAGGTCTGGCTGAGTACAGGGATGGCCAGCCAAGCAATGGGAGTAGGGTGGGGCGGTGAGGCCTACGCGGCAGCACAGCCAGCCACGGGACGCAGGAGCAGGCGGCACGGCCAGTGATGGTTTGTGCGGCTGGAGCAAGAAGACCATAGGCTGAAGAAACACGACGGCCATTGGATGGACATCATATGGTCACTGCAGCTAGAATCGTTTATATTGACTAAGTTGACAAATCCTGCATCCACGCCAACTTAGTAGGCCCACAAGTCAGCCTCCAAATATGGTGGGTCCCAGCTAGCAGGGGGAGTATTCATTTTTTTGTGCGTAATAAGGAGGAACTTCCTTGCGTGCGAAGATATAGCTGGTGGGTCCGAGCTGTCAGTGGGAGGAACTTTTTTCATGAAATACAGAGGTGCTTCCGGTGGGTCCCTGCTGTCATGTGGAGGAAACATTATTTTGCGTATAATAAGGAGGCACTTCCTTGTGTGCGGCCATGGACACAGCTGTCATCCTCTCCACGTATAGTCCTCTTCCGATGGATGTTGTTTGTTGACCACGTTGACCACGCCGCGCCGAGAGCACCAGGGCGGTGGACGACAGCGAGGCCTAGGAAGGGAACAACCCGGAGCCGGAGAAGACTCGGCAATTGTTTCCCACACGGAGGGGAGTATGAGGGTTCACTGGTTCGTCTGTCGTCGTCGGAGAATAACAGGAACTACGGGTGCGTAGAGGGATGGCCAGGCCAGCGATGGGAGTAGTGTGGGGCGGTTAGGCTGGCTCGGCAGCACAGCCGACCACGGGAGGCATGAGCAGGCAGTACGGCCAGCGCTGGTTTGGGCGGCTAGAGCAAGTAGACCAAAGGTTGAAGAAGCAGAACGGCCATTGGATTAACAATCCAACGGTGACTGTTGCTAGAATTGTTTGTGGACTAAGTTGACAAAGCCTTTCGTACACGTCAACCTTGTAGACCCACAAGTCAGCCTCCAAATCTGTCCCAACCAGCATATAGCCCGAAATTTCTAGCCAGATTCAAATTAATTTAAAAAATAAACATACCTTAATGTAAAATCCAATGAAATTTTACCAGCACAAAAACAATGAAATTTAAAATATCAAAATCAGAAAGAAAAAAGTAATTTGGATCTAATTTCATGTTTGCTGTATTTTTCATTTTATAGCCCATTTCTTATTACTTATAGCCCATTTTCTGGGCAAGCCGAATGCATCCCTCCTCATCTTGAAAGATTTCAGGCCCAGCAGGGTGTAGAAAAGCAAGTAGGCCTCCGTTGGTTATTCTGCAAAAAACAAAATAGCTTGGCTAGCCATTTTCAGAAAGAAAAAACAAAACTGGGCTGGTCATGTGGTAAACGTATGAAATAAAAGCCTGGGCTACACGGGCCATAGCTCCCGCACAACCCAGTTGATACCCTACTCCGTCCCAAAAAGAAAAAAAAATCGGCGTGAGCTGCTGGGTCTCGGGTGTCAGCCGCTCCTTGTGTAGTTATCTCGCTTATTGACTACGTTGACAGTGGCGTGCGACCCAGATGTCAGGAAACCATCAGGAGGAACCATTTTTTTCTTGTAATAAGGAGGCACTTGCTTTCCTACTGCCATGATCCTGGTGGGTCCCTACTGTCATCCTCACCATGTACAGTTATCTCCTTATTCCTCTCGATTGTTGACCATGTTGACAACACCGGAGGGCGGCGCCGTGGTGAGCGAACCAAGGAGGAGGACGATGGTGAGGCCTCAGACGGGAACGAACAGGAGCCAGGGAAGATACGCAGAGTTTTAGGGTGTGATGTGGCCGCGATGCGTGCGTGTTAGCACAGCCAGCCGTGGGAGGCGGGAGCAGGCGGTCCCGCCGACGCTGGTTTGGCTTTGGCGGCTGGAGGAAGAAGAGACTGAAGAAACACGATAGACGTTGAATGTTAATCCAACGGTCAAGTTTGGCACAATCGTTTGTTGACTAAGACGACACCACGTAGCATACTTTTTTATAGGAAGAAAAGAAAAACTGGGCTCGTTCGCCAGATAACATTCCTGAAACTGCCACCGTTTGATCTTGCGTCGCAACTAAAACTGCCGGGAAAATGTGGTCGTTTGCCGTCCTCCTCCCAGGGAACATTTAACACACAACATTCCCGAAAATCAAAGACTTGAGAAGGCGTACAGAACAAGCTAGTGTACCAGTAAAGAGATGTTGCTGAGTTTTAGAAAAAAGAGAGACGTGCTCCTGTAACTGGTTCGAATCCAAACCTAGACAATGACTATATATAGTGCTATGCTACTCTGCAAGTAATGAAACTGACATATCCAATGTTCGCTTCTCCTCTTCTCTAGTTACTCTGCCTAGCATCAGAAGCTCCGGCCGCAGCAACCATGTCCGCTGGCGGCTCGTCCACCTGCTCTTCAGCAGGCAACAACCAGATATGCGCCAAGTCGCCACCCGTACCATCCCCTGTGGGTCTCATCACACCTCCGCCGGCACACTCACCGCAGCCGGTTGCTCATTGCAACATGCTGCCGTTGGTGTGGTGCCACTGCTGCAAATCACGCAGAGTCATCCGCCACGTCTCAACTACAATCCTCAAACCTGGCCGAGTCTTCTACAAATGCCCGAATCATGGGATAATAATATGTTTAAGTGTTGTTCGCCTGCTTTCAGTTGCTAATTTTTTTAATAGTTTCGTTGATGATCTTCCAATTTTATTCGTGCAGAAAAGGGAAGATTTGTGTGATTTGTATTTCTGGGAAGTTGCTGACTTGGGGGAATGGAACTACGCTGACTATTTGGTTAGCCGAGGAATCCCAATACCAGCAGGTTGGGGAGTTGGACAAGTAACTGAAGGAACGGCAGAAGAGGAAGATGCAAAGCAGAATGTTAAAGATGTAGTTCATCTAATCATGGCCAATCAACAGCTGCTGAACGGCCTTGATAGCAATGAGGAGATGAAAGAGCTTGTGAAGATAATGGGCAAGATCGTTGTGCTCTGTAGGATGATTGTCTCTTTATTTGTAGTGTATGTAGCACTTGTGATATATTCAGTGGCTATGACATGAGCACTTTGCTGAAACTAGTAATGAATGAAACCTGTTTAGCAGGCTGGGCGTAGTGTTGTGAACATTTAACGATTTCTATTAACGGAAATCGGGGGGTATCCTCTTTTGCTCATAAATAAATAAATAGCAGAGGCCCTTTTGCTAATAAATAAATAAATTAGCAGAGGCCCTGTTGGGTCAGCTTTGTTCCCACTCAAAGACGTCGAGCAAATTGCAGTCCAATAGCAAACTATGTCATCAAATACAAGTTTCACAGCCAAATATGAGTACAACTAAACAACAACGTCATCATGTTTTAGTCGTCATACAATCACCAAACACAAATCAACATACATAATAAGTGATGTTCTCACAGCAAAATACTAAACAACAAGTTCATCAGGTTTCAGTTGTCATAGCAAGCACAATTTCACATAGTACATAAAAAGTCGTCATCTCACAGGCAAATACGACAAAAGCAATCTAATCATCATCCGCAGAAGCAGCGTCAACATCTTCGCCATGTGTATCAGTCTGAATCATACTTCCCCCCCAGTGTCATCTTCTTCTTCATCCTCAATGTCCTCGAACGTTGGCGTGTTATTGATCAACTCTCGTATGTCAACAGCCCGACATGGGAATCCTTTTGCCAGCGTTATTGACGTGATGGTTCTCAAAGATATTTGGAACATCTATGGAATCTTCTACATTAGAAGCAGTGTAAGCATCATCTTGTTGTGCAACTTCATTAAATGAATTCCTCTGCTCAAACCTTTGCAATACTCTCCAGTCATCGCTACATGCATATGTGTCTTCCAAGAAAAATATCTGTGTCGCTTGATTTGCCAAAATAAAAGGCTCGTCGGTCTGGTATGCCGCCTTGACATTGATGGATTTGAAATAATCATCAGCTCTGGGTTTTGCGATCCTGGAAAACAGATTATACCAACGACAGCACAACAGAACCACACACCGATGAACCTCGAAACTGGAGATATACTGCAAGTGAACAATGTGTGTTATGTTAGCATACATTTCAGTTGTCTCTTCGCCGTACTTATCCGTGCTCATGATGGCACTGTTTCGTGTCTTCCTGCCTTCGTCGCATGCAAGGGTATTGTAGCGCACATCTCCAACAACGCAAAATTCATAATGTCTTACCCAAGTATCAGGATCCATTGCTAGTCTGTAAAGGTGTCATGGTTCAACACGGCCACCTATGGGGCTATCGGCCCCTTGTGGTTCGGCAAGGGGGGAAGGGCGTGTTGCACAAAGAGCGGAGACCGTAGAGCAGCACGACAGTGATGACACGGGTAGTTTTTACCTAGGTTCGGGGCGCCGCGAGGCGTAAAACCCTACTCCTGCTTTGGTGGATTGATGAAAGGACCGTGGTGGAGACGCATCGCTCCAGCCCGGCAAGGTTGCCTCGGGACGAGAGCAGCTACGCGCGTACGACTGTACAAGGGTCCGAATCCTCTCTAAGGTTGCCATGGCCCTCCTTTTATAGGTCAAGGGGTTACCACAATGGCAAAACAGTCATTATCCAGTGATTAGATAGCCACAGTGCTATCATACCTAACTCTGCAGACAGGACAAGGTGCATTAAATGCACCACTTAGTGTCACATCATGGGGGAGCCCGGCAAGCCTTGCCGTGCTATTCATCCACCTTCTCGCCTGTCTGCGTGACACACCTCTGGACGGGTGTCATTTGGGGGTGATCTTCCTCAAAAATGGCTGCCACGTGCGAAATAACAGCCACTTAATCACTTGGGGGCTTGACACCGCACTGATAGGTGACTTGCGTTGCTGTGAGGTGGAGCGGTGGGGCCTTGGCGGGGTGATCCGCCCTTGGCATCCCCGGCAAGCTTGCCGGGGGAGTCTTGAGACTTGTATTCGGGGTGACCTCAACCTTACTAGGCTCGCCTGCCCGACAAGGGAGGTTTTTCCTTAGTGATATCTTGCTCCTTTGGCTTGTCTTGGTCTTCTTGATCCGCCCTTTGATTTCTCGAAGAGCTATATCTTCTGCTTGGCCTTGTCTCGGATGCTGTAACCATACCCTTGCGCCTGTGTACAGTCCGGGTAACATACACCAGGGTTTGTTGCACCGACAAAAGGGCATCATTAACTGCCTGCCCATCCTCCCGCATCTTCTTAACCTATGGTTAGAAAATAGACGAGCTGATCATCTTATGTACTCAATATATTAAAAAAACTGACAGTGCAATTCAGAAGCTTACATGGCTCTTGAACCATTTCGCAAATCCTGCCACAACCAGTTTGTTAATGTTTCTTGGATTTTGTGGCAGTAACTCCTTTTTGTAGATGCTGCACAACATAGTGATCGCGTCAAACATCTAAATATAAAAGAATGTGCTGCAAGTTAAGTAGATTACGATGTATAAGCTGTAGTACTTAGCACTTACTCGATATAAGGTAGAGTCTCAGGACAGTTATTCAACACATACCAAACCATTTTGTCCAAATCTTTAGGTTTGTCGTCTTGTCGACTCTTCCGTGTAACTCGAACAGAACAATTGAAAACATTGAGCTCGAGATGTCTTCACCGACCTCTTTGCTAAGCTGATCAACTGTTTCAATGTATTTTGAGCAGAATGTCAACGCTTCTGTAGCGATGTAGGCCTCTGCAATGGAACCCTCAGGTCTAGCTCTATTCCTAACATAGCCCTTGAAAGTGCCTAGCCGCATTTCAATAGGGTACATCCAGCCATACTGTACTGGACCTCTAAGTAGTGCCTCATCAGGTAGATGAACAGCCAAATGCACTATCACATCAAAGAAGGCTGGAGGATATATCTTCTCAAGGTATCATAGGATAGTTGGTATCTTGTCTCTAAGATGCTCCAAAGCATCTATCCTGATATTTCTACTTCAGAGTTCCCTGAAGAATTGTCCCAACTCTACAACTACTCTGTATAAGTCAGGGCGGCCCAATCCTCTAAGGATAACAGGTAAAACCCTTTGAAGTAGGACGTGGCAGTCATGAGTTTTCAACCCTTGTACCTTGTTTCCATCTGCACTGACTCTCCTTTCAGGGTTGGAAGCAAATCCATGTGGGAATCTCACATGTGACAGGACCTTGCAGAATTCTTTTCTTTTTACCTTGTCCAAGACGTACACAGCTAGTGCCATATCCCATGATGCACCATCATCTTCCACCTGCAAATCCTTTCTGATACCCAGGTGTGTCAAATCAATCCTAGATTTTAAGGTATCTTTCATCTTGCCTTCAATATTAAGAAGTGTGCCGATAATGCTGTCACATATATTTTTCTCAATGTGCATCACATCAAGATTATGCCGCAGATCCAAATCTTTCCAATACTCCAAGTACCACAAAGTGGACCTGCGGGTAAACAATAATCTCTCTTCTGCCCTGCCGTGCTTCCTTTTCCCGCTACCACTATCAGGATGGTTTCCTGGTGTAATATGCCTGACCTTCTCTAATTCCTCCTGCAACTCATCGCCGGTGATCCTCTTTGGCGCATCACAGTTTTCATGCTCTGCATCGAACACACGTCTTTGGTATTTTCTAGGACACGGCTTGTCCTTGGCAAGGAAACGACGGTGTCCAATGTAACAGATCTTGCTAAGTATTGCATATGATAGTGGATTCTTGTCACAGCGAACACATGCATTGTAACCATGTGTCGTTCGCCCTGACATAGTGCCCAAAGCCGGATAATCACGGATGCACCAAATTATAACAGCACGCAGAAAGAAATCAGCTGGTGGGCTGCTATATAGGTCTCGAGTGAGAACACCCCTCCATAGCTGTTGAAGTTCCTCCACAAGAGGCTCCATGAATAAATCAAAAACCTTTCCAGGAGTTTTTGGACCTGGGATGAGCAAGGTGATCATGTAGTTTGATTCTTTGGTGCAGACATTTGGTGGCATGTTGTAAGGGATAACAAGCACTGGCCACATGCTATATGTGACGCTCTGGTGGCCAAATGGGTTGAATCCATCTGTAGCTAAGCCAAGTCTAATGTTTCTCGGGTCACCAGCAAACTTTTTGTAATTCTGATTGAAGCTTATCCAGTCACTACCCTGAGATGTATGGCTCATTACATTCTGATCTCTGTACTCCTGGTTCCTAGAATGCCACAGTACATCCTCTCTTGTTTCAGCATCATGAAACAACCTCTGCAATCTTGGTATAATTGGAAAATGTCTTAGAACATTATGAGGAATCCTCTTCACAGCATCGCCACCTTTCCATCTTGATGATTTGCATTTTGGGCATTCACTTAAGTTGGCATAATCCTTCCAGAACAGAACACAATTATTCTCACAAACATGGATCATATCATATCCAATTCCAACTGCACGAAGGAAATTCTTCATTTTACTGTAGGTGTGTGGCAGCTCAGACGCATCTGGGAAAGATTTGCGGAAAGCAGCCAACATCGCATCGAATGATTTGTTTGTCATGTGCTCAGATGTCTTCACCTGAAGAAAGGTGATCATAGCTGAGAATACTGACAGCTTATTTCCTGGGGTGACTGCCACGTTGCATTGTTCCAACATGCGGGCCCACCGTTTTTCTTCTGCGGGTGAAAGTTCACAAAATGCGCGAGCATTTCGTAGCATTGTTTCAACGTTGGTCAAACTCACTGGCTCCGCCGCCACCACCTCCTCCTCCTCTTCCACCTGAGCATCAGGCAGATCAAGATGGTGATCTGCGGCTTCCACATAGTCAGTAACATTGACGTTCATAGCTTCACCATGATGAACCCACCTAGTATATGTGACCGACATCCCATACAAGTGTAGATGATTTTGCACAGTTGACTGGGGTCTTGTAACTGAATTCATACAACTGCTACACAGGCAGAGCACATCTAATTTCGGACCACCGTGCTCAGTTCTGATAAAGTTCATGAAGTTTTCAAACCCTCGACATATGCAGCGGAGAATCTTTGAGCAGAAGTTATCCAAGTCCTGTCCATCTGTTAGACATACAAATTAGTTCTTCTACTAGATATTACAGGAAGAACATATATGCTTTTTTATCAGTCTAGAAAAAATACCTAGGTCGATGTCTAAAGCTATGGCAAGATATTTGGACAAGCAGATCTAAGTAACGAAATATATGTAAAGCTAATTCAGTAAATAGATTTGAGTGCTAAATTATGGCAGGCTATTTCAGCAGTCAATGAGGCCGAGCACACAGCCATCGAAGGCCATCTCAGCAACAAAGATCGAGTATAAAATGGTGTCGAGCTATTTCACCTAATAGATTGGCTACTAGACCATGGCAATCTACTTCACAATAAATATATGGCAGGATATTTTAGCAACTAATCATGCGTGGCATGCCATCTCAGCAAAGCAGATTGAGTGCAGAACAGGGCAAGGAAGCTTCTTAAGCAGAGCATATTGACTATAAACTATTTCGACAAACAGTGAGATTAACAGCGTCTATCAGCTAACATTCAGCGCTACTCCGACCTGCACGGGGTCTCAGTCTAGAATGCGCATACCATGGGAGAAGCTGACAGCCATGCGTCTCCACAAGAACATCGCCAGTGGTGGCCGCGCGGCTGGAGGACGGCAGTCTATGAGAGCGTACTGTGGGAGCGAGAGGATCGCCGTGCGTCCCCTCAACGAACCGCGGCGCCGATGTATCAGCGCGGCGGGGAGGGCGGCTTTGGTGGAGCGAATGGAGTGGAGGGGGCCGGGGGGAGGGGGTTTGGGGAATATTATTGGCTAGTTGGCCGAAGGGCAGTTGAATTTGGGATTTGGGGGGAATTTTTGGGGGGAATTTTCGCGCGGTGGGCGGGGGAGTTTGGCGCATGGTCGGTTTCTCCAAATGCGGTTCCACGTGTCAGTGAAGAGGCAAGCCGAAGCGCGTTCCGTTTGCGTGAGCCGTGTGCAGGACCGACCATGTGAGGGGTGTTATGCGACCATGATAGGCGCGCTGTGAGTGTACCGCCTTTTTCCTTTTAAACATGGTGCTTCGCGCGATCCATTGATACTACTACTAGTAATCCAGTAATCCTGACTAAAACGGTGTGGTCGGGTCTTTTCCTGTGCGATATGCTGGGAGGTTGGCTTAGTTGGTTTTTTAGGACTTTATTTTTTAGGACAAGGCTTAGTTGGTTTGACAGACAGAGCGAGAGAAAGATGTGAGATGCGTGAATGTGTAGTGGACGTACTATTGCAGTGCCTAAGATAAATTGTGTGTGTATACCTATGTGTTTATTTACTTCGCATGTTAGCTTTGTCTCGGGTAACCTTCTAAACTTAGACCAAGTTTATACACACAAAAACGAATCATCATTCAATATATTTTCATACAATATATCTTACTATTATTTTGAAAGTTCATATACACCGGACGAGATTCATGCAAACACGGCAGATTTTCATTACATTTCGAACTTTTATAGGATAGAAAAAGAAAAGAACCTGACCCTAAACCTATTCTACGGTGGCGACCGACGTCCACTTTCCTTTGTACTTCCGCATCAGCGACGATGTCCTCCATCAACCGTCTCCATGAACGGCGGCGGGGTTCAAGACCAGTGAAGTGAAGGTGCGGTCTCCAGCGAGGAAGAGTAGAACACAGGAGATGGACCGGCTAGTTGGCACACCATGCCCTGCCGCCTCCCATGCCCTACATATCCTCGGAGGAGTCCCCGACCTCGGCGGTGCCGGTGGACGTGAGGTCAATGATGATGGACGTGGATGGTCCGTCACTTCACCTGCCACATGCACCACCGAACATTGAACGGCGGCAAGTAGGACGCGTGGCTGGCGGTGCTCCCGTCATCGGCCGCCTGCGTGGCCACCGCTTGTGTGGTCACGTCCGCATCCGGCTACACCGGTATTGCGTTGCGATCAGCGAGTTGAGCGAGGGCGGCGACCTCGAGCTTCATCCCCGAAGACAGGCTCTCCTGAAGAGCGTTCCCGCTCGCGGTCATGGTGGATGTGGTGCCAGGTAGGAGGATGCGCTATGGTGTGGAGTTTAGCTGGGCATTGCCGCTTTAAGTAGCGCATTCTGGTGATGCCAACCGTCCGGGTGCGTCAATAAGTCGCCGGAGTTGGTTCCTCGGGCAGCGAGCCTACTTAATGATGGCATATGGACGGACGGCATGAATGCGGGCAGCTGGCGCCGGCTGGGAACACACGTGCGCGACGGCGTGAGGGACGAGGGTTTTTTGTGTGCCAGGGTAGTCAGCTGCGGGCGTGGCAATGTTGGACATGCCCTTTGCTCACATGTGATCCCACATGTCATTGAAAGACAACCCGGCATGGTCTCAGGTCCCAGGGATGCAGTTGGCCACTCTAGAACACTAAGCGGACGCGGCGCAGCGCGCGCACTTTGGCGCCCCGTGCATCCTCGACGAGCCGGGTGTTGATCTGCTGGTCGTGCCACTGCGGTAGCGCCACCCTCGGCATCCTGAAGCCGAGCATGTCCAGCGGCGATGAGCGTGTCGCTCACCGCAGTCGTCATGTCCAGAGGAGGTGCGGGAGCTGCGCCACGTTGCTGGCCCCCACGACCCATGTGAACGGTTGCCGGTGGCGAGGAGGTCATGGGCCAGGTCCTCCATTGCACTAGTCTGCTCCACGTCATCTCGACAGGTGTGCCCCACATGTCAGTTTCCCTGTTTTCCCGGCCAAATTCGAGCGTTAGTATGGCCTCATTAACACTCGGCCGACCTCTCTCTCTTCTAGTCTAGCAGTAAATAATGTGGGAGGGGGAGGGACGTCGGTTTGCTCTCAACTGCAGTCCCACAAGCGAGCGAAAACGCAAGACGAAGTGCGTTCCATTCGGTGAGCAACGTGCAGGGTCCACAATGCCGGGGTGCAATGCGAACGCGACAAGAGTGATGTACACCATCCATTCCTTATGAACTTGCATACTTCGAGTACTCCTTTTTTTATCACAGTACAGATGCAAGCGCTCATACATGAGCGCATATACTCACCCCTATGAACGCACACACGCACACCCTACCCCTATGAGCACCTTCGAGACACTGAGACGTCATATCTATATCTCTACTCTCGGTGATGATGGTGTGCCTGCCATCTTGCAATATAGACCGTTCGATCTATATCTGACGGATAGAAAGCAAACTATGGCAATTTTGCAAAAGGATACCCGCACCTCTCTCGTTCATCCTTATCTCCCACAACTTCATTGTTGAGTAATTAAAAAAGGAAGCATCTGGAACAATCTGGCATGGTGGCCGTTGCCATCATCGCTCATCCCCATGCCTCCGCTAAGTCCGACCACCAATCACCACCGCGCCCCACCCCTCCTCACCTTATCTCTCATCTTTCTCGAGATATCATTTTTCGATGAAATTCTTGAGATACCATTTTTCGATGAAATTCTCGAGATATCATTAGTTTTTACACATGGGATTACTCCTGCATGGGTCAATCACAACAGGTGTTTTGTCAAAAAATGCATCCTAATGTTCCGTGCAATGCACGGGCATCTTGCTAGTCATCTTGAGATTTACGAAGTCACCGCCTCGTCGTCAACAAGAATGGTGGGGAAGTCCGGACTTCTGCCACATGAAACTCTAAAACTTTGGTCCCATCCCACCCCACAACTCTCCAGGCTCCAGTCGTCCGGCTTTGCAAACTCCGCACAGTCAAAACCGATTGACCGGTCCTCACTGGAACCACTATTCACACCAGAACCTTCGCTGCTCGGCCTACGCCAGCTACTTGCCGGCCGGTCACTATTGCCCCAAAACCACAGCTCCTCGCCAGCCCATTCCACCAACTTTCGGTCCCCTAGCCCGCATCAGCCGTCCCCTAGTTAGCCAGAAAGCCATGGTGCACCGCAAGATCACGTACTACAAGATGCCGATGCCGGAGTGCTGCGCAAAAATCGCGGCGGTGGTCGGCGCCACAGACCTCCGTTCCCAAGCTCGCTTTGCGGCGGGCCATACCCCGAGTTCTCTGGAGCCAAGCTCCGAGGAGGAAGAAGCCGATCCAATGTTCATGGCGGAGGTCATGGCGCAGAAGGCCCCCGATGCGTATGAGACGATGGATGTCGACTTCGTGCCAGTGTCCGGGTCCTCCATGGTGCAGGCGGACCAGCGGTTCCACCTGGTGTTCCTAAAGGAGGACCGGGAGGTGGAGGCTCAACTCGACGTGGAGTGCGCGGATGCATCTGCCATTGAGGCCCTCCTGCAGGCAGAACCGGATGTCGTCAACATGAACCGGGCGGCGGAGGCTCAACTTGACGCGGATGCCGCTGCCATCGAGGCCCTCCTGCAGGCGGAACCGGACGTCCTGGACTTGAACCGAGCGGCGGAGGCTCAACTCGACGCGGAGCGCGCGGATGACGCTGCCATCGAGACCCTCCTGCAGGTGGAACCGAACATCGTGGACATGAACCGAGTGGTGCTCGCATCCATGCAGAGCGCCCGCACGCTTCGCGTGAATGAGTAGCTGGAGGCCGAGGACAACCACGGTGCAGAGACACACGTCGGCAACTACGGCTGGTTCGCGCCGGCAGCCAAAGATGACGAGGCCGTCTTGTTCCGCGAGCAGTGATAGTTTTTCTTTATGTTATTGTTTTTAGGGATCTTTTGCTGTGTAAAAACATATATTTATGCAAGTCGCCTGACTTTCATCATTTGGGCCAGTCGACCATTTCAGGCGGTTGGATGAATATCCTACATCTCCAAACCCTTCTTCTTCCCCAACAGACCACCGCCCGGGCCGCACGTATCTTCCCCAACATGTGGTTGGATAAACATACTGTATGAACGAAAATTATGTGTCAGCAGTAGGATGGCTGAGTTTGGTTTGATCACATGCGGTAGCATGTGTCAGTGAGGGTACGTTCCCTTGGTTGGGTTTGCGGCGTGCAGGAGAGACTGTGTGAGGGTGCAGTGCGATCGCGACAGCCGTGCGCGAGTGTACCTTCTTTTCATTTTGAAAAACTTTAGGCAAGCTTGGCAAAAATGTGTGGCAAAGTATGGCAATGCAAGGCCTAGACCCAAATAGGATACAAGTACGTACTACTTCTGTAAAAAAAGAAAGGCAGGGTTTTCCTTCGCGGGATTGATTGATACAAATCCTCGTTTGACGTGTCAATTAATGCGTATTTTTTCTCCAACGCCCAAAGAGCTAACCATCTCACTCCTCATTGCTTGATTAATGCAGCGCCATGCAAACCAACCTTCTCACTTCCGCATGCACGCAAGGGTATATTAATGTCCTTGGTTGCTAGTACGAGGCAAAGCCAATCAATTTTGCCTTGATTAGTGTTAGTGGCCTTCTGCAAATTGTAATTTTGATACTGGCCTTGTATAAAAAAATGGAGGTAGTAACTATTTGACTTCCTTCCCCATTGTGGTGACGTCGACGATATATCGAACGTTGTGGCTTTGGTGAAGTGCGTTCAACGGAGCACACCATTGAGGGAGACCACGGTAAGTCATTCGCAAGTGCCGCCTGCAAGCCGAGACAACCGCCTTCTTTGCATCCAGGAAGTCCGTTGAACCAAAGGAGGCGTAAATGTACTACTACACAATAGCATCGTCCGTCCAGCTTAGTGCGTTGGTGGTTTCTCAAAGAAGACGATGGAGAAGTGGAGTCGGCGAAGAGTGAAATGATGGTTGCTTCGTCCATGCTTTGTGATTTGACGCCTCACTGCTTTGTGATTTGTGATAGAAGGGACAGGGGCGTAGACTCTGTGCTCTATACTATACATGCGTACAAGCACGGGAGAAAGATGAGAGAGGTTGCATTTTTCTATTCCTTCAATCAATCAATTAGGAAGCTTCGGTTCCCTCTTTTTGGCTTTGGCAACACCCTCCACAATGGTTCCCATCGATGCCAAAAGCTATTTTCACATTTGGCTACACAATGTGGATGCCCTTAACCGTACTACTTGGTTTTGCTCTTGTGTGCTATCTATACAAATATCGATTATATTAATCTAAAAAATTATATCAAGATTAGTTAAAAGGAGGTGATTTTGCCGCGCGGAAGGCGGGGAGGTTTCTTATTTTTAGAGGACGTTGGCCTGGTGGTTTTCTAACATGCAGTCCCACGTGTCAGTGGTTTACCAAGCCGATCCGCGTCCCACATGAGGCAGAACAACGGCAGAAGCAACACATGGTTAACTTGAAGAAGATGAGGGAGAAGCAGGTTCAGCAACGAGTGAAATGATGGTTTCTTCGTCCCTCCAACTTCTTTTTTTTAGCATCACTTCCTCCCTCCAACTTAACTGCGGGAAAGGTGCAGCTTTGTGATTTTACGCCTCATTGCTCATTACTACACCGGCGCCATGACCGGGGTGCTTCACCCCTGCTACTCTGTACTGTTATTTTGGTATGGCACGTGGACCCGGTTGCTTGATGTCCCACATGTCGGCGAAAGGGACTAGAACATTTATGAAAGCGAGCGCTCCACTCTTACGACGGAGGAGTACACGACACGATGGCCATGTGAACTGTTACTTGTACTGTAGTACTACTATAGTTTTGTTGTTTCGCACGATCCATCGATACAAACCCGATTAAACAGGCAAGGGCGGGATTTTTCTTGCACGGTAGATGATACTAGCCATACATTTCAAAGGCAATTTTAATGTATGCAAACTGAATAATTAAGTAACAGTATGAGATCTAGTAAAACTAAAAACACATATGATTTATTGTGTTAGAGTGTAGTAGTAGTGTTGTATTGCATAGTTGTTAGATGTAACATGTGAGAACGTGTAGAGATGTACTTTTGGAGGGCCTACAGAGAGAAATTGGGCATAAAGTGGATTCAAATATTTCTATTCGTCTTCATAGCATTTGTAACTCATATCTACAGTTTGTATGGTAGACGTGAATGCTTGTTCGCTCTTACAAAACCAGTACATCAATAATAGGGTGGCGTGCGCCAATTTAGGTACTGGCACATTGGCCTACTCGGCTCCACAGAGAGAGCGAGAGAAGAGATAAATACACTGGCGGTCAGTGTATTTCAAGCGAACAGTGTAATACGGTCACCAGACTTCAGAATACGCTCATTACGGTCACTATATACGTTTTGTGGTGATTATACGGTCACTTGCTCACCATTCAGCATCGGATTGCACTTTGTTGATCAGCCAAATAGTCTGTGTGGCACTATGTTGACTGGTTAAATTGACCACATTCCTTGTGGGTCCCACCTGTCAGTTCGCACAGGAAAAAAGTAACATAAACACAAATTTACGCAGGCGCGACAAGACTCCAACCCGTGCACGGGAACCACCTGATTGTGTATGTGTCTGTCAGGGCCTGATGTGTGCGCATGCGCGTGTAGGTTGAGCACTTGAGCGTGAGCGTGTGTGTTGGTCGTGTGGTGTGTGCATGCATGTGTGCGTGTGTGCGTGTGAGTGTTGCGTGCGTGCGTGGCTGCGTTTGTACGTGTGAGTGTTGCGTGCATGCAGTTCGTGTGCATGCGTGCATGTGTGTATAATCACCACACCAGCTCTTGTGTGTTAAAACAAACGGCTCAGCATACCAATACAATGCCACCTTGTCCGCTGTACCCGCGGTCATCACTTCGAACCACCGTCCAATATTTTTTTATCGTTTGTTTTCATTCTTGTACACACCGATAGGTGGGCCCAATGGTAGTGAGATAATGTGATGCAACACTAGAGGTGGCATGTGGAGCATTTAACTGGTCAACTAGTCGTGTCTTGAACAAATACAAAGTTGTACGGTGAGCCCGTGACTGTATAATAACCACAAAACGTAAATGGTGACCGTAATGAGTGGATTCTGAAGTCCAATGTACGTATCATGCTTTCGCTTCAAATACAATGATCATCACTGTATATATCATGAGAGAAAGATGAAACATGCGTGAATGTGCTGGGGGCGTACTTTTAGAGGACCTAGAGATAGTTTGTGTGCGTACGTGAAAGGGGCTTAGATGGGGTGTGTGCGATGGAGAGAGAGATGCTCTTCATTTCTCTTTATTATGACTAACTTTATATATAGTGTAAAAATATAAAAATTCACAGTGCCGAATAAATATCATTGGGTGCACCATGCAGTGCAGATTAACTTTCATACTCCATATAACTTTGTAATGTTGTATATATGTAGAAATTCTAAAATAAATTTTTGGCCACACTTTGTGTGGTTTTATTCAAAAGGAATGTTGTATGCGAAGTCACGGCAAGAGATGCCCTTATGTGTATACATGCAAGGGGGGACGGGATAGAGACATGAGGAGAAAATATTTTGTGTGGTGTCTCTGTTGGTATGTGTGGGTGTGAGAAGATAACGAGATCTAGGGTCAGAGGGTGTGTCACCGCGTGAGGTCTGGTGAGCCGAGGTGAGTCCCTTGGGTCGCTTCCGTCCTGCGCCACATTGGTCGGCCTGTGATGCATTCAGGGAGACCCATGGAGGACTAGTCGTACAAGACAAAGATACTAGAGTCGTGAAGGACTCTGTGTCCACTGACAAAGCCGGCTAGGATTTGTAACCCTAGGTCCTCGAACTAAGGTAACCCCTTGTCTTTGATATTACCATTCATCTAACCTAACTTTAAGGGGCATCCTACAGAATGCTCTGCTGGAATCATATTCGTCAATTAGGAAGAGAGGTGGAGACAATGCGTGCCATACAGGCCTAAAGATAATGTGCATGCCGGAGACACGTAGGCAGGTCTATGTATAGAGAAAGGGTCGATGGGGATTGTGTGTGCGTATGCATGTGAGAGGAAGAGTGCTTGCAATAAAGGTTAGTGAAAACAGTCGTAAATGGCTGAGAGAGGGAGGGAGGGTGATATTGAGAGCATGTGTGCGAGAAAGACACCTCGAGAGAGAGAGTGTGGGAGCATGTGTGAGAGACCACCGATGGATATACACCGTGTGCGCGTATGTGTGAGAGAGAAAGTTAGCGCGTGTGTGAGTAGGGGCCTATGGAGAGTGAAACTACACGTAAAAGACTGATGTACACATTGATTAAAAATATAAATTGTATCCAAATATTAGGATGGGATCATGATATTTGCAATTCACATAAGGAATGGTCATTGATCAATCAGACATCTATATTCTATCGAATTTGAGCATGTCTATGTTATTATTCGACATAATTGATCCATAGAGTCAGTATTTTGAACTCCAGACAATGCATCGCTTTAGCAATTCGAATATAAACGTGACTATAGTTCATGTTGTGTGTGTAAAGCACATTATACATACAAAAGTTACACAATGAACATTATAAATAGCTAGCTAGGAACTAGCATACATTTGAATTCAACTTAAGGTGGTTTAAAAAATTCGAATTCAACATGAAGTCCATTCAATTATTTGAATTCGAGATCAAGGCATTTGTAAATCATACCTAAATTATGGGGGTAGCAATCTTTGCTCTGCTTTTGTACATAATAGCATATATAGTCGTGTACAAAATAGATTCAAATTTACCTCCTCCATTCCAAAATAATCGTAGTTATAGGTTTTTCAAGTGTCAAAATTTCAAAAAGAAGCGCATAATTTAATGAGGTTTTCAAACATACAAGGTCAAATTTAACGCTATCTATTTAGGTCAATCCTCAAAGTTCAAGAGTACTCTAAACGTGAATGCTTCTGTTTCAAAATTTTGAACGAAGCGCCAAAAGAGCCTCTACTCGCCCGAAACCGCGTGAGACCAATGTTTGGTAGAAGGAAATTACTTTTCTAACTCCGACCCGTGAAACCTACCACCCCGACATCCAAAGGTCTAAACCAGGGTAGGTTTGCAACTTCATCTAGACGCCACGCAACCGCCTCCGAAAAACATTCATACACCATGGCCGTCTAAACACACATGCGCTCGGCCGAAATCGCTCCCGCCCACTATTTGGGACACCTGGGATTACCGTCCTACCCACGACCCGCAGTAGGTCCAAAATTTAAGACGGGGGCAAAGTTTGTACTTTCCCCAAATTTCAAACAAGCGCGTCCCAGACCAAAACATGGTCCACCGTCTTAGCTCCCCCCCACCCCCCCGTTCATACTTCCCCATTCGTACTCCGTGGGCGCCAAAACTACCTCTCCACCAGCCGCGAAACCCCGGCGTCCTCCGTCCGCCACCCCATCCTATCCATCAACCGTCGCCCTCCTCCATCACGCCGGAGCCGATACCCCGACGTCGTCGTCCACCGTAACCGTAACCGCAACGCCCTCCACGGCTAGTACTTGAAGCCACGGCCGAGCTGCCTCCAGGATGCCGACGTGCGCCATACCCGAGCCACTTCAACCACACTGTCCTGCGCCTCACCGCTGTCGCTCCAACGTCGCCACCGTCCACCGCACCGGAGTCGTTCCCGCTACACTGTCCTTCGCCGCCTCGGATCTGCTTCCCCTCCGCCGACAGACGGCCACCGCAACACAGTCAACAATTTGGCCATGGGTTCGTCCAAGGCTCCACCCTCCTCCAAAACATCGCCGCGAAATAAGGAGGGCACAACACTGGCAACCAGAACTGGTACTCCTCTTCCCTTATTCATACAAATCTTACATGTCTGCTTGCATGGTATTCATCCCACAGAAGACACTAGTCGACCGCTTCTTCCTACACCTTCTTCCTGATACTAGATGTTCGTAGTAACTCGCAATGCACAAGGTTTCTCCTCATATACTATTTCACCTTAGCTAGAGGTCCGTCGCCCCCTAGATTTAATTCCTGGTCAGTTGATTCCCAATTAAAGGAAGCATTCCCCGGCGTAACAGGCGCTAGTCCGCCTATTACGCCGGGGAAGCAGTGCATCGGTGTTTATCTTAGGGGTGTGTGGGGCCTAGGAGCTGCTGGCACCCGATCTGGAGGTCGGCCGGGCTTAAAGGGATTGCCGGAGGGCGCTGCCAAGCACGGCGGTGGTGTGAGGTCGAGGGGAGGGTGGGGCGGCGGAGGCAGGGGTCTGGGCCGGTGGTCGCTGGCGGTTCAAGAAAGATTGTGAACAGTGACTGGCGGGAGGTAGACGAAGGCCATCTGCCCATTCCTTGTAGATCGGACGGTTCATAAAAAAATGGACTGACCTATTTATTTTCAGTCGACTATTATTTTGATAGGACCACATGTGGTGGTGTGCTGGAGGAGTACCTGCATTTCCCATCCATCCCTGTGCTCATATATTACAAAATCATACGGAGTAGAATCTAATTTTGTTTGACATGCAATGTTGTAGAGCTATCATATGCCTCCTGTCATTTATTTTTCAGCACCTGCTATCTGCTACTTTTATAGTGCACTAGTTCTGCACACAC
This sequence comes from Thinopyrum elongatum, assembly GCA_011799875.1. NCBI lineage: Eukaryota > Viridiplantae > Streptophyta > Magnoliopsida > Poales > Poaceae > Thinopyrum > Thinopyrum elongatum. The sequence continues at coordinate 453,607,774 of CM022300.1, read as the reverse complement.
TTCACCCATACTCTCACTATTGTTTTTTATGCATGGGTATTTCAGCCTCTGCCAAACGGTTGATAGAAGCACGAAATAAAAGAGAGAAGTCGCTCCAGCTTTCTTCGTGCTTAGGCAAGGCACGTTTCGGCACTTTAAAGGGTGCAGTGTCAGCAGATGGAGGCGGTAAACATAGCTCTGGAGTTGATGATCTCGCTTGTCATGAACCACCATCCCAGGTGCTTGCTTTAACTTCGCGGTGTCATATGTGGTTGCATGTTGCATATGGTGTCTAGCTTGTATTCGAAAGGCCGAAGTCTGTCTTTATTAAGATAAGGAAAGATATTTTTTACATGAACCACCATCCCGGGAGCACCAGAAGACAAATAGCTAGTCAGGGCACTGGCCAAGCCAGTGACATGCCCAGCACAGACAGGCATCACCTACAAGCCAACTAAAAAGCCACGGGGGTGGCAAAGCAGCCCGCCTCCCACCAGGCTCTCAGGTCCTCGATGATCATGCTCACCACTCCAGCCGGGTGTCTAGCTTGTATTGCTTCCAATTTGGTTAAATTGCATCTGCTTAGCTTACACATTATACCTTTGAATATGACATGCCTTCCTGTTTTTGGTACATACTACTACATCTGTCTATTAACCATGTTCTTACATCAAACTAATGTTCTTGTGTATCCCTCATCAATCACTTATGATGAGACTGTCAGGCTCGTGGACTGCTGTAAGAAAAGATCCTCTTTTACAGAATGCAGTGTCAGCCTCCCCACATGATTCTCAAGAAACAGCAATGCTAGATGAAGATAGTCAACGTAGCTCTGTAGTTGATGACCGCATTTCCCCTGCACCACCATCATAGGTGCTTGCTCTAACTTAACAGCATGATATGTGGTTGCACGTTGCATATAGTGTTTAGATTGTAATTCTTCCAATCTGGTTAAATTGCATGTGCTATTCTGCTTAGTTTATACATTATACCTGTTAATGACATGCCTTCCTATTTTTGGTACATAGTAAATCTGTCTATTAAGCATGTCCTTACATAAAACTACTATTTTTTTGTATCCCGCATCAATCAATTATGACGAGACACCTTTAGTATATGCAGAGTGATATTGGTTGCATCTTTCATATGATTTATAGCATGCACTGCTTCTAATTTGTTGAAACTCCATTTATGATGGGACGCTTTTAACTTGGCAGTCATATTAGTTACATCTTTCATGTGGTGTCTAGCTTGCATTGCTTCTAATTTGTTGAAATGGCTTCTGTTAAAATTAAGTAAGAGGAAGGAAAAAATTAAGGTAGGGACTGATGGCGATCTTCCGGTGAAACCGGCATCCCAGGTGCTTTCTCTAGCTTGGCAGTGTGATATTGTCTTGCATGTTGCATATGGTGTCTAGCTTGTATTACTTGTGATTTGATTAAATTACTTCTGCTTAGTTTACACAAATAGTTGTGAATATGCCATGTCGTCCTGTTTTTCATACATATTCCTTCCTCGTATCATGTGTTTGCCTTACATGAAGGTAGTGATTGTTAGTATCATGCACGAATGAGTTCTGAAGAGTGAATTTTATTGCTTTTTCTTGTCGGTTTTACTTGACAATGAAAAATCAATAAAGCAGAAGGAAATTAGCAAGGCAGTGGATAAAGGTGCTCCTTCCAAACAACTGAAATGGAGGACCTCTATAGATTCTACTCCGCCCCCCCCCCCCCAAGAAGATTTGCAACACAACACATGCATAGACACTCAACGTAGCTGTGTTGATGATGAGCACGTCTCCCCTAGTCCACCATCACAGGTGCTCCCTCTAACTTGGCACTGTTATATGTGGTTGCATATTATGTATGATGTCTAGCTTGTATTTCTTCTAATTTTGTTCAATTCCATCTGCTTACTTTACACATTATACTTGTGAATAAGACACGTGTTCATGTTTCTAGAACATACAATATTTGTCTATCACACCATGTTCTTACATCAAAGTACTACTGTTGTGTAACCTGCAACAATCACTTATCATAAGACACGTTTAACTTGGGAGTGTGATATAGGTTACATCTCGCGTTTTTTTCTAGCTTGCACTACTTCTAATTTGTTGAAATGGCACTTATGACGAGACCGTTTTAACTTGGTAGAGTGATATTCGTTGCATCTTTCATATGGTGTCTAGCTTTCATTACTTCTAATTTGTTGAAATGCCTTCTGCTTAGTTTACACATCATAGCTGTGAATATGCAATGCTGTCCTTTTTTCTTACACATTCAATCGTCCTATCATGCGGTCGCCTTACATTAAAGTAGTGCTCGTCAGCATCCTGCATCAATGAGTTCTGAAAAGTGATTTTTTTTATTCATTTTTCTTGTGGGTTTGACTTTACAAGGCAATAAAATTAAGAAAGAGGAAGGAAAAAATTAAGGCAGGGACTGCTGGCGGTCTTCCAGCGAAACCGGCATCCCAGGTGCTTTCTCTAGCTTGGCAGTGTGATATTGTCTTGCATGTTGCATACGGTGTCTAGCTTGTATTTCTTGTAATTTGATTAAATTACTTCTGCTTAGTTTACACAAATAGTTGTGAATATGCCATGTCATCTTGTTTTTCGTACATATTCCATCCTCGTATCATGTGTTTGTCTTACATCAAGGTAGTGATTGTCAGTATCATGCATGAATGAGTTTTGAAGAGTGAATTTATTGCTTTTTCTTGTCGGTTTTACTTGACAATGCAAAATCAATAAAGCAGAGGGAAATTAGCAAGGCGGTGGATAAAGGTGCTCCTTCCAAACAACTGAAATGGAGGCCCTCTACACGTTCTACTCCACCATCCCCCCAACAAGATTTGGAAGACAACACATGCATAGACACTCAACATAGCTGTGTTGATGATGAGCACGTCTCCCCTAGTCCACCATCACAGCTACTCCCTCTAACATGGCACTGTTATATGTGGTTGCATGTTATGCATGATGTCTAGCTTGTATTGCTTCTAATTTTGTCGAATTCCATCTACTTACTTTACACATTATACTTGTGAATAAGATACGTGTTCCTGTTTCTAGAACATGCAATATCTGTCTATCACACCATGTTCTTACATCAAAGTACTACTGTTGTGTAACCTACAACAATCACTTTTCACAAGACATGTTTAACTTGGGAGTCTGATATAGTTTACATCTTGCATTATTTTCTAGCTTGTCCTACAAATTTGTTGAAATGGCACTAGTGACGAGACAGTTTTAACTTGGTAGAGTGATATTCGTTGCGTCTTACATACGGTGTCTAGCTTTCATTGCTTCTAATTTGTTGAAATGCCTTCTGCTTAGTTTACACATCATAGCTGTGAATATGCAATGCTGTGAATATGCCATGGCACTAATGACGAGAGACCCTTAACTTGGTAGTGTGATGTTGTTTGCATCTTGCATATGATCTATTTATTGTACTGCTTCACATTTGTTTAAATGCCAGTTATGATGAGACACTGTTAACTTGGCAGAGCGATATTTGTAGCATCTTTCATATGGTGTCTACCTTCCATTGCATTGCTTCTAATTTATTGAAATGCCTTCTGCTTAGTTTACACATCATAGTTCTGATTATCTCATGCCGTCCTATTTTTCGTACATATTACATCCTCCTATCATGCGGTTGTCTAACATCAAAGTTCATTTCATCTGTATCACGCATCAATTTGTTCTGAAGAACTAAATTTTTATTCCTTTTTCTTGTCGGCTTGATTGACATGGCACAGTGTCGGTGCAACAAACCTTCACGTATGTTGCCCGGACGGTACACAGGCTCAAGTGGCAAAAATGCAAGCAACACCAAGCATTCAAGACAGAACCAAGCCAGAGAGGGAGAGCTCTTTGAAAAATCAAATGGCGGATCAAGAAGACCAAGACAAGCCGAGACAGCAAGATATCACTAAGGAAAAACCTCCCTTGCCGGGCAGGCGAGCCTGGTCAGGTCGAGGTCACCCTGAAGACAAGTCCCAAGACTTCCCCGGCAAGGATTGCCGGGGCCACTGGCGCCCTACATCCCCGCCAAGGCTCCACCGCTCCATCGCATCGCAACACAAGTCATCCATCAGTGCGGTGTCGAGCCCCCAGATAACTAAGTGGTTGTCATTTGGCACGTTGCAGCCATTTAGGAAGAAGATCACCTCTGTATGACACCCGTCCAGAGGCGTGTCAAGCAGACAGATGGAAGATGACTAGAGCGGTGCGGCAGGCCTGCTGGGCCGCATCCACAGTGCGACACATGGCAGTGCATTTAATGCACTTTGTCCTAACTGCCAGAGTTAGGTACGATAGCACTGTTAACTATCTAATCGCTGGATAATGACTGTTTTTCCATTGTGGTAACCCCTTAGCCTATAAAAGGAGGACCGTGGCAACCTTAGAAAGGATTCGGACCCTCATGTACTCATACGCGCGTAGCTGCTCTCCCAGAGGCGACCTTGCCAGGCTCGAGCACCGCGCGTTCTTCACAGTCTCTCCATCAATCCACCAAAGCAGGAGTAGGGTTTTACGCTTCTCAGCGGCCCGAACCTGGGGAAAAACCACCAGCGTCACCACTGCCATGCTGTCCCATGGCCTCCGCTCTTTGTGCAATGCGTCCTCCCCCTTGCCGAACCACGAAGGGGCCGATGGCCTCATAGGTGGCCGTGTTCTACCATGACATCTTTGGTGCGCCAGGTAGGGGGTGGCGCTTGTGCGAACCCGAGGTCGTAAACAGCGCGTCAGTCTTAATCACCGTCTTCTTCATCGTTGGCTCCATCATCCATGGCGCCCAAGAAGAAGTCCGGCGCAACTGCTCACCCTTCCACCTCGAGGGCCCCCTCGCATGCAGCCGTTGATACTATGGGGGCTACAGCGGCGTCGGGGGACGCAGACGTCGCGGGGAACATGACCGGCACAGGCGACGCTGTCGTTGTCCCCCCCGCGGCCAAAGCGGGAGTGGAAAACGCCGGAGGAGGGCGGCAGCAACAACACTCTGACGGCCGTGCTCCACAACAAACGGGTGGGGAGAACGCTCAGTCTCCACCTCCCCACCGTGCTGAAGGACACAGCCACAGCGACAACGCTCGCCCTGGTGTGAACCACGGCCCCCTGGTTGCCCCTGCGACGGGTGCAACAGTGGGGCAAGCACCTCCCCCGGGGCGGGGTAACCAAGACGAAGCGCCGGACGGGGTCGTCAACCCCCAGGCGCACCCCTCTTGCCACCGTACCACAATGGCGGCTGGCTCGCGACGACAAGAGCACGGCGCCGCCGCCGCTGGCACTTGAAGGAGTCGGGCAACATCGTGGTCTGCGTCATCATCCATGCCAAGCACTGCTTCGGAAGCCATGGCGCGAGGCCAACTCCTGCTGAGATTCCCACCAGCGGCCGATCAGATGGATGAGTGGAGAGCTACCATCTAGAGTTTGATCGGTTTTGCTGAAGCAGGGGGATCGCAGCGGGCGGATCCGCCACGGCTCCCGCAAGCGACAGCCACGGCCCGAGCTGCTGACCGTGCTGAGGGGGCCACTCCAACGGTACAGTCCCCTCCACGACGGCCAGCACAAGGACCACAACTAGAACCACGCAACCAGGAGCCCGATGAGGTATCGATGGCCTCGTCTGACCCTCGGGCCCGTCGAGATCAGCGGCAGGTCCTGGAGGATCGGCAGAGGGAAGACGCACGCGTTACCATAGAACGACGCCACGAAACCCACCGCCAATCCGACAGGCGCAATGGCCCAGACGTCGACGAACCCGCGCCCAGTGAGGGCGGGTACCTACATTTTGAGGTTGGGTGCCCTGCCTTCACTCGCGAGCTGCGGCAAGTCCGTTGGCCATCTGCCCGCGTTTTCAAGCTAGAGATACCAGAGAAGTATGATGGAAGGCTGAACCCGGCAGAGTTCTTGAGCATCTACACCATCGCTGTTCAAGCTGCCGGAGGAAGAGATGAGAAGGTGTTCGCCAATTACTTCCCTTTGGCGCTCAAGCCAAATGTGAGGTCATGGTTGATGCACCTTCCAGAGAACTCCATCTCATCGTGGGCTGACCTGTGCCATGAGTTTGTTGGCGCCTTCACGGGCGGCCATCAAGAACCAGGATGGCCCAGCGATCTGCAGCTTCTTCCACAAAAGGAAGGGGAGAGCTTGTGGAAGTACATGCAAAGATTTAGCCCGGTGCACAGAAACATTCCAGACATCCACCCGGCAGCTGTGATTGCCGCGTTCCAGTCCAAAGTGCGTAACAGGAGGATACGTTCCAAGATGAACGTTCGGTTACCCAAGACTGTGAATAAGCTGTACACTTTGGTGGATAAGTGTGCAAGAATAGAGGAAGGGAGGAGACTCCCCGGAGAAGAGGATGGCGTCGAAGTCGAATCAGAAGGTGACGATGATGCCGCCGACCCGAAGAGTAAGAACAAGAACACAATAAGAAGCGCAAGGAAAAGGCAGTATTGGCTGTCGAGGGCTCTGGTACTCCTAGTACCGGCAAGAAGGCCAAGACCGAAGTCCCCGGCAAGGAAGTTGCCGCGTGCACTGATTGCCGGGAGGCTGTGGCGGCTGAAAAGGCTGGGAAGGCTGACGGTCCATACTGCAAGATCCACCGGACCAAGGGCCATGATCTCCAAGAGTGTCACCAAGTTGAGCAACTTGTCAAAAAGCAGAGAGCTGAGTACGAGAAGTGTGACAAGGAAAGAGACCAAGAAGGTGCTGGCGGGAAGGGCCGAGGCAGCACAGGAGGCCGTCACGGCAAGGATCCCCAGCATCTAGATAGGCCCGCAGGGGGCCGCAAGAAGAAAGAAGGCGAAGATGAAAGTGATGAAGGGGATGAAGAGGAAACTAGTGAGCAAGAATTCCAGAAAGCCACTGAGGCCCTGTGCATTGACGGAGGCACATCTTTGCACTCCTCTCACCGCCAGCTTAAATAGTGGGTGCGTGAGGTCAATGCCGTACAGCCAGTAGTGGACTCCCAGAAACTGCTCAAATGGTCCCGCACGCCCATCATTTTCGACGAAGAGGATCACCATGACCGCACCACCGCGGTAGGGTGCTTGCCGTTGTTGGTTTCACCAACAATCTACAACCTCAAGGTCACGAAGATGTTGGTTAACGGCGGGGCTAGGTTGAATCTGATTTCCCCCAAGGTACTCAGCAAGCTTCAAATAACAGATGAAGAGCTCAAGATTACTGGCACCTTCCAAGGGATCAACCCTGGCAGGAGTCATCCTAAGGGAAAGATCACACTGCCGGTGACATTTTGAGGGGAATTGAACTACTGGACCGAGAAGGTTGTGTTTGATGTGTATGATCTCCCCCTGCCATACAATGGAATCCTCGGTCGTCCAGCCCTGGCAAAATTCATGGCGGCATCCCACTATGCCTACAACACACTGAAGATGCCAGGACCGATGGGCGTCATTTCCATTCCTTCAGACAAGAAGGACATAATCATATGCGTGGATAAGATGTACCGAGATGCAGTCACCGCTGAGGCCGCGAAAGCTGCAGCTCCCGCCAAGGAAAGTAAGAAAGGGAAGAAAGCTAGCAAGGATACCGGCAAGGAATCTAGGAAGCGCACCTCTTCTGAGTGTGCTGCATCCGTCGATGATTTGCCAGAGAGCTCCACTAGCAAGAAGCCCAAAGTTGCCTCACCTACGGTGAAGAAGGTCCCGGTAGGGCTGGATGGCGTTGGTGGTACGTTCACCATCAACTCCAGCCTTGATGACAAATAGGAAAGCGCGCTCGTTGCCTTCCTGTGGGCGAATGTAGATGTGTTTACCTGGCAACCATTTGACATCCCCGGTGTTCCCAAGGAAGTAATCGAGCACCACCTAGCTGTCTACCCTCATGCCCGGCCCGTCAAGCAGAAAGTCAGGAAGCAAGCTTTGGAGCGGCAACAGTTCATTGCCGAGGAGATCAAGAAACTTGAAGCAGCTGGTTTGGTCAGAGGAGTATTGCACCCAACATGGTTGGCGAACCCAGTGGTGGTGTGCAAGGCGAACGGGAAATGGAGGCTTTGCATAGACTTCACGGATCTGAATAAGGCATGCTCGAAGGACCCGTTCCCCTTGCCGTGCATTGACCAGATCATCGATTCCACTTCCGGGTGTGATCTGCTTTCCTTCTTGCATGCATACTCTGGGTACCATCAGATCTTCATGTCCAAGGATGACGAGGAGAAGACCGCGTTCATAACCCAGTGTGGCATGTACTGCTTTGTGCGGATGCCTTTCGAGTTGAAGAGCGCTGGATCCACTTTTGCAAGGGCAGTGCAAATTGGTTTCGAGCCTCAATTGCATAGGAATATTGAAGCTTACATGGATGACATATTAGTCAAGACCAAGGACAAATCAACTCTCATCCAGGACTTGGAAGAGACCTTTGCAAATCTACGCAAGATCAACTTGAAGTTATACCCCGAGAAGTGTGTGTTCGGCGTTCCCTCCGGCAAGCTACTTGGTTTCTTTGTGTCCCACCGGGGGATAGAGGCCAACCCCAACAAGATCAAGGTGATCGAGCAGATTCAAGCACCCAAGACAGCCAAAGACGTGAGGCGCCTGACCGGATGTGTTGCCGCACTGAGTAGGTTCATTTCCAAGTCTGCCGAGCGCGCCTTGCCATTCTTCAAAATTTTGAAGAAGGCAGGGCCAATGAATTAGACCTCGGAGGCAGAAGCAGTGCTGCAAGACTTGAAGGCCTATCTTTCCTCTGCTCCCACCTTGGTCACTCCTAAACCACAAGAGTCGTTGCTGCTGTATCTAGCGGCAACCAATCAAGTGGTTAGTGCAGCATTGGTGGCGCAGCGGGAAGTGGATGAAGGAGCAGCCGTAGCTACTTCCCCCTCCAGAGAGGAAAGTGAACCTATCCCGGCAAGGTCCGGTGCAGATCAGGAGGAAGAAGAGCAGGGTAACGGAGACAGTTCCAAGACCGCAGCAAAGAAGAAGGTGGTGCAGCGGCCAGTGTACTTTGTCAGCTCCCTATTGCAGGGGGCGAGATCAAGGTACTCTGGCGTGGAAAAGGTGATCTTTGGCCTCATCATGGCCTCAAGGAAACTGCGCCACTACTTCCAAGCCCACGAGATCACAGTTGTCACCCACTTCCCTTTGCAACGCATACTGAGGAACCCGGAGGCCACTGGCAGAATAGTAGAAATGGGCTTTGTAATTGTCGAGCTTTGGTCTGAAGTATGAGAGTACGTCAACCATTCAGAGTAGAGCACTGGCGAAGTTCATCGCGGAATGGACACCAACCCCAGATGAAGAAACACCAAAAATAGTTATCCCCGGCAAGGAGGCCCCCCAAGAGTGGGTCATGTACTTTGATGGTGCCTTCTCACTGCAAGGTGCAGGGGCTGGCGTGCACCTTGTCGCACCCACTGGAGAGAACCTCAAGTACGTGGTCCAAATGCATTTTCCCCGGGAGAAAGCTACCAACAACACTGTAGAATATGAAGGACTCCTTGTCGGGCTCAGGATTGCTACAGAATTGGGAATTGAGAAGTTGATCATTCATGGAGACTCACAACTTGTGGTGAGACAAGTAAACAAGGATTACCAGAGTCCATTGATGGAGGCATATGTCGAGGAGGTAAGGAAGTTGGAGGAGCATTTTGACGGATTGCAAACCGAGCACGTGCCACGTGCGAAAAACAGCATTGCTGATCATCTGTCAAAATGCGCTGCACAGAAGCTTCCTATGGAACCAGAGACTTTTGTTCTCCACCTGACTCAACCCTCAGTATCCCCGACAACAATGGCCAGAAAGAGGAGGAAACTAGACTCCGGCAAGCCTCTCCCAGCAGAGCTTCCTGAAGCCCCCGGCAGAGAGGTTGGCGGGAATAACTCCACTTCGCCTGGTGAGCAGTACCCTCCCGCCGGACCACCAGTTCTTGCGGTTGAGATATGCGCTCCCACAAACGAGGAGGTGCCATTGATCCTTGTTGTCGAGCCCCAAGCTCCAACTTGGGCATGGCACATAGTCCATTACCTCCAAACAGGAGAACTTCCCGAAGAACAAGAAGAAGCTGAAAGAGTAGCCCGGAGGGCCAGTATGTATCAGTTTGTTGACAACACGCTATACAGAAGGAGGCCCAATGGTGTGAAATTGAAGTGCATTTGCCAGGAAGAGGGGAAGGAACTATTGGCAAAGATACACAAAGGCATGTGTGGCTCCCATATTGGATCAAGGGCCTTGGTTGGAAAAGCTTTCCGGCAAGGTTTCTACTGGCCCACGGCCCTCCAAGATGCAATCGAGCTAGTCACCACATGTGAAGCCTGCCAGTTCCACTCCAAGAATATCCATCAACCCGCTCAAGCTCTCTAGACGATCCATTTGTCATGGCCATTTTTGGTCTGGGGGCTCGACATCTTGGGCCCCTTCCCCCTGTGCTACCGGGGGCTTTGAATTCTTGTGCGTCACAATCGACAAGTTTACAAAGTGGCCGGAGGTGGAGCCTGTGAGAAAGGTGACCGCACAGTCAGCTATCAAGTTCTTGAAGGGATTGGTGTGCCGCTTCGGAGTACCCGCCAGAGTCATCACTGACAACGGCACCCAATTGACAAGCCGCGCCTTCATGCAATACGTTCAAACCCTCGGAAGCAAAGTTTCATTCGCCTCTGTTGCTCATCCCAGAAGCAATGGACAAGCTGAGAGGATGAATGCTGAAGTGCTATGAGGACTCAAGACGAGAACTTTTGACATGCTGCGGAAGTGTGGCAGACGCTGGATCGACGAGCTGCCAGTGGTTCTTTGGTCCCTTCGTACGACACCAAATCGAGCTACCGGCCAAACTCCCTTGTCCCTAGTCTATGGGGTAGAAGCAGTGATCCCCACGGAACTCATATACGGGTCACCTTGAGTATTTGCCTATGATGAAGTAGAGCAAGAGCAGCACCGGCATGACGATGCCATGCTTCTTGAGGAGAACCATCTCCGGGCTGCTACGCATGTTGCACGCTACTAGCAAGCCCTGCGTCGCTATCATAGCCGCAGGGTTCATGCCCAGAGCCTTGAGGAAGGTGACCTTTTCCTTAGGCGTGTTCACTCCGCCAAGGGTGCAAACAAGTTGACGCTGAAGTAGGAAGGCCCTTACCGGGTAGTACGAGTCACCAGACCCGGCGCAGTCCATCTGGAGACCGAAGATGGCATTCAGTTGCAAAACTCATGGAACATTGTGTCAGATTCAGGGCTCCGCAGACCCAAAGAAGGTTCGAACTCTGGGACGTGTGCGAAGAACTCAACCTATCCAACCAACCAACCTGTTACCCTACAGCCTAGCTCGATGGATCAAGGAAGGAGATGGACACGGCAGTTTACCCAGGTTTGGGCCACCTTGCGGTGTAAGACCCTACTCCTGCTTTGTGCTGGATTTGCCTCAGGAGGGGTTGGGGATGAACTAGGATAAGGGAAGAACAACCTTGCGAGGTCTGCTCTGGGGTGATGGTGAGTCATCCTTCGGTTCGGTCTCTCCCTCTCTATGGTGGTGGCTAGCTTATACTTATAGCGGCCTCAGTCCTCTTCCTCCAAAATGAAGGTGGGAAGGGATCCCACAGTGGCCAATTTGAAAGGGGACAAGCAGTATGTCTTATCCTGACGAAAGGTGGTCTTCACCTGCAAAGCTTCTGGTCATGACGTCGCGGTGTGCTCGGCGATGACATTCGTCCTGCCGTCCTGGCAGTCTTGGTCTCGTTGCACCAGAATGGAAACCTTTGCCTGATTCCTCGGGAAACCATGCCTGCGCTTGCCTCCTTAACACCAAAGAGGAAACCTGCTCCTCTGCGCCTGCTGGCGCCCGCCTGGCCTTGGTCGTCGTGGCTTGCATCACCGCAACCTCATGAGGTTGGCTACCTGCATAGAAATCTCCGCTCCTCAGGAGGCAGCCTGGGAAGGCCGCTCCCTCAGGAGGTCTTAGCGCTGTCTGCCTCGCGAGGGTCTTGTCTAGTTGGTGTTGAAACTGGGCCGTACCAGGACGTCGATGGAGCCACGCCATGAGCCGCAGGCAGGCAAGTCTGGGTACCCTGGTTCCCAGAACGCCGACAGTAGCCCCCGGGCCCAAGGCGCGCTCGGACTTGGCTTTGAGGCAAAGCCAAAGTGCAAGGGCGAAGCACTGCGGGCCCCAATTGCCTGCGGACTGAGCCGACGCGTGGCGCTTGATGGGACATGGGCATCTCCACTTCCCCAGGCTGCCTCAGCAACCGCATGACTTGACAACTGCCTGGTGCATGCAGATCAGCCATCATTGCTCGGAACATGAGGGGCCGACAGTTAGCCTTCCTTCGGCTTTAAATGGAAGAGGGGGCAGAGCCCCCAGCTCATTTTCATCTTCTTGCTTCTTGCTTCTCCTTCGTTCCGCCATCTTGCCAGAGCGTTCATGGTGCCAGTGAGGAGATTTTCCATCGCGGAGAAGGGAAAAACCCCTCAGGTGGAACCTGAGCTGCTCCCGCCAAAGAAGAGGCGCGATCGCTCCTGCGATGCCACCATGGCGCCCACGGCAGCACAGCCCTGGCACGAATGCGCTCCACCGGGCTTCCCGGTCCGCACGTACTTGCGCGCGCAGCCCCATCCGCGAGAGCGGCCGAGGGCACCACGAGGAACGGGGTCGTGGAGGAGAGCAAGCGGTGGCCGCACGGCCACCCCACCAGCAGGACCATGTCGAAGGCACGGCCCGCGAGTTTGTGGTGTGGGCAGCAATGCCGCCACGCACGTGGATCCGGCTCCCGTGGTCCCTGGCGAGGGAGATACCGCCGCGGGGGCCCGTCGAGCTGTGGCTGCAGCACGACGGCTACTGCAGCCAGGCATCAGAGGTGGAGGTAGAGATCGTTGTCTCCAGTGACGTCTTCATGACCCGGGGATGGGGCATGATCACCCGCGCTTGTAACTCAGAGGGGAGGCACGCCATCCACTTCGAGTACGACGGGGCTTTGACGCTCTTCTTCAAGGTCTTCGGAGAGGATGGCCGATGCCTGGAGTGTTGCCCCAGGGGAGGCGATCGAGGCAGCAAGGCCACCGGCGTTGAACTTGCCCTTGGCCTTGTCCGCGACTCCTCTGACAGCAGTAGCGCTTCATCCGGACCGGGCTCGAGCAACGACGACAGCTACGAGCCGCCGCGCCACCGTGCATGTGCCTAGGGGAGGAGTGGCGCTATCCCGGCGTCGCTGGTGACACTACCGAGGCCGTGGTTCTTAGGGATTTTTTTTCTTTTGCTTCCTTCCTGCGCAAAAACCATGACGTGCCCCGTGGGGGTATGTAAGAAACTGTGACGCTCGCATTTTAACGTTATCGTTCCTGATTCGATGTCGTGTTTGCGTCTCTCGCCTTGGCATGGTTCCCCCTTTCACTCTCACGGTAGCTTGGTGCTCTACGCCGGCAGGACCCAGTCCCCAGACAGGCTTCGGCCATCGCTGGTATACCAGGTCGCGATGCCATGGTCAAGGCCAGGAGGCGAGCAGCCCGAGGTTCGGTAAGAGCCCCTGAGTCGCAATGCTCAGGAGGTCCCCTTTGGTGCACAAGCGGCCCCCGAAGAACTGAAAAGGAAGTTTCCTTGCCCGAGCGAGATCGCAAGGGGCATAACGCTGGTCATGAGATTCACGCCTGCGCGAGTGAGGTGACTTATCTTGACGAGCCTGCGGTGGTTCCTTTGCTGCGTGGACGAGCTTCTCATGCGATGTTAGGCCATGCCCTTCTCCTCATGACGCCCCCTCCGCTGGGCTCCTACCGACTCCATCTCCACCGCTTGCATGGGTGCTCTACGTCCTCGGGACCCAGCTCTCGAGCGAGGCTCGGCCACCGCTGGTATGCCAGGTCATGATGCTGTGGTCAAAGCCAGGGGGTGAGGGCCTGAGAGCCGGTAGGAGCCCCTGAGTCGCGATGCTCAGGGCCCCCCCTTTAACGTGCAAGCGGCTTGCGCGAGAAAAGAGTGGCTGGCTGCAAGGAGGGGTTGCGCCCCTTGACACATGGCATGGCATCCTTCCAAGGTATGAGGTGATGGCAAGGCCGCTAGTGGCCCTGCCTCCGGGGCTCCTGTGAGTTAGCCAAAAACATAACAGACAACTGCGCTCGCTATCCTGCCGATGATCATTCCGCGAGAAGACGAAGGCACTAAGGACCCGGTGAGGTGACGTGCGCTGGGCCGGCCGCGAGCCAGAGCTCGGTCTCTTAGGTTTATCAGCGCTGCAGGGACGAACCCAAGCACAGGCGCCGTGTCAGTATCCCCCGTTGCGGGACGAGCAAGAGGCAGGTTAGCAACGCGCGGAGGCCGTGAAGCGCAACTCCACAGATAACGAGGCGGAGGCATAACATTAACAAACATAATGGCCTGAGCATGCATAACCGGTCCAGAGTACATGAATCAAAATGATGCGGCTGCAGGGACGGGCCCTGACAGCTTGAGGAAATTCAGCCCGAGGGGCGCCCTCAACTGAACAAACCAAAAAGTCACCTGGCACCGTTGTTGTAGAAGCGTTGGAGTAGCTGAAGACGCGTGCTCCGGAGATCGCTCCTCACGAGCCGGCTGGCTCCTGAGGCTCGGGAAGCTCATGAGGGTCCGGCACCTCCTCTGTCAGGACCGCCCGGCGTCGGGCCTCTTGAGCCGCCAGGATGCCCTGCATGTAGCGCTGGTGTGAGGCAGCCACGTCCAGCAGGCCGAACGGCATGCGGACGTAACTGCAGGGGCAGCCCCCACTTCGTCCAAAGCGGGACGGCCAGAAGAGATCCTGAGAAGCAACCCTGTTGAGACCTGGGATGTTGACGCAGATGCGCAGCTCGCTACCCATGTCAGGGGCGGCAGCTGCATTGGATGATGCGGGACGACATTCGCCACACATGGCTCACGCCTCCTGAAGCTGCTCGATTGTCTTGGTGATGAACTCCTAAGCGCCTGGTGCCTGGCACCTTGCGCCTTGCTCACGGAGGCACGCGTCGAAGCACGCCCCCACGTGGTGCCCGAACGCCTCCCTCGTGACGCTGGTCAGGTCAGAGGCCCTCCAGACAAGAGCCCCCGAGCCCAGAGTAACCCAAGGCGACCTGGCGAGTTGGGTGGACGATCATGTGGATGACCTGATCACAGAATTCGCCCTTGCCGATGATGTGGCCGTGCTCGCAGTTGAAGAAGGCGGAGCTAATGGTGATGATGACAACAGCGATGCTGACGGTGGCACATCTCGCTAGGCCTGTATTTCCCTGTTTTCCTATCAAGACTTTGAACGTGACCCCGCGGGGATGCCAAAGCATTTTTTTGGAAGAATTTTTCCTGCGATGTATTAAGTGGTATTTTTGCACTTCCCTGTGGTCGTCCTTCTTTTATTTGTCGCGCACTCCCAACCCCAGAGTTGGGGCGAACATCGTTGCCGTGCCTGGTCGGGATGCCTGGTTCAAGGCCCAGGAGGGGTCAGGGAATGCGCGCCCGCTAGTTCGCTTGAGAGCGCCTCGCGAGGATTAAGAGAGGTGCGCGCGCGAGCAAGGCCATGGCTGTTGTGGCCTGGGCCCTCAGGGCATTGGCCCCGGCTGCGCACCCTGCCCAGCCCCCGCTCGTGTGGAGCGGTGGAGCGAACCACGGGCGTCCACCATCTTCTTCAAAGACGGAGACCAAACGAAGGAAAAACAGCTAGGAGAATGAAGAACCAGGAACACCCCCCCCCCCCTTTTCCAATAACACGCAAAAGCTGCAAGTTTATTCCAAAAAACGGCAGATTCGTCTACTAGAGAAGGCAAGGAAAACGGCCGCGTTCGGCACCTACACTAATCTTCTAGTCTTCCCCCCAGCGCGGAGCATGGGGCTTCCACTAGGCGTGGGCATAGCCATTGGGGGACAGTGTTGTCCGCCAGCGCGGAGCATGGGGCTTCCACTGGGACATGGGTGGGAGCCCCCATGAGGCTCAGGGGCAGCGCTCAGGAGACTCCGGGGGGTGTACAACCCCACTCATTATTACGTGAGAGTGTCACGAGCAGAGACTTGAGGGGTGCTTCTTATCCCCTGGGCGGGGACCCCGCCCCGCGCATGCCCCGACCACCGTTGGGGCATCCGGAAACCAGGACAGGACCAAGGGGTAAGGGGCTACGCGGGCGGTGGTCAGGTGGCCGCAGGCCCCCGACCAGGGAAGAGCTCGCCGGGGCCTTCCCCGGCGGAGGACCCACTTCTGGATGGCACGCGCCACCGTAGTGGTGGCGCACTATGCCTCGCGACTCGGGAGGAGCTCTGGCACTGGGCTTCCCCCGCGCGACCTCTCGGCGCACCCTGCCTGCCTGGGGCGGGGCCAACGTCCGGAGGTGCATCGTCATGGCGCGGTCTACCTGTGATCCAAGGTTAGCGCGACATGTTCCAAAGATATTGGTTGTAGATGGTGACCGTTGTTGTCGAAGGCACCGGCGAGGCATTGGATCAGCTCGTAAGAGGCCCCGGCCTCGCATCGTCTCTGGCGATCCCGACATCCGGGCCGATGAGGAGAAAACGCACGGGCCTCTCCTTTGCTCTTACAGCGAGCCCACCGATGGCGGCACGGAGGCACCTCCAGTCCGATGCCTAACATCTCTGGTGCTTGGTCGCGGTGACCAGGGGGTGGTCCTTCATTGCGGCTCCTGGAGGGGCCGCCGATCCCAATCGTATTCTGGGGGGACGCGCCTTGAGCCAGGCAGGCGACGGCACGCATGAGATTACCGCCTCGAGACCCTCCGGGTTCCCTCCAGAAGGACGAGCACACACAGCAGGGGCAAGCGCGGATCCCCGGCGGCGTCCGTGATGCAGGTGTGATGCGATAAAGCTCCGCGCCCTCGTAGGCAGCATCGAGTAGCTCAGCGACCCGGCCGAGCAAGGCATCGCCACTGCCTTCTGCTAACCGGCACCTTAGCAACTCCCACGCTATGAGGAGCGCTACCCGCATGTTCATCAACCCGCGGCGAGCGTGCAAAGACAATGCCATGGCGTAGTCAGAGGACCGCGCAGTGACGCGATTGCGGCGCCGCGTGGGAGAGAGCAGTGGCAGGCCCCGCCGTCGATGGCCGGCGACACCGACGGCATCGTTAGCCGCAAGAAGCATAGGGTGATGATGAGCGCTGCGGCCGAGGGGTGCCGCCTGGGGGTCACGGGTGGCCCAACGCTCAACACAAGCTCGGGGAGCCTCTGCCATGGGCGCGACGAGGCGAGGACGTGACATGATTGACGAAGAGGCCGAGTCTCGACACGCCCCTACCTGGCGCGCCAAATGTTGGATTCAGGGCTCCTCAGACCCAAAGAAGGTTCGAACTCTGGGGCGTGTGCGAAGAACTCAACCTATCCAACCAACCAACCCGTCGCCCTACAGCCTAGCTCGATGGATCAAGGAAGGAGATGGACACAACAGTTGACCCAGGTTCGGGCCACCTTGCGGTGTAAGACCCTACTCCTGCTTTGTGGTGGATTTGCCTCACGAGGGGCTGGGGATGAACTAGTACAAGGGAAGAACAACCTCGTGAGGTCTACTCTAGGGTGAGGGTGAGTCGTCCTTCGGTTCGGTCTCTCCCTCTCTACGGTGGTGGCTAGCTTATACTTATAGCAGCCTCGGTCCTCTTCCTCCAAAATGAAGGCGGGAAGGGATCCCACAGTGGCCAATTTGAAAGGGGACAAGCAGTACATCTTATCCTGACAAAAGGTGGTCTTCACCAGCAAAGCTTCTGGTCGTGACACCGCGGTGGGCTCAGCGATGACATCCGTCCTGCCGTCCTGGTGGTCTTGGTCTTGTTGCACCGGAATGGAAACCTTTGCCTGATTCCTCGGGAACCCACGCCTGCGCTTGCCTCCTTAACACCAAAGAGGAAACCTGCTCCTCTGCGCCTGCTGGCGCCCGCCTGCCCTTGGTCGTCATGGCTTGCGTCACCGCAACCTCGTGAGGTTGGGTACCTGCATAGAAATCTCCGCTCCTCAAGAGGCAGCCTGGGGAGGCCGCTCCCTCAGGAGGTCTTGGCGCTGTCTGCCTCGTGAGGCTTGGCCCCTCGCGAGGGTCTTGTCTTGTTGGTGTTGAAACTGGGCCGTACCAGGCCGTCGATGGAGCCATGCCATGGGCCGCAGGCAGGCAAGTCTGGGTACCCTGGTTCCTAGAACGCCGACACATTGAGCATCTTTGTAAGTTCTACCTGTAAGGCGCGGCTGTCGAGCCCTGCCCGGCAGCCACCCTTTTGTACAAGCCTTGCAGATGCGCATGTAACGCTTGGTACAAAGCCAGGCGCAGACCCTGAGCACAGACAATAAAACAAAGCGCTGGGGGCCCCCAAAAACTTGCATGCATGCATAGCATAACATGAACATGCCATGATCATGTAGATGAGGTCATATGTTGCTTTGTTTCCCTCTGCACTAACTGCAGGACTCCTGCCACGGACTCGGTCCCAAAAAGAGGAAATGGAAACAATCTCGCATACTGATCCCCGACATGCCAAACAGATAAGTTCCATCTCATCCATACATGTCTCTGTAAGAAGGAAACTTGTGCGTAGAGAAACCTCGTCACCTTCGAAACATTTGTGCTCCCTTCCTTTGACCCCGAACGTTGCTTCGGTCAAGATGGTTGTAGTGGCTCTTGGCAGAGAAGGTTCGACTAGGGGTCGGTCCCCTTCCATAGTTTTGAGCCCGGCGGGCCCAGCCCCGCGGCAACAAACGGAAGGCGCCCGGCAGGATAGCTTGCTGGAGAAAACTTGTTTACTTAAAAAGTATAGAGGCATTCCTCCTCTGCATGGATATAGTACATGCACAAGTACCCGGCAAGACCGTCTTTTTTCATTAATATGCGGATAAACAAGTACAAAGCTTACAGAGTACAAACATGGATAGAAGAGATTACATATCTGAAGCTAAAGTTTGGCAAGTGTCTACATGTTTTAGATTGAAAAAGATAAGTGCCCCGTAATCCTTTCTTCTCCCTCTCCTCCTAGGAGCTACGGCAGGAGGTGAAGAGGGCAAAAGGAGTGACTGGGCAGAAGCCCAGCCTGACCCCGTCAGAGCCCACCAGGAGTAGCCTGACAAGATCGGGAGTGGCAAGGCTGCGAAGGAGGAAGACGGAGGGAGCGGCTGGGTGGTGCCCTGGTCACCACCACCAGGACCAGTGGGACACGCCAACACGGATACCGGTGGGGAGGTCCTACCGGGGCTTAGCTTGAAGACTGCTGGAGGAGGCGAAGGCACCAAGAGAGCGTCCCCTCCCCGGCGACCGTCCAGAAGAAGCTGGTGATGATGGTGCCAGGGAGGGAGGGGAAGAGCGGAAAGATGGAGCAGCAGGCCGGCAGTACGAGACGAAGGCGTCGGTGCCATCGTACTCTGACCTGACGGCCTGCCACCCACCTTCTCCGTCTTCGCCTATTTTTTCCTCGTCACTGTCACTCCGGGAGGACGCCGAGCCTTTGGCCCGTCACATCCGTCAAAGAAGCGGCTGATGGTGGCGCGGCGCCCGAGGCACGCGGGGAGCACCACTCCCCACCTTGGCGGGCAGGAGGGCACCGCCATATTCAGCGTCAGCCCCGACCTCACCGAAGAGAGCAGTGCTAGGATTACTGAAGATCCCGAGTGCATTCCCACGGGCGGGCACTAGGGGCCCTGAGGACTCCGCCGACGGGTTGACAAGCTCCGACAGCTTGCGACAGAGGCGACACCTCTTCCCGGACGTTGAGCTCGTGTGGAAGGAGAGACCGCTCCGCCATTATAAAGAAGCGCAACACCTTCCGCACCGGGGTCGGTGTTGCGTTCACTGACGGGCCACCGCGAACCACGACCGCCCCTACTACGATCACCGCGCCTCCCACGACCCCGGACCAGACTCACTCTCCGAGCGGTGACACTAGCCTTCGGAGTCATCACCCCCAAACCGAGGCTCGGGGCCTGACCTCGGTCTCTCCCTTTCGGCATGACGAAGAAGGAGGCAAGGAAGAAGAAGGCAGAAGTGCGTGGATGGATGCCTCCACTCCCCCTCGTGCTCCCTTCTTATAGGCGAGCCGGGGCCGGGGGCTGCTTTTCCACCTACTCCCGAGGGCTCCTTTGAATCTGATCCGTCCAAGCTGCGGACGGTGGCCGAGCCCATCGACCGTCCTTTTGCACCAATCCGGAGAATTTGGGTTCCTGTCATAACGCTCTTCCCTTCACCGTGCACGGCCGTTACCTACCCTGCGCGATGCATGCGGCGTACGTGGCGGAAAGAGTGGGCGTAGTGGGATGAGTGAAATGGTAGTTACCGTCTCGTGGGATAAAGTCATTCACGGGCCATAACAGGCTGACCCCCACCACGTTTGGCATCACACGACGAGCGGGAGAACCGGAAACTGACTCACGCACACGATAATGAAGAAGCAAGGAAAATATCAAGAAAAAAAGATATCAGTGCAAGACCCCTGCCTGTGTACCTGATAGGGCCTACCCCAACAATGCTCGGCATCACATTTGGGCCAGGCCCGGGGGCTCTTGTCAGTGCAACAAACCTTCACGTAAGTTGCCCGGACGGTACACAGGCTCAAGTGGCAGAAATGCAAGCAACACCAAGCATTCAAGACAGAACCAAGCCAGAGAGGGAGAGCTCTTTGAAAACTCAAAGGGCGCATCAATAAGACCAAGACAAGCCGAGACAGCAAGATATCACTAAGGAAAAACCTCCCTTGCCGGGCAGGCGAGCCTGGTCAGGTCGAGGTCACCCCGAAGACAAGTCACAAGACTTCCCCGACAAGGGTTGTTGGGGCCACTGGCGGCCTACATCCCCACCAAGGCTCCACCGCTCCACCGCATCGCAACGCAAGTCATCCATCGGTGCGGTGTCGAGCCGCCAGATAACTAAGTGGCTGTCATTGGCACGTGGCAGCCATTTAGGAAGAAGATCACCTCTGTATGACACCCGTCCAGAGGCGTGGCAAGCAGATAGATGGAAGATGACTAGAGCGGCATGGCAGGCCTACTTGGCCGCATCCACAGCGCGACACATGGCAGTGCATTTAATGCACTTTGTCCTAACTGCCAGAGTTAGGTACGATAGCACTGTTAGCTATCTAATCGCTGGATAATGACCGTTTTGCCATTGTGGTAACCCCTTAGCCTATAAAAGGAGGACCGTGGCAACCTTAGAAAGGATTCATACCCTCGTGTACTCATATGCGCATAGCTGCTCTCCCCGAGGCGACCTTGCCGGGCTCGAGCACCGCGCATTCTTCATGGTCTCTCCATCAATCCACCAAAGCAGGAGTAGGGTTTTACGCTTCTCAGCAGCCCGCCCCTGGGTAAAAACCACCAGCATCACCACTACCGTGCTATCCCACGGCCTCCGCTCTTTGTGCAATGCGTCCTCCCCCCTGCTAAACCACGAAGGGGCCGAAGGCCTCTTAGGTGGCCCTGTTCTACCACGACACACAGAGAAAGAGGAAGGAACACAGAATGGCAGGGGATGGTGTTAGTACTCAGGACGCACGGAAACGGAAGCGGAAGAATTATGCAGATTCTGCTGGTACTGATGGTGCAATAGAAGGTCAAAGTCCACCAGAAAATTGTACAAACATGGTATCCCGTGCTACACCAGCTGTAAAGCAATCCAAACAGAAACTAATAGCTGCCACCAAACAAGCAGCGACAACCCTAGTTGTTGCAACACCTTCCACAGTACCAACAGCTGCACGAGTTACTTGTTTGTCAACTCAGCTAGCGGCAAGTTCCCAAGCTCCCTTGCCACCTGACACTACTTACGAAGCACTCTTGACACAAGACGAGTTGGCAAGATCAGATGAACCTTGTGAGCTTCAACAGCAAGAAGGTAGTTGCTGGAGTCAAGTTACAGTTGCATGCTTCTTTATATGTAGTCTCACAGTTTGATGTACACTAACACTTCCTATGTTCGTTGTTGGACTAGCACCTAGGCGTAAGAGGAAACAAACATCAGGGATAATGCTCGATAGTTTAACTAAATCTAGAGGAGGAAGAATGGAGATCCATTTTGAGGCAAGTTTAAAAAGGCCACGTGATGCTACAGAGTGAGCCAAGTTAGTATCAAAGGCAGCAGTTGTCGTTAGGTGTCATGCACGTATCCTCCCAATATGGATTCAGTACAGGAATGACAAAGACGAAACCCAGTTCAACACCTTCCTCGACCATTTATCTGTAAGTATGGTTATGTATGGAAATTAGTAATATCGTCTTGCTTTGTCCCATACTTTCTAGGTTGCTTGTAATGAGACTCCCATAATTTTCAACATATGAGGTTCAAGTTGGATAGCCAAGATGATGCAACCAGACAAGCATGCACCCATGTTTTCAAGTCTGCTCTGTGACAGTATCGGTATAACTTGAGGAAAACTCACTTTGAAGGCAAGGCTAACAGTGAACTTGCCCAAACATCTCTAGTGGAAAATATATCGGATGAAGACTGGAGAGGCCTCGTTAAACACTGGTCTGATCCAAAGTATCAAGTACATTATATATATGTGATCAGATCACATGTTGAACTCCTATTTACGCATGTGCCTCACAAATCTATCTTCTTGTAGGTGAACTGTTCAAAGAACAAGGCCAACCGTACGAAAGTGAAATTCCAAGAGATGACAGGATCTCGTAGCTATATTGCACACTATGAGGCTCTTGTAATTAGCTGTTGTTTCACTCTTTTTGCTGTGCCATATTATCAGATCTATATTGACTTGTTCCAAATGTAGAGGAGAGCCCACAAGGACCAAAAAGTACCTGAACCAAATGCTGTGGAAATCTTCAAGGACTGTCGCACCAGTAAGACGAAGGGCATGACTACACCAGTCAAAGCCGCTGTTGTAAGTCCTTAATCCTCATGCCTTTTAACTACTACTTACTCTGACTTGTGCATTGAACTGCATGGTTTGCAACCAATATCTATTACTCTTTTCAATTTTACACACAATTGTCTTACCGTATCATTGCACCTTACAAGGTTTAAAAGAGAGGAGTGATGTTCCTTTGATCTTGATCTGTAATCTAGTTCCGTGCTGGACTTGTCTACACAACGTTACAATTGCATGTTTGTCTGTTCTCAGTTGTTTTCTGATATGAATGATGCCATACTATGCTTACCATATTATAAACTTTGTCTCTTTATCCTTAGCTGTCAATACAATGTGAAGAAATAGACAATACATTAGCCATGGTACATGGTCATATGTTTGGAACCTAGTTTTATTATGTACTTTGCAGTAAAATACAACTAATATTTTACACGGGTTCACCAGAATAAGTTCTGTCTATAGACCAAAGCTATTTCATTTGGTTTTGCTGCCTCCTTAATATCTTCTATTCTGGTACTACTAATGTAAAAACTCAACTTTTCAGCAAGCTATGGAACAAATGGTGGAACCACCACCTTCTGAAGGTGACGAGGCAACTATAACCGCAATGTCACCTCTTGCTGCAGTGGGTCAATACCTGTCCACTAACAGTGCCAAAAGCACGTTCCTGCGTAATACTGGGTTGGTTGTTAAGGCAATCTCATCCAAACTACCTCATGATCAAGATATGCAAGCTCAAAACAATGTTATATCTGCGCTCCAGACACAAGTCCATTCCCTAACAGAGACCCTTGTGAAACAAGGACAACCATTGTTCGATGTCGTCAAGATATGCATGGTTTTGAAACCAGACTATCAGACATTTATGGTGCTCCATCGGACAGTACAACATGAAAACGTAACAGTCAGGTCAAATGAACTGAGCTTCTCTACTTCTGATGGTGCATTTATCTGCCGGACTGTTAACTTTTATGCCAACCTTCCTTTTGTTTTATGGTTGTAATTTGTTTTGTTGTGATACAAAATTTGTTCTTAACATGCAGCGACCGGCTAAAGAAAACAGCAAGCCATTTTTGTATAGTGTAGGGTGTTCCCTATATTTGCACTGGTAGCGAACTTTGATGCCCAGTGGATGTAATCTGTGCAATCGCCTTAATAGCTTAGCGTTAGTTTCTGGCTTATTTATTTCCATAGTCTTCTTTTTCCTTGGTTTGCTAGTGGCCGAAACAACCATGGGCCATATACAGACCGTGGTAACCTTGAGCCTGCTATGGGCCATATGATCCATGGGCCTCCTATGGGCCGTCGGATAAATGGGCCTCCAATGGGCCGTAGAATCAGTGGGCCTCGGGCCGTCGGATAAATGGGCCGACATGGGCCGTAAACGGGTGTAATTGGTATCGGGCCAGCATGATAACGGGTCGTTAACAGGCCAGAAGATAGCAAAGGCTTAATTCTATCACAGGCATAACGGGTCGTTAATGGGCCAGAATATAGGATAGGCTGGAAACGGCGCAACGGGTTAACAGGCCACAAACGGGCCGATTCTAACCACGGGCCGAATTTGGCCCATTAGGGGAACAGGCCAGTAACGGGCCGGAAGTAATCAAGAGCCGGAAAGGAGCCTAAGAATGTATGAGCCGTCAGTAGGCCGAAAGCTAACACGGGCTGGAAACGGCCCATGTGAATCATGGGCCGTTACTGGGCATAAAGAAATTTACTGTTTATTATGGGCCAGAATCACCGTGGCCCACTAAATGGCCCAAACATACAAAAGGCCTCATATGGGCCGAAAGACGTCGTGGGCCATACATGGGCCGAAAATGAAATGGGCTGGTATTATACTGGACGGCCCACATGACGCTGTTGGGCCGATTTCGGGAACGCCATAACGGGCCTTGAGTTACCGGGCCGTAAAATGGGCTATATGCGAATAGACCGTTAATAGGCTTTTCATGGGTCGGCCATCTAGCTTTTGACCAAGTCAAACGGGCCGGCCTTTGTAAGCTAAATGGGCCAGTGTTGGGCTGTCGCATGTGTCGACATATCATAGGCGCCTATCTGACCCAATGACGAGCTGACACATGTTTCCTCCGGCCAATGAGAATTTTACACGTGGAAAATCGCCATTGGTCGTTGCTGTTAACGGGTTATCGGATCCAAAATCGGACCCGATAGCTTAACGGCGACCCGTTATGGTGGATGCCATGTGTCGTTTTCCCTTGACGAAAGCACTTCCATGATGCGTCATTTATCGTCATGGAAGTGAACACTTCCATGATGTTAATTTTGGTATTGTCATGGAACACTTCTACGATAGCACAGGTATGACTATCTTGATTCTGTCATAAAATCGTCATGGATGTAAATGCATGACAGAAAATGTGACCTACTGTGACAAACACGTATCATCAGGGAAG
This sequence comes from Thinopyrum elongatum, assembly GCA_011799875.1. Classification (NCBI taxonomy): domain Eukaryota; kingdom Viridiplantae; phylum Streptophyta; class Magnoliopsida; order Poales; family Poaceae; genus Thinopyrum; species Thinopyrum elongatum. Next base: position 453,582,619 of record CM022300.1, on the reverse strand, counting down.
TGTATTTTTTTTGTAGTGTCTTCATTGGTCTTTCAAAATTACTTATGAGATTTTTTCTAATAGATGCATCAACAATAAAGTTCTGACCAAATATGAAAACAGGTAAATTACTTGCTAGACATACCTCTTCAAATATGTTGGGAGAGCATGATGGTGGTATGACTTGAACAATATCTTGGTCCGTCTTTGGATTGCTCACCAACGCCTTTTCATCACCTTTTTATTGATTTCGTGCATTGTTACCTTGAAGATCCTTGTCAACCGAACTTTGTTCGGCTACTTGTTCTTGTCCTTGAGGCTTGTCAACTTCTGTGACACGGAACTCATAGGGCAGGAAGTAGGTTCCATTAACTTCAGAAAAATCAAGCATGGTTGTTTTGCCATGCTTTCCATGCCCTTTCTCAATACTACTTGCCTCTTTGGATTTCATAGATTCGGAATATATACTACTTGATTCGGCCATTTCAACCGAAGCACTTTCATGTTCTGAATCATCCTTTTTTTCATTGATACTACCAATTGGCAATGCTTCTTTTATCTGAGCCAATTCTTTTTCTATTTGTTTCTGGCAGCAAGCGGCAAAATTGGCTTTAAGATTTTCTCAATTTCAGCCCACTCCGGATATGATTGCCCCCCAATGCTTTTAGATTCTTTCGGCAATGACAGATGTGTGTTGCCGAAACTTTGCAATTGTGTAGGGGGTGTATAATATGATGTAGTACTAGGTGAAGGCATATGCATTGTTGTAAAACCATATTTTTGCTTGCCAATTTTACCAATTGACAAAGATTCATCTTCTTGCAAAACTCTAGCTTTTATTGCATTATAATCAGGAACTAGCCCCTTATCATGTTCTTCAAGGCAAAGAGCACTAATCTTATTATTTCGGCTATATCCCTTTTTAATTTAGTCCCTTCCCATTCTGTAAGGGATTGCTCCACAATAATTTTAGATTCTTTTGGCATTAAGGTGTTGCCAAAATTATGCAATTGCGTAGAGGATGCATTATATGCTACAATATTAGATGATGGCTTGTGCACTCCTGCAAATTTTTCATTTATTCGGCTATGACCGTGAAGGTGTGGAGCCGAATTATGAGCATCTACAGTTGTATACGTTGCCGAATAATTACTAACATGAGGTGTAGCATATGACGGTTGAGAGTAACTGGCCGAATAGCTAGTAGTAGCATGACCAATTCTCCCATCCATCAGCATGGTTGAACTAGTATATTGCAAATTAGTTGCCGATGAATAAAAAGGTGAAACACTTTGTCGCATGCTATTGGAAGTTCCTACAAGAGGTGTTTCAACTTGCTTGACCAAACTCATCATGTTCTTCATCGGTATAACGATTTCTGGGGTTGCCGATGCATGCGAGTTGCAGTACATTCGGTGCATGTTAATAGTATCATAAGAAATTGAAGCATGTAAATTACTTTGAATCGGCCTATGCACGTAATTAGAAGCATGATTGAACAAACTAGGGCTGGCCAATAGAGTATACTCATTGAACGATCTAGTAACACCATATGAATTATTTGCATCTATAGTAGGGAATTGGGTTTTCATATTACCTTTGTAGATTGCAAACCCTAGATCACGATCTCTTCGTAGCAAGAACGGGCTGAAGCTTCGTCCCCAGCGGAGTCGCCAAAAAGTGTGTTCACACACGAACATGTCACCGTGTACCCTCGACGCCGGGGGTGATGCACCGCAGCTCACGTCGAAGGAGATCCGGCCAGAAGCGTGGTACGCAAGCAATCCGGCGGGCGCTTTTGTAGACCCGAAACCCCACATGCCCGGGAGGAACCCCGTCAAGGCGCACGCCGGCTATGGGCTGCCCTAGGTCGACCTGACCGCCCCTAGGGCCTCATGGTTCGCCGCCCTGCAACAAAAAGAACGAACGAAGAATGAGGAAGAAGAAGAACAAGGGAGAAAATGAAAGTAAAGGTAAAAGTGGTAGATAGATTTGTTCGATTGTGTGTTGTTCAATCGGCCATCACCTCCTATGTATATAAGAGGCAGATGGACTTCCCGTGCAAGGAAACGTTAGAATTCACGTTCAAAACCCTAGTTCGGGTCCAACTCGGAATCCGAACTTTCCAAAATTGTTCGGTATACAACCTGGCTGCACCTTGCGGGTCACTTTTGAGGCAGTAAATGACCTCGGATGGAAACGAGCCCAAAAGCAATCTTGACCGTTTCGACGAGATGAACAACTTACATGTTGCACGTTTTTTTATCAGAGGCCATCTTGAGGGGGGTTTTTGGCTGTTTTCTGAAGTCTGCAGCAGAGAAATCCCAAACCCGGACGAACATCCCCGGAGTGTCCGGCCATCCTCAGAGAAATCCAAAACCCGGATGATTATCCCCGGAGTGTCCGGCCATCCTGATGCAGCCACGCATTTTCGGTTCTAACTTTTGCATTTGACCTCGGAGTAAGACGACTTTTATATCAAAATCGACCGTTTCGACAAGATGAAGACAATTCGTGTAGATCAGTTTTCCATATGAGGTCGTCTTGGGGGCGTAATCAGCCGAACAGTGATCTGGATATAAAATCTCAGTACGTCGAACACAACTTCTGCCTTAGAGATGAGATCGGATGGCGATGGCCTAAACTTAAAAGATGTTCATGTCGACAATACTGAACTTTTTCATGTATATCACTTCTCCATTTGAGGCCATCTTAATTAAGTTCTTGACCGTGCCAAAATCTGGTGTCAACACATACCTTGTCAGCACCCTTAGGATCGACAAAACCTTCCAGTTGCATCATATACAACTCTTCCTTAAGGAAACCGTCAAGGAAAGCTATTTTCACGTCCATCTGCCAGATTTCATAGTTGTAATATGCGAAAACTGCTAACATAATTCTAATAGACTTCAGCGTAACTAAGGGTGAGAAAGTCTCATCGTATTCAATCCCTTGAACTTGTCGAAAACCCTTTGCGACAAGTCGAGCCTTATAGACGGTGACATTACCATTAGCATATGTCTTCTTCTTAAAGATCCATTTGTTCTCAATCCCCAAGCTTGGGACAAACATCAATTGCAGCAAATAAATTCACAAAAATGTCATTCTCATCAACATAGCATCCCCAAGCTTGTGGTTTTGCATATCATTAGCATAGTCACTCTTATCATTAATAGTATGAATAACACCAATAGTACAGCAATTACTAGCATCATAATTTCCCAAGTTGGTGCCAAAAAGATTCTCAAGATTATAAAAAGTGTAGTATGGATAGTAGATATAGGTTTTTGTAATCTGAAAATATAAAAATAGCAAGGTATCAAGTGATAAAACAGAGCATAAATGGTATTGCAATGCTTGGAAACAAGGCCTAGGGTTCATACTTTTACTAGTGCAATCTCTCAACAGTGCTAACATAATTGAATCATATAACAATCCATCTACGTGCGATAAAGAATCACTCCAAAATTTCTATCAGAGAACGTAGGACAAAAATGTGTATCAACCCCTATGCATAGATTACCCCAATGTCACCACGGGAATCCACAAGTTGATTACCGAAACTTACATCAAGTGACCCAATAGAATACCCATTGTCACCACGGGTATCCACATGCAAGACATACATCAAGTGATCTCAAAACAAATATTAAATCCAACACAACGAAACCTCAAAGAGCAAGACTCAATTCATCACAACAAGAAGGAGAGGGAAAAACACCATATGATCCGACTATATTAACAAAGCCCATGGTTACATCAAGATCATGCCCAATCAAGAACACGAGAGAGAGAGAGAGAGAGAGATCAAACACATAGCTACTGGTACATACCCTTAGCCCCGAGGGTGAAATACTCCCTCCTCATCATGGAGACCGCCGGGATGATGAAGATGGCCTCCGATGATGATTTCCCCCTCTGGCAGGGTGCCAAAGAAGGCCTCCATATGAGATCACTTTGGTATAGAGGCTTGCAGTGGCGACGTGGAAGTTCTAGGTTTCTTTCTGGGGTTTTCTATATTTATAGGAATTTTGGCATCGGTTTCACGTCAGGGGGGACCCACGAGGAAGCGACAAGCTTGGTAGGCCCTCCCTACCCCTGAGGGCACACCTACTGAGCTTGTCGTGTCCTCGTGGCTCTTCCGGTCCTTCCTCAAAGCTTTGGGGGTCTCTTTTTTTCCATAAAAAATCACCATAAATTTTTGACCCCAATCCGAGAACTTTTATTTCTGCACAACAAACAACAACACAGTAGTTCTGCTAAAAACAGCGTCAGTCCGGGTTAGTTCCATTTAAATCATATAAAAGTGCACCAAAACCATATAAAATTGTTGTAAACATGGCATGAATACTTCATAAATTATAGATACGTTGGAGACGTATCAGCCACCAAGGAGGGAAAGTCTCTCCTTGGGGTGCCGACCTTGGGAGGAGGAATTGGACTCCTCCCCCACTCCAATTCACACCCCCCACACACACACAAGGAAGGCGCCGCCACTCCTATTGGGCTAAGTTGGCCCAATGCTCCTTCCCCGGTTTATCCTTTTAAGGCCCGTTGGTATTAAATTTAATATAAAAGCCTTCTAATAAATATTAGACCCTTTTATATATAATTTAACAGCTTTGAAAACATTTTCCACCTATATATTATTTATCGGTAATACCCGGTATTACCCGATGATGTCTACTACATAACTTATGCTTGTAAACTCGTGTTGGGCGTCCAAGCGTAGAGTTTTGTAGGACAACAACAAATTTCCCTCAAGTGGATGACCTAAGGTTTAGTAATTTGTGGGAGGCGTAGGATGAAAATGGTCTCTCTCAAACAACCTTGCAATCAAATACAAGAAATCTCTTGTGTCCCCAACACATCCAATACAATGGTAAATTGTATAGATGCACTAGTTCGGCAAAGAGATGGTGATACAAGTGTAGTATGGATAGTAGATATAGGTTTTTGTAATCTTAAAATAAAAAAATCAAGGTAGCAAGTGATAAAAAGGAGCACAAACGGTATTGCAATGCTTGAAAACAAGGCCTAGAGGTTCATACTTTCACTAGTGCACTCTCTCAATAGTGCTAACATAATTGAATCATATAACAATCCATCAACGTGCGACAAATAATCATTCCGAAGTTCTTATCTAGCGGAGAACATAAGATGACATTGTTGTAGGGTACGAAACCACATCAAAGTTATCTTTGCCGATCAATCTATTGAGCCATCCCTATAAGTGTCACAAACAACCCTAGAGTTCGTACTAAAATAACACCATATGATACGCATTAACCAACTCTAATGTCACCTAGATACTCCAATGTCACCACAAGTATCCATGAGTTGATTATTCCACTTTAGATTCATAACATTCAATCCAACACAAAGAACTCCAAAGAGTGCCCCAAAGTTTCTATCAGAGAAAGTAGGAATAAAATGTATATCAACCCCTATGCATAGATTACCCAATATCACAATATTCCGCAAGTTAAATAGCAAAACATATATCAAGTGAATCAATAGAACACCCCATTGTCACCACGGGTATCCATATGCAAGACATACATCAAGTGTTCTCAAATTCAAAAAATAATCAATCCAATAATAGTGAAAGCTCAAAGGTAAAAACTCAACTCATCACAACAAGATAGAGAGGGAGAAACACCATATGATCCAACTATATTAACAAAGCTCGCGGTACATCAAGATTGTGCCAAATCAAGAACACCAGAGAAAGAGAGAGAGAGAGAGGTCAAACAGATAGCTACTGGTACATACCCTCAGCCCCAAGGGTGAACTACTCCCTCCTAGTCACGGAGACCACCAGGATGATGAAGATGGCCTCCTGGTACGTTTCCGTCGTATCTAATTTTCCTAACGCTTTTGCTCTTCTTTTGGACTCTAATTTGCATGATTTGAATGAAACTAACCCGGACTGATGCTATTTTCAGCAGAACTACCATGGTGTTGTTTTTGTGCAGAAATAAAAGTTCTCGGAATTGGACGAAACTTTTTGGAGAATTATTTTGGAATAAAAGGAAAATACTGGAGCCAAGACCCACTAGAGGGGGTCCTACTGCGCCCCTGGCATGCCCTGGTGGGTAGTGGGGCACACGAGGCTCCGTTGACCCTAATCTAGATACTATAAATTCCTATTTCCCGAGAAAAAAATAGAGGGGAAGTTTCATCGCGTTTTACGATACGGAGCCACCGCCACCTCCTGTTCTTCATCGGGAGGCCAGATCTGGAGTCCGTTCGGGGCGCCGGAGAGGGGGATCTTCCATCTTCCTCATCATCAACCATCCTCCATCACCAATTTCATGATGCTCACCGCCGGGAGTGATACGTCTCCAACGTATCTATAATTTTTTATTGTTCCATGCTATTATATTATCCATCTTGGATGTTGTATATGCATTATTATGCTATTTTATATCATTTTTGGGACTAACTTATTAACCTAGTGTCAAGTGCCAGTTGGTGCTTTTTCCTTGTTTTTGTCTTCACAGAAAATCAATACCAAACGGAGTGCAAACGGAGTGCAAACGTAATGAAACTTTTTGATGGTTTTTCTTGGAAGACAAGACACCCTCGAAGCTTTGGGAGGAGGCCAAAAGGGCCATGGGATGGCCACAAGCTCACAGGACGCGCCCTGCAAGCTTGTGGGCCCCCATGGCACTTCCAACCCTAATTTTTCTTCTATAAATATCCAAATATTCCCCGTAGACTAGGGGGCACACCAAAAATACTTTTCCGCTGCCGCAAGTTTCTGTCCTCGTGAGATCCAATCTGGAGACCTGTTCCAGTACTCCGCTGGAGGGAGATTCGATCACGGAGGGCCTCTATATCAACCTTGCTGCCCTTCCGATAATGTGTGGAGTAATAGTAGTAGATGCAGGCAGGAGTCGATCTACTTGTCATGGATGTGATGCCTATATTCATAATCGTTGCCTTAGATATCGTCATAACTATGCACTTTTCTATCAATTGCTCAACAGTAATTTGTTTACCCACCGTATGTGTTCTTTCAAGAGAGAAGCCTCTAGTGAAAACTATGGCCCCCGGGTCTATCTTTTATCATATTATTTTCAGATCTATAAAACCAAAAACCCAAAAATACCTTGCTGCAATTTATTTACCTTTACTTTATATTGCACTTTTATTTATCTTTTATACCTATCTCTATCAGATCTTATCCTTGCAAGTAACCGTGAAGGGACTGACAACCCCTTTATCGCGTTGGGTGCAAGTATTTGTTTGTTTGTGTAGGTGCAACCATTGGTGACTTGCGTGTTCCTCCTACTGGATTGATACCTTGGTTCTCAACTAAGGGAAATACTTATCTTTACTTTGCTGCATCACACTTTCATCTTCAAGGGAAAAACCAACGCAAGCTCAAGAACTAGTAGGAAGAATTTCTGGTGCCGTTGCCGGGGAGGATCTACATCAAGACTACCAAGTACCTATCATAAACTCTCATCTCTTGCTTTTACTTTATTTTCCATTTGCCTATCATTTTTCATCTCCCCCACTTGTAAAACATTTTCAGAAAAATACAAAAATATTTGCCTTCTTTTTTGTTTGCTTTTTGTTTGCTTGTGTTGCCATGTGCCTTCTATTTGCTTGCTCAAAATCTAGTGATATGGATCCACTTAAAGTTTTCTACTTCGATCATGTTCGATCCATATGTGCTTGTGCTCAAACCCCAACTAGTTTAGTTGAGGTAAAATCATTAGATGTGCATGCTCATTTTGCGCGTCACCGCTTGTCTCAAAAAGGGGGGCTCTTATGGAATCAAATAAATTGTTTGCTATGCTATGCTTGGAATCTATGTGAAATTTATGATTTTACTTGTTGCTCGGAGAACCCTAAAAAACACCTTCCCTACCTAGTGAGTTTAATGATAATGATATCTTATCTTCTTATGCCAAAGGTGTTTATAGTTACTATTATATCAAACAAATTGAAGAATTTGTTGCTTCTAAGGGTGCTTATGAAGTTGCTTCTTTGATTGAAAAGTATAATATTACTCTCTACAAATCTAATTTTTTTGACATACTTAAATATTGCTATGAAAACTATGCTCATAATGCCTATGTTAAAGAATTTATTGAGAGAATGTCCGCTGCTTTGGAAGAAAATAATGATGTACATGAATCTATAGATAGTTTTGATTCTGTTGATTTGATTGAAATATCCCCTCTTAATGAATGTGATGCTTGCTATTCTTATGTCCAAGATGCCAATCATTAATAATGATTATGGTGATGAACTTGCTATAGTTCCTTATGTTCAAAATGAAATTATTGCTATTGCACCCACACTTGATAGCTCCTTGAATGAAGAGCATGATTGCAATGATATTATTATAAATTCTATGAATGTTAATTATCCTAATGATATGCAAAGCTACAAGCTTGGGGATGATGATTTTGTTATGTCCACTACTTATTGCAATGATCATGATTGGGGTGATAATGCCTCTTATGATCTTGATAGTTTATTTAAGCCTCATAATGAATATGTTTGCAATAATATTGAAAGTGGGTTCAGAAGAGTGTCAACTCTAGGTAAAGATAATCCCACATATTTGGAGAGTGTTCAATCTTATGAAATTTTTGATAAAGGTGGGCTTGGAGAGGTCATGACTTTACTTGATGATAATCCCACTATTTTGGAAGAGCGTCAACTTTGCACACATGTGGATCATGTATAGAATATGTTATGTGATAGCTATATTGTTGAATTTGAATATGATCCCACATGTAATTATTATGAGAGAGGAAAATATGGTTGTAGAAATTTTCATGTTACTAAATTACCTCTTGTTATGTTGAGATTGCTATTGTTTCTTTCTTCTTCCTTGCATATGCTAGTTTTTGCTTGTCTTGATAAATATTTTCCCTATAAAATGCCTATGCATAGGAAGTATGTTAGACTTAAACTTGTTTTTCACATGCTATATGATGCTCTCTTTGTGCTTCATTTTTTAGTCTTTCATGTGAGCATCACTAAAATTATCAACGCCTAGCTAAAAGGCTTTAAAGAAAAGCGCTCGTTAGGAGACAACCCAATATATTTATGAGTTTATGCAATTATACTTATGTTATGATTGTGTTTTAGTATTTTAATTAGTGTTTGTGCCAAGTAAGACCTTTGGGATGATTTGGGTGATTGTTGATTTGGTTCTGCTGAAAAACAGAAACTTCTACGCTCTGTTCTGGAGTATTGTAAATTCACAGAAATGTGCTATTGATCTGAATTTTTTACACAAGATTTATATACAAATTTCCTACGTTGTCCTAATTTTTCAGAATTTTTGGAGTTACATAAGTTTGGCTAAAGTCCAGATTACTACAGACTATTCTGTTTTTGACAGATTCTGTTTTCATTGTGTTGTTCGCTTACTTTGATGAATCTATGAGTAGTATCGGGGGGTATGAACCATGGTGAAGTTAGAATACAGTATATATAATGCAAATATAAAATTGGAATGAGTTTACAACAGTACCTAAAGGTGGTGATTTGCTTTATTATACTAACGGGTCTCACGGGTTTTCTGTTGAGTTTTGTGTTGTGAAGTTTTCAAGTTTTGGGTAAAGTTTTGATGGACTACGGAATAAGGAGTGGAAAGAGCCTAAGCTTGGGGATTCCCATGGCACCCCAAGGTAATATTCAAGGACAACCAAGCATCTTAGCTTGGGGATGCCCTCGATGGCATCCCCTCTTTTGTCTACGATCCATCGGTAAATTACTTGAGGCTATATTTTTATTCACCACATGATATGTGTTTTGCTTGGAGTGTCTTCTATTATATGAGTCTTTGCTTTATTTGATTTTTATTTTTCCACAATCATCCTTGCTGGAAACACCTTTTGAGAGGGACACACATTAATCATGAATTTATTAGAATACTCTATGTGCTTCACTTATATTTTTTGAGCTAGGTAGTTGCTCTAGTGCTTCACTTATACCTTTTAGAGCACGGCGGTGGTTATATTTTGAAGAAATTGATTAACTCTCATGCTTCACTTATATTATTTTGAGAGTCTTATAAATAGTATAGCAATTTTCTTAGGTTATGAATTTAGTCCTAATATGATGGGTATTCAAGAGGGATATAATAAAAACTTTCATGAAGATCATTGAATATATGACAAGTTTGATTCCTTGCATTTGTTTTGAGATATAAAGATGGTGATATCATATTCATGCTAGTGAGTAAATGTGGTTTAGTAAGAATGTTTGTGTTAAGGTATGTGATTCCCGAAGCATGCACATATGGTCTCTCGTTATGCTATGAAATTGGAGCACGATTTATTTTTGATTGTCTTCCTTATGAGTGGTGGTCGGGGACAAGCGATGGTCTTTTCCTACCAATCTATCCCCCTAGGAGCATGCGTAGTAGTACTTTGCTTTGAGGGCTAATAACTTTTGCAATAAGTATGTGAGTTCTTTATGACTAATGTTGAGTCCATGGATTATACGCACTGTCACCCTTCCGCATTTTGCTAGCCTCTTTGGTACCGTGCATTGCCCTTAGAGAAAATCCGGGGGTCAGAATTCTTTCCAATTCAAAAGTCCCAAATGATCCAAGGGAGCGGAAAGAGAGGGTTTCGAACCCTCGGTAAAAAAAAATTGTACAACGGATTAGCACTCACCTTGGGTTGTGGTGCAAACTTCGCCGGTGCATCCAAACCCCGTGATATGATACGCTCTTTCACACATAAGCCACCTTATATCTTCCTTTAAAACAACCACCGTACCTACCTATTATGGCATTTCCATAGCCATTCCGAGATATATTGCCATGGAACTTCCACCGTTTCGTTTTATTATGACACATACCATCATTGTCATATTGCTTTGCATGATCATATAGTTGACATAGTATTTCTGGCTTGGCCATCATTCATATTTTTTTATACATGTCACGCTAGATCATTGCACATCCCGGTACACCACCGGAGGCATTCATATAGAGTCATATTTTTGTTCTAGTATCGAGTTGTAAATAAATAAAAGTGTGATGATCATCATTATTAGAGCATTGTCCCATGTGAGGAAAGGATGATGGAGACTATGATTCCCCCCCCCCCCAAGTCGGGATGAGAGTCTGGACTAAAATAAAAATAAATAAAAAAGAGGCCAAAGAGCCCAAAATAAAAAAAGATCCCAATGAAAAAAAATATGAGAGAAAAAGAGAGAAGGGACAATGTTACTATCCTTTTCCAGACTTGTGCTTCAAAGTAGCACCATGTTCTTCATGATAAAGAGTCTCCTATTTTTTCACTTTCATATATTACTATTGGGAATTTTTCATTATAGAACTTGGCTTGTATATTCCAATGATGGGCTTCCTCCAATGCCCTAGGTCTTCATGAGCAAGCAAGTTGGATGCACACCCACTTAGTTTTCTTTTTGACCTTTCACACACTTATAGCTCTAGTGCATCCATTACATGGAAATCCCTACTCCTTGCATTGACATCAATTGATGGGCATCTCCATAGCCCATTGATTAGCCTCGTCAATGTAACACTTTCTCCTTTTTTGCCTTCTCCACACAACCTCCAACATTATTTTCTATTCCACCCATAGTGCTATATCCATGGCTCACGCTCATATATTGCGTGAGAGTTGAAAAAGCTAAAGCGCGTTAAAAAGTATGAACCAATTGATTGGCTTGTCATCGGGGTTGTGCATGATAAATACTTTGTGTTAAGAAGATAGAGCATGACCAGATTATATGATTTTGTAGGGATAACTTTCTTTAGCCATGAGATTTTGAGAAGACATGATTGCTTTTTAGTATGCTTGAAGTATTATTGTTTTTATGTCAATATTAAACTTTTGTTTTGAATCTTATGGATCTGACTATTCATGCCACATTAAGAAAGATTACTTGATAAACATGTTAGGTAGCATTCCACATCAAAAATTCTTTTTTTATCATTTACCTACTCGAGGAACAGCAGGAATTAAGCTTGGGGATGCTTGGTACATCTCCAATGTTTCTATAATTTTTTATTGTTCCATGCTATTATATTATCCATCTTGGATGTTTTATATACATTATTATGCTATTTTATATCATTTTTGGGACTAGCCTATTAACCTGGTGCCAAGTGCCTGTTGTTGTTGTTTTTTCCTTGTTTTTGTCTTTACAGAAAATCAATTCCAAACGGAACGAAACTTTTTAACGATTTTTCTTGGACCACAAGACACCCTGGAAGCTTTGGGAGGAGGCCAGAAGGGCCACGGGATGGCCACAAGGTCATAGGGCGCGCCCTGCAAGCTTGTGGGCCCCCCGTGGCACTTCCAACCCTAATTCTTCTTCTATAAATACCCAAATATTCCCCGTACACCAAGGGGCACACCAAAAATACTTTTTCGCCGTCGCAAGTTTCTGTCCTCGTGAGATCCCATTTGGAGACCTGTTCCGGTACTCCGCCGCCGGAGGGGGATTCTATCACGGAGGGCCTCTACATCAACCTTGCTGCCCATCTGATGATGTGTGGAGTAATTGTAGTAGATGCAGGCAGGAGTCAGTCTACTTGTCACGGAGGCGATGCCTATATTCATGATCATTGCCTTAGATATCATCATAACTATGCTCTTTTCTATCAATTGCTCAATCGTAATTTGTTTACCCACCGTATGCGTTCTTTCAAGAGAGAAGCCTCTAGTGAAAACTATGGCCCTCGGGTCTATCTTTTATCACATTATTTTCAGATCTATAAAACCAAAAACCCAAAAATACCTTGATGCAATTTATTTACCTTTACTTTATTTTGCACTTTTATTTATCTTTTATACCTATCTCTATCAGATCTCATTCTTGCAAGTAACCTTGAAGGGATTGACAACCCCTTTATCGCGTAGTGCAAGTATTTGTTTGTTTGTGTAGGTGCAACCATTGGTGACTTGTGTGTTCCTCCTACTGGATTGATACCTTGGTTCTCAACTGAGGGAAATACTTATCTCTACTTTGCTGCATCACCCTTTCATCTTCAAGGGAAGAACTAACGCAAGCTCAAGAAGTAGCAGGGAGTGAGTAATTTCTTCATAGGCTTCTTGGACGGTGATGGGTTGGATGAGATTCATCATGTAATCGAGTTAGTTTTGTTAGCGCTTGATCCCTAGTATCCACTATGTTCTAAGATTAATATTCCTATGACTTCGCTATGCTTATTGCTTATCAGTAGGGCCCGAGTGCCATGATTTCAGATCTGAACCGTTTATGTTTTAACCAATATTTGTGTTCTTGATCCTACCATGCAACTTATATGCACCTATTACGTGTTATGATCCGCATACCCCAAGGTGAAAATAATTGGGATTCTTTCCGGTGATTACCGTAGTTTGAGGACTTCATGTATTCACTATGTGTTAATGCTTTGTTCCGATTCTCTATTAAAAGGAAGCCTTAATATCCCTTGGTTTACTTATGAACCCCACTGCCATTGGAGGGTAGGACAAAACATGCCATGCAAGTTCTTTTCCATAAGCATGTATGACTATATACGGAATACATGCCTACAATTACATTGATGAATTGGAGCTAGTTCTGTGTCGCCCTAGGTTATGACTATTGTGCCATGAATATTATCCAACTTATCACCGATCCAATGCCTACGAGCTTTTCACATATTGATCTTTTCTAAGTTACTACTGTTACTACTACTGTTACCATTGCTACAAAGCTGGTACTGTTACCATTACCGCTACTATATTAATATCAAATTATCATACTGCTGTGCTACTGATAACTCTGTTGAAGATATTTAGTCTCCAGGTGTGGTTGAATTGACAACTCAACTTCTAATACTTACAAATATCCTTTGGCTCCCCTTGTGTTGAATCAATAGATTTGGGTTGAGTACTCTACCCTCGAAAACTGTTGCGACCCCCTATACTTGTGGGTAATCAAGACCTTTTTCCGGCGCCGTTGCTGTGGACCATAGCTATATTTGTTGAGGCACTTGGGATTTATATTTGTTGATCACTATGAAGAATCTTAAGGATGATAGAACCAAGATCGTTCCCTCTAAGACGAGGGGAGGTAAGTATCGGCGTTCTGGGATCGGGGGTACCTAGACCTGCCTGCCTGCGACCCAGCGCGCAGCTTCATAGATTGCACGGTATGGCCCAGCTCCAAGACCTCAAGTGCAAGACCCTCGCGAGGGCCCCCTGGCCTCGCGAGGTGAGTGACACCAAGACCTCCCGGGGAGCGGCTCCTGAAGCCTGCCTCTCGAGGAGCACAGATCTCTATGCAAGCCTCCCGCCTCGCGAGGCGCGCGATGACGTGAGCCATGACGACCAAGGCCACGCGGGCGCCAACGGGCGTAGTCCAGGACAGTTTCCTCTTTTGTGCTAAGGAGGCAAGGACGTACGCGGGTTCCTAAGGGATCCCCTAAAGGTTTCATTCCGGTGCAACATGACCAAGACCACGAGCTCGGCAGGATGGATGTCATCGTCGAGCCCACCATTGCGTCATGACCAGAAGCTTTGCAGGCGAAGAGCACCTTTCATCAGGATAAGATGTACTACTGTCCCCCTTCAAAATTGGCCACTGTGGTATTCCTTCCCGCCTAAGCTATGAGGGAAGAGAACCGAGGCCTAGTATAAATATAGGCTAGTCTTCACCGTAGAGAGGGATCGCACCCTCCGGCCATTGAGCTCTCCCGAGGCAGCTCACTCACTGTACTAGTTCATCCTCAACCTCCTCGCGAGGCCAATCCACCACAAAGCAGGAGTAGGGTTTTACACCGCAAGGTGGCCCGAACGTGGGTAAATCTCTGTGTTCATCTCTTTCCTCATTCGCATGAACTCGACGAGGCCAAGCCATGAGGCGAGAGGCTTGAGGCATCAGCTAGGTTAGATCTTCGCACACGCCCCAGAGTTCGAACCTTGTTTCGGTCAGCGGAGCCTCGATCCCAACATTTGGCGCGCCAGGTACGGGCGTGTTGAGATCCTTCCTCCGGTTTCGCTTCGTCTTTGCTTCGTCGCTCCCATGGCCCACGTCGTCCATTCTGCTGCTCGACCTGTCGCCCCCGGCATCCCCGCGGGTTGCCCGGCCTTCACTCCTGACCTATGCCGTGTGCGGTGGCCGGTCAGATTCAGGCTGGTGCTGCCCCTGTGCTACGACGGCGCGGCTGACCCCGCGGAGTTCCTCCAGCTGTATGCCCAGAGCATTCTGGCGGCGGGAGGCGACGACAAAGCCATGGAGAACTGGCTCCCTCTGGCTCTTACGGAAGTTCCGGGCTCTTGGCTCCGTGGCCTCCCGGAGGCCTCGGTGTCCTCTTGGGAAGAGCTCCGTGGTCAGTTCATCGCTCGCTTCATGGATTCGGGGCCCCACACGGTAGCTTGCATCCTCGGTGGGTGTCAAGTGCCTGCGTCTGGTCGCCACGCCAAGCAGCTCTTCTGTCAGGCGAACGCCGTTCGGCCTCAGCCCGAGACCCCACAGGGCCGCGCGCGGCGCGAGGCCGCCATCACATTCGACTCCAAAGATCATCCTGAATCAGTGACCGCCGCCGAGCACTCCCCATGCTCTGGACACCTACCATCAGCAACGTCTCTGTCACCAAGACCCTCATCGACGACGGTGCTGGTCTCAATGTGTTCTCTGTCGAGACCTTCGAGAGGCTTCAGGTGCCGTACGATCAGCTCATGCCCACCAGGCCGTTCTCTGGAGTGACGGATGGCTCCACCGTCCCTCTGGGGCAGGTGCGCCTCCCTGTCACCTTCGGCAAGCGTGACAACTACCGCACCGAGCTCATCAACTTCGACATGGCCCGCATCGGCCTCCCTTACAATGCCATCTTGGGGTATCCTGTCCTCACTAAATTCATGGCAGCAACCCACCTGAGCTACAACGTCATCACCATGGCCAGAGACAAGAGGGATGCGATCCGAGCCCTCAAGTTCGCCTACAGGGCCACGGCGGCCTCACGTCCAAACGCCAAAGAGGCCTCGGGGGCTCCCGAGGCCGTGCCCACGAAGAAGAAGCAGTTGTTCTCCCAGGACCGCGCCGAGACGAAGAAGGTGCCCGTCGATGACGACAACCCAGGACGCACTTTCACCATTGGCGCCGGCCTGCCCTCGAGTCAGGAGAAGGCGCTTGTCCGCTTCCTTCGGGCAAACAAGGACGTGTTCGCATGAAAGGCGTCCGATCTGGTCGGTGTCCTGAGGAAGGTAATTGAGCACCATCTATCCGTGTGCCCCAACGTCCGTCCGGTGAAGTAGAAGGCGAGGCGTCAAGTGCAGGAAAAGCAGGAGTTCATTGTCCAAGAAGTGCACAAACCTCACGAAGCTGGGGTCATACGAGAGGTGCGGCATCCGGAGTGGCTCTCCAACCCAATTGTTGTCCTCAAGAAGGGCGGTCAAGAGCGCATGTGTGTCGCTTTCACGAGCCTCAACAAGGCTTGCCCTCAGGACCCTTTTCTGCTTCCGCGTATCGACCAAATCATGGACTCTATCATGGAGTGTGATCTGCTATGCTTCTTGGATGCATTCTCCGGCTATCATCAGATCAAGATGGCAGTAGAAGATGTCGAGAAGACGGCCTTCATCTCCCCGTGCGGCGTGTACTGCTACACCTGCATGCCCTTCGGGCTGAGAAGTGCCGGCGCCACCTTCCAGTGGCTCATGCACATCGCGTTGGGGCCGCAACTATGGAGAAATGTGGAGGCATACGTTGATGACATCTTGGTCAAGTCGCGCAAGGCGACGACCCTGATCAAGGACCTGGAGGAAATGTTCGCCAACCTACACAAGGTAAACCTGAGGCTCAACCCCGAGAAGTGTGTTTTCGGGGTCCCGTCTGGCAAGCTGCTCGGTTTCCTTGTCTCGCACCGAGGAATAGAAGCTAACCCAGAGAAGGTCAAGGCTATCGAGAAGATGCGCCCCCTTCAAACCCTCAAGGAAATGCAGAAGCTAGCAGGATGTGTGACTTCCTTGGGGCGTTTCATTTCCAAGCTAGGTGAGCGCGTGCTACCGTTCTTCAAGCTGATGAAGAGAAAGGGCCCCTTTGAGTGGACTCTTGAGGCAGAGGTAGCCTTCGAAGGCCTCAAGAAATACCTCACGAGCCCGCCCATCATGGTGGCGCCTCGCCCCTGTGAGCCCCTGGTGCTCTACTTGGCGGCTACCCCACACTCGGCCAGCGCGGCGCTCGTGGCGATCTGAGAGGAGCGCGCCGGCGCCCGAGGGAAGCACGAGGGCCCTCGCGGGGCTGTAAAGCCCCCTGAGCCCTCATCACCTCAGGACTGCGCCCCTAAGGGTTCAGTCCCCATGTCGCTCGACGAGGCCCTTGGGCCCTGCGCCCCAATGTGGAGCAGGTCGCCGACCATGCCCTGCGCCTCCTTGAGCATCCGGTCTACTTCGTCAGCACGGTGCTCAAAGATGCGCGCGCACGCTACCCTATGCCGTAGAAGCTCCTCCTCTCACTCCTAGTCGCCTCGAGGAAGCTGCGCCATTATTTCCAGGGTCACCCCATCAAGGTCGTGTCCGCGTACCCCCTGGAGAGGGTGCTCCGCAGCCCTAACGCTGTTGGCAGGGTCGCCGAGTGGAATATCGAGCCGCAGGCCTTCCAGTTGGAGTTTAGCAAGACCAGGGTAATCAAGGGAGCGGCACTCGCCGACTTTGTGGCGGAATGGACGGACACGTGCGACCAGGAACTACGAAAGGATAGATCCTTGGTTCCGGGCGATGAGGCGCCAGGCGGCTGGGTCATGCACTTCGACGGGGCTTTCGCACGGTAAGGCGCGGGAGCCGGGGTCATGCTCGTGTCCCCCACCAACGACAAACTCTATTACGACGTCCATCTTTGCTTTCAGCATGGCGAGAAGGTCTCCAACAACATCGCGGAGTACGAGGGCTTGATCGCCGGGCTCAAAGCCGCGGCCACCCTATGGGTCAAGCGCCTCACCATCAAGGGTGATTCCCAGATCCTTGTCAACTTTTCCAACAAGGAGTACAAGCCGAAGGACTAGCACATGGAGGAATACCTGGAGGAGGTGAGTGAAATTGAAAGGAAGTTCCTGGGCTTGGAGTTGCAGCATGTCCCGAGGGGCGCAAACAAGGAAGTGGACGAAATTGCCAAGCGGGCATCGCGCCGCGAACCTCAAGGCCCTGGTGTCTTTGAGGAGCAGCTCTTCAGGCCATCAGCCACGCCCCCGGCGTCAGGAGCAATGCTACCTCAGGAGGAGCTACCTCTCGCGCCACCCACAGGCGCCCCAGCCTGTGGCCCGGCCTCAGGAGCCCGCCTACTCCTCGCGCTGGCGCCTCAGGAGGGCAGTTGGACCCAGGAGTTTGAGGCGTACCTCCGCCACAGCGCTCTGCCTGAGAAGGAGGAGGACGCGGAGCGTGTGGCCCGCCAGGCCACCGCTTACTACTTGTAGGACGGCAAGCTGTACCACAGGCACCCTAACTAAATCTCGCTAAGATGCATTTCAGAACACCAAGGGCGCGAGCTGCTGGCAGACATCCATGGAGGAGATTGCGGGCACCATTCTTCGTCGCGCACCCTCATGGGAAAGGTGTTCCATAGCGGGTTCTACTGGCCCACGGTGCTCCACGACGCCACTGAGCTGGTCCGATCCTACGCAGCCTGCCAGTTCCATGCCAAGCAGATTCATCAGCCGGCGCAAGGGCTCCAGATCATCCCGCTCCCATGGCTGTTTGCGGTCATGGGGCTGGACATACTGGGCCCATTTCCTCGGGCGGCCGGCGGCTACCGATACCTCTACGTCACCATCGATAAGTTCACCAAGTGGGCGGAGGTGGAGCCCGAGTGCACCATCCCCGCAGGATCGGCCGTCAAGTTCATCAAGGGCCTCGTGAGCCGGTTCGGTGTCCCCAACCGCATCATTACCGATAATGGCTCCCAGTTCACAAGCAATCTCTTCAGGACATATTGTGCTAACCTTGGAACGCAGATATCCTATGCTTCGGTGGCACACCCACGGAGCAACGACCAGGTCGAGCGTGCCAGCGTGGAGGTCCTGAGGGGCCTGAAGACTAGAAGCTTCAAGAAGAAGCTTGAGGCCTGCGGCAGGGGTTGGCTGGACGAGCTACAGTCCGTGTTGTGGTCCGTCCGCACCACCGCGACTAAGCCCACCGGCAAGACCCCATTCTTCCTCGTCTATGGGGCCGAGGCGGTCCTCCCGCTCGAGATCAAGCATCGTTACCCGCGAGTCTTGGCGTTCGACGAGGCGCGTCAGGTCTCGCGGGGAACTGATCTTGTGCTCGGAGAAGAGGCCCATCGTCAAGCCTCCCTGCGCGCTGCAAGGTACTAGCAGGCTCTTCAGCGCTACCACTGCCGCAGCGTCCGCCCCCGGACCCTCGAAGTCGGAGACCTCGTCCTGAGGCGGGTCCTCTCCAGGGAGGGCCCGTTCAGGGTCGCCCGTGTCTCCAGGCCTGGCGCCGCGCACCTGGAGATGGAGGACGGGTCCCCATCCAGAATGCCTGGAACATCCAGCACCTATGCAAGTTCTACCCGTGACACTCTCACGTAATAATGAGTGGGTTGTATATTCCCCGGAGTCGCCCGGTGCGCCGTTTCACGGCCTCGCGGGAGCTCCCACCCACGCCCCAGTGGAAGCCCCATGCTCCGCGCTGGCGGAAACGGTCGAACAGCGTCTATGCCGACGCCCAAGTGGAGGCCGCATGCTCCACGCTGGTGGGAAGACTAGTATGAGCGCCTTACGCGGCCGTTTTTCATCCTTTCTTTTAACCAAATTTGCAATTTCTTGGAATGAAGTTTGAAGTTTCTGCATCTTTGTTCGGAAAGGGTCGGGATTTTCTCCTTGCGGTGTTTCCTTTCTTCAATCTTGTTTTCTAAGGCGTTAGTGCCTGTTTATTACTCCCTCCTGCACGCACCGCGAGCGGGGGTTGGGCATGGTGTCTATGCTTGTGCCGGCCCCAGCGGCTTCGAGGGCCCAGGCCGCAACAGCCATGGATCCGCCCGTGCGCACACCTCGCCAAGACTCTGGCGTCTAAGTCCTCACGCAGCATTCTCGAGTGAGCCAATAGGCATGTGTGGCCTTCGGTCCTTGACCTCAGGAGTGCTTGCTTCCCGGCTTCGCCCGGGCACCACGACCTAGCAAACCAGCAACGGTCGACCCTCGCTCGGGGGCTCCAGACGCAGAATAAGCGCTAAGGAAGGGTGTCCCGGGAAGGCATGATTATGGTTCGACATATCATTAAGGAATCCTTCACCAAGTACTTTTTACATCCCCACAGGGCCATGTTCAAAAGATTGACAGGTAGACAGGAGAGAGGCAGACTAAGGAGATGCGCCGTCATCGTCACTGCTATTGGCCTCGCGCTCCTCAATGTCAAGCTGGTCTTCACGGCCATCAGGGGTGAACTCTGCGATCAGGTCATCCACGTGATCCTCCACCCAGTCCCCCTGGGCGCCTTGAGTCACCCTGGGCATGGGGCTGTCACAGCCTCAAAGTCCAAGTCGGGGTTGAAGCGAAGGAGATGACTGAAGACACGCGTCGACGCCCGCGCAAGAAGGTTACGGCTTTTCTCATCGACAAGCTGGCGCAACCTCTCCGCGCCTCCGTCAAGATGCTCCACAATCCTGGGGAAGAAGGCGAGGTAGCCGGCCTCATCGGACACGAGCGGGCTGGAGACGCTCTCATTGCAAACACAGTTCCGGATGCGGAGAGCTCTTCACTCAAGATCTTGGAACATCTTCGAGCGCATGTGTTGCAGCCCCCGAGCCCGATTCGCCTCATCCGCCGCCCGCTCCACAAGGGAAGTAACATCTCCCACCTGCTGGTAGAGGAAGGATAGCTCGGCCTCAGTTGCGGCTTGGGCGTCCAGCGCGGCCTTCTGGTGCCTCTCCACCTCGGCCAACTTCTCCTTGAGGTCATCAATCTCACTCTTCAGCTCGTCGCGCCGTTCACAGAAGCGGGATTCTTGGAGCTTCAACTTCCAGTGATGTTCCTTGGCGAGGGCCTTGCAGACTCCCGTGACCCCCTCGTCGACCTCTGCCTGGACCCTCGCCTCCCGAGAGGCCGGGAAGGCCTCGGTGGTCGTCACTTGGTCTTCCATCACATCCAGCTGCTCACGCTCCAGGCTTTGCTCCAGTGCCTCCAGCATCAGTGCATCCTCGAGCGCACGGAGCCTCGCCTCATGCGCCAAGGGCTCTCCCACCGAGGCGGCCAGGGCACCCTCGCGCGCCTTGATTCGACGCTCGAGGGCAGCGTTCGAAGCAAGGAACTCCCGCTCACGATCTTTCGCAGCCTCGCGCCGGCGGTCCGCGGCCTCAGCCTCCTCGAAGGCAAGGTCGAGGGCTTCCTTCGCCGTGGCTGAAGACTCCTCGTCCTTCGACCGAGCAGACTCGCACTGCAAGCGGCCGAGATTGATGGCGACCTCGAGCCGACGCCACTCGCTGGCGAGACGCGAATGCTCGGCCTCGAGGTGCAAGTCGACGTCATGAAGCTCTGGCCCGAGCTGGCCCAACATGCTCATCGCGTCCTGAAGGAGGCCATGCCAGACAGCACCATGACCGCGCGCGAGCTCCTGCTGTTGATCTTTTCACATATTAATCTTTGCTAAGTTACTACTATTGCTGCTACTGTTACCATTGCTACAGAGCTGGTACTGTTACCGTTACCGCTACTATTGCTATTGTTACTATTAATATCAAATTACCATACTATTGTGCTACTGATCACTCTGCTGAAGATATTTAGTCTCCAGGTGTGGTTGAATTGACAACTCAACTGCTAATACTTACAAATATCCTTTGGCTCCCCTTGTGTCGAATCAATGAATTTGGGTTGAGTACTCTACCCTCGAAAACTGTTGCGATCCCCTATACTTGTGGGTTATCAAGACCTTTTTCTGGCGCCGTTGCCGGGGACCATAGCTATATTTGTTGAGTCACTTGGGATTTATATTTGTTGATCACTATGAAGAATCTTAAGGATGATAGAACCAAGATCGTTCCCTCTAAGACGAGGGGAGGTAAGTGTCGGCGTTCTGGGATCGGGGGTACCCAGACCTGCCTACCTGCGGCCCAGCCCACGGCTTCATCGATGGCCCGGTACGGCCCAGCTCCAAGACCTCAAGGGCAAGACCCTCGCGAGGGCCCCCGACCTCCCGAGGCGAATGACACCAAGACCTCCCGAGGAGCGGCTCCTCAAGCCTGCCTCCCGAGGAGCGGAGATCTCTATGCAAGCCTCCTACCTCGTGAGGCGCGTGATGATGTGAGCCATGATGACCAAGGCCAAGCAGGCACCAGCGGGCGCAGTCCAAGACAGTTTCCTCTTTCGTGCTAAGGAGCAAGGACGTACACGGGTTCCCAAGGGATCCCCCAAAGGTTTCCATTCCGGTGCAACAAGACCAAGACCACGACCTCGACAGGACGGATGTCATCGTCGAGCCCACCACTGCGTCATGACCAGAAGCTTTGCAGGCGAAGACCACCTTTCGTCAAGATAAGATGTACTACTGTCCCCCTTCAAAATTGGCCACTGTGGTATTCCTTCCAGCCTAAGCTATGAAGGAAGAGAACCGAGGCCTAGTATAAAATAGGCTAGTCTCCTCCGTAGAGAGGGATCGCACACTCCGGCCATTGAGCTCTCCTGAGGCAGCTCACTCACTGTACTGGTTCATCCTCAACCTCCTCGCGAGGCCAATCCACCACAAAGCAGGAGTAGGGTTTTACACCGCAAGTTGGCCCAAACCTGGGTAAATCTCTGTGTTCATCTCTTTCCCCGTTCACACGAACTCGACAAGGCTAAGCCATGAGGCGAGAGGCTTGAGGCAGCAGCTAGGTTAGATCTTCGCACACACCCCAGAGTTCGAACCTTGTTTGGGTCTGCGGAGCCCCGATCCCGACAGTAAGGAACTATTATCTAGCTCTGCACTTGATTCACCTTCTGTTTTAAGTAAACTTGCAACACCACCACCTGCTATTAATTCTGATATGTCACAAGTAATTGATGATGCTACTTCTACTATGAATGATGATATTGATGATGCTAGTACTTTGCTTGATAAGGATGTGCCACTAGGTGAATTTCTTGATGAACAACTTGCTAGATCTAAAGAAATTGAGAATGCTGAAACTGATGAGATAACTGAAACTGATGAAATTATCAAAACTAAAAATTATGAAACACCTATTAGACCTAACTATCCTAGATATGAATTGCCTAAGATACCTGAGGGTTATGTTATGGATGGAGAGGTTGTTAGGGCATATTTCTCCCTTAGTGGTTTTGGTGATTGATGGCAATGCTTTTGCAGACTAATCGTGTGCATTGAGCATTTCAGATAATCTATCTTATGGCACAAGATGATTTGAACCCCTCTGGTCTTTCGTGAAGACGATGTCTTTTCTTACGTTTCATTTTCGGTGGACTTAAGTCGTAGGAACACCGTACTATTAAGAGGGGGTCCGCTTCGGAAAGGTTTGGGTGGAATCATCACGTACATTGTCTCCATGCACCCTTCTTTCCCAACTCTTGAGCTTGTCCCTCCTATCTTGCCTAGACCCTGTCAGAACCTCTTAAGCGGTAGTACTGCTCTGCTCTGTGGTAGTACCGCTCCTGCGGTACTGCCGCTGTGTAGTGCGGCTCCCACTTCCGCTTGTTTTGAGGGTTCTGTGAATGGGCGGTAGTAGAGCGGCAGTTATGCGCAGTAGTACCGCTCCAGTGGTACTGCGAGCATAACTACCACCCTACTACCGCGGGTTACTGAGCTCTCTAATGATAGGCAGAAGTACCGCTCCCTGCCGCGGTAGTACCGCTCCGGCGGAACAACCGCAGGCTACTGCTGCAGAGAGTACCGCTTAAATTTTGGATTCTAGGCTGGTCTGTTCCACGGGCGGAAGTAGAGTGGCAGTTCCTAGCGGTAGTATTGCCCCAGGCGGCACTACCGCCCTGCCTCCCTCTACTACCGCGGTTTGCTGCTGCTGAACAATACCAAGCAGAAGTACTGCTGGTGGGAGCGGTAGTACCGCTCTGGCGGAACTACCACCTCCCTGACATGCTCAGTTGTACGCAGTGGCTAGAACTTTCGTGCCAGCGGAAGTACCGCTCCCTCGAGCGGTACTGCCGCTTGTACACGGGCTCTGGGTGCATAACGGTTGGATTTCTTTTCCCACTATATAAGGGAGTCATCTTCCCCAAGTTGACTTACCTCTTCCTCCCCCGAGCTCCATTGTTGCTCACAAGCTCATTTCCGCCTGATCTCTCTCCCTAGCCAATCAAACATGTTGATTCTTTAGGGATTGGTTGAGAAGGCCTAAATCTACACTTCCACCAAGAGAAATTTGATTCCCCTCACTAATCCCTTGTGGATCTTGTTACTCTTGGGTGTTTGAGCATCCTAGACGGTTGAGGTCACCTCGGAGCCACATTCCATTGTGGTGAAGCCTCGTGGTGTTGTTGGGAACCTCCAATTCGGTTATGGAGAGAGCCCCAACCTTGTTTGTAAAGGTCCGGTTGCCGCCTTCAAGGGCACCACTAGTGGAATCACGCCATCTCGCATTGTGTGAGGGCGTGAGGAGAATACGGTGGCCCTAGTGGCTTCTTGGGGAGCATTGTGCCTCCAAACCACTCCAACGGAGACGTACTTCCTCTCAAAGGGAAGGAACTTCAGTAACACTTCCTCATCTTCACCGTATCCACTTGTGGTTATCTCTTTCCTTTACTTTGTGCAAACTTTACTTGTGTTGTATCCTTTGCTTGCTTGTGTTGCTTGCATCATATAGGTTGCTCACCTCGTACCATATCTAGACAACCTATTTGTTGCAAACCCTAATTTTTTACGAAAAGCTAAAAATTGGTAGTTACCTATTCACCCACCCTCCTCTAGTCAACCATATCGATCCTTTCAGATGTAGCTAGGGACTTTCTTGCTTCTAAGGATAGAGATGATCTTAAGAAATTACTATGCAAGTTGAAAGAAAAATCTTTGAATGCTAGAATGAAATATGATCCTAAGTTTGCTACTTCACCTATCTTTATTACTAATAAGGATTATGAATTCTCTATCGACCCAGAGCTAATCACTTCGGTTGAATCTGATCCTTTCCACGGCTATGAAACTGAGACTGTTGTGGCGCATCTTACTAAATTAAATGATATAGCCACCCTATTTGCTCATGAGGAAAAAAATTGTTATTACTATATTCTCAAGTTATTTCCTTTCTCATTAAAGGGTGATGCTAAGACTTGGTATAATACTCTTGCTCCTGGTTGTGTGCGTAGTCCCCAGGATATGACTCATTACTTCTCTGAAAATTATTTTCTTGCTCACAAGAAACAAGCTGCCTTACAGGAAATATCTAACTTTGTGCAAATTGAAGAGAGTCTCCCACAAGCTTGGGGAAGGCTTCTCCAATTACTTAATGCTTTGCCTCATCATCCTCTTAAGAAAAATGAAATACTTGATATGTTCTATAATGGACTAACCAATCTTCTAGGGACTACCTTGATAGTTGTGCTGGTTGTGTTTTCAGGGAACGAACTGTTGAACAAGCTGAGGAACTATTGAATAATATATTGAAGAATTATGATGATTGGATACTTCCTGAACCACCGCCTAAACCCACTCCGAAGAAGAGGGGTATTTTATTTCTCAGTCCTGAAGATATGCAAGAAGCAAAGAAATGCATGAAGGAAAAAGGTATTAAAGCTGAAGATGTTAGAAAGGGCTAGCGAGATACCATTATTGTCATATTATATCATGATTGTTTTGACGAAGTGTTGGAAATTGAGATATTTTATTATTGCTCGCTAGTTGATTATGTCATTGATATGACTAAATATAGTTTCTAAGAGTTATAATTTGCATGGTTAGTTATAATCTTTGTTGAAAGCCTGGGTATTATTTGAGCATGTATATGGACACAAGAACAAAAGAGTTCGTAGAAGTTTTTCTTTATCACTTTCAGTTTGTCAACTGAATTGCTTGAGGACAAGCAATGGCTTAAGCTTGGGGGAGTTGATACATCTCCGTCGTATCTACTTTTCCTAACATTTTTGCTCTCGTTTTGGACTCTAATTTGCATGATTTGAATGAAACTAACCCGGACTGACACTGTTTTCAGCAGAACTACCATGGTGTTGTTTTTGTGTAGAAATAAAAGTTCTCGGAATTGGACGAAACTTTTTGGAGAATTATTTTGGAATAAAAGAAAAATACTAGAGCCAAGACCCACTAGAGGGGGGGGGCCTGCTGCACACTAGGCACCAGGGCGCTCCACCCCCTGGCACGCCCTGGTGGGTAGTGGGGCCCATGAGGCTCCACTGACCCTAATCTGTATACTATAAATTCCTATTTCTCGAGAAAAAATAGAGGAGGAAGTTTCATCGCGTTTTACGATACGGAGCCACCGCCACCTCCTATTCTTCATCGGGAGGCCAGATATTGAGTCCGTTCGGGGCTCCGGAGAGGGGGATCTTCCGTCTTCGTTATCATCAACCATCCTCCATCACCAATTTCATGATGCTCACCGCCGGGAGTGAGTAATTTCTTCGTAGGCTTGCTTGACGGTGATGGGTTGGATGAGATTCATCATGTAATCGAGTTAGTTTTGTTAGGTCTTGATCCCTAGTATCCACTATGTTCTGAGATTGATGTTGCTATGACTTTGCCATGCTTAATGCTTGTCACTAGGGCCTGAGTGCCATGATTTCAGATCTGAACCATTTATGTGTTCACCAATATTTGTGTTCTTGATCCTACCATGCAAGTTATATGCACCTATTACGTGTTATGATCCGCATACCCCAAGGTGACAATAATTGGGATTCTTTCCAGTGATTACCGTAGTTTAAGGACTTCATGTATTCACTATGTGTTAATGCTTTGTTCCGGTTCTCTATTAAAAGGAGGCCTTAATATCCCTTAGTTTCCTTATGGACCCCGCTGCCACG
Source organism: Thinopyrum elongatum (assembly GCA_011799875.1). Lineage (NCBI taxonomy): Eukaryota > Viridiplantae > Streptophyta > Magnoliopsida > Poales > Poaceae > Thinopyrum > Thinopyrum elongatum. The sequence goes on along the minus strand of CM022300.1, from coordinate 453,555,735 downwards.
GGAGGGTAGGACAAAAGATGTCATGAAAGTTCTTTTCCATAAGCACGTATGACTATATACGAAATACATGCCTACAATTTCATTGATGAATTGGAGCTAGTTTTGTGTCGCCCTAGGTTATGACTGTTATATGATGAATATTATCCAACGTTATCACCGATCCAATGCCTACGAGCTTTTCACATATTGATCTTTACTAAGTTACTATTGTTTCTGCTACTGTTACAATTGCTACAAAGCTGCTACTGTTACCGTTACCGCTACTATTGCTATTGTTACTATTGTTATGAAATTACCATACTACTGTGCTACTGATCACTCTGCTACAGATATTTAGTCTCATGGTGTGGTTGAATTGACAACTCAACAGCTAATACTTAAGTATTCTTTGGCTCCCCTTGTGTCGAATCAATAAATTTGGGTTGAATACTCTACCCTCAAAAACTGTTGCGATCCCCTATACTTGTGGTTTATCCCCTCCGGTGATGATTTCCCCCTCCGGCAGGGTGCTAGAGAAGGCCTCCATGTGAGATTTCTTTGGTACAAAGGCTTGCGGCGGTGGAACGGAAGTTCTAGGTTTTTTTCTGGGGGTTTTGGTATTTATAGGAAGTTTTGGCGTTGGTTTCACATCAAGGGAGACCACAAGGGAGCATCAAGACTGTCAGGGGCGCCCTGGGGGGGGGGTAGGGTGCGCCCCTAGGCTTGTCACTTACTCCTGAGTCTTCTGGTCCTTCCTCAAAGCTTCGGGGTCTCTTTTGGTCCATAAAAAATCACCGTAAATTTTCATCCCAATCCAAGAACTTTTATTTCTGCACAAAAAACGACACCATTGTAGTTCAGCTGAAAACAGTGCCAGCCCGGGTTTGTTCCATTCAAATCATACCAAAACCATATAAAATTGTTGTAAACATGGCATGAATACTTCATAAATTATAGATATGTTGGAAATGTATCACCCGATACTCTCCGAAACCCTTTCGGTGACCCCGAAACGCTTCTGGATCCTCTCGAAACTATTTCGCATATTTATGAAACAATTTCACAAATATGTTCTCACCACTCCCATCCTTCAAACACTCGGCCGATCATGATTGGCTAAAGCTTGTGAGCCCGTAGGTTCGATAACTCATAGACATGAATGGAACCCCTTCGTTCAATGACCGATAGCTGAACCGTGACGTCCATATCGATCCTTATGAGCACATGAATGAATATTTGAGTGAACCTTTGGTTGTCATGTGATGTTCCCTTTGCTTCGCGATACTTCACAAAACCCGAGATGCGTCGGTATCCTCCTAAGTCATCACATGCTCACTATACCGTTGTCCTCGTTACCGATTTTGTTCTTCTTTCTCATTGTTGTGTTCCGGCATCCCCGTGACGTAGTCACCTATGTCTGGCCAGACGATGATGGATGTCATCACACCAAGAGGGCCCTAAGAATATATCTCCATCTTCAAAGGAGCAAATCCCACTTTCGAGCTATCTAGTCCCTTGTCAAACTTTCCGATGAGCTTGTAAGTTGTCCTTATGATCACCGTGTCATAGGTAATGTTTGAGCAACACCAAAGTCCACTGATACTTCTCCAATGTATCTATAATTTTTTATTGTTCCAAGCTGTTATATTATCATTCTTGGATGTTTTACGTTCATTTTATAGCAACTTTATATCATTTTTTGGGACTAACCTATTGACATAGTGCCTAGTGCCAGTTGCTATTTTTTGCTTGTTTTTTACTTCCAGAATATCCATATCAAATGGAGTCCAAACACAGTGAAACTTTTTGGAGATTTTTTCTGCTCGAAAGGAAGCTTGGGAACCAAATAAGTGGACGAGGGAAGGCCTGTGGGGCCCACCACCCACTAGGGCGCGCTAAAGGCCCCAGGCGTGCCCTGATGGGTGGTGGGGCCCAGGGAGCTCCTTTCCACCGCCTCTCAGTTGTATAAATACCCAAATATTCCAGAAACCCTAGGAGAGTCAACGAAACACAATTCCAGCCGCCGCAAGTTCCAGAACCACGAGATCCAATCTAGAGCCCTTTTTTGGCACCTTGCCGAAGGGGAACACGATAACGGAGGGGTTCATCATCGTCAGTGGTGCTCCTTCAATGATGCGTGAGTAGTTTACCATAGACTGTCGGCGTTCTGGGAACCAGGGTACCCAGACTTGCCTGCCTGCGGCCCACGGCGTGGCTCCACCAACGGCCTGGTACGACCCATCTACAAGACCGCCAAGACAAGACCCTCGCGAAGGCCCCCTGGCCTCGCGAGGTGGACGACACCAAGACCTCTGGAGGGGGCGGCCTCCCCAGGCTGCCTCCCGAGGAGCGGAGATTTCTAGGCAAGTACCAGCCTCATGAGGCTGCCATGATGCAAGCCATGACGACCAAGGCCAGGCGGGCACCACCGGGCGCAGAGGAGGCAGTTTCCTCTTTGGTGCTAAGGAGGCAAGGACAGGTGTGGGTTCCCGAGGAATCTGGCAAAGGTTTCCATTTCGGTGCTACAAGACCAAGACCACGCTTGGCAGGATGGATGTCATCACCGAGCCCACCGCTGCGTCATGACCAGTAGCTTTGCAGGCTAAGACCACCTTCTGTCAGGATAAGATGTACTACTTGTCCCCTTTCAAATTGGCCACTGTGGGATCCCTTCCCGCCTACGTTTTGGGGGAAGAGGACCGAGGCCACTATAAATATAGGTTAGCCACCACCGTAGAAAGGGATCGGATCCTTTCCACCCTCACCAACATAGCCCTCGCGAGGCTGTTCATCCACTGTACTAGTTCATCCTCAGCCCCTCATGAGGCCAATCCACCACAAAGCAGGAGTAGGGTTTTACACCGCAAGGTGGCCCGAACCTGGGTAAACTGCTGTGTTCATCTTCTTCCTTGCTCACACGAGTCCGGCTAGGCCAGGCTGTGGGGCGACGAGCTCAAAGCTTGAAATGTTGAGATCTTCGCACACGCCCCAGAGTTCGAACCTTCTTGGGTCTACGGAGCCCTGAATCCGACATTTGGCGCGCCAGGTAGGGGTATGTTGAAGCTCTGCCTCTTCACCAACCGCGCTCTGCCCGCACTTCGTGGTTCCCATGGCCTTTACCCCCGGCCTACGACGTTTGCAGTGGCCACAGAAGTTCAGGACGGCGTTGCCCCCGCGGTATGACGGTGCGGCAGACCCCAAGGAGTTCCTCCAGTTGTACGCGCAGGCCATCTGGGCGGCAGGCGGCGATGACAAGGTCATGGCGAACTGGCTCCCTATGGCCCTCACAGGCGTGCCGCGCTTCTGGATGCTCAGCCTACTGGAGTCTTTGGTGGCCTCCTGGGAGGAGCTGCGCAGCCTGTTCATCGCGTGCTTTGCGGTGCCGGCGCCCCACGCTGTTGCGTCCATCCTCGGCGGCTCGCATGCGCCAGCCTCGGGCCGCCATGTCAAGCAGCTCCTCCATCGGGTGGGAGCTGCTCGGCCGCGGCAGGGGGCTCCTCCAGGCCGCGCAATGCCTGAGACCGACATCACCTTCTACTCTAGGGATCACCCCAGAACCACGGTGTCGGTGCAACAGACCCTGGGTCCACTGCACGGACTGTGCACAGGCCAGAGACAAGATTACAAGACCAAGATCAGACCAAACAAGGAGGATCAATTCCTTTGAAGGATCCAAGTGCAAGTCGAGAAGGCCAAGGTGAGCCAGAGGAACAAGGCATCGCTAAGGGAAGGACCTACCTTGCCGGGCAGGCGAGCCCGGCAGGGTTGGATTTTGCCCCGGAAGCAAGCTCCCAGATCGTCCCGGCAGGCCTGCTGGGGCTGGCAGAGGCAAGCCACTCCACCGCTCCACCTCACAAGCGACACAAGTCATTAATCAAAGCGGTGTCAAGCTCCAAGGTGACTAGGTGGCTGCTTTTTGCCACATGGCAGCCACTTCCTACAGCAAAGACCTCCATATGACACCCATCCTGATACGTGTCAAACGAGCAGGTGCGAAGCTGGCAAAACAGCCCGGCAGGACCCGCAGGGCGAGCTCTGATGTGACACTGAGCGGCGCATTTAATGCGCTCTGTCAGCCTGCAGAGTTAGATATGATAGCACTGTTAGCTATCTAATCAGTACGGAAAGACTGATTTACCACTGTGGTAACCCCTTAATCTATAAAAGGAGGCCCATGGTGACCGTAGAAAGGGTTGGACCCTCGCATATTGATACGCTGGTAGCCACTCTCGCCCCCAGAGCGACCTTGCCGGGCGAGTGTGCTACGTCCACCACCATCAATCCACCAAAGCAGGAGTAGGGTTTTACGCCTCACGGCGGCCCGAACCTGGGTAAAGACTACCCGTGTGATCTCTGCCGTGCTGCTCGATGCTTCTCCGCTCTTTGTGCAACGTGCCCATCCCCCCGCCGAACCAAAAGGGGCTCATGGCCCCATAGGTGGCTGTGGTTTCCCACGACATCTTTGGCGCGCCAGGTAGGGGGATCACTTGCGCGAAACCGAGAGCGTACGCTGCACGTCATCTTCATCGATATTTTCGTCGTCGACGATGTCATCGACTATGGCGCCCAAGAGGAAGCCCAGAGCTGCAAATCACCTATCCACCTCGAAGGCTCCGCCGCCCGCGACCGCCGACGTCGCGGGGAATGCGGGGGCTCGCGAGGGTGTGGATGCTGCGGGGGACGTGGTCGGTGATACGTCTCCAACGTATTTATAATTTATGAAGTATTCATGCCAGGTTTATAACAATTTTATATGGTTTTGGTATGATTTGCATGGAACTAACCCGGAATGACGCTGTTTTCAACAGAACTACTGTGGTGTTGTTTTTTGTGCAGAAATGAAAGTTCTCCAAATGAGCTGAAACTTTTTGACGATTTTTTTTGAAACAAAAGAGACCCCCGAAGCTTCGTGGAAGGACCAGAAGGTGAAGGAGTAGGGCACAAGACACCGGGGCACGCCTGGGCCCTTGCCCATGCCCCGGGGGGTTGTGCTCACCTCGAGGCCCATCTCAGCGTGAAACCAATGCCAAAAATTCCTATAAATAGAGAAACCATCATGGGTAACCCTAGATCAGAAGTTCCACCGCCGCAAGCCTCTGTAGCCATGAAAAACCAATCTAGACCCCGTTTCGGCACCCTGCCGGAGGGGGAAATCATCACCTGTGGCCATCTTCATCATCCTGGCGGCCACCATGATGAGGAGGGAGTAGTCCACCCTCGGGGCTGAGGGTTTGTACCAGTAGCTATGTGTTTAATCTCTCTCTCTCTCTCATGTACTTTAGATGTCACGATCTTGATGTATCGCGGGCTTTGTTAATATAGTCGGATCATATGGTGTTTTCCCATCTCTATCTTGTGATGAATTGAGTTTTCCCTTTGAGATTTCGTTTTATTGGATTCAATACTTTTATGGATTTGAGAGCACTTGATCTATGTCTTGGCACTCAACTCACGGATTCCCGAGGTGACATTGGGGTAATCTATGCATAGGGGTTCATGCACGTTTTCGTCCTTGTTTCTCCGGTAGAAATCTTGGGGCACTCTTTGAGGTTCTTTGTGTTGGATCGAGTATTATGAATCTGAAATTGTTTGATGCGTATCGTATAATTAACTCATGGATACTTGTGGTGACATTGGAGTATCTAGGTGACATTAGAGTTGGTTGATGCGTATCATATGGTGTTATTTTAGTACGAACTCTTGGATAGATTCAACGGAAAGAATAACTTTGCATTATTTTAGTACGAACTCTTGAATAGATCGAACAGAAAGAATAACTTTAAGGTGGTTTCGTACCCTACAAAAAATTTCTTCTTATGTTCTCCGCTAGATAGGAACTTTGGAGTGATTCTTCATCGCACGTTGAGGGAAGGTTATATGATCCAATTATATTAGCATTGTTGAGAGATTGCACTAGCGAAAGTACGGACCCTAGGCCTCATTTTCAAGCATTGCAATACCGTTTGTGCTCCGTTTTACCAATTGCTACCTTGCTGTTTTTTTTATTTTCAGATTACAAAAATATATTTCTACCATCCATATTACACTTTTATCACCATCTCTTCGCCGAACTAGTGCACCTATACAATTTGCCATTGTATTGGGTGTGTTGGGGACACAAGAGACTTTTTATTACTTGGTTGCAGGGTTGTTTGAGAGAGACCATCTTCATCCTACGCCTCCCACGGATTGATAAACCTTAGGTCATCCACTTGAGGGAAATTTGCTACTGTCCTACAAAACTCTGCGCTTGGAGGCCCAACATGAGTCTACAAGAACAAGTTGTGTAGTAGACATCAAGCTCTTTTCTGGCGCCGTTACCAGTGAGGTGAGTGCTTGAAGGTATATCTTTAGATCTTGCAATCGAATCTTTTAGTTTCTTGTTTATCACTAGTTTGGTTTATAAAAGAAAACTACAAAAAAATTGAATTGAGGTTGCATCATATTATTCGTATTTATCACGTCTTTCCTGAAAATGATGGAAAGGAAAATTATGCTTAATTGATAGAAGAAGAATTCAATAAAATGTTTGACAAAAAATCTTTGAATGATGAGCATGATTGCAATATTGTTGGTATGAACTCTTTGAATATTCATGATGCTAATGATATGCAAAGCCATAAGCTTGGGGATGCTATGTTTGATGAAGATGATATTTTTAGTCCCCCGAGTTTTGATGAGAATATTTACTATCATGAAAGCATGCCTCCTATTTATGATGATTATGGTGATGACATGTATGCTATAAATAGTAATGATATCCATGAAACTTGTCATCATGATTTTAATGCTCAATATGATTATGCCAATCAAGAATCACATGATAGTTATTTTGTTGAGTTTGCTCCCACTACTATTCAAGAGAATAAATTTGCATATGTGGAGAGTAATAAAAATTCAATGCTTGTGGATCATGAAAAGAATGCTTTATGTGATAGCTATATTGTTGAATTCATTCATGATGCTACTGAAAATTATTATGAGAGAGGAACATGTGCTTGTACGTATTGCAATAATATCAAGTTTTCTCTCTATATGTTGAATGTTTTGAAGTTGCACTTGTCTTGCCTTCCTATGCTAGTTGATTTTTGTTCCCATAAATTGTTTGCTCACAAAATCCCTATGCATAGGAAGTGGGTTAGACTTAAATATGCTAGTCATATGCTTCATCATGCTCTCTTTGTGTTTCAATTCTTATCTTTTATGCGAGCATCATTGAAATCATCATGCCTAGCTAGAAGGCATTAAAGAAAAGCGCTTGTTGGGAGACAACCCAACACTTTTACCTACTGTTTTTGTGTGTTCACATGGTTAGGCTACTGTAGTAATCTTGTTTTAAAGCTTTTGTTTCAATAAAGTGCCAAGTAAAGCCTTTGGGATAGTGTGGATCATAGTTGACTTGATTCTGTGCAAAAACAGAAACTTTTGCGTCCAGTGCAGAAATTCCTGTCTTTTACCGGAATGTGGAAAAATTATGAATTATTTACAGTTGATGGGCATACAAATTTCCTACATTTTCCTAATTTTTCAGAATTTCTGGAGTCATATAAGTATGACCTTAAATCAGATATTTACGTACTGTTCTGTTTTTGACAGATTCTGTTTGCAATGCATAGTTTGCTTGTTTTATGGTTTCTATGGCTTATATTGCTTAATATAAATTATGGAAATTTTAGAGTACAGTATGAATTGTGTGAGAACAATTATGAATCTTGTCTTTGACATTACCCAAGTGAATGATTTGATTTATCATACTAATCCATCTCACGAAGTTCCGTTAAGTTTTGTGTGATTGAAGTTTTCAAGTTTGGGGTGAGATATCGATATGAGGAGAATAAGGAGTGACAAGAACCTAAGCTTGGGGATGTCCAAGGCACCCCAAGGTAATATTCAAGGAAGATCCAAGCAACTAAGCTTGCGGATGCCCCGGAAGGCATCCCCTCTTTCATCTTCAACATTATCGGTAACCTCACTTCGAGCTATGTTTTCATTCGTCACATGATATGTGTTTTGTTGCTGTTATCTATAATAATGTTTTGCATCTTTTACTTCAATAAAAATGTCAAGTATAGCCTTTTCCATGCTTATTTTGCAAGTATATGAGTTGCTGTTTCAAAACAGAAAGTTTATCGCTGTTGCAAAAATTCTCTAAAAAATTCAGTATGTGATAAAAGGTTGAAATATTTTGCATAGTAATATATAATAAATTTTCTACATTGTGGTAATTTTTTATAATTTTTGTAGTTAGGTAAGTATGATGAATATTGCACTCTTTACAGACTATTCTATTTAGACAGATTGCTGTTATGTTTGCATATGTTTCCTTGTTTAATGATTCTATTAGAGGATAGGAGTATTAAATATGCAGAGGCATTTAGTATGCAATGTTGAATAATAATTTTAGTAGTTTGCTACAGTAGAGAATGATAAGGTTTTTGCATTGATTTATACTAACTTATCTCACGAGTTCTTGTTGAGTTTTGTGTGGATGAAGTTTTTAAGATTTAGGGAAACTGTGATATAAAAGGAATTAAGGAGACACAAAAGCTCAAGCTTGGGGATGCCCAAGGCATCCCAAGTAAATAATCCAAGAAGTCTCAAGCATCTAAGCTTGGGGATGCCCCGGTAGGCATCCCACCTTTCTTCATAAACAATTATCGGTCAGCCTCGGTTGAGCCTAAGTTTTTGCTTCTTCACATGAGTTGTGCTATTCTTGGAATGTCATTTTATTTTGTTTTGCTTGCTGTTTTAATAAAATACTTAGATCTGAAACTTTTAAATAAGAGAGATATCTCACATAGCTACCTATTTACTTAACTACTCGCACGATCTTCACTTATATCTTTTTGGAGTAGTTTGTCATTTACTCTCGTGCTTCACTTATATCCTATGAGTAAATTGTTGAATAAATTGAATAGCATGAAGTTGAAATTATATGTTCATATCATGCCTAGTAGTAGCTTCACATTGGGTTTAGAAAGTGGAATCTTTTGAAGCTTGACAATCACAATATTGGTCATACAAGCAATTCATGAATGATTAGTATAAGGAAGAGAACTTTCACATACAAATATATTATCTTGGACATCTTCTATGATTGTTAATACCCATTAATTATTTTCAAACTTGAGCAAATTAGTTGAAGTTGGACAAGGAAGACAATATAATGAGTTATGGTTGTGTATATTTGCATAGAAGTTATATTGTCATGGATCCATCAACATGTAGTGTTTGCCTAGGATCTTTTGCTAGCCAAAAATTCGTACTAAGTAGAGATACTACTTGTGCATCCAAAAACCCTTAAACCCAGTTTCTTGCCATGAGTGTCCACCATACCTACATGTGGATTGAATAAGATCCCTCAAGTAAGTTGTCATCGGTGCATAAAGCAATAAAAATTGCTCCTAAATATGTTTGATCTATTATTGTAAGGGAAAATTGAGCGTTGTACGAACATGTGATGGGAAAGTAATAAAAGCGATGGACTGCATAATAAAGGTTGCTATCATAAGGGGAAATATAACATGACGTTCCTTTGCATTAAGAGTTTGGGCATCCAAAAATAAAAAGCGCATGACAACCTCCGCTTCCCTCTGCGAAGGGCCTATCTTTTAAATTTCAGCATTTACTTTTATGCAAGAGTCAATAGTATGCATTCTCATTTCAACCCCAACTATTCTCTAGTTGGCAAGCATCATGTGGTGGGGAAAGATCTAGGCACATAAGACCAGTCAAATATATTTGATCATGATTTATTATTGTTGACAATTATCTCTATGATAAATGAGTTGGGAGGTGAAACATTAAGCTCCTATCTTTCTCTGTGTTCGATGGATGCCATTTGTTCTAAGAATATGCTTTGAGTAGTAGCAATCATGGAAGACTATATGATGACTGAGTATGTGGAGCTCTTACTTAGACTCTATTGAATAAGTTGAATTGCAATTGTTTGGTGACTAAGAATATAGGTTGTTGAGTTTCAAGAGAATTCATTGTTTGAACCTTAACATGTGAATTGATTGCTACTTTGTCATGATGAGTTTTATGAGAAAGATTTTCTGTTATGATGCTAGGAAAAGTGATTGAAATTATCATTGATCAAACTTGTGCACTTTGCTAGCATTCACACTTCATAAATTATTTCTTTTATCATTTACCTACTCGAGGACGAGTAGGAATTAAGCTTGGGGATGCTGATACGTCTCCAACGTATCTATAATTTATGAAGTATTCATGCCAGGTTTACAACAATTTTATATGGTTTTGGTATGATTTGCATGGAACTAACCCGGATTGATGTTGTTTTCAGCACAACTACCGTGGTGTTGTTTTTTGTGCAGAAATGAAAGTTCTCCAAATGAACTGAAACTTTTTGACGATTTTTTTTTAACAAAAGAGACCCCCGAAGCTTCGTGGAAGGACCAGAAAATGAAGGAGTAGGGCACAAGACACCGGGGCGCGCCTGGGCCCTTGCCCATGCCCCGGTGGGTTGTGCTCACCTCGAGGCCCATCTTAGCGTGAAACCAACGCCAAAAATTCCTATAAATAGAGAAACCATCAGGGGTAAACCTAGATCAGAATTTCCACTGCCGCAAGCCTCTGTAGCCACGAAAAACCAATCTAGACCCCGTTCCGGCACCCTGTCGGAGGGGGAAATCATCACCGGTGGCCATCTTCATCATCCCGGCGGCCACCATGATGAGGAGGGAGTAGTCCACCCTCGGGGCTGAGGGTTTGTACCAGTAGATATGTGTTTAATCTCTCTCTCTCGTGTTCTTGAGATGTCACGATCTTGATGTATCGCAGGCTTTGTTAATATAGTCGGATCATATGGTGTTTTCCCCTCTCTATCTTGTGATGAACTGAGTTTTCCCTTCGAGATTTTGTTTTATCGGATTGAATACTTTTATGGATTTGAGAGCACTTGATCTATGTCTTGGCACTCAACTCATGGATTCCCGAGGTGACATTGGGGTAATCTATGCATAGGGGTTGATGCACGTTTTCATCCTTGCTTCTCCGGTAGAAATCTTGGGGCACTCTTTGAGGTTCTTTGTGTTGGATCGAGTATTATGAATCTGAAATTGTTTGATGCGTATCGTATAATTAACTCATGGATACTTTTGGTGACATTGGAGTATCTAGGTGACATTAGAGTTGGTTGATGCGTATCATATGGTGTTATTTTAGTATGAACTCTTGGATAGATCGAACGGAAAGAATAACTTTGCGTTATTTTAGTACGAACTCTTGAATAGATCGAATGGAAAGCATAACTTTAAGGTGGTTTCGTACCCTACAAACAATTTCTTCTTATGTTCTCCGCTAGATAGGAACTTTGGAGTGATTCTTCATCGCACGTTGAGGGAAGGTTATATGATCCAATTATATTAGCATTGTTGAGAGATTGCACTAGCGAAAGTACGGACCCTAGGCCTCATTTTCAAGCATTGCAATACCGTTTGTGCTCCGTTTTACCAATTGGTACCTTGCTGTTTTTTTATTTTCAGATTACAAAAATATATTTCTACCATCCATATTACACTTTTATCACCATCTCTTTGACGAACTAGTGCACCTATACAATTTGCCATTGTATTGGGTGTGTTGGGGACACAAGAGACTTTTTATTATTTGGTTGCAGGGTTGTTTGAGAGAGACCATATTCATCCTACGCCTCCCACGGATTGAAAAACCTTAGGTCATCCACTTGAGGGAAATTTGCTACTGTCCTACAAAACTCTGCGCTTGGAGGCCCAACACGAGTCTACAAGAACAAGTTGTGTAGTAGACATCAGTCGGCGCAGGCGGCGCCGTCGCCACCTCGCCCACGGCCGAAGTAGGAACGGGAGGTACCGGGGAAGGACAGCATCAGCAACATCCCAACGGCCATGCTCCACGAGGTACGAATGGAGGGATCATTCCGCCTGAACCCCTTCTCCTCGCCAATGGGCACAGCCGCAGTGATGCTGCTCGTTCTGGGGTGAATCGCAACCCTCCGGCCGCCCCCGCTGCGGGCGCGACCGCAAGGCACGCGCCACCCCCGAGGCGGGCTGACCCAGCTACTGTGCCCAACGGAGCCGCTGGCCCTCAGGCGCCTCCGCCGCATCACCATGCCGTCCAAACGGCTGGTTCGCAGCAGCAAGGGCGCGGCAGGGTCGCCACCGGCAACGTCAGGAGCCGAGCGACACTATGATCTACATCGTCATCACCTATGCCAAGCACTGCCTCAGAGGCCATGGCGCGAGCCCAACTGCTGTTGAGATTTCCACCAGCGGCAGACCAGATGGATGAGTGGCGAGCCACCATCCAAAGTCTGATTGGTTTTGCCGAGGCGGAAGGATCATAGCGGGCCGGACCGCCACGGCCTTCCCAGGCAGCAACGACGGCTCGTGCGGCTGGTCGTGCGGGAGGGGCCACCCTCACGGTGCAATCCCCACCACAGCAAGCCGCCCGAGAGCCACAAAACCAAGCACCCGATGACGTCTCGATGGCCTCGTCAGACCCTCGAGCGCGTCAAGGCCGATAGCGTGCCTCAGAGGGCAGGCGAAGGGAACGCATGCGCATCATCGACGAGCGGCGCCGTGACAACCCCGCCGGTCCAATGGGTGTGATGGCCCTGACGTCGACGAGCCCGTGCTCGGAGTTAGCGGGTGCCTGCCTTTCGAGGTTGGGTGCCCTACCTTCACCTGTGAGCTGCGGCAAATCCGTTGGCCGTCCACTCGCACGTTCAAGCCAGAGATACCCGAGAAGTATGATGGGAGACTAAACCCGGCAGAGTTCTTGAGCATCTACACCATCGCCATTGAAGCTGTCGGGGGTAGAGATGAGAAGGTGTTCGCCAACTACTTCCCTTTGGCCCTCAAGTCAAATGTGAGGTCTTGGCTGATGCACCTGCCGGAGAACTCCATTTCGACCTGGGCTGACCTGTGCCACGAGTTCATTGGTGCCTTCACAGGCGGCCAATAGGAACTAGGGCGGCCCAGTGACTTGCAGCTTCTCCAGCAGAAAGAGGGAGAAACTCTACAGAAGTGCTTGCAGAGATTCAGCCGAGTCCACAAAAATATCCCAGATATCCACCCAGCCGCCATGATAGCTGCCTTCCAATCCAACGTGCGCAACCGCAGGATACGTTCTAAGATGAACGTTCGGTTACCCAAGACTGTGAAGGAGCTCTACACTTTGGTGGACAAATGTGCTCGGGTGGAGGAGGGGAGGAAACTTCCTGGAGAGGAAGATTGCGTCAACATCGACTCAGAAGATGATGACGAGGCCATCAGTAAGAAGAAGAAGAACAAGAAGCACAACAACAAGCGCAAGGATAAGACAGTGATGACTGTTGAGGGGTCAGGCACGCCTAGTACCGGCAAGAAGGCCAAGGCTGAAGCCCCCGGCAAGGAGGCTACCGCATGCGCTGACTGCCGGGAGGCGGCGGCTGCCGAGAAAGCTGGGAAAAGTGATGGGCCGTACTGTAAAATTCATCGGACCAAGGGCCATGATCTCCAGGAGTGTCATCAGGTTGAGCAGCTCGTCAAGAAGCAGAAGGCTGAGTATGAGAAGCGTGATAAGGAAAAAGGTCAGAATGGCGCTGGCGGGAAGGGCCGGCGTGGTGAAGCAAATCGCCCCGGCAAGGCTCCTCGGAACCAAGGGAAACCCACCAAAGGCCGAGAGAAGGAGGATTGCAGTAATGAGAGTGATGGAGGGAATGAAGAGGAAACCAGCGAGCAGGAATTCCAGAAGGCCACTAACACCCTGCGCATTCACGGGGGTGCATCTTTGCACTCCTCTCACTTCCAACTTAAACAGTGGGCGCGTGAAGTCAATGCCGTGGAGCCAGCGGCAGATTCTCGGAAGCCGCTCAAGTGGTCACGCACGCCCATCATCTTTGATGAAGAGGACCACCCCGACCGCATTACTGTGGTAGGGTGCTTGCTGTTGTTGGTCTCACCAACAATTCACAACGTCAAGGTCACAAAGATGCTGGTTGACGGCGGGGCTGGGTTGAATCTAATTTCCCCAAAGGTTATCAGCAAACTCCAGATAGCAGAGGAAGAACTTAAGGCCACAGGCACGCTTCAAGGAGTCAATCCCGGCAGGAGCCGTCCTAAGGGAAAGGTAACATTGCCAGTGACATTTGGAGGAGAGTTGAACTACAGGACTGAGAAAGTTGTGTTTGATGTGGTTGACCTCCCCCTGCCGTACAACGGGATCCTTGGGCGCCCGGCCCTGGCCAAATTCATGGCAGCATCCCACTATGCCTACAACACCTTGAAGATGCCAGGGCCGATGGGCGTCATTTCTGTTCCGTCGGACAAGAAAGATGCAATTATTTGCGTGGATAAGATGTACCGGGACACGGTCGCGGCAGAGGTCGCGGAAGCCACAGTTCCCGCCAAGGAAAAGCATAGCAGAGGCACTGGCAAGGAATCCGCGAAGCGTACCTCTGCGGAATGTGCCGCTCCCGTTGATGACATGCCAGAGAGTTCCAATAGCAAGAGATCCAAGGCTGCTCCACCCCAAGTGAAAAAGGTCACGGCAGGGCTAGCTCGCACTGATGGTACTTTCACTATCAGCGCCACCCTTGATGACAAATAGGAAAGCGCGCTCGTTGCCTTCCTGTGAGCGAATATCGATGTGTTTGCCTGGCAACCATCTGATATCCCCGGTGTGTTGGAAATATGCCCTAGAGGTAATAATAAAATGGTTATTATTATATTTCCTTGTTCATGATAATTGTCTATTGTTCATGCTATAATTGTATTAACCGGAAACCGTAATACATGTGTGAATACATAGATCACAATATGTCCCTAGTGAGCCTCTAGTTGACTAGCTCGTTGATCAATGGATGGTTGTGGTTTCCTGACGATGGACATTGGATGTCGTAGATAACAGGATCACATCATTAGGAGAATGATGTGATGGACAAGACCCAATCCTAAGCATAGCACAAGATCGTGTAGTTCGTTTGCTAAAGCTTTTCTAATGTCAAGTATCATTTCCTTAGACCATGAGATTGTGCAACTCCCGGATACCGTAGGAATGCTTTGGGTGTATCAAACGTCACAACGTAACTGGGTGACTATAAAGGTGCACTACAGGTATCTCCGAAAGTGTCTGTTGGGTTGGCACGGATCGAGACTGGGATTTGTCACTCCGTATGACGGAGAGGTATCTCTGGGCCCACTCGGTAATGCATCATCGTAATGAGCTCAACGTGACTAAGGAGTTAGCCACGGGATCATGCGTTACGGAACAAGTAAAGAGACTTGCCAGTAACAACATTGAACGAGGTATTTGGATACCGACGATCGAATCTCGGGCAAGTAACATACCGATGGACAAAGGGAATTGTATACGGGATTGATTGAATCCCCGACATCGTGGTTCATCCGATGAGATCATCGTGGAACATGTGGGAGCCAACATGGGTATCCAGATCCCGCTGTTGGTTATTGACCGGAGAGATGTCTCGGTCATGTCTGCATGGTTCCCGAACCCATAGGGTCTACACACTTAAGGTTCGGTGACGCTAGAGTTGTTATGGGAAATTGTATGTGGTTACCGAATGTTGTTCGGAGTCCCAGATGAGATCCCAGACGTCACGAGGAGTTCCAGAATGGTTCGGAGGTGAAGATTTATATATGGGAAGTCCAGTTTCAGTCACCGGAATGGTTTCGGGGGTTATCGGTATTGTACCGGGACCACAGAAAGGTGTCCGGGGGTCCACCGGGTGGGGCCACCTGCCCCGGAGGGCCTAGTGGGCCGAATATGGGTGGGGAACAGCCCTTTAATGGGCTGGTGTGCCCCCGCCAAGGGACCAAGGCGCCTAGGGTTTGAAACCCTAGGGGAGGGGGAGCCTCCCACCTTGCTTGGGGGGCAAGTCTCCCCCTCCTGGCCGCCGCCCCCCCCTCTAGATGCATCTAGGGGGGCCGGCCCCCTCTCCCCTTCACCCTATAAATAGAGGGGGGTGGCAGGGCAGCCACAACCCTTCTCTGGCGCAGCCCTCCCTCCTCCTACACCTCCTCCTCCTCCGTAGTGCTTGGCGAAGCCCTGCCGGAGAACCACGAGCTCCACCACCACGTCGTCATGCTGCTGGAGTTCTCCCTCAACTTCTCCTCTCCCCTTGCGGGATTAACAAGGAGGAGACGTCCCCGGGCTGTATGTGTGTTGAACGCGGAGGCGCCGTCCGTTCGGCGCTTGGATCGGATCTTCTGTGATTTGGATCGCCGCGAGTACCACTCCATCAACCGCGTTCTTGTAACGCTTCCACTTAGCGATCTTCAAGGGTATGAAGATGCACTCCCTCTCTCTCGTTGCTAGCATCTCCTAGATTGATCTTGGTGACACGTAGGAATTTTTTTGAATTATTACTACGTTACCCAACAGTGGCATCATGAGCTAGGTCTATGCGTAGATTCTGTGCACGAGTAGAACACAAGTAGTTGTGGGCGATGATTTGTTCAATCTGCTTACCGTTACTAGTCCTATCTTGATTCGGCGGCATTGTGGGATGAAGCGGCCCGGACCGACCTAACACGTACGCTTACGTGAGACAGGTTCCACCGACTGACATGCACTTGTTGCATAAGGTGGCTAGCGGGTGTCTGTCTCTCCCACTTTAGTCGGATCGGATTCGATGAAGAGGATTCTTATGAAGGGTAAATAGCAATTGGCATATCACCGTTGTGGCTTTTGCGTAGGTAAGAAACGTTCTTGCTAGAAACCCATAGCAGCCACGTAAACATGCAACAACAATTAGAGGACGTCTAACTTGTTTTTGCAGGGTATGCTATGTGATGTTATATGTCCAAAAAGGATGTGATGAATTATATATGTGATGTATGAGATTGATCATGTTCTTGTAATAGGAATCACGACTTGCATGTCGATGAATATGACAACCAGCAGGAGCCATAGGAGTTGTCTTAATTTATTGTATGACCTGCGAGTCAATATAAGCGCCATGTAATTACTTTACTTTATTGCTAACCGTTAGCGATAGTAGTAGAAGTAATAGTTGGCGAGACAACTTCATGAAGACACGATGATGTAGATCTTGATGATGGAGATCATGGTGTCATGCCGGTGACGATGGTGATCATGCCGCGCCTCGAAGATGGAGATCAAAAGCGCAAGATGATGTTGGCCATATCATGTCACTTTATGATTTGCATGTGATGTTTGTCACGTTTACATCTTATTTGCTTAGAACGACGGTAGCATAAATAAGATGATCCCTCACTAAAATTTCAAGACATGTGTTCCCCCTAACTGTGCACCGTTGCGAAGGTTCGTTGTTTCGAAGCACCACGTGATGATCGGGTGTGATAGATTCTAACGTTCGCATACAACGGGTGTAAGCCAGATTTACACATGCGAAACACTTAGGTTGACTTGACGAGCCTAGCATGTACAGACATGGCCTCGGAACACGAGAGACCGAAAGGTCGAACATGAGTCGTATGGTAGATGCGATCAACAAGGAGATGTTCACCGTTGATGACTAGTCCGTCTCACGTGATGATCGGACACGGCCTAGTCGATTCGGATCATGTATCACTTAGATGACTAGAGGGATGTCTATCTGAGTGGGAGTTCATTAAATAATTTGATTAGTTGAACTCATTATCATGAACATAGTCTAAAATTGTCTTTGCAAATTTATGTTGTAGATCAATAGCTCACGATGTAGCTCCCTGTGTTAATACGTTCCTAGAGAAATACTAAGTTGAAAGGTTTTGTAAGCAATTATGCGGACTAGAGCCGTAGTATGAGGATTGTCCTCACTACTGCACAGAAGGCTGATGTCCTTGATGCACCGCTAGGTGTGCCAACCCCTCTAGCGTGGTCCGTCGATGTTGTGAACATCTGGCAGCCACATTCTGATGACTACTTGATAGTTTAGTGCGCCATGCTTTACAGCTTAGAATCGGGGCTCCAAAGGCGTTTCGAACGCCATGGAACATATGAGATGTTCCAAGAGTTGAAATTGGTATTTTAGGCTCATGCCCGTGTTGAGAGGTATGAGACCTCTGACAAGTTCTTTGCCTACAAGATGGAGGAGAATAGCTCAGTCAGTGAGCATGTGCTCAGAATGTCTGGGTGCTATAATCGCTTGAATCGAGTGGGAGTTAATCTTCCAGATAAGATACTGATTGACAGAGTTCTCCAGACACTATCACCAAGCTACTAGAGCTTCGTGATGAACTATAACATGCAAGGGATGGAGATGATCCCGGAGCAGTTCGCGGTAGGCCGCGGAGGTAGAAATCAAGTAGGAGCATCAAGTGTTGATGGTTAACAAGACCACTGGTTTCAAGAAGGGCAAGGGCAAGAAGGGAAACTTCATGAATGGCAAGCCAGTTGCCGCTCTAGTGAAGAAACCCAAGGTTGAACCTAAACCCGAGACTAAGTGCTTCTATTGTAAGGGGAACGGTCACTGGTAGTGGAACTACCCCAATAGATAAGAAGGCTGGCAACTTCAACAATAGTATATTTGATATACGTGTTATTGATGTGTACCTTACTAGTACTCCTAGTAGCACATGGGTATTAGATACTGGTTCAGTTGCTAATATTGGTAACTCGAAACAAAAGCTACGGAATAAACGGAGACTAGCTAAGGGTGAGGTGACGATGTGTGTTGGAAGTGTTTCCAAGGTTGATGTGATCACCATCGCACGCTCCCTCTACCTTCGGGATTAGTGTTGAACCTAGATAAATGTTATTTGGTGTCTGCGTTGAGCATGAACATGATTAGATCGTGTTTACTGCAATATGATTGTTCATTTAAATCAGAGAATAATGGTTATTCTATTTACATGAATAATACCTTCTATGGTCATGCACCCAAGGTGAATGGTTTATTGAATCTCGATCGTAGTGATACACATGTTCATAACATTGAGGCCAAAAGATGTAGAGTTGATAATGATAATACCACTTTCTTGTGGCGCTGCCGCTTAGGTCATGTTGGTGTAAAGCGCATGAAGAAACTCCATGCTGATGGACTTTTGGAGTCACTTGATTTTGAATCACTTGACACATGTGAACCATGCCTCGTGGGCAAGATGACTAAAACCCCGTTTTCCGGAACAATGGAACGGGCAATTGACTTGTTGGAAATCATACATACTGATGTGTGCGGCCCGATGAGTGTTGACGCGCGCGGTGGATATCGTTACTTTCTCACCTTCACCAATGATTTGAGTAGATATGGGTATATTTACTTGATGAAGCATAAGTCTGAAATGTCTAAAAAGTTCAAGCAATTTCAGAGTGAAGTTGAGAATCATCGTAACAAGAAGATCATATTCCTACGATATGATCGAAAGGGGGAGTATCTGAGTTATGAGTTTGGCAATCACTTAAGACAATGTGGAATTGTTTCACAACTGACGCCGCCTGGAACACCATAGTGTAATGGTGTGTACGAACTTTGTAATCGTACCTTATTGGATATGGTGCGTTCTATGATGTCTCTTGCCGATATATCACTATCGTTTTGGGGTTATGCATTAGAGACAACTACATTCACTTTAAATAGGGCACCATCTAAATCCGTTGAGACGACACCGTATGAATTATGGTTTGGCAAGAAACCTAAGTTGTCGTTTCTTAAGGTTTGGGGCTGCGACGCTTATGTGAAAAGGCTTCAGCCTAATAAGCTCAAAACCAAAGCGGACAAATGCACCTTCATAGGATACCCAAAGGAGACGATTGGGTATGCCTTCTATCTCAGATCTGAGGGCAAAGTGTTTGTCACTAAGAACGGGTCCTTTCTCGAGAAAGAGTTTCTCTCAAAAGAATTGAGTGGGAGGAAGATAGAACTTGATGAGGTTGTTGAACCTTTACTTCAACTAGTGAGTAGTGAAGCACAGAAAGATGTTTCTATGACACCTACGTCAGTTGAAGAGGAAGCTAATGATATTGATCATGAAGATTCGGATCAAGTTACTATCGAACCTCGTAGATCGACAAGGATACGTACTACTCCTGAGTGGTACGGTAACCCTGTCTTAAAGGTCATGTTGTTGGACAACGATGAACCTACGAGCTATGGAGAAGCGATGGTGGGCCCGGATTCCAACGAATGGCTAGGAGCCATGAAATCTGAGATAGGATCCATGTAGAAGAACAAAGTATGGACTTTGGTGGACTTGCCCGATGCTCGGCAAGCCATTGAGAATAAATGGATCTTTAAGAAGAAGACAGACGCTGATGGTAATGTCACCATTTACGAAGCTCGACTTGTCTCAAAAAAGTTCCCGACAAGTTCAAGGAGTTGACTGTGATGAGACTCTCTCAATCATAGCGATGCTAAAGTCTGTTAGAATTATGTTAGTAGTTGCTGCATTTTCAGATTACGAAATCTGGGAAATGGATGTCAAAACAAAGTTTCCTTGACGGTTTCCGTGAGGAAAGGTTGTATGTGATACAACCAAAAGGTTTTGTCGATCCTAAGGATGCTAAAAGGTATGCAAGCTCCAGCGATCCTTCTATGGACTGGAGCAAGCATCTCGGAGTTGGAACTTGGAATATACGCTTTGATGAGGTGATCAAAGCTTTTGGGTTTATACAAAGTTTCCAAGAAACTTGTATTTACAAGAAAGTGAGTGGGAGCACTATAACATTTCTGATAAGTATATGTGGATGACACATTGTTGATCGGAAATGATATAGAATTTCTGGAAAGCATAAAGGGTTGTTTGAAAGGAGTTTTTCAAAGGAAGACCTGGGTAAAATTGCTTACATATTGGGCGACAAGATCTATAGAGATAGATCAAGACACTTGATAAGACTTTCACAGAGCACATACCTTGACATGATTTTGAAGGAGTTCAAAATGGATCAGTCAAAGAAGGAGTTCTTGCCTGAGTTGTAAGGTGTGAAGTGGAGTAAGACTTAAAGCTCGACCATGGCAGAAGAAAGAAAAAGGACGAAGGTCGTCCCCTATGCCTCAGCCATAGGCTCTATACGGTATGCCATGCTGTGTACCGCATCTGATGTGTGCCTTGCCACGTGTCTGGCAAGGGGATACAAGAGTGATCCAGGAGTGGATCACTGGACAGCGGTCAAAATTATCCTTAGAGGAATAAGGAAATGTTTCTCGGTTATGGAGGTGATAAAGAGTTTGACGTAAAGGGTTACGTCGATGCAAGCTTTAACACCAATCCGGATAACTCTGAGTAGCAAACTGGATACGTATAGTGGAGCAGCCATTTGGAATAGCTCCAAGTGGAGCATGGTAGTAGCATCTACAATATGACATAAAGATTTGCGAAGTACACGCGGATCTGAATGTTGCAGACCCGTTGACTATAACCTCTCTCACAAGGGAAATGATAAAACCCTAGAACTCTTTGGGTGTAAATCACATGGTGATGTGAACTAGATTATTGACTCTAGTGCAAGTGGGAGACTGTTGGAAATATGCCCTAGAGGCAATAATAAAATGGTTATTATTATATTTCCTTGTTCATGATAATTTTCTATTGTTCATGCTATAATTGTATTAACCGGAAACCGTAATACATGTGTGAATACATAGATCACAATATGTCCCTAGTGAGCCTCTAGTTGACTAGCTCGTTGATCAATGGATGGTTGTGGTTTCCTGACCATGGACATTGGATGTCGTTGATAACGGGCTCACATCATTAGGAGAATGATGTGATGGACAAGACCCAGTCCTAAGCATAGCACAAGATCGTGTAGCTCGTTTGCTAAAGCTTTTCTAATGTCAAGTATCATTTCCTTAGACCATGAGATTGTGCAACTCCCGGATACCGTAGGAATGCTTTGGGTGTATCAAATGTCACAACGTAACTGGGTGACTATAAAGGTGCACTACAGGTATCTCTGAAAGTGTCTGTTGGGTTGGCACGAATCGAGACTGGGATTTGTCACTCGGTATGACGGAGAGGTATCTCTGGGCCCACTCGGTAATGCATCATCATAATGAGCTCAATGTGACTAAGGAGTTAGCCATGGGATCATGCATTACGGAACGAGTAAAGAGACTTGCCAGTAACGAGATTGAACGAGGTATGGGGATACCGACGATCAAATCTCGGGCAAGTAACATACCGATGGACAAAGGGAATTGTATACGGGATTGATTGAATCCCCGACATCGTGGTTCATACGATGAGATCATCATGGAACATGTGGGAGCCAACATGGGTATCCAGATCCCGCTATTGGTTATTGACCGGAGAGATGTCTCGGTCATGTCTGCATGGTTCTCGAACCCGTAGGGTCTACACACTTAAGGTTCGGTGACGCTAGAGTTGTTATGGGAAATTGTATGTGGTTACCGAATGTTGTTCGGAGTCCCAGATGAGATCCTGGACGTCATGAGGAGTTCCGGAATGGTCTGGAGGTGAAGATTTATATATGGGAAGTCTAGTTTCAGTCACCGGAATGGTTTCGGGGGTTATCGGTATTGTACCGGGACCACCGAAAGGTGTCCGGGGGTCCACCGGGTGGGGCCACCTGCCCCGGAGGGCCTAGTGGGCTGAATATGGGTGGGGACCAGCACCTTAGTGGGCTGGTGCGCCCCCCCCCCCCCCTAGGGCCCAAGGCGCCTAGGGTTTGAAACCCTAGGGGAGGGGGAGCCTCCCACCTTGCTTGGGGGGCAAGTCTCCCCCTCCTGGCCGCCGCCCCCCCCCCTCTAGATGCATCTAGGGGGCCGGCCCCCTCTCCCCTTCACCCTATAAATAGAGTGGGGGTGGGAGGGCAGCCACACTCCTTCTCTGGCGTAGCCCTCCCTCCTCCTACACCTCCTCCTCCTCCGTAGTGCTTGGCGAAGCCCTGCCGGAGAACCACGAGCTCCACCACCACGCCGTCGTGCTGCTAGAGTTCTCCCTCAACTTCTCCTCTCCCCTTGCTGGATCAAGAAGGAGGAGACGTCCCCGGGCTATACGTGTGTTGAACGCGGAGGCGCCATCTGTTCGGCGCTTGGCTCGGATCTTCCGCGATTTTGATCACCGCGAGTACGACTCCATCAACCGCGTTCTTGTAACG
This sequence comes from Thinopyrum elongatum, assembly GCA_011799875.1. Classification (NCBI taxonomy): domain Eukaryota; kingdom Viridiplantae; phylum Streptophyta; class Magnoliopsida; order Poales; family Poaceae; genus Thinopyrum; species Thinopyrum elongatum. The sequence continues at coordinate 453,532,725 of CM022300.1, read as the reverse complement.
CTTCCGCTTAGCGATCTTCAAGGGTATGAAGATGCACTCCCTCTCTCTAGTTGCTAGCATCTCCTAGAATGATCTTGGTGACACGTAGGAATTTTTTTGAATTATTACTACATTACCCAACACGGTGTTCCTAGGGAGGTAATCGAGCACCACCTTGCTGTTTGCCCACATGCCCGGCCCGTCAAGCAGAAGGTTCGGAAGCAGACCTTGGAGCGGCAGCAGTTTATTGCCGAGGAAATCAAGAAACTTGAAGTAGTTGGTTTGGTGAGAGGAGTACTGCATCCAACATGGTTAGCAAACCCAGTGGTTGTGCGCAAGGCTAATGGAAAATGGAGGCTTTGCATAGATTTCACAGATCTGAACAAGGCGTGCCCAAAGGACCCATTTCCTTTGCCGCGCATCGACCAGATCATGGATTCTACTTCAGGATGTGAGTTGCTCTCTTTTCTGGATGCATACTCTAGATACCATCAGATTTTTATGTCCAAGGAAGATGAACAAAAGACCTCATTCATCACCCCATGCGGCACATACTGCTTTGTCCGCATGCCTTTCGGGTTGAAGAGTGCCGGGTCCACTTTTGCAAGAGCAGTCCAGATTGGCTTTGAACCACAGTTGCACAGGAACATTGAAGCCTATATGGATGATATTGTGGTCAAGACCAAGGACAGATCAACCCTCATCCAGGATTTAGAAGAGACATTTGCTAATCTGCGCAAGATCAACTTGAAACTGAATCCGGAGAAGTGCGTGTTTGGCGTTCCCTCCGGCAAGCTACTTGGTTTCTTTGTGTCCCACCGTGGGATAGAGGCCAACCTCGATAAGATCAAGGCTATTGAGCAGATATAGGCACCCAAGACAGTTAAGGATGTGAGGTGTTTCACAGGATGCGTTGTTGCGCTTAGCAGATTCATATCCAAGTCTGCCGAGCGTGCCTTGCCGTTCTTCAAGATTTTGAAGAGGGCAGGACCCATGAAGTGGACCCCGGAAGCAGATGCAGCGCTGTAGGATTTGAAGGCCTACTTGTCTTCTGTGCCTACTTTGGTCGCTCCCAAACCACAAGAGCCGTTGCTGCTATATCTGGCAGCAACTAATCAGGTGGTTAGTGCGGACCTAGTAGCGCAGCGGGAAGTAGAAGAAGCAGCCACCTCAGCAAGTGTCCCGCCCAGGGAAGAGAAAGAGAGCGGCCCGGCAAGGCCAGATACGGATCAGGACAAAGATGAGCACGGCAGCAGAAACAACCCCAAGGACACGCAAGGATGAAGGTGGTGCAGCGCCCAGTATACTTCGTCAGCTCACTGTTGCAGGGGGCTAGATCCAGGTATTCTGGCGTGCAAAAATTGATCTTTGGCCTTGTCATGGCCTCAAGGAAACTGTGCCACTACCTCCGAGCCCATGAGATCACGGTTGTCACCCGCTTCCCGTTGCAAAGGATACTTCAAAACTCAGAGGCCACCGGCAGGATAGTGGAGTGGGCATTGGAGTTGTCCAGCTTTGGCCTGAAGTTTGAAAGCACATCAACAATCTAGAGCAGGCTGTTGGCGGAGTTTATTGCAGAATGATGCCAACCCCTGATGAAGAAGTACAGGAAACAGTTATCCCCAACAAGGAAGCACCCCAAGAATGGATCATGTATTTCGATGGTGCCTTCTCCCTACAAGGTGTACGGGCTGGCGTGCTTCTCGTGGCTCCCACTGGAGAGCACCTGAGGTACGTCGTCCAGATGCACTTTCCCCGGGAGGAGGCGACCAACAATACAGCAGAATATGAAGGGCTTCTTGCCGGGCTCAGGATTGCCACAGAGTTGGGAATCAAGAAGCTGATCATTCGAGGAGATTCACAACTGGTGGTGAGACAATTCAACAAGGATTACCAAAGCCCATTTATGGAGGCATATGTCGAGGAAGTGAGAAGATTGGAGGAGCGCTTTGACGGGTTGCAAACAGAGCACGTACCCCGTGCTAAAAACAACATTGCTGATCACCTGTCAAAGTGCGCTGCGCAGAAGCTTCCTGTGGAACCAGGAACTTTTGTTCTCCATCTTACTCAGCCCTCCGTATCCCCGACAACAATGGCCCGAAAGAGGAGGAAATTGGACTCTGGTAAGCCTCTCCCGGTAGAGCCTTTCGGGGCTCCCGGCAGGGACCCTGCCGGAAACAACTCCCCTTCGATTGCCGGGATGCACCCTCCTGCCGGGCCACTGGTCCCCATGGTCGAGGGATGCGCCCCCATGAATGAGGAGGTGCCGCTAGCCCTCGTTGCCGAGCCTCAGGCTCCAACTTGGGCAAGGCACATAGTCTGTTTCCTCCAAACCGGAGAACTTCCCGAAGAGCAAGAAGAAGCTGAAAGAGTAGCCCGGAGGGCCAGTATGTATTAGTTTGTCGATGACACACTATACAGAAGAAGGCCCAATGGTGTGAAATTGAAGTGCATTTGCCGGGAAGGAGGAAAGGAACTGTTGGCAAAGATACACAAAGGCATGTGCGGCTCCCACATTGGATCAAGGGCTTTTGCTGGGAAAGCATTCCGGCAAGGATTCTATTGGCCCACAGCCCTCCAAGATGTGGTTGAGCTCGTCACCAAGTGTGAAGCCTATCAGTTCCATTCCAAAAATATACATCTGCCTGCCCAAGCACTCCAGACAATGCCTTTGTCATGGCCGTTTTCAGTCTGGGGGCTCGATATCCTCGGCCCTTTCCCCCGAGCTGCCGGGGGCTTTGAATTCTTATTCGTTGCAATCGACAAGTTTACAAAGTGGCCGGAAGTAGATGCCGTGAGAAAGGTGACTGCTCAGTCAGCTATCAAGTTCTTGAAAGGATTGGTGTGCCGTTTCGGGGTCCCTGCACGGATCATCACCGACAACGGCACCCAGTTCACCAGCCGCGCCTTCATGCAATATGTTCATGCCCTCGGAAGCAAGATCTCATTTCCCTCTGTTGCACATCCCAGAAGCAATCGACAAGCTGAGAGGGCGAACGCTGAAGTGCTGCAAGGACTCAAGACAAGAACGTTTGATAAGCTGCGGAAGCACGGCAGGCCGTGGATCGATGAGCTGCCGGTGGTTCTTTGGTCCCTCAGAACGACACCAAACCGAGCTACCGGGCAGACTCCCTTCTCCCTAGTCTATGGGGCAGAAGCAGTTATCCCCACGGAACTCATTTACGGGTCACCTCGAGTGCTTGCCTGCGATGAAGTAGTGCAGGAACAACACATGCGTGATGACGCCGTGCTTCTGGAGAAGAACCGTCTCCGGGCTGCTACGCGTGCTGCACGCTATCAGCAAGCCCTGTGTTGCTATCATAGCCGCAGGGTTCATGCCCGGTGTTTTGAGGAAGGCGACCTTGTCCTTAGGCGCGTTCAGTCCGCCAAGGGTACAAACAAGCTGTTGCCAAAGTGGGAAGGCCCTTACCGGGTAGTACGAGTCACAGACCTGGCGCAGTCCGTCTGGAGATCGGAGATGGAATTCAATTGCAAAACTCATGGAATATTGAGCATCTCCGCAAGTTCTACCCATAAGGCGCGGCTGTCGGGCCCTGGCCGGCAGCCACCCTTTTGTACAGGCCTTGCCTCAGCTACATGTAACCCCTTGTACAAAGCCAGGCACAGACCCTGAGCAACAGAGAAATAAATGAAGCGCTGGGGCCCCCCGACAAGTTGCATTCATGCATAAGCATATCATAAGCATCACATGATCCATGTAGATAGGTTGCATGATCATGTAGATAGATTGCATCTGGCATCATCTTCATTTGCATAAACTGCAGGCTCCTACCGTGGACTTAGTCCTAGGAAGAGGATGCGAAGACAAGCCAGCACTGCGGCCTCCGGCAAGCCAAACAGATAAGTTCCGTCTCTTATCCATACATGTTCCGTGAGTAGGACTTGTGCATATGAAAACCTCGCCGCCTCGGAAACAAAGGTGCTCCCATCTACTGACACGAGCGCTGCTTCAGTCAGCATGGTCGTAGTTGCCTTTGGCTGAAAGGGGTTGGCGGGGGGCTAGTCTCTCCCAATGGGTTCTGCGCCCGGCAGGCTCATCCTCACGGCAGCAGTCCTATGGGGTACCGGCAAGGTAGCTTACCGGGATCTACTTGTTTACATGAAAGTATGGAGGCGTTTCACCTCTGCATGGATATCGTACATGCACAAGTGTCCGGCAAAGCTTATCTTTTTCATTAATATGCTGATCAACAGGTACAAATCTCACAGAACATAAACATGGATACTAGAGATTACATTATTTGAACTAAAATTTGGCGAGTACCTACAGATTTAAGATTAAAAAAAGATAAGTGCCCCGTGATCTCCTCTTTTTGTTTTCCCTCCACTAGGTATTGCGGTGGGAAGAGAAGACAGCTAAAAGAGAACCCAAGAAGGAGCCCACCCCCGATCCCATCATGGCCTGCCGGGCGCGGCCTGACAAGATCGGGAGTGGCGAGGCTGCGGAGGAGGGGCACAAAGAGCAGCTCGGCGGTGCCTTGGTCACCACCTCCAGGAAGCCCCATCTCGAGCATCGGAGGGATCAACCATGGACGCCCAGCTGGAAGACTGCTGGAGGAGGGGGAAGGCACCAAGGGAACATCCCTCCCCGGCTATCACCAGAAGAGGCTGGTGATGATGGTGCCGGGGAGGGAGGGGAAGAGCGGAAAGACGAGGCAGCAGGTCGCCAATACGAGACGAAGGCGTCGGTGCCATCGTACTCTGACCTGACGCCCTGCCTCCCGCCTCCCCCGTCTTCCCTCGATTTCTCTCCATCACCGTCGCTCCAGGAAGACGCCGGACCCCCAGCCCGGCACCTCCCCCGAAGAGACGGCGGGCGATTGCGACATACAGAACACTCGATGCGTGCTGCTCCCCACCTTGGCGGGCCGGAAGACGCCGCCGTCCATAGCAAGAATGCGGGATCCGCCGGAAGGAGCAGTGCTGGGATTACCAAGGACCCCATATACTGCATCCCAGGTAAGCATCAAGAGCCCCGGACACCTCGCCAACAGGGTGGCGACCCCCAGCGACGCGCGGCACCAGACCAGACTCACTCCCCAAGCATCAGCACGAGCATTTGACATCGTTAGCAAACTCCAAGCTAGGACCCGGGGCTTGACCCCAGGCTCTTCCTTTCAGCATACCCAGAAGAAGCAGAAGGCGGAGGAGGAGATAAATGTGGATAAATGCCTCCGTTCCTCCCCCGCTCCTCCTTTTATAGGCAAGCTGGGGCTGGGGGCTGATTCCCCGGCGAGTACCCGCCGTCCTCCTCCACCAATCCAAGAAGATTGGGCCCCTGCCTTGATGCTCTCCCGCACCACGCGCCTCCATTACCTACCCCACTCAATGCATGCGGCATACGTGGCTAAGGATAAGGGCACGGTGGTAAGAGTGAATTGGCAGTTATCCGCCTGTGGGTTAAAGTCATTCATGGGCCATTACAAGAATGGCCCCACCACAATTGGCGTTGCACGACGCGCGGGAAAACTGGAAACTGACCCGAGCTCAGGTTAATGAAGAAGCAAAGAAGATCTCAAAGGGCGAAGCTGCCCTTACATTTCTACCTGTGCACTGGTTAGGGCCTACCCCGACGACGCCCAGCGGCGTGTTCGTGCCAGGCCCGGGGGCTCCTGTCGGTGCAACAGACCCTGGGTCCATTGCACGGACTGTGCACAGGCCAGAGACAAGATTACAACATCAAGATCAAACCAAACAAGGAGGATCAATTCCTTTGAAGGATCCAAGTGCAAGTCGAGAAGGCCAAGGTGAGCCAGAGGAACAAGGCATCCCTAAGGGAAGGACCTACCTTGTCGGGCAGGCGAGCCCGGCAGGGTTGGGTTTTGCCCTGGAAGCAAGCTCCCAGATCGTCCCGGCAGGCCTGCCGGGGCTGGCGGAGGCAAGCCACTCCACCGCTCCACCTCACAAGCGACACAAGTCATTAATCAAAGTGGTGTCAAGCTCCAAGGTGACTAGGTGGCTGCTTTTTGCCACATGGCAGCCACTTCCTACAGCAAACACCTCCATATGACACCCGTCCTGATACGTGTCAAACGAGCAGGCGCGAAGCTGGCAAAACAGCCCGGCAGGACCTGCCGGGCGAGCTCTGATGTGACACTGAGCGGCGCATTTAATGCGCTCTGTCAGCCTGCAGAGTTAGATATGATAGCACTGTTAGCTATCAAATCAGTACAAAAAGACTGATTTGCCATTGTGGTAACCCCTTAATCTATAAAAGGAGGCCCATGGCGACCGTAGAAAGGGTTGGACCCTTGCATATTGATACGCTGGTAGCCACTCTCGCCCCCAGAGCGACCTTGCCGGGCGAGTGTGCTACGTCCACCACCATTATCCACCATCAATCCACCAAAGCAGGAGTAGGGTTTTATGCCTCACGGCGGCCCGAACCTGGGTAAAGACTGCCCGTGTGATCTCTGACATGCTGCGCGACGCTTCTCCGCTCTTTGTGCAACGTGCCCATCCCCCTGCCGAACCAAAAGGGGCTCATGGCCCCATAGGTGGCCGTGGTTTCCCACGACACACGGTCGGTGCCGGTGCGCTCTCCATGCTGTGCACGCCCACCATCAGCAATGTTGCGGTCACCAGGACCCTCATCGACGGTGGTGCTGGCCTCAACGTCCTCTTCGTGGAAGCCTTCGACCTGCTTCAAGTGCCCTACGACCAGCTCGCGCCAACCAAGCCCTTCTCGGGGGTGGTCGACGGCTCCACCACCCCCTTCGGGAATATACGCATCCCAGTCACCTTCGACATGCACTACAACTATCGCACCGAGCTCATCGACTTCAATGTCACCCACATCGGCCTCCCGTACAATGCCATCCTCGGGTATTCGGCCCTTGCCAAGTTCATGGCGGTGACGCACCCAGGCTACAACATCGTCAAGATGCCTGGAAGCAGCGGCATCATCACCATGGTGGGGGACACCAAGGATGCACTCCTTGCCCTCAAGCTCGCTTTCAATGCTGCGGCAGCCATGTGGCCAGGCGCTGGGGACACTCCAGAGATCCCGGAGGCCGCACCCGCAAAGAAGAAACAATTGTTCTCTCAAGACTGGGCCAAGACGAAGCAGGTGCCCGTCGACGACGGAGGTTCAGGCCCCAGGTTCACCATAGGTGCTGGCCTCCCCCCATATCAGGAAGAGGCGCTGGCCGGCTTCCTCCGTGCGAACAAGGATGTGTTTGCAAGGGAGGCGACGGACTTGGTCGGCATCCCACGGGATGTGATCGAACACCATTTGATGGTGTGTCCCAGTGCACGCCCGGTGAAGCAGAAGGCACGGTGGCAAACCCCAAGAGAAGCAATCGTTCATCGTCCAGGAGGTTCGCAAGCTGCAAGAAGCCGGCGTCATTCGGGATGTGCGGCACCCGGATTGGCTGGCCAACCCGGTCATCGTCCCCAAGAAGGACGGGAAGGAGCGCATGTGCGTCGACTTCACAAGTCTCAACAAGGCGTGTCCTCAGGACCCGTTCCCTCTTCCGCGCATCGATCAGATCATTGATTCCACCGCCGAGTGCGACCTGCTGTGCTTCCTGGACGCCTTCTCGGGCTACCACCAGATCAAGATGGCGGTGCAGGATGTCGAGAAGACAGCCTTCCTTTCCCCGTGCGGGGTGTACTGCTACACCTGCATGCCCTTTGGGCTGCGGAATGCCGGCGCGACCTTCCAGTGATTGATGCACATCTCTCTGGGCCGGCAGCTCGAGAGGAACGCCGAGGCGTACGTCAATGACATAGTCGTCAAGTCGCGGGAGGCAAGGACCCTTGTCGAAGACCTAGAAGAAATGTTCGCCAACATGCGCAAGGTAAACCTGCGGCTCAATCCGGAGAAATGCGTGTTCGGTGTCCTATCCGGCAAGTTGCTGGGTTTCCTGGTGTCGCACAGAGGGATCGAGGCTAACCTCGAGAAGGTCAAGGCAATAGAAAGGATGAGCCCGCCACAGACCCTCAAGGAGATGCAGAAGCTCGCGGGCTGCGTAACCTCGCTGGGGCGCTTCATCTCCAAGCTTGGCGAGCGCGCCCTCCCATTCTTCAAGCTGATGAAAAAGAAGGGCCCCTTCGAGTGGACTCCGGAGGCTGAGGCGGCTTTCCAAGACCTCAAGAGGTACCTCATGAGCCCGTCGGTGATGGTGGCGCCTCATCCTCTTGAGCCCTTGGTGCTTTACCTGGCCACCACGCCCCACGCGGCTAACGCAGCGCTTGTGGCGGTCATGGAGGAGCACGCAGGTGCGGGTGCGTAGTGTAGCGCCCCGCATACAGTCGCGCCATCGCCACCTCAGGATGTCACTCCTGAGGCCTCAACTACTCCATCAGACTGCAAGGCTCCCGAGGCCCCCTCGTCCCAAGCAGAGCAGGATGTCGTTGATGCCTCTTCCCTCGTCGAGCACCCAGTGTACTTCGTCAGCACGGTGCTGCGTGACGCGCGCGCACGCTACCCCACCGTAGAAGCTCCTGCTCGCGCTCCACGTCGCCTCCAGGAAACTGCGCCACTATTTCCAAGGCCACCCCATCAAGGTCGTCTCCGCGTACCCCCTGGAGAAGGTGCTCTATAGCCCCAATGCCGTGGGGAGGGTTGCCGAGTGGAACATCGAGCTGCAAGTGTTCCAGCTGGAGTTCAGCACCACCAGGGTCATCAACGGCGCGGCCCTCGCTGACTTCATGGTGGAATGGATGGATGCCCCTGACCGGGGGATGGGTGAAGACCGATCCCTCGCGCCCGGAGATGAGGCGCCCGAGGGCTGGGTCATGTACTTTGATGGTGCATTTGCGCAGTAGGGCGTGGGGGCTGGAGCCGTACTCATCTCGCCAACCCAGGATAAGCTATGTTACGCTGTGCAGCTCTGCTTTCAGCATGGCGAGAAGGTCTCCAACGACATCGCGGAATATGAGGGCCTGATCGCTGGCCTCAGGGCCGCAGCAGCCCACGGGGTCAAGCATCTCACCATCAAGGGTGACTCTTAGCTCCTCGTCAACTTCTCCAACAAGGAATACAAGCCTAGGGGCGAGCACATGGAGGCATACCTAGAAGAGGTACGCAAAATCAAAAAACGCTTCTCGGGCTTGGAATTGCAGCACCCGACCTCAGGAGCCCGCCTGCTCCTGGCGCTGGAACCTCAGGAGGGGTGCTGGACCGAAGAGTTCAAGCCGTACCTACTCCGCGACACCCTGCCGGAGAAGGAGGAAGATGCGGAACGCGTGGCCCGTCAGGCCACCGCTTATTGCTTACAAGACAGCGAGCTCTACCGAAGGCGCCCCAACGACGTCTCGCTATGATGCATATCCAAGGAGAAAGGGTGCAAATTGCTGGTTGACATCCACGGCGGGGATTGCAGGCACCATTCTTCATCACGCACCCTCGTGGGCAAGGTATTTCGCAGCGGGTTCTACTGGCCCACGACACTCAATGATGCCACCGAGCTGGTGCGATCCTGTGAGGGCTGCCAGTTCCATGCCAAACAGATCCACCAGCCCACCCAGGGCCTCCAGACCATCCCACTCTCGTGGTCATTCGCGGTCTGGGGGCTGGACATCCTGGGCCCGTTCCCCCGAGCAGCCGGGGGCTATCGCTACCTCTACGTCGCCATCGACAAATTCACCAAGTGAGCGGAGGTGGTGCATGTGCGCACCATTCTTGCTGGCTCGGCCGTTAAGTTCATCAAGGGCCTCGTGAGCCATTTCGGGGTCCCCAACCATATCATCACTGACAATGGCTCTCAGTTCACAAGCAATCTTTTCAGGACATATTATGCTAGCCTTGGAACGCAGGTATGCTACGCTTTAGTGGCACACCCACGGAGTCACGGCCAGGCCGAACGCGCCAACACGGAGGTCCTGAGGGGCCTCAAGATAAGGAGCTTCAAGAAGAAGCTTGAGGCCTGCGGCAGGGGTTGGCTCAGTGAGCTTCAGTCCGTGTTGTGGTCCATCCGCACCACCGCGACTAAGCCCACCAGTGAGACCCCGTTCTTCCTCGTCTACGGGGCTGAGGTGGTTCTCCCACATGAGGTCAAACATCGCTCCCCGCGGGTCTTGGCATTTGACGAGGCATGCCAGGACACCTCGTGGGGGACAGATCTCGTGCTCGGGGAGGAAGACCACCGCCAAGCCTCACTCCGTGCCGCGAGGTACCAGCAGGCGCTGCGGCAGTATCACTGCCGCAGTGTCCGCTCCAGGACCCTCAAGGTGGGTGACCTCGTTCTGAGGTGGGTGCTCTCCAGGGAGGGGCTTCACAAGCTCTTGCCTATGTGGGAGGGCCCGTTCAGGATCGCTTGTGTCTCTAGGCCTGGCGCCGCGTGCCTGGAGACGCGGGACGGGGTCCCCATCCAGAATGCCTGGAACATCCAGCACCTCCAAAAGTTCTACCCGTGACACTCTCACGTAATAATGAGTGGGGCTGTACATGCCCCAGAGTCTCCTGAGCGCCGCCCTGGGGCCTCACTGGGGCTCCCACCCATGCCCAAGTGGAATCCCCATGCTCCGCGCTGGCGGACGACACGGTCTTTCAACGACTATGCCCACGCCTAGTGGAAGCCCCATGCTCCGCGCTGGCAGGAAGACTAGAAGACTAGTGTAGGCGCCGAACGCTGCTGTTCTTTTGCTTGCTTTTGTAGCCGATTTGCCACTTCTTGGAATGAAATTCGAAGTTCTCGCATCTTTATTTGAAAGGGATGGGAATTTTTCTCCTTGCAGCTTTTGCTCTTTCGAGTCTTGCAGTTGCCCGTCACTCCTCTCCGCGCGTCTCGCGAGCGGGGGCTGGGCATGGTGTGTATGTCTGGGTCCACCCACAAACACACCTCGCCAAAGCCTTGGCGTCCTAATCCTCGCGTGACGCTCTTAAACGAGCCAACGAGCATGTATGCCCTCCCGAGTCCTCATCTCCTGGCCTCACCGGGCATCGTGACCCGGTGTACCAGTGACGATCGGTCCTCGCTCGGGGGCTCGCGTGGGGCGCGGTGCCCTGTGAGGCATCTCCGGAGGCCCCATATCCTCATGGCCCGCTAGAGACCTCGCGGCCACTAGGCGCCTCCTGGGGCCTGAGAACCTTTGGATCCTTAAGATTGAAATCCCCGGCAAGATCTCTCTGGAACGAGAGGCACGCAGGGGATCCAAGCTCCGGAGGAGCACGCCCTCGCGGTGCAGGAGTCTACCACAAGCACACCAAGCTAAGTTATCCTAATCGCAATCAACAAGAACCTGTCGATTGGTGGCAACACGAATGCTAAGATACGAAATAAAAACATTAACATAACGGCGCAAGTGCCATCGTCCATTACATGCCCCAGCAGGGCCTTGTACATTTCTTGATGCAGGGAAAAAGAAAAAAAAGCAAAAGCAGCCTCGCGACCATCGCGGCTCCTGAGGCCTGGCTCCAGCGACGCCTGCGCACAGTCAGAGTCCTCCTCCTGCTTCACCGGAGAGCGATGGCGAGGCGGCTCGTCGTCCTCCTGAGCAGGAGTGCGGCGACGTGGTGGCTTGCCACCTTCCCCGGTCCGGGAGCGGCGACGTGGTGGCTCGTCGTAGTCATCGTCGCTCGTGCTCTCCCCGGAGGAAGAGCTACCGCTGCTGGAGGTGTCGCGGCAGTCGCCAAGGGCGAGTTCACCGCTGAGGATGCCACCGCCCCTCCGGCCGTCGTCGTCGGAGGGATGGATGTCATCGTCGCCATCATCGCCCTCTGGACAGCACCCCAGACGCCTATCGTCCTCCCTGAAGATCCTGACGTAGAGGGTCGCCGCTCCGTCGTGCCTGAAGTGGAGGGTACATCTCCCCTGCAGGCCGCGCGCGCGGGCAAATGGCTGCCACCCACGGTTCAGGAACACATAGCCGGCGGGGGTGACCTCGACCTCCACCCACGAGGTCTTTCTGCAGAAGCCGTCGGCCTGTAGCAAGAGGCCGCCAGGCCCTCCGGCCGGCAGCGCACCCGCGAAGAAGCGTGGGAGCCGGAACCAGGTGCCTGCCAGCCTCTCCGCCCACACCACGAACTCTGAGGACGTGTCAGCCGAGTGGGATCGCGAGCGCGGTGGCCGGACGGCCGCCGCATGCTTCCCCCCTTGGTTGTGGCCGCCTTGGCCATGGTAGCTTCCGGTGCGGGAAGGAGCCTTTCGGCGACTGCTAGAGGCTGGGCCGACCTTCGAGGGAGTATGCCCATGCCCTCGGGGAGCCACAACCGGTGTCGTAGCGTACTTGCGGGGGTGGCCGCGGCCCCTCTTGGGCGGTGGCGAGCCTGGTCCCTCCTTGGGGGCCTTTCCTTTCTCGGCGGCGGAAAACCTCCTCACTGGCGCCATGGATGCCTCGGTGAGATGGTGGCGCGACGAAGAAGAAGAAGGAGCAAGCAGCAAGAAGATAAAGATGGGTTGGGGGCTCTGCCCCCCTTTCCCATTTATAGGCGGAGGAAGGCTAACCGGTGGCCTCTCACGTTCTAAGCAATGATGGCCCCGCTGCATCCACCGGGCAGTTGTCAAGTCAGGCAGTTGCCGAGGCGACGTGGGGACGCTGAGACGCCCATGTCCTGTCAAGCGCCACATGTCGGTATGCCCCACAGGTGGTTGGGGCCCGCGGTGCTTCGCCCTTGCCCTTTGGCTTCGCGTCGAAGCCAAGCCCGAGTGCGCCTTGGGCCCGGGGGCTACTGTCGGTGTTCTGGGTACCAGGGTACCCAGACTTGCCTGCCTGCGGCCCACGGCATGGCTCTACCAACGGCCTGGTACAGCCCATCTACAAGACTGCCAAGACAAGACCCTCGCGAAGGCCCTCTGGCCTCGCGAGGAGGACGACACCAAGACCTCTGGAGGGGGAGGCCTCCCCAGGCTGCCTCCCGAGGAGCGGAGATTTCTATGCAGGTACCAGCCTCATGAGGTTGCCATGACGCAAGCCATGACGACCAAGGCTAGGCGGGCGCCAACGGGCGCAGAAGAGGTAGTTTCTGTCGGCATTCTGGGAACCGGGGTACCCAGACTTGCCTGCCTGCGGCCCGCAGCGTGGCTTCATCAGCGGCCTGGTACGGCCCTTCTCCAGCATCAACAACATAAGACCCTCGCGAGGCGGACGACGCCAAGACCTCCGGAGGGAGCGGCTTCCCCAGGCTGGCTCCTGAGGAGCAGAGATTTCCATGCAAGCCCCACCTCGCAAGGTTCAGATGACGCAAGCCATGACGACCAAGGCCAGGCGGGCACCAGCAGGCGCAGTATAGTAGGTTTCCTTTTCGGTGCTAAGGAAGCAAGTGCAGATGCAGAGTCCCAAGGAATCAGCCAAAGGTTTCCATTCCCGTGCTACAAGACCAGGACGGCAGGATGGAGGTCATCGCCGAGCCCACCACGACGTCACGACCAGAAGCTTTGCAGGCGAAGACCACCTTTTGTCAGGATAAGATGTACTACTTGTATCCCTTCAAACTTGGCCGTTGTGGGATCCCTTCCCGCCTTCATTTTGGGGGAAGAGGACCGAGGCCACTATAAATATAGCTAGGTCACCACCATAGAGAGGATCTTGACCAGCTCACACCAGCACAAGAACACTCCTCCTGAGGTTGTTCTCCCTCTGTACTAGTTCATCCTCAACCCACCTCGAGGCCAATCCACCACAAAGCAGGAGTAGGGTTTTACACCGCAAGTTGGCCTGAACCTGGGTAAACTGCTGAGTCCCTTTCCTTTCCTGTTCATCGAGCTAAGCGATGAGATCGACGAGTCGGCATGCTGGGGAGATTAAGTTCTTCACATGCACCCCAGAGTTTGAACCTTTCTTGGGTCTGTGGAACCCTGAATCCGACATTTGGCGCACCAGGTAGGGGTGCATCGGAGCCACTCTTCCGCCAGCCGATTCGCCGCCGTTCCACTGTTCCCATGGCTAACGCTCCTCGAGTTCGTGCTGAGCGTCAGGCCACTCTCGCCGCCCGCATCGCGCAGACGGCACCGGCGAGCGCTGACGACCTCTCCATCACGCGCCCCGCGGTGTCGGCGCCTCACGCCGTCGCGGCCATCCTCGGTGGGTCGCAGGCGCCAGCTTCGGATCGACATGTCAAGCAGTTCTTTCGCCAAGTGGGTGTCACTCGCGCGCAGCGGGGAGCTCCTCCGGGCTGGGCGGCGCCTAAGGCCGACCTCACCTTCGACTCAGGGGACCACCCCAAGACCACGGTTGGCGCCAGCGCGCTCCCTATGCTCTGCACCCCCACCATCTGCAATGTGGCAGTCACCAGGACCCTCATCGATGGTGGCGCCGGCCTCAACGTCCTCTCCATGGAGGCGTTCGGCCTGCTTCACGTGCCCTACGGCCGGCTCCTCCCCACCAAGCCTTTCTCTGGGGTCGATGATGGCTCCACCTGCCCCCTAGGGCAGATCCGCCTCCCTGTCACCTTCGGCACGCGCGACAACTACTGCACCGAGCTCATCGACTTCGACATCGCCTACATCAGCCTCCCATACAACGCCATTCTCAGGTACCCGGCCCTGGCTAGGTTCATGGCGGCAACACATCCTGGCTACAACCTCATGAAGATGCTGGGAAGCAGCGGTGTCCTCACCGTGGCGGGGGACACCAAGGACGCGCTCTCGGCCCTCAAGCTCACCTACAAGGCCGCGGCGGCCGCGCGGCCGGTCTAGGATAAGGCTCCAGAGGGCCCGGGGGCTGCGCCAACAAAGAAGAAGCAATTATTCTCTCAAGACAAGGCTAAAACGAAGCAGGTGCCAGTCCATGAAGACGGAGTGGCCGGCCCTACCTTCACCATAGGCGCCGACCTCCCTCCGGACCAGGAGAAGGCACTGGTCAGCTTCCTCCGCGCGAACAAGGGCATTTTTGCGTGGAAAGCTACGGACCTGGTCGGGGTTCCGCGTGGGATAATATAGCACCACCTGAGGGTGTGCCCCAACGCACGCCCAGTGAAGCAGAAGGCACGACGGCAAGCCCCAGAGAAGCAATCGTACATCATCCAGGAAACCCACAAGCTGCAGGAAGCCGGCGTCATTCGGGAAGTGCGGCACCCAGATTGGCTCACGAACCCAGTTATCATCCCCAAGAAGGGTGGGAAGGAGTGCATGTGCGTCGATTTCACCAACCTCAACAAAGCCTGTCCTCAAGACCCTTTCCCTCTCCCGTGCATCAACCAGATTGTCGACTCCACCGCCGAGTGTGATTTACTTTGCTTCTTGGATGCCTTCTCGGGCTATCACCAAATCAAGATGGCGGTGCAGAATGTTGAGAAGACGGCTTTTCTGACCCCGTGCAGGGTGTACTGCTACACCTGCATGCTGTTCGGGCTGCGTAATGCAGGAGCAACCTTCCAACGGTTGATGCACATCGCCCTGGGGCAGCAGCTCGGGAGGAACGCTGAGGCATACATCGACGACATAGTGGTGAAATCTCGGGAGGCGAGAACCCTTATCGAAGATCTGGAAGAGACGTTCGCCAGCCTGCGCCAAGTGAACCTGTGGCTCAACCCGGAAAAATGTGTGTTTGGCATCCCATTCGGCAAGCTGCTGGGTTTCCTGGTGTCGCACCGAGGGATCGAGGCCAACCCGGAGAAGTTCAAGGCTATAGAAAGGATGAGTCCGTCCCAAACCCTCAAGGAGATGCAGAAGCTGGCGGGCTGCGTGACCTCGCTCGGGTGCTTCATCTCCAAGTTAGGAGAATGCGCCCTTCCCTTCTTCAAGCTGATGAAAAAGAAGGGCCCGTTCGAGTGGACTCCAGAGGCTGATGCGGCCTTTCAAGACCTCAAGAGGTACATCACCAGCCCACCGGTGATGGTGGCGCCGCGCCCCCTTGAACCCTTGGTGCTCTACCTGGCTGCCACCCCTCACTCTGCTAGCGCAGCGCTGGTGGCGGTCCGGGAGGAGCGCCCCATCAAGGGCTCACGGAGCAGCACCTCGTGCCTGGCCGACGCGCTGCGGCCTCAGGATGGCGCCCCTGAGGCCTCGGCCACCCCATCGGTCAGCCAAGCCCCTGAGGATGGCGCTCCGGAGGCCACGGCTGCTTCGACCAACGACCAAGCTCTTGAGGTCCCTCAGCCTCAGGAGGTGCAAGACCCCGCCAATGCCTCCGCCCTCGTCGAGCACCTAGTATACTTCGTCAGCACGGTGCTGCACGATGCTCGGGCGCGTTACCTCATGCCGCAGAAGCTTTTGCTCGCACTCCTCGTCGCCTCCCAAAAACTGCGTCACTACTTCCAAGGTCACTCCATCAAGGTTGTCTCAGCTTACCCCTTGGAGAGGGTGCTCCGGAGCCTGAATGCCGCGGGAAGGGTCGCCGAATGGAACATCGAACTGCAGGCATTCCAGTTAGAGTTCAGCACCACCAGGATAATCAAAGGTGCGGCACTCGCTGACTTTGTGGCAGAATGGATTGACGCCCCTGGCCGGGAAGTGGGTGAGGACTGTTCTCTCGCACCCAGAAATGAAGCGCCGGATGGTTGGGCCATGTACTTCGACGAAGCATTCGCGCGTCAGGGCGCGGGGGCTGGAGCCGTGCTCATCTCGCCCACACAAGACAAGCTCCACTATGCCGTGCAGCTCTGCTTCCAGCACGGCGAGAAGGTCTCCAACAACATCGCGGAATACGAGGGCCTAATCACCGGCCTCAAGGCTGCGGCAGCCCTAGGGATAAGGCGCCTCACCATCAGGGGCGACTCCCAGCTCCTCGTCAACTTCTCCAACAAGGCGTACAAGCCAAAGGACGAGCAAATGGAGGCATACCTCGAGGACGTACGCAAAATTGAGAAACGATTCTTGGGCTTGGAATTGCAGCACGTACCGCGTGGCACAAACAAGGAGGTGGACGACATTGCCAAGAGGCATCCTGACGTATACCTCAGGAGCCTCGCGTCTTCGAGGAGCGGCTTTTCTAGCCGTTGACGGCTCCACCTGCTGCAGCACTAGCACCGCTTCAGGAGGAGCTTCCCCAGGTGCCCCTCTCAGGCGCCCCAGCTTGTGGCCCGACCTCGGGAACCCGCCTGCTCCTCGCGCTCGAGCCTCAGGAGGGGTGCTGGACCGAGGAGTTCAAGATGTACCTGCTCCAAGGCACCTTGCCAGAGAAGGAGGAAAACGCAGAGCAAGTCGCCCGCCAGGCCACTGCGTACTGCATTCAGGATGGTGAGCTTTACCGGAAGCGACCGAACGATGTTTCTCTATGATGCATCTCCAAGGAGCAGGGATGTGAGCTGCTGGCCGACATACATGGCGGATACTGCAGGCATCACTCCTCATCACGCACGCTCGTCGGCAAGGCATTCCGCAGCGGATTCTACTGGCCCACAGCGCTCAATGATGCCACCGAGCTGGTAAGATCTTGTGAGGCCTGTCATTTTCATGCCAAGCAGATTCACCAGCCTGCCCAGGGACTCCAAACCATCCTGCTCTCATGGCCGTTCGCGGTTTGGCGGCTGGACATCCTGGGTCCATTCCCGGGGGCTACGGCTACCTCTATGTCGCCATCGACAAGTTCAGCAAGTGGGCGGAGGTGGAGGCCGTCAGCGCCATCCCGGCTGGCTCAGCCGTCAAGTTCATCAAGGGCCTCATGAGCCGCTTCGAGGTCCCTTACCGCATCATCACCGACAATTGCTCGCAGTTCACCAGCAACCTTTTCAAAACATATTGTGCTAACCTTGGAACGCAGATATGCTACGCTTCGGTGGCACACCCTCGGAGCAACGGCCAGGCTGAGTGCGCCAACGCAGAAGTCCTGAGAGGCCTCAAGGCAAGGACCTTCAAGAACAAGCTCGAGGCCTGCGGTAGGGGCTGGCTCGACGAGCTCCAGTCTGTGCTGTGGTCCAACCGCACCACCGCGACCAAGCCGACGGCGAGACCCCGTTCTTCCTCGTCTATAGAGCCGAGGTGGTCCTCCCTCACGAGGTTAGGCATCGCTCCACGCGGGTCTTGATGTTTGACGAGGCACGCCAGGACGCCTCGCGGGGGATGGACCATGTGCTGGGAGAGGAACGCTGCCACCAGGCCTCGCTCCGGGCAGCGAGGTACCAGCAGGCGCTGCAGCGGTACCACTGCCACAGCGTTCGCTCCAGGACGCTCGAGGTGGGTGATCTCGTCCTGAGGCGGGTGCTCTCCTGGGAAGGGCTGCATAAGCTCTCGCCCATGTGGGACGGCCCGTTCAGGATCGCCCGTATCTCCAGGCCTGGCGCTGCGCGCCTGGAGACGCAGGGCAGGATCCCCATCCAGAACGCCTAGAACATCCAGCACCTCCGGAAGTTCTACCCATGAAGCAAGGCCCTGCCCTGTGAAGGTCTCCGCTCGTGACACTCTCATGTAATAATGAGTTGGGGTTGTACATGCCCCGGAGTCTCCTGAGTGCCGCCCCTGGGCCTCACGGGAGCTCCCACCCATGTCCTAGTGGAGGCCCCATGCTCTGCGCTGGTGGGAAGACAAGAAGACTAGTCTAGGTGCCGGACGCGGCTTTTCTTTTGCTTGCTTTCTGTAGTTGGTTTTCGACTTCTTGAGTGAAATTTGGAGCTTTCGCGTCTTTCGTTTGCAAGAGTTGGAAAGTTTCTCTCTTCTTCTCTCTTCACAGTGTTCGCCTCTCCAACCTTGTCCCAGGAAGAGCAGCAGTTGCCCGTCGCTCCTCCTCGTGCACCCCGCGCGCGGGGGCTAGGTACGGTGTGTGTGCGCTCGGGCTCGCCCGCGACCACACCTCGCCTAAACCTTGCTGCCCCAGCTTCGGTGCCTTAATCCTCGCGTGACGCCCTCGAACGAGCTCACGGGCATGCGCACCATCTTAAGTCCATGCCTCCGGGCATCGCGACGCGGTGTGCTGGCTACAACCAACCCGCGCTCAGGGGTTTGCGCGAGGTAGGACAAGATGCTTCATGAGGTTTTCTAACCCTGCAGCTACACGACGCCTCCCGAGGCTCAGCGACTCCCGAGGACTCAACGACCCCCGAGTTTTGAAGAAGGAAGCCCTTGGAAGATGCCTCTGGAAGGGCATGCCCTCGCGACATGGAAGCCTACCGCGAGCACATCGAGCTAAGTTACCCTGAACGCACCTAGTAGAAACATGGACATCACAACATGATATGAAAACAACAAGCATAGCATAACGGCGCAAGCGCCAAGGTTCATTACACGCCCCAACAGGGCCCTCTACTTTTTTCAATGCAGGAGGAAAAAAGAAACAAAAGCAAGCTGCGCGACTACGGCGACTCCTGAGGCTCGGCCCCGGCGACACCCAAGCTCAGTCGGAGTCTTCCTCCTATTTCACCGGGGCGCGCCGGCGATGCGGCTCGTCGCCCTCCCCGGTCCGAGCCCGGCGGCGTGGCGGCTCGTCGTAGTCACCGCCGCTTGTACTCTACCGGGAAGAGGAGCCCCCGCTGCAGGAGCCAGCGCGGCCGTCGCCAAGGGCAAGCTCACCACCAGCAACGGCGCCGTCGCCGTCATCTTCGTTGTCGCTGTCGCTCTCCGGGCAGCACCCCAGGCGCCGGCCGCTTTCCCCAAAGACCCTGACGTAGAGGGTCGCGGCGCCGTCATACCTAAAGTGGAGGGTGCACCTCCCGTGCAGGCCGCGTGCACGGGCGAACGGCTGCCACCCACGGTTCAGGAACACGTTGCCGGCAGCGGTGACCTCGACATCCACCCAGGAGGCCTTGCTGCAGCAGCCGTCGGCCTGCAACCAGAGGCCGCCAGGCCCTTCGGCTGGCAGCGCACTCGCAAAGGAGCACGGCAGCTGGAACCAGATGCCCACAGGCCTCTCCGACCACACGACGAACTCCGGGAGCGCGTCGGCTGAGTGGGAGCATGGTCGTGGCGGCTGGACGGCCATCCCGCGCCTCCCCTCATCGTCGAAGCCACCCCGACCGCGGCAGCCCTTGTCGCGGGAAGAAGCTCCACCGTGACTGCCGGAGGCGGCGCCGGCTATCGGAGGAGCACGGCCGCGCCCTCGAGGGGTCAGCGCCGGAGTCGCTGCGTGCTTTCGGGGTCTCCCACGGCCTCTCTTGGGTGGCGGCGCGTCGGGCCCCTCCTTGGGGGCCTTCCCTTTCTCCGCCGCAGAAAACCTCCTCCCCGGCGCCATGGTGCTTCGACAAGACGGCGAGATGAGAGGGAAGAAGAAGAAGCAAGCAGCGGGAAGATGGAGATGAGCAGGGGGCTCCGCCCCTCCTCCCATTTATAGCCAAAGGGAGGCCAACCGCCGGCCTCCACAATCTCCGGTAATGATGATCTTTTTGCATGCAGCAGGTTATTGTCAAGTCGGACGGTTGCCGAGGCAGCGTGGGGAAGCGGAGACGCCCACGTCCCATCAAGCGCCATGCGTCGACCGGGTCCGCAGGCGGTTAGGGCCCACGGCACTTCGTCCTTGCCCTTTGGCTTTGCCTCAAAGCCAAGTCCGAGCGCGCCTTGGGCCCGGGGGCTACTGTCGGTGTTCTGGGAACCGGGGTACCCAAACTTGCCTGCCTGCGGCCCACAGCGTGGCTTCATCAGCGGCCTGGTACGGCCCTTCTCCAGCATCAACAACACAAGACCCTCGCGAGGGGCCAAGCCTCGCGAGGCGGACGACGCCAAGACGTCCGGAGGGAGCGGCTTCCCCAGGCCGGCTGCTGAGGAGCGGAGATTTCCATGCAAGCCCCATCTCGCGAGGTTCAGATGATGCAAGCCATGACGACCAAGGCCAGGCGGGCGCCAGCAGGCGCAGTACAGCAGGTTTCCTCTTTGGTGCTCAGTAAGCAAGCGCAGACGAAGAGTCCCAAGGAATCAACCAAAGGTTTCCATTCCCGTGCTACAAGACCAGGACGGCAGGACGGAGGTCATCGCCGAGCCCACCACGACGTCACAACCAGAAGCTTTGCAGGCGAAGACCACCTTTCGTCAGGATAAGATGTACTACTTGTCTCCCTTCGAACTTGGCCGTTGTGGGATCCCTTCCCGCCTTCATTTTGGGGGAAGAGGATCGAGGCCACTATAAATATAGCTAGGCCACCACCATAGGGAGGATCTTGACCAGCTCACACCAGCACAAGAACACTGCTCCTAAGGTTGTTCTCCCTCTGTACTAGTTCATCCTCAGCCCACCTCGAGGCCAATCCACCACAAAGCAGGAGTAGGGTTTTACATCGCAAGGTGGCCCGAACCTGGGTAAACTGCTGAGTCCCTTTCCTTTCCTGTTCATCTAGCTAGGCGATGAGATCGACGAGTCGGCAGGCTGGGGAGATTAAGTTCTTCGCACGCACCCCAGAGTTCAAACCTTTCTTGGGTCCGCGGAGCCCTGAATCCGACAGTTTCCTCTTTGGTCCTAAGGAGGCAAGGACAGGCGTGGGTTCCCGAGGAATCTGGCAAAGGTTTCCATTCCGGTGCTACAAGACCAAGACCGCGCTCGGCAGGATGGATGTCATCACCGAGCCCACCGCCGCGTCACAGCCAGAAGCTTTGCAGGCAAAGACCACCTTTCGTTAGGATAAGATGTACTACTTGTCCCCTTTCAAATTGGCCACTTTGGGATCCCTTGCCGCCTACGTTTTGGGGGAAGAGGACCGAGGTCGCTATAAATATTGGTTAGCCACCACCATAGAGAGGGATCAGATCCTTTCCACCCTCACCAACATAGCCCTCGCGAGGCTGCTCATCCACTATACTAGTTCATCCTCAGCCCCTCATGAGGCTAATCCACCACAAAGCACGAGTAGGGTTTTACACTGCAAGGTGGCCCGAACCAGGGTAAACTGCTATGTTCATCTTCTTCCTTGCTCACGCGAGTTCAGCTAGGCTAGGCTGTGGGGTGACGAGCTCGAAGCTTGAGAGGTTGAGATCTTCGCACACGCCCCAGAGTTTGAACCTTCTTGGGTCTGCGGAGCCCTGAATCCGACAAAGACCTATGGGTCCATAGGCAATAGCTAGATGGCTTTGTCTCTCTTTTTGATTCTCAATACAATGTTCTCTTCGATGTTCTTGGAGATCTATTTGATGCAATGACTTTTTGCGGTGTGTTTGTTGGGATCCGATGAATTGCGAGTTTATGATCAGATCTATCTATGAATATTATCTAAGTTTTCTTTGATCTCTTATATGCATGATTGTTATAGCCTCGTATTTTGTCGGATTCAGGGCTTCGCAGACCTAAGAAAGGTTCGAACTATGGGGCGTGTGTGAAGAACTCAACCTATCTAGCCAACCAGCTCGTCGCCCTATGGCCTAGCTCGAGGAACAAGGAAGAAGATGAACACGGCAGTTTACCCAGGTTCGGGCCACCTTGCGGTGTAAGACCCTACTCCTGCTTTGTGGTGGATTTGCCTCACGAGGGGCTGAGGATGAACAAGTACAAGGAATGAACAACCTCGCGAGGTCTGCTCTGGTGAGGGTGGAAAGGATCCGATCCCGGGGGGTTTGTCCTTCTCTACGGTGGTGGCTAGCCTATATTTATAGTGGCCTTGGTCCTCTTCCCCAAAATGTTGGCGGGAAGGGATTCCACAAAGGCCAATTTGAAAGGGGACAAGTAGTACATCTTATCCTGACGAAAGGTGGTCTTCGCCTGCAAAGCTACTAGCGTGACGCTGCGGTGGGCTCGGTGATGACATTTGTCCTGCCGTCCTGGTGGTCTTGGTCTCTTTGCACAGGAATGGAAACCTTTGCCTGAATCCTCGGGAACCCATGCCTGTGCTTGCCTCCTTAGCACCAAAGAGGAAACTGTCTTCTCTGCGCCCGCTGGCGCCTGCCTGGCCTTGGTCGTCATGGCTTGCGTCACCACAACCTCATGAGGTTTGGGCACCTCCATAGGAATCTCTGCTCCTCAGGAGGCAACCTGGGAAGGCCACTCCCTCGGGAGGTCTTGGCGTCGTCAGCCTCGCGAGGGTCTTGTCTTGGTGGTCTTGGAGGTGGGTCGTACCAGGGCGTCGAAGGTGCCACGCCGTGGGCTGCACGCAGGCATGTCTGGGTACCCTGGTTCCCAGAACACTGACAGTAGCCCCCGGGCCCAAGGCGCACTCGGACTTGGCTTCGAGGCGAAGCCAAAGGGCAAGGGCGAAGCACCGCGGGCCCCAATCGCCTGCGGTCCAGGCTGACACGTGGTGCTTGATGGAGCATTGATGCTCTTCTTCAAGGTCTTCGGAGAGGACGGCCGACGTCTGGAGTGCTGCCCCAGGGGAGGCGATCGAGACGGCGACCCCCTCACAGGCCGGCATATCGGCGAGGCCCCTCGCGATGAACTTGCCCTTGGCCTTGTCTGTAATTCCTCCAACAGCAGCGATGCCTCCTCCGAACCAAGCTTAAGCGACGATTACAGCTATGAGCTGCCGCGCCGCCGTGCTCGGGCTTGAGGGAGGAATGGCGCCGGCCAGGCGTCATGGGCGACACCGCCTGGGTCGTGATCCTCAGGAGGTCCTTTCCTTTTGTTTCATTCCTGCGCAAAAGTCATGAAGGGCCCCGCGGGGGTGTGTAAAGATCATGACACTTTTGCCTTAATGTTAGCGTCCCCAACTTATGTTGTGTTTGCGTCTCTCGCTTGGGCATGGTTCCCCCTTTTTATTCTCGCAGTAGCTTAGTGCTCTATGCCGATAGGACCTAGTCCCCAGGCAAGCTTCGGCCATCGCTGGTATGCCAGGTCGCGATGCCGTGGTCAAGGCCAGGAGGTGAACGGCCCGAGGTCCGATAAGAGTCCCCGTGGCGCGATGCTTAGGAGGTCCCCTTTGGCGCGCAAGCGGCTCCCGAAGGACTGAAAGGGGAGTTCCCTTGCCCGAGCAAAATCACGAGAGATGAAATGCCGATTATGGGGTTCGCGCTCGGGTGTGCGAAGCGACTTATCTTGGCGAGCCTGCGGTAGGTTTCTTATCGCGGGGGCGAGCTTCTTGTGCAACGTTAGGCTGCGCCCTTCTCCTGATGGCGCCCCCCCCCCCCACCCCCCCCCCCCCCCGCAGGGCTCCTACCAACTCCATCTCTCCCGCTCGTCAAGGTGCTCTACGTCCTCGGGACCCGGCTCTCGAGCGAGGCTCGGCCGCCGCTGGTATGCCAGGTCGCGATGCCGTGGTCAAGGCCAAGGGTGAGGGCTCGAGGGCCGGTAGGAGCCCCTGAGATGCGGTGCTCAAGGGCCCCCCTTTAACATGCAAGCGACTTGCGCGAGAAAAGAGTGGCTGGCTCCGAGGGGGTACCTAGGAGGGGTTGCGCCCCATGGCACATAGCGCGGTATCCTTCCGCGGTGGCGAGGTGTTGCGAAGCTGCTCATGATCCTGCCTCCGGAGGTTCCCATCTCTGAGCCTCCAGCAGTAGAAGTCGAAAGCGGTGAGGACGGTGGCAGCATTGTCGACGAGGGGCTTCCAACGAGCAGGGCAGGTGGTGGCAGTTTTACCCTGCAACATTTACCGTGCCTCGTGGAGGCGTAAGACTTTTGTTTAAGCTTGTGGAGCAATCTGTGCTTGTAATAATTATTAGGACCCCGTGGTTTCCTTATTGCACCAAGTTTCCTTCGTGCTTGCTTTTGTGCTCTGCGTCGGTAGGGCCCAGCCCCGTGCATACCTCGACCGTCGTTGGGGCATCCGGATCACCAGGACGACACCAAGAGGGTGGGTTCCCAAGGACTCAGGCAAAGGTTTCCATTCCTGTGCAATGAGACCAAGACCACCAGGACGGCAGGACCGATGTCATCATCGAGCCCACCACAGCATCATGCCAGAAGCTTTGCAGGCAAAGACCACCTTTCATCAGGATAAGATGTACTACTTGTCCCTTTTCAAATTGGCCGTTGTGGAATCCCTTCCCGCCTACGTTTTGGGAAGAGGACCAAGGCCACTATAAATATAGGCTAGCCACCACCGTAGAGCAGGATGAACCCCCCAGGATCGGATCCTTTCCACCCTCACCAGAGCAGACCTCGCGAGGTTGTTCATCCCTTGTACTTGTTCATCCTTAGCCCCTCGTGAGGCAAATCCACCACAAAGCAGGAGTAGGGTCTTACACTGTAAGGTGGCACGAACCTGGGTAAACTGTCGTGTTCATCTTCTTCCTTGTTCCTTGAGCTGGGCCGTAGGGCGACGAGCTGGTTGGCTAGATAGGTGGAGTTCTTCGCACACGCCCCAGAGTTTGAACCTTTCTTGGGTCTACGGAGCCCTGAATCCGACATTTGGCACGCCAGGTAGGGGCGTGTCGAACCTCTGCTTCTCCATCGGCTGTGCTCCTCCTGTGCTGTGTGGTTCCCGCGCCATCACCACCTCAGGACGGCGCTCCTGAGGCCTCGACTACCCCACCAGACGGTGAGGCTCCTGAGGCCCTCACGCCTCAGCCAGGGCCGGACGCCATCGACACCTCTTCCCTCATTGAGCACCCCGTGTACTTTGTCAGCATGGTGTTGTGTGACGCGCGCGTGCTACCCCATGCTGCAGAAGCTCCTACTCGCGCTCCTCATCGCCTCCAGGAAACTGCGACACTACTTCCAAGGCCATCCCATCAAGGTTGTCTCCGCGTACCCCCTGGAGAAGGTGCTCCGCAGCCCCAATGCCGCGGGGAGGGTTGCTGAGTGGAACATAGAGCTGCAGGCGTTCCAGCTCGAGTTCAGCACCACCAGGGTCATCAAGGGCGCGGCCCTCGCTGACTTTGTGGCGGAATGGACTAACGCCCCTGACCGAGGGGTGGATGGAGACCGCTCCCTCACGCCCGGAGATGAGGCACGCGACGGCTGGGTCATGTACTTCGATGACACGTTTGCATGCCGGGGCGCGGGGGCTGGAGCTGTACTCATCTCGCATACGAAGGACACGCTCTACTACGCCGTGCAGCTCTACTTCCAGCATGGCGAGAAGGTCTCCAACAACATCATGGAATACGAGGGCCTGATCGCTGGCCTCAGGGCTGCGGCGGCCCTAGGGGTCAAGCGTCTCACCATCAAGGGCGATTCTCAGCTCCTCGTCAACTTCTCCAACAAGTAGTACAAGCCCAAGGACGAGCACATGGAGGCATACCTGGAAGAGGTACGCAAAATTGAAAAACGATTCTTGGGTTTGGAGTTGCAGCATGTCCCGCGTGGCACGAACAAGGAGGCAGACGACATAACCAAGAGAGCGTCCCAATGCGAGCCCCAGAAGCCTGGCGTCTTCGAGGAACGGCTCTTCAAGCCATCAGCGGCCCCCTCCATTACGGGCCCAGTGCTGCTCCGGGAGGAAATGCCCATGGCCCCCTCTTCGGGCGCTCCAGCCTGCGGTCCGACCTCCGGAGCCCACCTGCTCCTGGCGCTTGAACCTCAGGAGGGGTGCTGGACCGAGGAGTTCAAGGCGTACTTGCTCCAAGGCACCTTGCCGGAGAAGGAGGAAGACGCAGAACGCGTGGCCCGTCAGGCCACTGCTTACTGCTTGTAGGATGGCGAGCTCTACCGAAGGCGCCCAAACAATGTCTCGCTGTGATGCATCTCCAAGGAGCAAGGATGCGAGCTGTTGACTGACATCCACGGCGGGGATTGTGTGCATCACTCTTCGTCACGCACCCTCGTGGGCAAGGCATTCCACAGCGGTTTCTATTGGCCCATGGCGCTCAACGATGCCACTGAGCTGGTGAGATCCTGTGAGGCCTGTCAATTCCATGCCAAGCAGATCCACCTGCCTGCTCAGGGCCTCCAGACCATTCCGCTCTCGTGGCCATTCGCGGTCTGGGGGGCTGGATATCCTGGGCCCGTTTCCCCGAGCGGTCGGGGGCTACCGCTACCTCTATGTCGCCATCGACAAGTTCACCAAGTGGGAGGAGGTGGAGCACGTGCGCACCATCCCAGCGGGCTCGCCCGTCAAGTTCATCAAGGGCCTCGTGAGCCGCCTTGGGGTCCCCAACCGTATCATCACTAACAATGGCTCTCAGTTCACGAGCAACCTCATCAAAACATATTGTGCTAACCTTGGAATGCAGATATGCTACGCTTCGGTGGCGCACCCGCGGAGCAACGGCCAAGCCGAACGCGCCAACGCGGAGGTCCTGAGGGGCCACAAGGCGAGGAGCTTCAAGAAGCAACTCGAGGCCTACAGCAGGGGTTGGCTCGATGAGCTTCAGTCCGTGCTATGGTCCATCCGCACCACCGCCACTAAGCCCACCGGCGAGACCCCATTCTTCCTCATCTACGGGGCTGAGGCGGTCCTCCCTCATGAGGTCAAACATCGCTCCCCGCGGGTCTTGGTGTTTGACGAGGCACGCAAGGACGCCTCGCAGGGGATGGACCTCATGCTTGTGGAGGAGGGCTGCCGCCAAGCATCGCTCCATGCCGCGAGGTACCAGCAGGCGCTGCGGCAGTATCACGGCCGTAGCGTCCGCTCCAGGACCCTCGAGGTGGGTGACCTCGTCCTAAGACGGGTGCTCTCCAGGGAGGGGCTTCACAAGCTCTCGCCTATGTGGGAGGGCCCGTTTAGGATCGCCCGTCTCTCCAGGCCTGGCGCCACGCGCCTGGAGACACAGGACGGGGTCCCCATCCAGAATGCCTTGAACATCCAGCACCTCCGGAAGTTCTATCCGTGACCAACAAGCGCCATGTGCCTCTCAAGTCTCCGCCTGTGACACTCTCACGTAATAATGAGTGGGGCTGTACACGCCACGGAGTCTCCTGAGTGCCGCCCCTGGGCATCACGGGGGCTCCCACCCATGTCCTAGTGGAAGCCCCATGCTCAGCACTAGCAGGAAGACCAGAAGACTAGTATAGGTGCCAGACGCGGCTGTTCTTTTTGCTTGCTTTTTGTAGCTAATTTGCCATTTCTTGGAATGAAATTTGAAGTTCTCGCGTCCTTATTTGAAAGGGCTGGGAATTTTTTGTCCTCGGAGCATTCACTCTTTCAAGTCTCATTTTAGGGAGAGTGACAGTTGCCCATCGCTCTTCCTCACGCGTCTCGCACGTGGGGGCTGGGCACAGTGTGTACGCTTGGGCTCGCCCGCGAACACACCTCGCCAAAGCCTTGGTGTCCTGGCCTTTGATGTCTTAATCCTCGCACGACACCCTCAAATGAGCCAACGGGCATGCACACCCCCCTGAGTCTGTGCCTCCGGGCATCGCGACACGGCGTACCAGCGGCCCTCGCTCAGGGGCTCGCGCGGGGCACGGCACCTCCAGAGGTCCCCTAACCCCGCAACCATCGAATGCCTCCCGAGGCCTGAGGACCTTCGGATCCTCAAGAAGGAAACCCCTGGTAGGACCTCTCTGGAATGAGGGGCGCGTAGGAGGTACGAGCTCCAAGGAAGCGCGCTCCCGTGGCATGGGAATCTACCGCAAGCACACTAAGCTAAGTCATCCCAATCATGATCGGCAAGAACCCGTCAATTAGCAGCAACACGGATGTCAGGACGCAATATAAAAATGATAATATAACGGCGCAAGCGCCATGGTTCATTACATGCCCCGGCAGGGCTTTCTACTTTTTTTATGCAGGAAAAAGAAAGAAGCAAAAGCGGCGGCGCGACCACCGCGGCTCCCGAGACCCGGCTCCAGCAACACCCGCGCTCAGTCGGAGTCCTCCTCCTGCTTCACTGAGGCACGGCAACGAGGCAGCTCGTCGCCCTCCCCGGTCTGATCTTGGTGGCGTGGCGGCTCGTCGTAGTCGCTGTCGCTCGTGCTCTCCCCACAGGAGGAGCCGCCACTGCTGGAGGCATCGCGACCGTCGCCAAGGGCAAGTTCACCGCCAAATATGCTACCGCCCCTTCGGCCGTCGTCGTCGGAGGGGTGGATGCCATCATCATTCCTGTCGCTCTCCGGGCAGCACCCCAGGCGCCTGCCATCCTCCCCGAAGACCCTAACATAGAGGGTCGCAGCACCGTCATGCCTGAAGTGGAGGGTACACCTCCTCTACAAGCCACGTGCGCGAGCGAACGGCTGCCACCCGCGGTTCAGGAACACGTTGCCGGCGGGGGTGACCTCGACCACCACCCACGAGGCCCTGCTTCAGCAGCCAGAGGCCGCCAGGTCCCCCGACCGGTAGTGTGCCCGCGAAGAAGCCTGGGAGCTGGAACCAGACGCCACGGGCCTCTCCGCCCACACCACAAACTCCGAGGGCGCATCGGGCGAATGGGATCACGCGCGCAGTGGCCTAATGGATGCCGCATGCCCCCTCCTTGGCCGCGGCCACCCCGGCCACAGCCACCCCGGCCGCAGGAGCCCCCGCCATGCCAGCCTTCGAAGGGGTGCGCCCACGCCCTCGGGGAGCCACCGCTGGCGTCGCGGCGTGCTTGCGGGGACGGTCGCGGTACCTCTTGGGAGGCGGCGAGCCTGGCCCCTCCTGCGGGGATTTTCCCTTCTCCGCAGCTGAGAACCTCCTCACTGGCGCCATGGATGCTCTGGCAAGATGGCGGGACGAAGAAGAAGAAGGAGCGAGCGGCGAGAACATGAAGATGAGCTGGGGGCTCTGCCCCCCTCTCCCATTTATAGGCGAAAGAAAGCTAACCGCCGGTCTCTCACGCTCGAAGCAATGATGGCCTTTTTGCATGCATCAGGCAGTTGTCAAGTCGAGTTGTTGCTGAGGCGGCATGGGGAAGTGGAGACGCCCACGTCCCATCAAGTGCCACGCGTCAGCCTGGTCCGCAGGCGATTGGGGCCCAAGGCGCTTCGCCCTTGCCCTTTAGCTTTGCCTCGAAGCCAAGTCCGAGTGCGCCTTGGGCCCGGGGGCTACTGTCGGCGTTCTGGGAACTAGGGTACCCAGACTTGCCTGCCTGCGGCCCATGGCGTGGCTTCATCGACGGCCTGGTATGGCCCATCTACAAGACTACCAAGACAAGACCCTCACGAGGGGCCAAGCCTCGTGAGGCAGACGACGCCAAGACCTCCCGAGGGAGCGGCCTCCCCAGGCTGCATCCTAAGGAGCGCAGATTCCTATGCAGGTGCCCAAACCTCACGAGGTTGCGGTGACGCAAGCTATGATGACCAAGGCTAGGCGGGCGCCAGCGGGCATAGAGGAGACAGTTTCCTCTTTCGTGCTAAGGAGGCAAGCGCAGGCGTGGGTTCCCGAGGACTCAGGCAAAGGTTTCCATTCTTGTGCAACGAGACCAAGACCACCAGGACGGCAGGACGGATGTCATCATAGAGCCAACCGCAGCATCACGCCAGAAGCTTTGCAGGCGAAGACCACCTTTCATCAGGATAAGATGTACTACTTGTCCCCTTTCAAATTGGCCGTTGTGGAATCCCTTCCCGCCTATGTTTTGGGAAGAGGACCAAGGCCACTATAAATATAGGCTAGCCACCACCGTAGAGCAGGACGAACCCCCCAGGATTGGATCCTTTCCACCCTCACCAGAGCAGACCTCGCGAGGTTGTTCATACATTGTACTTGTTCATCCTCAGCCCCTCGTGAGGCAAATCCACCACAAAGCAGGAGTAGGGTCTTACACCGCAAGGTGGCCTGAACCTGGGTAAACTGCCATGTTCATCTTTTTCCTTGTCCCTCGAGCTGGGTCATAGGGCGACGAGCTGGTTGGCAATATAGGTGGAGTTCTTCGCACACGTCCCAGAGTTCGAACCTTTCTTGGGTCTGCGGAGCCCTGAATCCGACACTCGTGCCATGAGCAGCGCAACCTGCGCGCTTGCCGGCCCACGACGAACATGAGAAGATGACGACGTGGCTGGAGTGGGTGATGGAGTTGCGGTGCGGCCATCGCGCCACATGGATGGTGGCTGCGATGAATCCTGCTATTTGCGAGCAGCAGGGTCAGTGGCGGTGTTAGCTGCCGGGGAGGCAGAGCGGCGAGGAGCGCCGTATCCCATAGGCGTCGTCTGGGCGACGCGAGCGGCCTGGTGCTCGGCACGGACACGGCGAGCATCGGCCATAGGAATGACGGAACGGCGGCGGAGCGAACGGTGGAAGAGAGGCTTCGACACGCCCCTACCTGGCGCGCCAAATGTCGGATTCAGGGCTTCGCAGACCCAAGAAAGGTTCAAACTCTGGGGCGTGTGCGAAGAACTCAACCTATCTAGCCAACCAGCTCGTCGCCCTACGGCCTAGCTCGAGGAACACGGAAGAAGATGAACATGGCAGTTTACCCAGGTTCGGGCCACCTTGCGGTGTAAGACCCTACTCCTGCTTTGTGGTGGATTTGCCTCACGAGGGGCTGAGGATGAACAAGTACAAGGGATGAACAACCTCGCGAGGTCTGCTCTGGTAAGGGTGGAAAGGATCCAATCCCGGGGGGTTCGTCCTGCTCTACGGTGGTGGCTAGCCTATATTTATAGTGGCCTTGGTCCTCTTCCCCAAAACATTGGCGGGAAGGGATTCCACAACGGCCAATTTGAAAGGGGACAAGTAGTACATCTTATCCTGACGAAAGGTGGTCTTCGCCTGCAAAGCTTCTGGCGTGACGCTGCGGTGGGCTCGGTGATGACATCCGTCCTGCCGTCCTGGTGGTCTTGGTCTCGTTGCACAGGAATGGAAACCTTTCCCAAAGTCCTCGGAAACCCATGCCTGCGCTTGCCTACTTAGCACCAAAGAGGAAACTGTCTTCTCTGCACCCGCTGGCGCCCGTCTGGCCATGGTCGTCATGGCTTGCGTCACCGCAACCTCATGAGGTTTGGGCACCTGCATAGGAATCTTCGCTCCTCAGGAGGCAGCCTGGGGAGGCCGCTCCCTCGGGAGGTCTTGGCGTCATCTGCCTCACGAGGCTTGGCCCCTCGCGAGGGTCTTGTCTTGGTGGTCTTGGAGGTGGGCCATACGAGGCCGTCGAAGGTGCCACGCCGTGGGCCATAGGCAGGCAAGTCTGGGTACCCTGGTTCCTAGAACGCCAACATATTTCTTCTCCGAAACTTTGGTTTAGTTAGGCCAACTAGATTGATTTTTCTTGCAATGGGAAGAGGTGCTTTGTGATGGGTTTGATCTTGCGGTGTCCTCACCCAGTGACAGAAGGGGTAGCGAGGCACGTATGTATTGTTGCTATTAAGGATAAAAAGATGGGGTATGTTCCTACATGAATAGATCTTGTCTACATCATGTCATCGTTCTTATTGCATTACTCCGTTTTTCCGTGAACTTAATACAATAGATGCATGCTGGATAGCGGTCGATGTGTGGAGTAATAGTAGTAGATGCAGGCAGGAGTCGGTCTACTAATCTTGGACGTGATGCCTATATACATGATCATTGCCTTAGATATCGTCATAATTATTTGCTCTTCTATCAATTGCCCAACAGTAATTTGTTTACCCACCGTATGCTATTTTCTCGAGAGAAGCCACTAGTGAAATCTACGGCCCCCAGGTCTATCTTTTATCATATTGTTTTCAGATCTATTATTCCAAAAACCCAAAAATACCTTGCTGCACTTTTTCTTTATTTATTTTATTTTGTGTTTTTGCAAGATCTATTTGTCCAATCTACCACAATTTTATCTATCTTATTACCTAGGAGGGATTGACAACCCCTCTTACGCGTTGGGTTGCAAGTATTTGTTCTTTTTGTGCAGGTACCATTTATATAGTGTTGCTTGGTTCTCCTACTAGATTGATAACCTTGGTTTCATAACTGAGGGAAATACTTAACGCTGATGTGCTTGTAAGGACCGGAGTATAACGACTAGAGGGGGGTGAATGGGAGATTCAAAATTTCTTTCGAAATGTTGAATACTCTCAACACATCACAGCGGATAATAAACTAAGTAGTTTCAGTTTTATGAAAGAAAACTATTCCCGAAGGAAAACTATTTCCGAAGCAAAACTAGTTCCGAAACAAAACTGTTTCCGAAACAAAAATGTTCCTGAAACAAAACTTTTTACGAAACAGACCGCTATGAAAACACAGTTGAGAAGATTTAGTTCTATGAATCAATACTATCATAGAAACAAAATTATTAGCATAGATAGAATTGCATACATGAAGCAATTGCACACATAACAGATACAAAACATGCACACTACTGCGAAATGTTTATCAGAGCAAGACTTAGCACAATGACTAAGTAGTACCATATGAAAACCAAATGAACATTCAGACAAACAACCTTAAGTACAGCGAAAGCATATATGCAACACAATATGGTCACAGTACTGAAAGGATTGCTTGGATGATAAAGAATCACAGTACACAGATAGATATCTATCGACAGCAAAGAGCACCGAAAATAAACTACCGAAAGAAATGCAGTAGGATAGAAATGACCAGTGGTGCTCGATGGCGACACATGGTTTGGTAGACCAGTTCATTCTTCTGCAAAAGAGCTACGTCTGGTTGGAGGGACTTGTGATTCAACACAGGAGATAAACTCTCTCCATCCTATTCTCCTCAACGTGAGGTTCCTCGAACTTCAGTTGATTTCACTCATGGTAGATTCTTTTCGGCAATCTCCAAACCTTCGACAGACTTCTTCGTGAACCACAACGACTATTGGTTGCTGAAGACTTTGCTAGGTGAAGACAACAACTCTTCAACACTCGAACCAAAACCTATCCATCTAGAGAGTATGCAGCTCTCAAGAGTAATAGGTACAAGAACTCTCAACTCAGATCTACTGTGATGCTTAACCACTATCTAAGTTTTGGATCTTGATTTTCTCTCAGTGGATGTTAAACTCAAATCTCTCAGAGAGGGGTGCTCAATCAATCTTCTCAGAATCTCAAGCCGAGCAGCCACCGGACAACGCCGGTGCACTACAAAAAAATACACTTCCGTGATGATACGTGTTTGTCACAGTAGGTCACGTTTTCTGTCATGCATGTACATCCATGACGATTTTATGACAGAATCAAGATAGTCATCCCTATGCTGTCATAGAAGTGTTCCATGATAATACCAAAATTATCATCATGGAAGTGTCCACTTCCATAACGATAGATGGCGCATCATGGAAATGCTTTCGTCAAGGGTAACCGACATGTGGCATCCACCGTAACGGGTCGTTGTTAAGCTATCGGGTTCCGGTTTGGATCCGATAACCTGTTAACAGCCCAGATCAATGGGGATTTGCACGTGTAAAATTATGATTCACCGTAGTATCCACGTGTCAGCTTAGTGTTGGGACAGATGTCATCCAGCGAGTGGACGGGACGCGCCTATGATACGTCGACACATGGCTCGGCCCAACAGTGGCCCATTCAGGTCAAAAGGCCGGCCCATTTGACATGGTCAAAAGGTAACGGCCCGACCCACATAAAGCATGTTAACGACCTGTTCGCATGTAGCCCATTTACAGCCCGCTAACTCACAACCCATTATGGCCTATCAGAATTAGGCCTAGTAGAGTCATCTGGGCCATCCAATATTATTCCAGCCCGTTGTAACTTCTGGCCCATGTATGGCCCATGACATCTTTCGGCCCATATGAGGCCCTTTGTAACTCTTGGCCCATTAACGGCTCGTGGTGAAACTGGCCCGTAATGAACAGCATATCGCTTTATACCCATTAACGGACCATTATTCCATTGGGCCGTTTCCAGCCCGTGTTATCTTTCGGCCTTCTAAGGGCCCATTTATTCTTGGGCTGATTTGCAGCATTCGATAACTTACGGTCCGTTACTGGCCTGTTCTGGTTGTGGGCCAAATTCAACATGTGGTTAAAGTCAGCCCATTTGTGGCCCGTTAATCCGTTGGGCCATTTTCGTAGCGTCATCAAATATGGCCCATTGACGACCCGTTATGCTTGTCAACAGAATCAAGCCTGTTATACTCATCGGCCTATTAACGGCCCGTTATGGTCGGCCCATGAACGAACGATTCCCACTCTAGCCCGTTTACGGCCCATAATGTGGTCCGTTATTGGCCCATGTTTGGCCAATCGATAATACGGCCCGTAGAAGGCCCATTGATTCTATGGCCCGTAGAAGTCCCGTAGGAGGCCCATGGTCACTACAGCATATAGCAGGACCATGGTGGCAATGGTCCGTATGTAGCCCATGGTTATTGTGGCCTAGTTTTAAAAAATAGGTTATTGCGGCCACTAGCAAACCGCAGAAAAAGAACAAAACTAACTACAAGCAAACAAATAAACAAGACAATAAGGAAATAAATAAGCAAGCAACTTACGCTAGGCTATTACGGCTATTACACATATTACATCCACTTGGCATCAAAGTTCACCACCAGTGCAAATATGGGGAACAAAGCAGCGTATTACATACACTGGCTGTCAAAGTTGGCGACCAGTGCAAATAAACGCTGCAGCAAAACAAGTCCAGAACTAAAACCACTTCACAAGAGCTCAAGAAACAATATCCTGGCTATCCACCATGCTGGCAAGAAGCTTAGCAAGCTTATTAGCTTTCTCTTGTTTGGTGCTTAAATCCTCGAGCACTTGTTGTTGCACCAGAAAGTATGCATCTGAATACTGCAGGGACTTCCTCAGTCCTTCGGCTTCCTGTCACAGCACATCTGATCGATGTCTTTCAACTTGAAGTTGAGACTCAAGAAGCCGAACTGATTCAGGCAGCGAGTTTGAAGAGCTTGTGCCAGCAGTAGTGGCCAGTAACTCGAATACTACATCAAGACAGAACTTTAGGGTTGTCTCACTTTCTTCAAGATAGTTTTTATCAGCTTTCTTGGAGACCAACAGGGATATCTCACTATCTTGAACCTTATCTGCATTACTTCCTTTACCATTGCATAATGGGGCACTCTTCTCCAATATTTTGTCTGCATTCTAAAAGAGAAACAAGCAGACACATCACAGGTTTACCATGTTGTATATGAAACTCATTTTGGTAAACCAGTTCAGTAGTAAGGTGGACATGATCACAACATGAAACAAACATATATCTATGTAGTATGGTCACTGTATGGTCTATATCTTTCTAGTTTATGTTGCCAAATCAAGATAGAGACAGTTCAAATCATATCTGTTTAAGACAAAGCAGCATAGACAGAATATAAGTGTGGGAAACTACACAGCACTAACAACACTTGTAATGTGCAAGGCATGAGAACATAATTGTTTATTCAATTGAAATTGAAATCAACATAGAGCAAGTTACAACAGCAAACCAGTTAAAGAAACAGGTTTAAAACATACCTGTTGCACCATTGGAGTTTCAATTTCATCCTTCAAATTTGAAATTAGTTGGTATGAGTAAATACAGTGATGCAAGAGCAAAGGAGTATGAACCATAGCTACGGAACCTAACCTGAGAACATTTCTTCTTCTGCTTTAAGCATTAACTTGGGGTTCGGAGTGGTGGTCCTCGTGCTTTGGGCACTGCAGTTGCCTTACTAACTGCTCGTGTTTGGGTCCTCTGTGGTGGAGACGGTGTTGTGTCAACTAGAACTGGGTTACTATCTGCTAGGGTTGGGGTTAGAAGGGGTGTAGCTGGTTCTCTGTCCAACTGGGTAGGGGTACATTCTGCGTGAGTCTAGGTTATGTGTGGTGGGGCTGGTTCTTGGGCAAGTACAACTGTGGTTCTATCTGCATCGACGGGTAGTACGATCTTTTCTGAAGACCGTCTTTTTACACCCATAGATACTGCCATCACCCCCTCCAATTCAAATGGCTAATAAACAAGAAAAGTAATTGAATGTACAGACATTGTATGATAGACAGGTGCAATGGATAGTAGGGAAGAAAACAGGGCATGAAAAAATTCACATTTATGTTGTCTAACCAAATAGGATAGCATGACACAATTTCACATATATGATGGCTAATTAAACAGGATAGCATGACACAATTTCACATGTATGATGGCTAACTAAACAGGATAGAACGACATACTTCAAAATATGATGACTATGTAAACAGGATGACATGATATAACTATACAATGTGTCTATTAAAGTGGTTGGCATGCCATAATTCACATACACACCGTCGATGGAAACATGATGGCATGATATAATTCACGGATAGAATGACATAATTCAAAATATGATGACTATGTAAACAGGATGAGATGATATAACTATATTATGTCTTTAGAAAATGGGTTGGCATGCCATAATTCAGATACATGTTGTCTATGTAAACATCATGGCATGATATAATTCAATAATATGATTTATATACTAAGCAAGTGAGCAGAGGGCAATCACATATATGATGTGTCAACTAAGCAGATGGCATTCAATATTGTGTATATGATGTAAAAACTAAGCATTGCAAGACAACATATGCATGATATGAGTAATATAACCCTGCCAAGTTTGAGCATACACCTCAGGGGGGAAATAGGACTGGTCATATGTCTCTGAATCCTCCTCTAAGGAGCTATCTATAACCAGCAAGATATCTGCTTCAGCAGGTAGCATTGTCTGCTCTAAAGACCTTGTTTTCACTCCAGATTTTCCCGTCACCAATTCAAATGGCTGATGCACAGGAAGAGTAGTTGAATATACAAACATTGTCGACAAATGGAATATGTAATACAAAAAAAGGATGGCATGATATAATTCACATATATGATGCTTGGCTAAATAGCATGGCATTGCATAATTCACATATATAATGCCTTGCAACAAGATAGCATTGCATAATTCACATATATAATGTCATGCAACAAGATGGCATTGCATAATTCACATATATGGTAATTAGACACTAAACAAGTGGCATTCACACAAAGCATGTCTAAACTAAGCAAATGACAAGGCAATGCAAGACACCATATGCACGATATGAGCAATATAACCCTGCCAAGTTAGAGCATGCACCTCGGGGGGGGGGGGGGATAGGACTTGTCATCTGTCTCTGAATCCTCCTCTGAGGAGCTATCCGTAACCAGCAAGACATGCGCTTCGTCAGATAGCATTGTCTGCTCTAAAGACCTTGTTTTCACTCCAGATTTTTCCATGACCGTGTCGGATGGCTAATGCACAGGAAGAGTAATTGAATGTACTAACATTGTTGACAAATTTAATATGTAATTAAAAAGGATGGCATGATATAATTCACATATAAGATGACTGGCTAACCAGGATGGCATTGCAAAATTCACATATATGATGCCTGGCTAAACAAGATGGCATTGCATACATATATGATATAGAAACTATACAGATGGCATTCACACAATGCATGTCTAAACTTAGCAGATGACATATTTTATGTATAAAGTAAGCAATGCAAAAACAAAAAACACAAAAATAAAAATTGGGTTGCCTCCCAACAAGCGCTATTGTTTAACGCCCCTAGCTAGGCATAAAACATAGATCTAGGTATTATCATCTTTGGTATGTAATTCTTCAATTGCACATTTATGACCCCTAGGAAATTCTTTGGGTTTATTGATAATCACACTCCTAGGTAGGAAATCAAGAAATTCATTTATAGCAATTGGTTCTTTAATGATATTGATAAAGCTAGGGTGAACACTTATCATCTTAAGATCTTTGTTTCCTTTACTAGATGATTCACCCTTATTTTTAGGAACATAGATAAACTTAGTACCTTTAGTAGGAGGAAAATTTGGAGTATTTTTAATAGAGGCAAAAGCAGAACCCAGGTAAGTAATAATATATTCTAATTTATCAATTCTAGTAGAACCTTGATCTATTTTCTCATTAACTATAGGTTCCTTTTCCTTTAGATACTTTAAAGTGATTCCTACCTTCGATCCAATTTGAGTAATGTGATTATGGATCTTCTTATCCAAATTTTCAATAAGCTCTATGATAGAAATTTTATTCTCAATAATATCAAGCCTTTGCATCACATGTTCCAAAGTTAAAACTGTTTCATTAACCATGAGTGGTGGTGAGCCTACCAAATTTATCATAGCATTATAAGCATCCAAAGTATGGCTACCCAAGAAATTTCCTCCGGTAATGGTATCTAGCACATATCTATACCAAGTAGTAACACCCACATAAAAACGCTGCCTTCTTTTTGGGTGTGAAGAAGTGTCAAACCAAAATACCCAATAAGCATAAGCATTAGCTCTCCCTGAAAAGGAGGTGATCCAGCCGCACCTTCCAGTACGGCTACCTTGTTACGACTTCACTCCAGTCGCAAGCCTAGCCTTAGGCATCCCCCTTCTTATGGTTAAGGGTAATGAATTCAAACATGCCCAGCTCCTATAGTGTGACGGGCGGTGTGTACAAGGCTCGGGAACGGATTCACAAGGTTACATTATTAATACTTGGGCTGATATCATCAACCGTGCTAGCCTTGGTATGGAAGTAATGCACGAACGTAATGCTCACAACTTCCCTCTAGACTTAGCTGTTGTTGAAGTTCCATCTATTAATGGATAAGGTTTTTCTGCTGCACACTCAATTATAAGGAGATTCTTTTGAGTTAATGCAAAACAAAGTTCTTTTCTCATAATTGTGAAGGAGAACTGTCGTGGTTTTGTCACGGTAGATGTCCTTGCAAAAGTACTTAAGCATGAAGCCATCGCAATGGTGATTAGCTTGTCGGGGTTGAGCGGGACGAGAGACGTATATTTACCCAGGTTTGGCCCCTCACAATCGAGGTAATAGCCTACATCCTGCTTTATGTTGTATTGATTGAGTATAGATTACAAGGGAGCAGATTCGCTTGACCTAGCTATCGATTGAATGTCACCTAAGTTTACCCGCCACAGGGACTCGCCTTTATATACACAGGTCGATGCCCTGGGCTTACAAGAGTCCTGGTTAGGCTATACTTCGTAACCGATCCTGGCTCAAGTCGCTTTGCCTTCTTTCAAAAGTCACTGTCGGGCGGCTTACACCTCCGGGTCAAGCACCGTCTTCTGGTCTTGGGCCTCCAACCGGCTCACCTTGTAAGCTGCCTTCCTGGTTCCATGTCTTGGTCTCTTGGGCCTGTCTAAGGCTTCCTTGTTAAGTCGCCAACAGCCTAACCCGGCCCTACTAGGGCAGGTTACACCGTGGGGTCATATCCCCAACATTAGGCCCCAGATTGATTTGAACTTGTTCATGTCAATCTTCAATATCTCTGGTTGGAGAGTCTTCTTTGTTTCTTCTAAATGTTTAACCTTGAACAGTTCTTCATAACCCACCATATGAAAGGATGACGTCATCTTCATAAATTCAGAAAAATCCTTATGACGTCACAACGGATCTTTTGCATTAATCAATCATTCTGAAAATCGAGGCGCCCTTTTTGTTGTAGATGTTATTATGCCTCCTTGGTTTTCGCATGCGCCTGTTACTGTGCCCTCTTTTTCCTTATAAATAGGCATGGGGGCCTGCCTTTTTTACCTTTCACCCCCATCACCTCCACTTCTTCTTCTTCCTCACAACACTCACCATGACCGGAGCTCCGCCGCCCTCATCGAGCTGCGCCAGCTAGCCCCAGCCGAGGTCTTTACATCGCCCCGTCGCCGTCAAGACTCAGCGGCACACTTCCGCTTTCCTCTACTGCCATCAGGTTCCACCTTCCCCCTTTCTCAGATCTGCATTAGGTCACCTGCGTTCTTCAGAGTTCGTCGGCGTTCATCGTAGTTCTTCATATCTTTGAATAGAGCCCGTATCCAATCCAAAACGCCATAGAAATACTGCGGCAGCTAGTTTAGCATTCATCTTGTATCTTGAATAGATCGCTTCTTCTTCAGAATCAGTACATAGCCTACTTAGCCCTTCCATTACTGGCTTTTAGGTTTAGCTATTATTCACCTTTTTCTGAACTGCCGTAGATCCGAAAATATAGATGTCAGCCGTAAAGTCTGTTGTTCCATACTTAGCAATAGTTTCAATATGTCTCTTCTTAGACAACCCGCCAACATGCATCCGCCTTATACCTTTTTATAATTTAACCCGCCGTATCTTAACGACCTGAAAGTCACCTCATTCCCATAGTTAGGGCGGCTCATAATTTCTCAATGACTCGCCGTAACATGTAGTCTTTTAATCACAACTGGCCTATTATTGCTGAGATATCATGTAATCACTTAGGCGGCTCACCATTGCTATTTTAACCCGCCATATTCTTATTCCTTGTCCGCAGCTTTTAACCCAGCCAGCCATGTCTAAAGCTCCCACTTCTTGCGACTAGGAAGCCTCCCAAGTCTCAAAGCTCATGCTCAATAAGTATGTGGACATGGGTGTTTTACCGGCTAAAGAAATTATCCACTAGCGGGTTCCCGGTCCTGAAGCTATTCCACAAACCGGAGAGGGTGAAGTTGTAATCTTTACGGATCACCTCCTCCATAGTTTTTCACCACCCGGTCAAAGTTTTTCTGGGATGCTCTGCATTTTTACAATCTTCATCCTCAAGACATCGGTCCCAACTCCGTCTCCAATCTGTGCCAATTTCAAGTATTCTGTGAAGTGTATCTGCAAGAAGAGCCCATTGTTGATCTCTTTAATGATTTCTTTTATATCAACCGCCAAACCGAGATGACAGACGGGCCCAGTCTAGAGCTTGGAGGTTTTTCCATCCAGAGGCGGAGAGATGTAACCTTTCCCTCAGCCATACTGCCCAGCCACCCCAAGGGCTGGAACCACACTTGGTTCTATTGCCGAAACACTGCTCCGGCTGGAGAAAATCCCTTGTCGGGTTATCGCCCCTACCGGCTCAGTACCAGCAGCGAGCTTCCTGGTCAATTAACCGCTGCAGAACATGCTTAGTATGCACCCACATTTTCAAAGATAAGGGCTTTAATAGCCAACGGCTTAACCGGAGTCGACTTGACTCGCTGCTGGGTCTCATGGAGGATTTTACAACTGAGCCGGCGCAACGACTTAATGTGCCAGTATACGGGTGATGAGAAGGACCCGCAACATTATAATAAAAAACCTCTGACTGATAAGGAGATTAATGAAATAGTTAAGTCACTGCTTGGGGAGCCTCAAGAAGCCTGTAACAAAATGGGGCTGAATCCTTTCTGCGTTTTGAACCCGACTCCTGCCGTAAGTACTTTGAGTAAATCTTCATCGTACTTATCTATCCTTTATGCTTCATATACTTTTAACTTACTGCCAATATATATATATATATATATATATAGGCCGGTTCTTCTTTCTGGAAGAAGAAAATAATAACAGCCACGCCAGCCAAGAAAATTAAAGCAGTGAAGCCTCGGGGTCCGGCTCGCCGTAAGAAGCAGACAGCAGAGGACCTACTCAGTTAGATGAGTCGGAGGTAGAACTTGACTCCCTTGGTCTTCTTTTCATTCAACTTATTGATGTTGATTCCTCTCAGGACGAAGTGGAGACAAGCCATGCCAACGAAGCAGAGGTAATTCCTGTCTCCTCCGACTTAGAACCCTTGCCAAGAAAGAAAACACAGCGGGTCATCCGGAAAGTAAGATTTTCTTACCCTCATGCTTATTTGGACCCCAACTTTCTTTTGAAGAAACAAGAGCATGAGTTCAGGTGTCAGACCTCGAAAACGTTGCAATGAGGTGCCTCATAGCCCGACTCTGTCTCTTCCACGAGACGGTCTCATGCGGCAACCTCTTAACCCTTCTGACTCCAACTATCAGGGAACGCCTCCGTCATCTGGCGACTCAACTGGAACACAACTTCTTACCTTCGTTGTTAACCCAGGGTAAGTGTTTTCATTTGTTGACAAAGACTTGTTCGTCCTATACTCATACGCTTTTATACTCTTGTCACAGGGAAAGGCAAAAACTGGTAAAAAGCATATGGTGGGCGGCTCTTCCAAGGCTCCCGAGGTCTCTAAGCTAGAGAAGCAGGTGCCGGAAACCCCTAAGGTCCCAATCAGAAATCCTGAAGACCCTGTCAACCAGCAAGATGACCTGCCTCCACAGATTGAGGCGACAGTTGCTGAAGCCATGGATGTCGATACTAACCCGGCGGGTAACCCTGACCCGCCAAGTCCTAAACCTTCTTCATCTCCTGCCAAGTCAACTGACAAGATCCATGTTGATGAAAACGTTGATGATATTGCCATTACTGGATCTACTTTTAAGGCGCCCGAAGTCTCCATAGTGCTAGCCAAGCACTCAGCCAAGGAAGAGGCGCCTTTATTGGAGAAAGGCAAGACAAAGCTGGATCTGGAAAGCTATGCATCATTCAGTGCCGGCAAGTTGCACGCAGGCTATTTAAGCCGCCTTCATACAAGCCATGACATGGAAGCTGGTTTAGTCAGCCTGATGAAGCAAAAGTATGAGGTACGAATGAAGTTAACCCCTCTCAGTCTTGTATATGCATATATATATATATATATATATATATATATATATATATATATATATATATATATATATATATATATATATATATCCATGTAGCCCCCAAATCTTAAGCATAGGAAAGCATTGATTATACTTGAGATTTACGAGAAACTTCCGTAGTGTAGCCCCCAAGGGATGGCTTATCTTTTGAGAAAAGTCGGGTCTTTGAAATGACAACCTTGAAACATCACCTGCAGCCCCCAAGGGCTGGCTTATCTTTATAAGATGAGCCGGGTCTTTCAACTTATCACTTTAGAAAATCACCTGTAGCCCCCAAGGGCCGGCTTATCCTTATAAGATGAGCCGAGTCTTCTGTATCGCAGACTTAAAAATCATCATACATTAGCCCCCAAGAGCCAAGGATATTACTTGCAATGTGCTTGTGACTTAAATACCATTGTTGAATACAAACTCAATCACCTTAGTACTTATTTGAACACCATTATTGTTTATAACCTTTGGAAGGAAGCTTTAAGTCTCGGCGAGTCAAACATAGCTGACTTAAAGAAAAACTTGGAGATGCAACAAACAGAACATGCCAAGGCGGAGTTAAGCTTAAAGTCTTCCTTAGAAGACATAGAAAAAATCAAGGCCAGCTTTGTAGCAGAAAGGAGAGCCTTTGAATCTTAAAAGGCTGCTCTATTGAAGCGTGCTGAAGACGCTGAAAACCAGCTTAAGCCCGTGGCTGCAGAATTGGCCGGCTTAAAGAAGCATATCTCTCAAATGATTGTTGCCATCTTTGGTAAGTAAAATTATGCCCTCCATTGTAGTAACTCACCTGTCGGCTTGTGAAATATAGTGCTAACTCGCCTGGCGACTTATGTAAAACAGGTGCGAGGAGTGCTAGCCTTGGAGAAAACATGTTGATGAAGCTGAAGGCCATCTATACTTTGACAGAAAAATTATATGCCGGTAGCTTGCGTACTCTCGTGGCAGTTTCCAATTGCAAAAAGCCAACACAATTGATCAGAGAGGTGTTGGATAAACTGTCCACAATACCTGGCCAGATTGAAGAGCATAAAAGATCAGCCACTCGTGCAGGGGCCATGGTCGGGTTAGGCCGTGCAAAGGCTTATCAAACTGATCTTGACTAGGAAGAGATGGCAGGCGGGTTCCCAAAGTACAAAGATGACGGCTCTGCATTTACTGAATCGGATTATGCCCAATGCCTCAAAGAGATGCGTCCCTTGGCATGCAAGCTTGCCCAAGAATTGGATCTGCAAAGCTACCAGCCGACTTATGATGGCAACAACAAATGAATCAAGTCGCCTTATTCTGACATTGTCGACCTGACTCCCCAAAGGCGTAAGCGTATCTTCGCCTCTGATATTGACTCTTCAACTATCCTCAATGATGAAGCCATCTTCGAAGCATTAACTGGTATCGACTG
Organism: Thinopyrum elongatum; assembly: GCA_011799875.1. NCBI lineage: Eukaryota > Viridiplantae > Streptophyta > Magnoliopsida > Poales > Poaceae > Thinopyrum > Thinopyrum elongatum. The sequence goes on along the minus strand of CM022300.1, from coordinate 453,488,444 downwards.
TACGTCGGGTGATCTTCAGATTTCTAGCGAAGAGCCGGCATAGGATGATCTGAAAGCTTCAACCTCAAGACGCCAGGAAGATGTTAACCCGGTGGGATCTAACCCGGGCGGCTCAGAAGCCGGTTCAAAGGAGTGAACTAATTCTGAAAAAACTTAGCAGCAAAACTTTGTTGGGCTCAGCTATAGCCGTGTAATAGTGTAGTTTGAAAAACTTTATCTGTCTTGCCATGCCTTCGTGCATGTTATGTCAACTTTTGATCTAGCAGCAGAACTTCTTTATATACTCGAACGAAGCATATATGCAGATCTTGTCTTGCCATTTCCCTGAATTTACTTGAGGTCTGCACATAGTCTGTAGATCCATCAATGTTTAGTACTGGCGACTTACAATCAAAAGCCAGGGCAGGTTAATAAGCCAATGGCTTATGGCCATAAAAATTTGGAACAGGTCCCATGGCGGGTCAGAACCGCTGTAAACTCAGTTTTGAGCAATATTAACCAGGATCTTCTTTGATTCAGGGATTTTTAACCTTCATATGATGAAGGACATAAAACTTCTGTAAAAACAAGGCAGAGAATATATACATGTATATCTCAAAACTTATAAGCCGACTGTTAAAGCTCGACTGAAAGAATCTAACCTCTTAAGGCTGAAATTCTTGCTTTTATCTCAAGAATGATAAGCCGGCTGTTAAAGCTCGACCAAAAGAATCTGGCCTTTTAAGGCTCAAATTCTTGCTTTCATGAAGCATGGCTTAAAAGCCTTGGTTTATCCTCGCTATCGGTAAGCTGGCCCTCACATGACTTTAAACCACCGTTTAAACCTTGCGAGTTCAGGGTCACAAAGGATTAACTACAAGAGTACGGCGGGTCATCTTGTTCAGAGTAGCATCAAGCATACAGGCAGGTATAACCAATAATGTGGTGGTTCGCCGGGTCAAAAGGGTTTTGTAAACTAAACTCATTGAGTTGGAAGCCCCCTAGTGCCCTTATGATCAATTAATCAAGACTCAAACTCAGTAAATATGAGATGAAACGGCAGAGACCCCGATTCGGGGATGCCGGCTTTATTATTTTGATCATAAAAAGATATATACACAGATAAAAGTATGTACAATAATGAGAGCCAATGGCTTAAGTATAATAAGGCCGAAGATGAGCAATATTCCAAGGCCTATTGGTCTCCTCCTCTGAGGTACGTGATTTCTTGTGCTCCCGTATGTCAATGAGATAATATGGCCCGTTATTTAGGTTTTTGCTGACCACAAAGGGCCCTTCCCAAGGAGGTGAAAGCTTATGCATCCCTGTTTGATCTTGAATCAATCAGAGCACTAAGTCGCCCTCCTGGAACGTCCGAATTTTAACCCGGCGGCTATGATAGCGACGCAGGTCTTGTTGATAAATCGCTGAGCGAGCCGCCGCCAGATCACGTTCTTCTTCCAAAGCATCCAGAGCATCTTGATGTGCCTTCTCATTGTCTATTTCTACATAAGCCACCACCCTTGGTGAGTCATGACGAATATCACTTGGAAGAACTACCTCGGCTCCGTAAACCATAAAAAAGGACGTGTAACAGGTTGATCTGTTAGGGGTACTCCTGATGCTCCAAAGAACTGCAGGAAGCTCTTCAACCCAACAACCCGGAGTCCTCTCCAGGGGCACCATAAGTCGGGGCTTGATCCCCTTTAATATCTCCTGGTTAGCATGCTCAGCTTGCCCATTAGACTATGGGTGAGCTACTGATGACACATCAAGCCGGATATGCTCTCTCTGACAGAAATGTTTCATAGCACCCTTGGATAAATTTGTTCCATTATCTGTGATGATACTATGAGGATAACCAAAGCGGAAGATCAATTTTTTGACGAACTGAACTGCAGTTGCCGCCTCACAATTGCTAACAGGCTCAGCTTCCACCCACTTGGTAAATTTATCAAATGCTACCAGCAAGTGAGTTTTCTTGTCCTTAGAACGTTTAAAGGGTCCAACCATATCAAGCCCCCAGACTGCAAACGGCCAAGTTATTGGAATCATCCTTAGCTCTTGAGCCGGTACGTGAGCCTGTCTGCCGAATTTCTGACAACCATCACACTTGCGCACAATGTCCTCAGCATCAGCGTGAGACGTCAACCAAAAGAAGATGTGTCTGAAAGCTTTAGCCACTAGAGACCTTGAACTGGTGTGATGACCACAGTCCCCAGCATGGATCTCATGAAGAATCTCATAGCCTTCATCAGGGGAAACATAGCATTGAAACACGCCTGTGACGCTGCACCTGTGCAACTCACCATTAACAATTGTCATAGACTTAGAACGCCTGATGATCTGTCGCGCCAAGAGCTCATGCTCTGGTAACTTGCCCCAGGTTAAATAACCCAGGTAAGGCAGTGTCCAGTCAGGAATAACCCGTAGAGCCGCCACCAACTGTCCCTCCGGGTCAGGAATAGCAAGATCTTCCTCTGAAGGCAATTTGACAAACGGATTATGTAACACATCTAGGAACACATTGGGGGGTGATAACCCACAAGTATAGGGGATCGCAACAGTTTTCGAGGGTAGAGTATTCAACCCAAATTTATTGATTCGACACAAGGGGAGCCAAAGAATATTCTCAAGTATTAGCAGCTGAGTTGTCAATTCAACCACACCTAAAAGACTTAATATCTGCAGCAAAGTATTTAGTAGCAAAGTAGTATGGAAGTATCGATAACGGTGGCAAAAGTAACAGTAGCAGTTTTGTAGCAATTGTAACAGTGGCAACGGAAAAGTAACGAAGCAAAGATCAATATGTGAAAAGCTCGTAGGCAATGGATCAATGATGGATAATTATGTCGGATGGCATTCATCATGCAACAGTTATAACCTAGGGTGACATAGAACTAGCTCCAATTCATCAATATAATGTAGGCATGTATTCCGAATATAGTCATACGTGCTTATGGAAAAGAACTTGCATGACATCTTTTATCCTACCCTCCCGTGGCAGCGGGGTCCTAATGGAAATTAAGGGATATTAAGGACTCCTTTTAATAGAGAACCGGACCAAAGCATTTGCACTTAGTGAATACATGAACTCCTCAAACTACGGTCATCACCGGGAAGTGTCCCGACTATTGTAACTCCAGGGTTGCCGGATCATAACACGTAGTAGGTGACTATAACTTGCAAGATAGGATCAATAACACATATATATTCATGAAAACATAATAGGTTCAGATCTGAAATCATGGCACTCGGGCCCTAGTGACAAGCATTAGTCATAGCAAAGTCATAGCAACACCAATCTTAGAACATAGTGGATACTAGGGATCAAACCCTAACAAAACTAACTTGATTACATGATAAATCTCATCCAACCCATTACCGTCCAGCAAGCCTATGATGCAATTACTCACGCACGGCGGTGAGCATCATGAAATTGGTGATGGAGGATGGTTGATGATGATGATGATGGCGACGATTTCCCCTCTCTGGAGCCCCAAACGGACTCCAGATCTGCCCTCCCGAGGAAGAACAGGAGGTGGCAGCGGCTCCGTATCGTAAAACACGATGAATCCTTCTCTATGATTTTTTTCTCCCCGAACATGAATATATGCAGTTGGAGTTGAGGTCGGTGGAGCTTTGTGGGGCCCACAAGCCAGGGGGCTCACCCAGGGGTGTAGGGCACGCCCCCACCCTTGTGGACAGGCGGTGGGTCCCCATTGGTTGATTCTTTTGCCAATATTTTTCATTTATTCCAAAAATATTCTCCGTGAAGTTTCAGGTCATTCCGAGAACTTTTATTTCTGCACAAAAATAACACCATGGCAATTCTGCTGAAAACAGCGTCAGTCCGGGTTAGTTCCATTCAAATCATGCAAATTAGAGTCCAAAACAAGGGCAAAAGAGTTTGGAAAAGTAGATACGATGGAGACGTATCAACTCCCCCAAGCTTAACCCATTGCTTGTCCTCAAGCAATTCAGTTGACAAACTGAAAGTGATAAAGAAAAACTTTTACAAACTCTGTTTGATCTTGTTGTTGCAAATATGTAAGGCCAGCATTCAAGCTTTCAGCAAAGATTATGAATTAACCATATTCACAATAACATTTAGGTCTCACATTTACTCATATCAATGGCATAATCAACTAGCGAGCAATAATAATAAATCTCGGATGACAACACTTTTTCAAAACAATCATGATATAATATAACAAGATGGTATCTCGCTAGCCCTTTTTGAGACCGCAAAACATGAATGCAGAGCACCCCTGAAGATCAAGGACTAACTAGACATTATAATTCATGGTAAAAGAGATCCAGTCACAATCATACTCAATATCAATTAATAGCAACGCATACAAATGATAGTGGTGCTCTCTAACTGGTGCTTTTTATAAGAGAATGATGAGTCAACAATAAAAGTAAATAGATAGGCCCTTCGCAGAGGGAAGCAGGGATTTGCAGAGGTGCCAGAGCTCGAGCTTTTTGAAACAGAGATGAATATAATTTTGAGCAGTATGCTTTCATTGTCAACATAACGACCGAGAGATCTCGATATCTTCCATGCTACATACATTATAGGCGGTTCCAAAACAGAATGGTAAAGTCTTTTACTCCCCCTCAACCAACAAGCACATTCCACGGCTGGTCCGAAACAACGGGTACCGTCCATACAAACAACAATCCTGGGGGAGTTTTGTTTTAATTTATTTTGATTTGATTTGAGCATGGGACTGGGCATCCCGATTACCAGCCATTTTCTCGTGAATGATGAGCGGAGTCCACTCATCATGAGAATAACCCACCTAGCATGGAAGATACTAACAGCCCCCAGTCGCTACATGAGTGGTTCGGGCATAAAAACAGATTATCATTTGAAGGTTTAGAGTTTGGCACATGCAAATTTACTTGGAACGGCAGGTAAATACCGCATATAGGAAGGTATGGTGGACTCATATGGAATAAACTTTGGGTTTATGGAAGTGGATGCACAAGCAGTATTCCCACTTAGTACAAGTGAAGGCTAGCAAAAGACTGGGAAGCGACCAACTAGAGAGCGACAACAATCATAAACATGCATTGAGAGTAACCAACATTGAGTGCAAGCATGAGTAGGATATAAATCACCATGAACATAAATATCGTGGAGGCTATGTTGATCTTGTTTTCAACTACATGCCAAGTCAAGCCACTCGAATCATTCAAAGGAGGATACCATCCTATCATACTACATCACAACCATTTTAAAAGCATGTTGGCACGCAAGGTAAACCATTATAAACTCCTAGATAATTAAGCATGGCATGAGTAACTATAATCTCTAATTGTCATTGCAAACATGTTTCATTCATAATAGGCTGAATCAGGAACGATGAACTAATCATATTTACAAAAACAAGATAGGTTGAGTTCATACCAGCTTTTCCTCATCCCAATCATTTCATCATATATCGTCATTATTGCCTTTCACTTGCACGACCGAATGATGTGAATAATAATAATAGTGCACATGCATTGGACTAAGCTGGAATCTGCAAATGTTTATTCAAAGGAGAAGACAAGGTAATATAGGCTCTTTGTTAGATCAACAATAATGCATATGAGAGCCACTCAACATTTTCATCGTGGTCTTCTCCTCTCGACCCCCAAAGAAAAGAAAAAGAATTTCAAAGAAACACACTGAAATGTTTTTGGAGTTTTTCTTTTTCTGAAGAAAGTAAAACAGGAACGAGAAAAACTATTTACATGGGAAAGCTCCCAGCAAGCAAAAGAAGAACAAGAAATCTTTTTGGGTTTTCTTTAATACTACAACTAAGCATGGTAGGGAAATAAGCTATAACTAAAAAAAATTTGCTTTGTTTTTCTCAAAGTTTTTCAAACGCACAAGAAGAAAGCGGGAAAAAGAAAGTAAACTAACATGGATGATACAATGAAAAAGTATGAACACCGACTACTGGAATGAATGTGTGAACATGAATGTAATGTCGCTGAGAAATACGTACTCCCCCAAGCTTAGGCTTTTGGCCTAAGTTGGTCTAGGCCCATGGATCAAAGTAGTTCTCTCCGATGTACTGAGGAGGATCCTGGGGGTTCCACTGGTTCGCGAGCTCCTGCGGCTCCCACTGATAAATAGACTCTTGATACGGATCAGGTGATGGCTCTGGCTCAGGAACTGGAGATCGTGTCCCCTCCCAGTATGCATAAATGTCCTCGGGCAGAATGAGGTATCTGCACTTATCGTGGAGGAAGTCGATGATGCCTCCGCGGTGCGGGGAAGGTTGTGCTTGGGCTTCTTCTTCTCCTCATTCTCATTTTCTTTAGAAACCCGACTCGAAGAGCCTCTCAACCATCTTTTCATTATTTCTTTCCTCTGAAAATTTCTGAAATTTTTAGTAACTCAAAATAAAAGTGAACCAAACTCAACAAGATTGATAGCAACTACTCCTACAAGTGTTTAGAGGCTATATCATGCATCAAAACTACTTTGGACCATATCAATTTGACATGCAAGCTCAAGAACAGGGTCACCACAGCAGCAAAAATTTGCAATAAATAAAGCACTGGAACAAAAACTAATTGGACCATTGGAGGAGTCACATACCGAAGAACAATCCCCAAAAGCAGTTTTGCAAATGGAGCTTTACACAAGGAGATAAAAAATGGCAGCAAAATGAGCAAGAACACGAGTTTGAGCTACGGGATGATTTTTTTCTAGAGGAAGACGAAGTGGATGGGTACTGGAATAAGTGAGGAGGACCCACGTGGGACCCATAAGGCAGGGGGCGTGCCCAGGGGGGTAGGGCACGCACTCCACCCTTGTGGTCCATTGGTGCAGCCCCCTGGTGCATTCTCAGTGCCAGAAATTCTCAAATATTCTATAAAAAACTCATACTAAATTTTTAGGGCATTTGGAGAACTTTTATTTTTGGGACATTTTTTTATGGCATGGATAATTCAGAAAACAGACATATAATACTATTTTTGCTTTATTTATTCTAAATAACAGAAAGTAAAAAGTAAGTACAGAAAGTTGTGCTTTCTAAATTCATCCATCTCATGCTCATCAAAAAGAATCCGTTAACAAGGTCGATCAAGTCTTATTAACAAACCTCTTTCGAATAACGTGAAACCGGAGAATTTTCGAATAACACTAAGTTACCTCAATGGTGATATGCATGTCCCCAACAATAAGAATATCATATTTCTTGTTGACAGTAGGGAGAGGAAATTCAAAACCTCCGATAGTAATAGTTGAATTTTTTCCAATAGAATTGATACTATGAACTTGGGGTTGTTTCTTCGGAAAGTGTACCGTATGCTCATTACCATTAACATGAAAAGTGACATTGCCTTTATTGCAATCAATAACAGCCCATGTAGTATTCAAAAAGGGTCTACCAAGGATGATCGACATACTGTCATCCTCGGGAATATCAAGAATAACAAAGTCCGTTAAGATAGTAACGTTTGCAACCACAACAGGCACATCCTCACAAATACCGACGGGTATAGCAGTTGATTTACCAGCCATTTGCAAAGAGATTTCAGTAGGTGTCAACTTATTCAATTCAAGTCTACGATATAAAGAGAAAGGCATAACACTAACACCGGCTCCAAGATCACATAAAGCAGTTTTAACATAGTTTCTTTTAATGGAGCATGGTATAGTTGGTACTCCTGGATCCCCAAGTTTCTTTGGTATTCCACCCTTAAAAGTGTAATTAGCAAGCATGGTGGAAATTTCAGCCTCCGGTATCTTTCTTTTATTTGTAACAATATCTTTCATATACTTAGCATAAGGAGGCATTTTAAGCATATCAGTTAAACGCATACACAAAAAGATAGGTCTAATCATTTCAGCAAAGCGCTCAAAATCCTCATCATCCTTTTTCTTGGATGGCTTAGGAGGAAAGGGCATGGGTTTTTGAACCCATGGTCCTCTTTCTCTACCATGTTTTCTAGCAACAAAGTCTCTCTTATCATAATGTTGATTCTTTGATTGTGGGTTATCAAGATCAATAGCAGGTTCAATCTCTACATCATTATCATTACTGGGTTGAGCATCAACATGAACATCATCATTAACATTATCACTAGGTTCATGTTCATCACCAGATTGTGTCTCAGCATCAGAAATAGAAATATCATTTGGATTCTCAGGTGTGTCTATAACAGGTTCACTAGAAACATGCAAAGTCCTATCAGTTTTCTTTTTCTTTTTATTACTAGGACTAGATGCATCAGTATTAATTCTCTAAGAGTCTTGCTCAACTCTCTTAGGATGACCCTCAGGATACAAAGGTTCCTGAGTCGTCTTACCACCTCTAGTCATAACCCTAACAGCATTATCATTATTCTTACTATTCAACTCATTAAGCAAATTATCATGTGCCTTAAGTACTTGTTCTACTTGTGTTGTAACCATGGAAGCATGTTTACTAATAAGCTTAAGATCATTAATAGTTCTACTCATATAATCACCCAAGTAATCAAGCATGTGAGCATTACGTTTCAATTGTCTACTAACATAAGCATTGAAGTTTTCTTGTTTAACAATAAAATTATCAAACTCATCCAAGCATTGACTAGCAGACTTATTATGAGGAATGTCACCTTCATCAAATCTATAAAGAGAGTTTACCTCTACTACCTGTGTCGGGTTATCAAGACCATGTATTTCTTCAATAGGCGGTAAATTCTTAACATCTTCAGCTTTAATACCTTTTTCTTTCATAGATTTCTTTGCCTCTTGCATATCTTCAGGACTGAGAAATAGAATACCTCTTTTCTTCAGAGTTAGCTTAGGAGTTGGTTCAGGAAGTGTCCAATCATTATCATTACTCAATATATTATTCAATAGCAATTCAGCTTGTTTAACAGTTCGTTCCCTGAAAATACAACCAACACAACTATCTAGGTGGTCCCTAGAAGCATCGGTTAGTCCATTATAAAAGATATCAAGTATTTCATTTTTCTTGAGAGGATGATCGGGCAAAGCATTAAGTAATTGGAGAAGCCTCCCCCAAGCTTGTGGGAGACTCTCTTCTTCAGATTGCACAAAGTTAAATATTTCCTGTAGGGCAGCTTGTTTCTTATGGGCAGGGAAATATTTTTGAGAGAAGTAATAAATCATATCCTGGGGACTACGCACACAACCAGGAGCAAGAGAATTAAACCATAACTTAGCATCACCCTTTAACGAGAAAGGAAACAATTTAAGAATATAATAGTAGCAAATTTTTTCCTCATGAGCAAATAGGTGGCTATATCATTCAATTTAGTAAGATGTGCCACAACAGTTTCAGATTCATAACCATAGAAAGGATCAGATTCAACCAAAGTAATTAACTTAGGATCGACAGAGAATTCATAATCCTTATCAATAACAAAGATAGGTGAAGTAGCAAACTTAGGATCATATTGCATTCTAGCATTCAAAGACTTTTCTTTCAGCTTAGCTAGCAATTTCTTAAGGTCATCTCTATCATTACAAGCAAGAAAGTCTCTAGCAGTTTCTTCATCCATAATATAACCCTCAGGTACAACAAGTAATTTATATCTAGGGGGAGAATCATAATCTTCAGTTTCAATAATATCATCAGTTTCAGTAATTTCATTCTCTCTAGCCCTAGCAAGTTGTTCATCAAGAAATTCACCTAGTGGCACAGTATTATCAAGCAAAGAAGTAGTATCATCATAAGCATCATGCATAGCAGAAGTGGCATCATCAATAACATGTGACATATCAGAATCAATAGCAGGTGTAGGTGTCACAAGTTTACTCAAAACAGAAGGTGAATCAAGTGCAGAGCTAGATGGCAGTTCCTTACCTCCCCTCATAGTTGAGGGAAAAATCTTGGTTCTAGTATCTTTCAAATTCCTCATAGTGATCAACAGGTATAAATCCCAAGTGACTCAGAGAATAGAGCTATGCTCCCCGGCAACAGCGCCAGAAAAAGGTCTTGATAACCCACAAGTATAGGGGATCGCAACAGTTTTTGAGGGTAGAGTATTCAACCCAAATTTATTGATTCGACACAAGGGGAGCCAAAGAATATTCTCAAGTATTAGTAGTTGAGTTGTCAATTCAACCACACCTGAAAGACTTAATATCTGCAGCAAAGTATTTAGTAGCAAAGTAGTATGGAAGTAACGGTAACGGTGGCAAAAGTAACAGTAGCAGTTTTGTAGCAATTATAACAGTGGCAACAGAAAAGTAACGAAGCAAAGATCAATATGTGAAAAGCTCGTAGGCAATGGATCAATGATGGATAATTATGTCGGATGGCATTCATCATGCAACAGTTATAACCTACGGTGACATAGAACTAGCTCCAATTCATCAATATAATGTAGGCATGTATTCCGAATATAGTCATACGTGCTTATGGAAAAGAACTTGCATGACATCTTTTGTCCTACCCTCCCATGGCAGTGGGGTCCTAATGGAAACTAAGGGATATTGAGGCCTCCTTTTAATAGAGAACCAGACCAAAGCATTAGCACTTAGTGAATACATGAAATCCTCAAACTACGGTCATCATCTGGAAGTGTCCTGACTATTGTCACTCCGGGGTTGCCGGATCATAACACGTAGTACGTGACTATAACTTGCAAGATAGGATCAAGAACACATATATATTCATGAAAACATAATAGGTTCAGATCTGAAATCATGGCACTCGGGCCCTAGTGACAAGCATTAGGCATAGCAAAGTCATAGCAACATCAATCTTAGAACATAGTGGATACTAGGGATCAAACCCTAACAAAACTAACTCAATTACATGATAAATCTCATCCAACCCATCACCGTCCAGCAAGCCTACGATGCAATTACTCATGCACGGCAGTGGGCATCATGAAATTGGTGATGGAGGATGGTTGATGATGATGATGGCGACGATTTCCCCTCTCTGGAGCCCTGAACGGACTCCAGATCTGCCCTCCCGAGGAAGAACAGGAGGTGGCATCGGCTCCGTATCGTAAAACGTGATGAATCCTTCTCTCTGATTTTTTTTCTCCCCGAACATGAATATATGGAGTTGGAGTTGAGGTCGGTGGAGCTTCGTGGGACCCACAAGCCAGGGGGCGCGCCCAGGGGGGTAGGGCGCGCCCCCCACCCTTGTGGACAGGCGGTGGGTCCCCCTCTGTTGATTCTTTCGCCAATATTTTTTATTTATTCCAAAAATATTCTCCGTGAAGTTTCAGGTCATTCCGAGAACTTTTATTTCTGTACAAAAATAACACCATGGCAATTCTGCTGAAAACAGCGTCAGTCCGGGTTAGTTCCATTCAAATCATGCAAATTAGAGTCCAAAACAAGGGCAAAAGAGTTTGGAAAAGTAGATACGATGGAGACGTATCAGGAGGAACCGGCTTACGCTATGAGCCATTCCTAGATAACGCATCAGCCGCCTCATTCTTGCGCCGGTCTATGTGATCCACCCGGTACCCCTTAAAGTGGCCAGCAATATTGTCAACCGCCTGACGATAAGCCGCCATAAGCAGGTCTTTGGAATCCCACTTTCCTGAGACTTGCTGAGTCACCAAATCTGAGTCACCAAAACATCTGAACCGGCTCAGGTTCATCTCTTTAGCCATCCGGAGCCCATGAAGCAAAGCCTCATACTCAGCTGCATTGTTAGTACAAGGGAACATGAGCCTTAACACATAACAATATTTGTCACCTTGTGGGGATGCCAAGATGACTCCGGCCCCCGAGCCTTCCAACTGTCTGGACCCATCAAAATGTATAGTCCAATATGTGTTATCTGGCTTCTCCTCAGGTGCTTGCAACTCTGTCCAATCACTAATGAAATCCACCAAAGCTTGTGACTTAATGGCTGTTCGAGGCACATACTTAAGATGATGTGGCCCAAGCTCAATCGCCCACTTAGCAACCCGACCAGTAGCCTCTCTGTTTTGTATGATGTCCCCCAAAGGGGCGGAACTGACCACTGTGATTGGATGTCCAAGGAAATAATGCTTTAATTTGCGACTCGCCATGAACACTCCAAACATCAGTTTCTGCCAATGTGGATATCTCTGCTTAGACTCTGTTAAGTCTTCACTAACATAATAAACCGGCCGCTGAACTGGGTACTCCTTCCCTGCCTCCTTGCGCTCAACAACAACTGCAACGCTGACGGCCTTATTATTAGCTGCCACGTACAGGAGCAAAGGCTCTTTGTCTACAGGAGCAGCCAAGACAGGCGGCTCAGCCAACTGCTTCTTAAGTGCTTCAAACGCCTCATTAGCTGCATCGCTCCAGACGAAGTGATCAATTTTCTTCATCATCTGATACAAGGGGATTGCTTTCTCTCCAAGGTGGCTTATGAACCGGCTTAAGGCTGCGACGCGACCCGCGAGGCGCTGAACATCGTTAATACACGCCGGCATAGAAAGACAAGTTATAGCCTCGATCTTTTCCGGATTAGCCTCAATGCCTCTCTCTGAGACCAAGAAGCTCACTTGGCCGGGTTAAGCATCATCTTGTACACCCTAAGATTGTCAAATGTCTCCTTGAGATCCTCAAGCAAGGTCTCCTTCCTTCTTGACTTAACCACAATATCATCCACGTAAGCATGAACATTTCGGCCAATCTTCTTATGAAAACAATTCTGAACACAACGCTGGTAAGTTGCCTGGGCACTTTTGAGCCCAAAAGGCACGGACACATAATAGAAAGCACTAAAGGGGGTGATAAAAGTTGTCTTTTCCTGATCTTCCACCGCCATCTTGATATGATGATAACCAGAATATGCATCCAAGAAACATAAGCTCTCACAACCCGCTGTGGCATCAATAATTTGGTCAATGCGGGGGAGAGCAAAAGGATCAGTCGGACATGCCTTATTAAGATCTGTATAGTGAACACACATGCGCCAGGTCCCATTCTTCTTGAGCACAAGCACAGGATTAGCCAGCCACTGAGGGTGGAACACCTCAATGATAAACCCAGCAGCTAGGAGCCGGGCCACTTCTCCTCCAATAGCCTTACGCCTCTCTTCATTAAAACGACGAAGGAATTGGTGAACAGGTTTCATCTTAGGATCAATATTAAGTCGGTGCTCAGCAAATTCTCTCGGTACACCTGTCATGTCAGAAGGCTTCCATGTAAAAATGTCCCGATTCTCACGGATGAACTCGATGAGCGCGCTTTCCTATTTAGGGTCCATCCCTGTCCCAATGGTGAACTACTGAGAAGAGTCGCCAGGGACAAAATCAATTTGCTGTGTATCCTTCGCCAACTTAAACTTGAGGGGCGGGTCAGACTCTATGGTGGGTTTCTTCAGCGGGGTAATATCAGCCGGGTCGACATTGTCTTTGTAATACTTGAGCTCCTCTGTGGCACAAGCTAACTCTACATAAGCAGCATCACCTTCCTCGCACTCTAGAGCGACTTTTCGATCACCATGTACCGTAATCATCCCCTTTGGCCCTGGCATCATAAGCTGCAGGTAAATATAACAAGGGCGGGCCATAAATCGAGAGTAAGCTGGTCGCCCAAACAAAGCATGATATGGGCTCTTGATTTTGACCACCTCAAGCCACAACGTCTCTGTTCTATAATTGTACTCATCACCAAAAGCCACATCTAACGATATCTTGCCAAGAGGGTAAGCTGACTTGCCAGGCACCACGCCATGGAATACTGTGGATGAAGGTTTGAGATCCTTGTCAGTCAGATTCATCCAACCTGCGTCGTCGATGTAGAGCTTGCCGCGGCAACTCTTGGTCATCCTGCCAACGGCATATCCCTCGATCCCTGGGAAAGGGCCCTTCAAGAACTCGAAACCACCATGCGTTGGCCCCACGGTGGGAGCCAACTGTCGTGGTTTTGTCACGGCAGATGTCCTTGCAAAAGGACTTAAGCATGAAGCCACTGCATCGGTGATTAGCTTGTCGGGGTTGAGCGGGACGAGAGACGCAGATTTACCCAGGTTCGGCCCCTCACGATCGAGGTAATAGCCTATGTCCTGCTTTGTGTTGTATTGATTGAGTATCGATTACAAGGAAGTGAATTCGCTTGACGTAGCTACGAATTAATTGTCACCTAAGTTTACCACCCGCTGCAGGGACTCGCCTTTATATACACAGGTCGAGGCCCTGGGCTTACAAGAGTCCAGGTCAAGCTATACTTCGTAACCGAGATCCTGGCTCTAAGTCGCCTTGCCTTCTTTGGCAAGTCACTGTCGGGCGGCTTACACCTTCGGGTCATGCACCGTCTTCTGGTCTTGGTCCTCCAACCAGCCCACCTTGTAAGCCGCCTTCCTGGTTCCATGTCTTGGTCTCTTGGGCCTGTCTAAGGCTTCCTTGTTAAGTCGCCAACAACCTAACCCGGCCCTACTAGGGCGGGTTACACCGTGGGGTCATATCCCCAACAAGAACGGTAGTAGATTGCTTACGAGTAGATCTATTTTGAGCATTGCAAATTCTATACCAAGCATCTTTTAAATTTTCTCCCTCCCTTTGTTTAAAAATGAGAACCTCACTTTCAGGGGTACTAACAATGGTAGGAGGACTAGCCATGATAGCAAAACAAGCGATCTAGCACACAAGCAAACAAAAAGCAAACGAAAAGATGAACGAAAGAAGGGCGAATAAGAAGGCAAATATTTTTGTATTTTTCTGAAAACATTTTAGAAGTGGGGGAGAGGAAAACGAGAGGCAAATGGCAAATAATGTAAGTGCAAGAGATGAGAGTTTATGATGGGTGATTGGTAGGCTTGATGTAGAACCTCCCCGACAACGGCGCCAGAAATTCTTCCTGCTACTTCTTGAGCTTGCGTTGATTTTTCCCTTGAAGAGGAAAGGGTGATGCAGCAAAGTAGAGATAAGTATTTCCCTCAGTTAAGAACCAAGGTATCTATCCAGTAGGAGGCACAAGCAAGTCTCCAATATATGCACCTACACAAACTAACAAGAACTTGCACACAACGCGAAAAAGGGGTTGTCAATCCCTTCACGGTCACGAATAAGAGTGAGATCTAATAGAGATAGGTATAAAAGATAAATAAAAGAGCAAACTAAAGTAAATATAAATAAATTGCAGCAAGGTATTTTTGGGTTCTTTGGTTTATAGATCTGAAAATATATGATGGAAAATAGACCCGGGGGCCATAGGTTTCACTAGAGGCTTCTCTCTTGAAAGAAAACATACTGTGGGTAAACAAATTACTGTTGAGCAATTGATAGAAAAGCGCAAAGTTATGACGATATCTAAGGCGATGATCATGAATATAGGCATCACATCCATGACAAGTAGACCGAAACGATTCTGCATCTACTACTATTACTCCACACATCGACCGACTCCTGACTGCATCTAGAGTATTAAGTTCATAAGAACAGAGCAACGCTTTAAGTAAGATGACATGATGTAGAGGGATAAACTCAAGCAATATGATATAAACCCCACCTTGTTATCCTTGATGGCAACAATGCAATACGTGCCTCGCTACCCCTTCTATCACTGGGTGAGGACGCCGCAAGATTGAACCCAAAACTAAGCACCTCTCCCATTGCAAGAAAAACCAATCTAGTTGGCCAAACCAAGCAGATAGTTCGAAGAGAAATACAAAGATATCTTAATCATGCATAAAAGAGTTCAGAGAAGTCTCAAATAATATTCATAGATAATCTTATCATAAATCCAGAATTCATCGGATCTCAACAAATGAACCACAAAAGAAGATTACATCGGATAGAACTCCTAGAACATCGAGGAGAACATTGTATTGAAGATCAAAGAGAGAGAAGAAGCCATCTAGCTACTAGCTATGGACCCTTAGGTCTGTGGTAAACTACTCACGCTTCATCGGAAGGGCAGCAAGGTTGATGTAGAGGCCCTCCATGATCGAATCCCCCTCCGGCAGGGTGCCGGAAAAGGCCCCAAGATGTGATCTCACGGGAACAGAGGCTTGCGGCGACGGAAAAGTATTTTTGTGCATGCTTCTGATGTTTGGGGAATATTTGAGAATATATAGAGGCGGAATTAGGGTTGGCGGACTCCCGAGGGGCCCACAAGCCTGTGGGGCGCCCCCCTGGGGCGTGTCCTGAGGGCTTGTGGCCTCCTCGGACTCTTCTGGCCCTCTCTCCAAGTCTTCTGGGTGTCTTCTGGTCCAAGAAAAATCATCATAAAGTCTTATTCCGTTTGGACTCCGTTTGATATTCCTTTTCCGTAAAAGTCAAAAACCAGGAAAAAACAGAAACTGGCAATGGGCTCTAGGTTAATAGGTTAGTCCCAAAAATAATACAAAATAACATATTAATGCATATAAAACATCCAAAACAGATAATATAATAGCATGGAACAATAAAAAATTATAGATACGTTGGAGACGTATCACTAAGTTGCCTGGTACCTCACTGCTTGTCATATAGTAGGAGAAACTAATCGTATTTCACGTTACTACGCGTGCTCAGTGGACAGTATATATAACATGTAGAGTAAAAAAGTGATGCAGCAAGTGTACAACCTCTTTGGCGAAGCCATGTCGATCTCAGCATCATTGGGTTGGTGGCTGAGGATGCTGCGGCTGATGTGGCAGTCGGAGGAGGGGAAGAAGATCTTAGGCGTCTCCAGATGGAGCCAAGGGTACTACTCCATTGTGATGGAGGGTTTCGTCGTTGGAGCAGCTCCAGTGAGGTGTACGACGGCGAGGCTGAAGCAAGACAAGAGAGACAACGTTAACCTGAAGTGGTATTCTAATAGCATCTCCAATAGATGATGTAAAATACATAACCAAAAAGTGCTAGATGTAAAATACATCAGCTGCTCATCTCTGAACTTAACTGTCGAAACTGAATTTAACTGGTGAAACTGAATTTTACTGTCAAAACTGAATTTTGCTGTCAAAACTGAACGCACTAGTAGCAGAAAAGCAGTGCACTAATAGTTTTGGCCACTGGAGCACTAGTGGCAGAGTAGCAGTGATCTAAATCGATAGCCGCTCCAGCAGGGAACGTACTACCAGAGAGCAGCCGGGGCAGAGCAGCAGCAGCGTCGAGAGCAGCAGCGCGTGCGAGAGCCGGGGCAGCTGGTCGTATAGCAGCACCTCGGGTAGTAGTAGCAGGAGCTTGAGTGAGAGCCGGAGCTGTTGCTCGTGCAGCAGCAGCACGAGCAAGAGTAGACCAGCAGTGCAAGCAAGAGCAAGAGCAGCAGCGCGAGCAAGAGCCAGAGCAGACAAGGCAGGGGACCGAGAGCAAGAGCAGAGCAGCACCGCGAGCGAGAGCCGAAGCAGCAGCAGCAGCAGCACGAGCGAGAGCCGAAGCAGCAGCAGCTCCTACTAATGTGGACGTCACCGCCAAGGGAGCGACGTCGTGGAGGAAGTGGCCGGCAACGCCGCCGTAGATGGAGCCGCGCCATGGTGGCTCGGGACCGAGCGCCGGCAGCACCATGAAATCGAATCAAGAAGAAAATGCAACGATTAGTGTAGAACCTCTTTGGTGGTGCCGATTAGGCCTCAGCTTCATCCGAGGAATTGGTGATGGTGCTGCTCTTCCGGTGATGCAGGTGAAGACGGCGGTGTGGCAATGGAGGTGGCACGATAGACGAGGCGAACATTGGGGCAGCTCCTTGGAGGTGGAGGACGGGGTGGCTGAACCAGCGGGATGACATGATCGACGATGGATCCTCATCTGGTGCGGTGGATGAGGGATGTCGAGCTGTTGCGGTGGACGATGTCGTCGGGGAAGTGGCTCCGGCTGGGTGGCGGACGGAGGAGGGTGTGGGGCTTCGCGGGTTTTTCCGGCCTCGGCATATGAATGGGGGGAGGGGATGGGAGGGGGAACCATGGCTTAGGGACGTGCTTATCTGAAATGTGGGGTAAGTTATGGAAGTAGCCCCACCGATTTGAACTAGGTGGTTCTTTCGGTTCAGGCGTATCACGGGAATTTCGCATGTCGGGATTTCGCAGGAGCTGGGAGTTTTCGTGCTTGTTGTAATTTTGGGATAGCAAGGCACGGGTTGAGATGGAGGGAATTTTAGGAGCACAACGAGACAAAGAGATATCTTAAAATTTCGGGATAACAAGGCGCGGGTTGAAATTTCTGGACAAGCCTAACGTGTACTGTACCAAATCAATTCGCACTTCCCTCGACGAAAAAACCAAAAAGAAATCAATTCGCACCACATAAGAGACTCTAGTCCCGTTTTACTGTATGAGTTACTACAAATGCAATTCAAAACTTTGAATCCATGTTATGTTCAATTAAAATATTTCTCTACGTGTATAATGCATGCAACCTGCTACTCAAATGAACATTTTAGTGCATTCCAAACGTATATACTACCGCTTCAATATGAACTAAATTTGAATTCGTTTCTCTATTTGAATAAGATCTACAATCATGATTGTTGTCAAGTTAAACCATTTGAATTCGTTTCTCTATTTTAATAAGATCTACAATCATCATTGTTGTCAAGTTAAACCATCATTTGTATATTATCTTCACAACACACCACATGGTTACTGTCGAGTTAGATATGAACTATGTGTACTATATGAACTCAAACTTGATTTTTGAATCCACTTTATGTTGATTTCAAATCACAGTACATTTCAAGCTCTTGCTAGATCTTCATAATCTAAATCATATCTCATATGTATAATGTGTTTATCACATAATGTATGGTGCCCCGCCCCCTACGCCTACAACTATTTAGCTGTGAGTTGCAAATGCCACACATTATCACAAATTTAAATAAAATGTGAGATTGTTCGATATATAGTATGGTTTAGATTGTTTGATATTTAGTTGTGAGCTGCAAACGCCACACATTATCACAAATTCAAATAAAATGTGAGATTGTTCGATATATAGTATGGTTTAGATTGTTCGATATTTAGCTGTGAGTTGCAAACGCCACGCATTATCACATTATAGTATAACATGTCCAAAACCACACCACGCGTATCACCGCTATTTTCATGCATGCATAGGTTTATAACACTATGATCTCTTATTAAAATATATGAATCCACTTTCATATCAAATTATGATCTATGTTAGTCTCTTACACCCACACAATCCTCTAACCTTTGTAGCTAGCACTAACTTTCTCTCGTGCATGCACACGCCCTCCACGCCCTCCCCCTCCCTCAGCATTCTGTCCATCGCACACATTCATTTATTTTCTTTAGGTCATTCTCCCCTGGTCTCCACAACTCCTTCTTTCCAACACACACCGATTGATAAACCTCTCTAGCGATGTCTGCCTACCACATACACACACACTTTCCATCTCCTCCTTTCTCTGTCCATGCCTCATGTCTCTCATACGGTCCCACACACGTGTAAACTCTCGCCCCTCTTTTCATTGATCTCACAATCGCACACTCCTCCCCCCTATCTAGTAGGCCTCTCGCACCACCTCCTAGCTCCATCCCTCTCTCTCTATCCATCTCTCTGGGCCTTATTTGCCTCTAACAAATGGATGTACACCGACCGATCTCCCACTATACATATAGCTAGCTAGGTCATTTATAACTCATTTTCCCCACGCGCCGATCGATCTACCTCATTAGTTATGTCTCTCCCTTCCTCCGACACACAACAATTGATCTACCGTTCTAGTTAGATCTGCTTACCAAACACATATGGTCCCCCTTCATCATCCATGCATGCCTCCCGACACATCTGCCACGCACACGCACACACAGAAACACATCCCTTCTCTTCTTGATATTGCAGTTGTACCCTCAGTTTGTCTAGTAAGCCTCTCCCACCATCTCCGAGAAGCAACTCCACCACCCCTCCGGCACTCTACCTCTCTCTCTCCCCCCCCCTCTCTCCCTCCCTCTCTCTCTCTCTCTCGCAACCTATTTCCCATCCTTCTCTTATGTACGGATGTCGACCGATCTCCCTCAAGACATAGCTAGGTCTCTCCTTCTCAACACATATACGAGTCAATCTACCTCTCTAGTTAGGTCCTGCTCCCCCCCTCCCCCCCCCCCCCCACACACCATCGAATACATCGAGCGCTCTAGTCATGTCTCCCTGCCACACACAAACTTGCCCTCTGCCCTCTGACGTTCCGGTAGGTCAATCGCCCTATATCTTTGACGTGCACACACACAATTTCGATGGCTCTCTTCATCGATCTCGCACGCACACACTTGATCCTCTCTTTGACTCTATCGATATCTATGACCCCTCCCTCTCATCTCGTGGATCGCCCCCTCTATATATGATATAGATAGGCCTCTATTTCACACACATTGCATGTGTCACATTTTTGTTTGAGATATCATCGACACATATTCCCACAAATACACTCACGAAATCACCACCCACCATAAAAAAACACTCATGAACGCACACGCCATCTCTCTAGGTTTGTATCTCTCTCACACACACCCACGTAGGTGGGGGACTGATACGTCCATTTTGCATCATGCTTTTATATTGATATTTATTGAAATATTGGTTGTTATTACACATTATGGTACAATACTTATGCCTTTTCTCTCTTATTTTACAAGGTTTACACAAAGAGGGAGAATGCCGGCAGCTGGAATTCTGGACCGGAAAGGAGCAAATCTGAGAGACCTATTCTGCACAACTCCAAAAGTCCTAAAATTTACAGAGAATTATTATGGAATATATAAAAAATATTGGGTGAAGAAATACAAGAGGGGGAGCCACCAGGTGGCCACAAGCCCGGGGACGTGCCCTACCCCCCTGGGCGCACCCCTAGGGCTTGTGGGCCCCCTGGCAGGTCTCCGGTGCCCATCTTCTGCTATATGTAGGGTTTTGACCTGGAAAAAATCATAAGAAAGCTTTCGGGACGAAGCGCCGCCGTCTCGAGGCAAAACCTGGGCAGAAGCAATCTAGGGCTCCGGTGAAGCTGTTCTGCCGGGGAAACTTCCCTCCGGGAGGGGGAAATCGAAATCATCGTTATCACCAACGATCCTCTCATCGAGAGGGGGTCAATCTCCATCAACATCTTCACCAGCACCATCTCCTCTCAAACCCTAGTTCATCTCTTGTATCCGATTTTTGTCTCAAAACCTCAGATTGGTACCTGTGGGTTGCTAGTAGTGTTGATTACTCCTTGTAGTTGATGCTAGTTGGTTTATTCGGTGGAAGATCATATGTTCAGATCCTTAATGATATTTATTACCCCTCTGATTATGAACATGAATATGCTTTGTGATTAGTTATTTTTGTTCCTGAGGACATGGGAGAATTCTTGTTATAAGTAATCATGTGAATTTGGTATTCGTTTGATATTTTGATGAGATGTATGTTGTCTTTCCTCTAGTGGTGTTATGTGAACGTCGACTACATGACACTTCACCATGATTTGGGCCTAGGGGAAAGCATTGGGAAGTAATAAGTAGATGATGGGTTGCTAGAGTGACAGAAGCTTAAACCCTAGTTTATGTGTTGCTTCGTAAGGGGCTTATTTGGATCCACATGTTTCATGCTATGGTTAGATTTATCTTAATTCTTCTTTCATAGTTGCTGATGCTTGCGAGAGTGGTTAATCATAAGTGGGAGGCTTGTCCAAGTAAGGACAGCACCCAAGCACCGGTCCACCCACATATCAAATTATCAAAGTAACGAACGCGAATCATATGAGCATGATGAAAACTAACTTGACAACAATTCCCATGTGTCCTCGGGAGTGCTTTGCTTTATATAAGAGTTCGTCCAGGCTTATCCTTTGCTACAAAAAGGACTGGGCCACCTTGCTGCACCTTTGTTACACTTGTTACTTGTTACCCGTTACGAATTATCTTATCACAAAACTATCTGTTACCGATAATTTCAGTGCTTGCAGGGAATGCATTGCTGAAAACCGCTTGTCATTTCCTTCTGCTCCTCATTGGGTTCCACACTCTTACTTATCGAAAGGACTATGATAGATCCCCTATACTTGTTGGTCATCAAGACTCTTTTCTGGCGCCGTTGCCGGGGAGTGAAGCGCCTTTGGTAAGTGGAATTTGGTAAGGAAACATTTATATTACGTGTTGAAATTTACTGTCACTTGTCACTATGGAAAATCATCCTTTGAGGGGTTTGTTTCAGGGTATCTTCACCCCAACCAGAAGAACAAAGAGTTGCCCCTCAACCTACTGAAAATATTTATTATGAAATTCCTTCGGGTATGATAGAGAAACTGCTAGCTAATCCTTATGCAGGAGATGGAACATTACATCCTGATATGCATCTAATCTATGTGGATGAAGTTTGTGGATTATTTAAGCTTGCAGGTTTGCCCGAGGATGAAGTCAAGAAGAAGGTCTTCCCTTTATCTTTGAAGGAGAAGGCATTAACATGGTATAGGCTATGCGATGATATTGGGACTTGGAATTACAACCAATTGAAATTGGAATTTCATCAGAGGTTTTATCCTATGCATCTGGTTCATCGTGATCGGAATTATATATATAATTTTTGGCCTCGTGAAGGAGAAAGTATAGCTCAAGCTTGGGGGAGGCTTAGGTCAATGTTATATTCATGCCCCAATCATGAGCTCTCAAGAGAAATTATTATTCAGAACTTTTATGCTCGGCTTTCTCGTAATGATCAATCCATGCTCGATACTTCTTGTACTGGTTCTTTTATGAAGAGGACTATTGAATTCAAATGGGATCTCTTGGAAAGAATTAAACGCAACTCTGAAGATTGGGAGCTCGATGAAGGTAAGGATTCAGGTATAAACCTTAAGTTCGATTGTGTTAAATCTTTTATGGATACCGATGCTTTTCATGAATTTAGCACTAAATATGGACTTGACTCTGAGATAGTAGCTTCTTTCTGTGAATCATTTGCTACTCATGTTGGTCTCCCTAAGGAGAAGTGGTTTAAATAGCATCCTCCCATTAAAGTAAAAATAGTAGAACCAATTAAAGCTGAAGAGGAAACTATTACTTGTAATGTTGATCCTATTATGCCTACTGCTTATATTGAGAAACCACCTTTCCCTGTTAGGATAAAGGAACATGCTAAAGCTTCAGCTGTGGTTCGTAAGAGTTATACTAGAACACCTACACCTCCTGAACAAATTAAAGTTGAACCTAGTATTGCTATGGTTAAATATCTCTTGGTCGATAATATTGATGGGCATGTTATTTACTTCTGTGATGAAGCTGCTAGAATTGCTAAACCCAATGATAAAGATAAACATAGACCTGTTGTTGGCATGCCTGTTGTTTATGTTAAAATAGGATATCATTGTTGTCGGATTCAGGGCTCCGCAGACCCAAAGAAGGTTCGAACTCTAGGGCGTGTGTGAAGAACTCAACCTATCCAACCAGCCAACCAGTCGCCCTACAGCCTAGCTCGGTGGATCAAGGAAGGAGATGGACACCGTACTTTACCCAGGTTCGGGCCACCTTGCAGTGTAAGACCCTACTCCTGCTTTGTGGTGGATTTGCCTCACGAGGGGCTGTGGATGAACTAGTACAAGGGATGAACAAGCTTGTGAGGTCTGCTCTCGTCAGGCCCTCTCTATGGTGGTGGCTAGCCTATATTTATAGTGGCCTTGGTCCTCTTCCTCCAAAATGAAGGCGGGAAGGGATCTCACAGTGGCCAATTTGAAAGGGGACAAGTAGTACATCTTATCCCGACGAAAGGTGGTCTTCACCTGCAAAGCTTCTGGTCGTGATGCCGTGGTGGGCTCGGCAATGACATCCGTCCTGCTGTCCTGGCGGTCTTGGTCTCGTTGCACTGGAATGGAAACCTTTGCCTGATTCCTCGGGAACCCACGCCTGTGCTTGCCTCCTTAGCACCAAAGAGGAAACTGTCCTCTCTGCGCCTACTGGCGCCCGCCTGGCCTTGGTCGTCATGGCTTGCATCACTGCAACCTCGTGAGGTTGGATACCTGCATAGAAATCTCTGCTCCTCAGGAGGCAGCCTGGGGAGGTCGCTCCCTCAGGAGGTCTTGGCGCTGTCTACCTCGCGAGGCTTGGCCCCTCGCGAGGGTCTTGTCTTGTTGGTGTTGAAACTGGGTCGTACCACACCGTCGATGGAGCCACGCCGTGGGCCGCAGGCAGGCAAGTCTGGGTACCCTAGTTCCCAGAACGCCGACAGTAGCCCCCGGGCCCAAGGCGCGCTCAGACTTGGCTTCAAGGCGAAGCCAAAGGGCAAGGGCGAAGTGCCGAGGGCCCCAATTGCCTGTGAACCGAGCCGATGCGTGGCGCTTGATGGGACGTGGGCGTCTCCACCTCCCCACATTGCCTCGGCAACCGCGCGACTTGACAATAGACTGGTGCATCCAGATCAGCCATCATTGCCTTCTCTTCTCTTCGCATTCCTCCAGATCCCCTTTCTTCCAGCCGAGAACACCTCCAGATCTAGCCGAGCTCTTCCTCCGAAATCCCGCGAATGGCGTCCGGGAAGGCAAAATCTGTCAGGCCGGTCGCGAGCTCCTCCTCCTCTCCTGCGCCGGCCCTCGGCACATCCACCATTATCGAGGGGAGGCACCTTGCCGCCGCAATCCCGCTGACGCCGGGCAATGATGACGAATGGGGCGAGACCATCCTCCTGGCCGGCTCCGTCGAGCTGGGGACCTTGGCGAGGACGGTTTATCCCTTGTTCCTCCACAGCGTCTTCGTGGGGCTCGTCCCGCCTTTCTCCGGGTTCTTCACCTCCGTCCTCAACCACTACCAGGTCCATGCTCTGCATCTTCAGCCCAACTCCATCCTCCTCATGTCCATCTTCACATTTTACTGCGAGGCATTCATGGGCGTGAGGCCCTCCGTCGCGCTGCTCCGCCATTTCTTCTATCTTCGGACGCACGATCCAACCCAGCGTTCCGGCTGCGTATCCTTTGCCGCGGTCCACAAGGGCAACGCGCTTATGAGGGCCGGGAAGAAGGTGGTGAACTTCCGGCGCAAGTGGGTATTCATGGATGCCAAGGGCCTCCACGCGTGGCTGGAGTTGCCAACCGAGCTGCTGGAGAAGCTTGATTGGTAGGTTCATGAGAAGCTCACCGACCCCCCGAGCGGCGCCAGTCCTGAGGAAGATGACGGCGGACATGGAGGCCGGGGCATTGACGGGGGCCATGCTCGTCAAGGAGTTCCTGACATAGCGCCTGGCCCCACTCCAGGCGCATACGCGCCCCATGTGGGAGTTCAAGGGCGCAGAGGACGACATCCGGCTGTGCCTAGGGAGCTTGACGGACGAGGAGCTGGACAAGGCCATGCATACCCTGCTTGAGATGGATCTGGGCCACCTCCCGGCGGCCTACATCCCGCTGTACCGCCGTGCCGACAGGGCAGCGTTGGTCGCCGCTATGCCTGTCTTCAACGAGCTGGGGCTCATGCCGCCCGAGCTCCCCAACTCCCCGGTGCTGTTGTCTTCCAGTGACGACGCCTGGGAAAAGGGGGAGGAGGACTTGGAGGCGACCGTGGACGACGGGGCGGAGACACCTCCTCTGTCATAGAGCGAGCTTCTCCGCAGCCTCTCTGACAATGGCAACGCTGCCGAGCCCCCGGTCGCGAAATCCCCACGCTCCACCGGGGTCGTCACGAGGTCCGGGGCCACTCCCCTGCGGAGGCTAGGCCGAGGGACCCCGAAGAAGGGCGAGGCGGTGCCACCTCCTCGAGGTGACGCCTTCTCCTTGCCGACCATCGACGCCCCACCGAGGCCAGCCGTCGTGCGCCCTGCCAATCCTCAGGACGCGGCTAAATCCGCGCCCTAGAAGGTTGGGGGAGCCCTGGCCCCGGTGCAAAAAAGGGCGTACATTGCCTCTGACGAGTAAGCATCTTGCCTTGTCTTTGTTTGTCACCGTCGATACCTATGCTCACAGTGCTCCCTTCCTGGCGATCAGGGCGGACATCGTGGTGAAGAAGAGGAAGGAGGGAGCCGGGACCTCGGAGGCGCCACCACTCGCCACAGCTGGGGTAGCCCTGGCTCAGGCGGAGGAGGTTGCCTCGCGCTCCCCTGCGACGGAGCGGGCCCCCAAGGGTACGATGGGGGAGCCTCAGGAGGAGTCTGCCTCCGTGGGCCAGCAGGCTCCAGAGCCGCCCGTCCCCGTCATGCCCACAGGGGGTTTGGGGGCTCCAGAGCCCCAAGCTGGCCTTGCTGCTGTGGCGACGCCAGTCCTCGCGCCGGTGCCGCCTCTTACCCAGGCCCTTGTGCTGGCGGATTGTGGCCCCCTTGTCAGGCCCGGGGCTCTACAGGAAGCCTTCAACACGCTAGACCAGCTCCGGACCGATCTCCATGACGCCGACATGTGCATGGTGAGGGAGCGCATGGGGCTTATCTCGGGGTGGCTCCAGGCCGACGCGTCCACCAGGACGGCCTGGAGCCGAGCCGAGGCCGCCGCCAAGGAGAGCAGGAGGGAGGCCAATGAAGCCGCGAGGGCTCGTGACGTGGCGCTGGCCGACGCGGCGTTCGCCAAGGAGCACTGCGGCAAGGCGAAGACTGAGCTGAAAGCTCTCCGCGAGGTGCAGGCTGCCCACACCCAATGGCTCTATCAGCAGGAGGAGGAGCTCAAGGCCCGCAAAGCGACGCTCGCCGACCGCGACGCCAAGCTGGCCCAGGCAACCAAGAACCAAGCCGTGGAGCGAGACTGCCTGGGCAAGCTAAAGGAGGAGGTGGACAAGGCGCAGACATCCCATGCCCAGCTCGTCTCTGAGGCGACGACGCAGCTAAAGGCTAGGGAGAAGACCCTCGCCGCCGCTGAGAAAATGGCGGCCGTGGAACGCGAAGCCTTTGTCTCCTCCGAACTCAGGTCTCGCAAGGCGCTGCGCTCCCTTTACGGAGGAGGGTACGAGAAACCGCTGGTGACTCCGGAGGATGGCCCTATTGGGCTTCTCCCCAAGCTTGCTGAGGCGCTCGAGGGCGTCGCCGCTGGGGTGGACTCCGCGGTGGAGGAGGAGTGCCGCGCACTCTTCACTTCGGCTGCAATGCGCATCTTCAGCCACCTCCACCTCCGGGACCCAGGCTTCGACAACAGTGCACTGATCGAGCCGGTGGCCCTTGAGTCCCGCACCGCTGCTACCGAGGCCATGAAGAAGCAGGTGGAGGCCCTGCTGGGGAAGTTCCTCTGCGTCCCGACCCCGCAGCTGCGGCGGCAAAAGCCGGGGCGGAGATGGTGGGAGCGTCATCGACGACGGGCTTTCCAAGGCGAGCGATGGCGGCCACCAAGGCAATGGCGGTGCTTCTTCCTAGTTGACCCTGCAACATTCATCGTGCCTCACGGAGGCGTGAGAACATCTGTTTGAACTCGTGGAACATTTTGTTTTGTAATAACTTGCTAGGACTCCGCGATTTCTCCTTCGTGCTTGGTTTCCTTCGTGTTTGCTTCAGCGTTCTGTGTCGGTAGGGCCCAACCCCACGCGTACCTCGTCCGCCGTTGGGGCGTCCGGATCACCAGGACGAGACCACGGGGCAAGGGGATACGTGACTAGTGAGGCCCCTGAGGCGTGATGCTCAGGGGTCCCCCTTGACGTACGAACAACCTCGATGTTCTGCGTCGACAGGGCCCAGCCCCGCGCATACCTCGACCGCCGTTGGGGCATTCGGATCACCAGGACGAGACCAAGGGGCGAGGGGCTACATGACCAGTGAGGCCCCTGAGTCACGATGCTTAGGGGTCCCCCTTGACGTACGAACGGCCCTCATGAAGGAAAGACGAGCAGTCGTACAAGGTAATCCAGAGTCCTCCATACCTTTGCTCGCCAGCTTTTGCCTAGGAGGGATGCGAGAAAACCAGGTAAGGTGGCTTGCGCTAGGCGTGGCTTGGGCGTAGCCCCCGTGCCCAGCCCCCTCGCACGGGCCTCTCTAGGGGAAGCGGTGAGGTGTTGCCGAGCTAAGAGCCAAAGGCTGTCCTGAGGTTGATGCGGCCATGGGGGCCATCCTCAGTTGTTTATTCACCAGCGCAGAGCATGGTGCTTCCACTCTTCCGTGGGCATAGCCGCTCCTCGACCGTGTCATCCGCCAGCGCGGAGCATGGGGCTTCCACTGGTGCATGGGCATAGTCGCTCCTCGACAGTGCCGTCCGCCATCGCGGAGCATGGGGCTTCCACTGGTGAGTGGGTGGGAGTTCCCTCGGGGGGAGACTCCGGGGCGTGTACAGACCCCGTCCGTACGCGTGGCTAGCACGGCAGGACTAGAGGAGGTGTATCTGGGCACTCGTGAGCCAGCGTGGGACTCACAAGACCCTACCTCAAGGCGGGTTGCACCTGAATTTTGTTGCGGGGTGCCTGTAAGAATCATGCGAGACGTTGGGGTGGCCTGCGCCGAGTGAATCTCCAGAGGGCATAGCATGAGAAGGCCAAACACAAATGACCCCAGGAGGTGACGTGAACGGGGCCGGCCCGCCAGATAGAGCTCAGCCGTTGGGTTTATCGACGCTGCAGGGACGGACCCGAGCACAGGTGTCGTGCCCAGTCTTCTCATGCAATAATCCTAAGGAAAAAAAACCGGCGCGTGGCTCCCGTGGCAGTGAGGCACCGGGTCGCGCGCCCTAACTCATCCACTCTCAATTAGCTCATGCGAGAACAAGGCACCAAGGACCATGAGAGGTGTCGTGCATGGGAGCTGGCCCATGAGACAGAGCTTGGCCACTTGGGTTTAACGACGCTGTAGGGACGGACCCGAGCACAGACGTCGTGCCAGTCCTTAATCATGAGGCGGTCGCGGGCGGGTTTGTGAGGGCGCACGACATTCATGGTGGCGAAGCACAGGACATGCAGATTGCAATATCAAGCAATTCATAAAAGGACGAAACCAGTTCTGGTACATGCGCAAAATGATACATGCTGCAGGGGCGGGCCCTGACAGCTTGAGGATAATGCATCCCGAGGGGCGCCCTCAACTGAACAAACCAAAAAGTCACCTGGCACCGTTGTTGTAGAAGCGTTGGAGTAGCTGAAGATGCGTGCTGCAGAGATCGCTCCTCACGAGTCGGCAGGCTCCTGAGGCTCGGGAGGCTTTGGAGGCGCAGGAAGCTCGCGAGGGTCCGGCACCTCCTCTGCCAGGACCGCCTGGCGCCGGGCCTCGTGAGCCGCCAGGACGCCCTGCATGTAGCGCTGGTGCGAGGCAGCCACGTCCAGCAGGCCGAATGGCATGCAGACGTAACTGCGGGGGCAGCCCCCACTCCGTCCAACGCGGGTCGGCTAAAAGAGCTCCTGAGAAGCAACCCTGTTGAGGCCTGGGATGTTGACGCAGACGCGCAGCTCGCCACCCATGTTAGGGGCAGCAGCTGCACCGGATGACACGGGACGACATTCGCCATGTATGGCTCGCGCCTCCTGAAGCTCCTCAATCATCTTGGTGATGAATTCCTGAGCGCCTGGCGCCTCGTGCCTTGTGCCTTGCTCACGGAGGCGCGCGTCGAAGCACGCCCCCACGTGATGCCCGAACGCCTCCCTCATGATGCTGGTCAGGTCAGAGGCCCTCCAGGCAAGAGCCCCCGAGCCCATCCTGAGAGGGGCGCCGGGCGCACCTTCCTATGCGAGGGGGAAGGGCACCCCAGCAGTGGGCGCGGGGCCTGAGGCACGATCGTCGGGTGCGCCAGCCTCCTGACGGCCCTTGGGGAGGAGATGCTTCTTCTTCTTGGGGATGGCCTCAGGAGGCCGGACGGCACCCTCGTCATCGGAGTTCTCGACCACCGTAGCCTGGTAGGCGTGCTCAAGGGAGCACACCACAGCCTTCTCATCGCAGGCGAATGTGATGATGCCGCTGCTCCCTGGCATCTTGAGGACATTGTAGCCGTGGTGCGTCACCGCCATGAACTTGGCGAGGGCCAGATACCCAAGGATGGCGTTCTACGGGAGGCGAATGTGGGCGACATCAAAGTCGATGAGCTCGGTGTGGTAGTCGTCGCGCTGGCCGAATGTGACAGGGAGGCGGATCTGCCCTATGGGGACGGTGGAGCCATTGGTCACTCCCGAGAAAGGCTTGCTGGGGAGGAGCTGGTCGTACGGCACCTGGAGCGTCTTGAACATCTCTACAGAGAGAACGTTGAGCCCCGCGCCACCATCGATGAGCATCTTGGTGACGAGGACGTTGCTGATGGTCGGTGAGCAGAGCATCAGGAGCGCGCCAACGGTGGCTAAACATTTGAGCTAGTCCATGGAGTCAAAGGTGATGGCGTACTTGGACCATCTGAGGGGGCGCGACGCCTCGAGCTTGGGGAGGGCCGTGTTCACCTCACGAGCGAACTGCTTGAAGATGCGATGAGAGGCGGGAGCCTGAGCACCGCCCAGGATGCAGGCAATCGCACGCGGTTCCTGGAAGCCCCTAGCCCCATTATCCTGGCGGTTGTCGTCATTTCTCCTTGGCGGCTGTGGCAGCGGAGGAAGGCTAGCATTGCCCTGAGGACGGTCCTCGCGGGGTTGGTCATGCCAGGGGCCGTCGCGAGGCTGGCCCTGCCAACAGTCCTCATGAGGCTGATCATGCCAGTCCTGGCGGGGGTCTCAGTTGTCCCAGCGGCCTCTGCCGCGGCCTCCTCCGCGGCCGTAGCCACAGTCGTTGCGCTCGGGACGGTGGCCGATTCGCCCATCGCGGATTGCCCTGAGCTCCTGGCAGTCGTTGGAGTTGTGGCTGTGGACGTTGTGGAAGACGCAGAACGGGCGGCTGCCCTTGGAGGATCCGAGGTGGTCGCAGCCGCGCTTCATCTCAGGTTCAGCCGCGAGCATAGCTGGGCCCTTGCGCTTCACATCCTTAGCCCTGGCCTTCTTGTCTTCAGGATCGACCTCCGGAAGCTCCAGGAGGGAGAGGCAACCTTCCTCTGCCCTCGCGCACCTGGCGGCCATGTTGAACATCTCTAGACCGGAGCACAAGTCCTCGTGTATGGCGAGCTCTTCCTTCATCTAGACATCCCTGACGCCCTCAGAGAATGCCGAAATGATGGCCTCGTCCGACACCTTCGGGATCTTGAGGCGGACGTTGGTGAAGCGCTGTATGTACTTGTGCAATGTTTCGCCTGGCTGCTGCTTGATGCGCCGCAGGTCGCCTGCTGCTGGAGCGTGGTCGCGAGTGCCTTGGAAGTTGGCGATGAAGCGCTCGCGGAGCTCGTCCCAGGAGGAGTTAGACCCCACCGGAAGGTTTAGGAGCCAAGAACGCGCACCGTCCTTGAGGGCCATAGGGAACCAGTTTGCCATGACCTTCTCATTGCCGTTCGCCGCCTCGATGCTTAGCTCGTAGAGCTGGAGGAACTCAGCGTGGTCAGGGCTACCGTCGTAGCGCGGAGGCAGATCCGGTTTGAACTTGCCAGGCCAGACGACGCGATGCAGCTCCGGGTTGAAAGCACGGCACCCTGCCGCACTCACAGGGGCCAGCCGCAGGGGAGGAGCCTGATCTCGACGCCCGTGCACCACTGCCTCTGGTGGTACGCTGTCTTGATGTGGCGGTGCTGGAAGCGCACGCGCTTCTCCTTGGGGCCGCTGCACCACCTGGCAACTTTCTTCATCGCGCGCCGGCGCTCTGCGCGGCGGGTCGCGCTAGGGAGCTTCACGCCTCGGCTCAGGGCCCACGCCGTGCAGAGGAGGGGGAGGAGGCACGCCATGAGCCACGTCGCCCGCCAGAGATAGCGGAGGGCGAAGCGAACGATACGGTGCAGGGACCTCGTTGTAAAGGTTGTTGGCCGGATGATAGCGCAGAAGCTCGCGTGCCATGAGCAGTGCAGACTGCACGTTCGCCGGCCCACGACGGCCATGAGAAGACGATGTCGTGGCTGGAGTGGGTGATGGAGTCACGGTGCGGCCGTCGCGCTGCACGGACGGTGGCAGCGACGAGTCCTGCTGTTCGCGGGCAGCAGGGTCGGTGGCGGCGTTAGCCACCGGGGAGGCAGAGCGGCGAGGGGCGTCGTTGCCCACGGGTGCCATCTGGGCGACACGAGCGGCCCGGCGCTCGGCTCGAACACGACGAGCATCGGCCATTGGAACGGCGGCGGAGCGAGTGGTGGGAGAGAAGCTTCAACATGCCCCTACCTGGCGCGCCAATTATCGGATTCAGGGCTCCGCAGACCCAAAGAAGGTTCGAACTCTGGGGCATGTGTGAAGAACTCAACCTATCCAAGAAGCCAACGCGTCGCCCTAATGCCTGGCTCGGGGGATCAAGGAAGGAGATGGACACGGCAGTTTACCCAGGTTCAGGCCACCTTGCGGTGTAAGACCCTACTCCTGCTTTGTGGTGGATTGGCCTCACGAGGGGCTAAGGATGAACTAGTACAGATGATGAACAAGCTCGCGGGGCTTGCTCTGGTGTGGGTGGAAAGGATCTCTATGGTCGGATCAGCCCGGATCGGATCCCCTCTACTGTGGTGGCTAGCTTATACTTATAGTGGCCTCAGTCCTCTTCCCCGAAAATGTAGGCGGGAAGGGATTCCACAACGGCCAATTTGAAAGGGGACAAGTAGTACATCTTATCCTGACGAGTGGCTGTGTAAGACCCTACTCCTGCTTTGTGGTGGATTTACCTCACGAGTGGCTGTGGATGAACTAGTACAAGGGATGAACAAGCTCGCGAGGTCTGCTCTCGTCAGGGTCGAATCGATCCCTCTCTATGGTGGTGGCTAGCCTATATTTATAGTGGTCTCGGTCCTCTTCCTCCAAAACAAAGGCGGGAAGGGATCCCACAGTGGCCAATTTGAAAGGGGACAAGTAGTACATCTTATCCTGACAAAAGGTGGTCTTCGCCTGCAAAGCTTCTGGTCGTGACACCGTGGTTGGCTCGGCGATGACATCCGTCCTAGCGGTCTTGGTCTCGTTGCACTAGAGTGGAAACCTTTGCCTGATTCCACGGGAACCCATGCCTGCGCTTGCCTCCTTAGCACGAAAGAGGAAACTATCCTCTCTGCGCCTGCTGGCGCCCGCCTGGCCTTGGTTGTCATGGCTTGCGTCACCGCAACCTCGTGAGGTTGGATACCTGCATAGAAATCTTCGCTCCTCAGGAGGTAGCATGGGGAGGCCGCTCCCTCGGGAGGTCTTGGCGCTGTCTGCCTCGCAGGGCTTGGCCCCTCGCGAGGGTCTTGTCTTGTTGGTGTTGAAACTGGGCCATACCAGGTCGTCGATGGAGCCATGCCGTGGGCCGCAGGCAGGCAAGTCTGGGTACCCTGGTTCCCAAAACACCGACAATTGTTACCATGGCTTGTGTGCTTTGGGTGCTAGTGTGAGTGCAATTCCCTTAACTTTATATCAAGAAATTATGAATGATATTGCACCTGCTAAAATAGAAGATATTGATGTCACTATTAAGCTTGCCAATAGAGATACTATTTCACCATTTGGGATTGTTAGAGATGTTGAAGTCTTGTGTGGGAAAATAAAATACCCTACTGATTTTCTAGTTCTCAGTTCCCCACAAGATGATTTTTGTCCCATTATATTTGGTAGACCTTTCTTGAACACTGTTAATGCTAAAATAGATTGTGAGAAAGAAACTGTTAGTGTAAGTTTTGGGGATGTGTCTCATGAGTTTAATTTCTTCAAATTTCATAGACAACCCCATGATAAATATTTTCCTAGTAAAGATGAAATTATTGGTCTTGCTTCTATTGCCGTGCCTCCTCCTGATCCTTTAGAGCAATATTTGCTAGACCATGAAAATGATATGTTCATGAATGAAAGAAATGAATTAGATGAGATTTTCTTTAAACAGATGCCTGTTTTGAAACACAATTTGCCTGTTGAAACTCTTGGAGATCCTCTACCACCCAAGAGTGATCCTATGTTCGATCTTAAACAATTACCTCATACTCTCAAATATGCTTATCTTGATGAGAAAAAGATATATCCTGTTATTATTAGTGCTAACCTTTCAGAGCACGAGGAAAAGAAATTATTGAAAACTCTGAAGAAGCACCGTGCAGCTATTGGATATACTCTGTATGATCTTAAAGGCACTAGTCCCACTCTATGTCAGCACAAAATTAATATGGAACCTGATGCTAAACCAGTCGTTGATCACCAGCGACGGTTGAATCCAAAAATGAAAGAAGTGGTAAGAAATGAAATACTAAAGCTTCTGGAAGCAGGTATAATTTATCCTGTTGCTGATAGTAGATGGGTAAGTCTTGTTCATTGTGTCCCTAAGAAGGGAGGTATTACCGTTGTTCCTAATGATAAAAATGAATTGATTCCGCAAAGAATTGTCACAGGTTACAGAATGGTTATTGATTTTAGAAAGTTAAACAAAACTACTAGGAAAGATCATTATCCTTTACCTTTTATTGATCAAATGCTAGAAAGACTATCAAAACATACACACTTCTACTTTCTAGATGGTTATTCTGGTTTTTCCCAAATACCTGTGTCACAAGAGGATTAAGAAAAACCTACTTTTACTTGCCCTTTTGGTACCTTTGCTTATAGAGGTATGCCTTTTGGTTTATGTAATGCACCTGCTACTTTTCAAAGATGTATGACTGCTATATTCTCTGACTTTTGTGAAAAGTTTGTTGAGGTTTTCATGGATGATTTCTCCATTTACGGAACTTTTTTTGATGATTGCTTAAGCAACCTTGATCGAGTTTTGCAGAGATGTGAAGAAACTAATCTTGTCTTGAATTGGGAGAAGTGCCACTTTATGGTTAATGAAGGTATTGTCTTGGGGCATAAAATCTCCGAAAGAGGTATTGAAGTTGATAAAACTAAAGTTGATGCTATTGAAAAAATGTCGTGTCCTAATGGTATCAAAGGTATAAGAAGTTTCCTTGGTCATGCTGGTTTCTATAGGAGGTTTATTAAAGACTTCTCAAAAATTTCTAGGCCTCTTACTAATCTCTTGCAAAAGGATGTTCCATTTGTTTTTGATGATGATTGTGTAGAAGCATTTGAAATACTTAAGAAAGCCTTAATTTCTGCACCTAATGTACAACCACCTGATTGGAACCTACCCATTGAAATTATGTGTGATGCTAGTGATTATGCTGTTGGTGATGTTCTAGGACAAAGAGTAGATAAGAAGTTAAACGTTATCCATTATGCTAGTAAAACTCTAGACAGTGCTCAAAGAAACTATGCTACTGCTGAAAAGGAATTTTTAGCGGTTGTATTTGCTTGCGATAAGTTTAGATCTTATATTGTTGATTCCAAAGTAAGTGTTCACACCGATCATGCTGCTATTAAATATCTTATGGAAAAGAAGGATGCTAAACCTAGACTTATTAGATGGGTTCTCTTGCTGTAAGAATTTGACTTGCATATTATTGATAGAAAGGGAGCTGAGAACCCCGTAGCAGACAACTTTTCTAGGTTAGAAAATGTTCTTGATGACCCACTACCTATTGATGATAGCTTTCCTGATGAACAATTAGCTTTCATAAATGCTTCTCGTAGTACTCCTTGGTATGCTGATTATGCCAATTATATTGTTGCTAAATTTATACCACCTAGTTTCACATACCAACAAAAGAAGAAGTTTTTCTATGATTTAAGACATTACTTCTGGGATGACCCACACCTTTATAAAGGAGTAGATGGTGTTATTAGACATTATGTACCTAAGCATGAACAGGAACAGATCCTACGCAAGTGTCACTCCAAGGCCTACGGAGGACACCATGCTGGAGATAGAACTGCACACAAGGTATTACAATCTGGTTTTTATTAGCCTACTCTCTTCAAGGACGCTCGTAAGTTTGTCTTGGCGTGTGATGAATGTCAAAGAATTGTTAATATTAGTAGACGTCAGGAAATGCCTATGAATTATTCACTTGTTATTGAACCATTTGATGTTTGGGGATTTGATTATATGGGACCTTTTCCTTCCTCTAATGGGTATACACATATTTTGTTTGGTGTTGATTATGTTACTAAGTGGGTAGAAGCTATTCCAACTAGTAGTGCTGATCATAACACCTCCATTAAAATGCTTAAAGAAGTTATTTTCCTGAGGTTTGGAGTCCCTAGATATTTAATGAATGATGGTGGTTCACAGTTTATTCATGGTGTTTTCCGTAAATTGCTTGCTAAGTATGATGTTAACCATAGAATTGCATCTCCATACCATCCTCAGTCTAGTGCTCAAGTAGAATTAAGTAACCGAGAAATAAAATTGATCTTGCAAAAGACCGTTAATAGATCTAGAAAGAATTGGTCTAAGAAACTTGATGATGCATTATGGGCTTATAGAACTGCTTATAAAAACCCTATGGGTATGTCTCCATATAAAATGGTTTATGGAAAAGCATGGCACTTACCTCTTGAACTAGAACATAAAGCTTATTGGGCAATTAAAGAGCTCAACTATGATTTCAAACTTGCCGGTGAGAAGGGGTTATTTGACATTAGCTCACTTGATGAATGGAGAACCCAAGCCTATGAGAATGCCAAAAAATTTAAAGAGAAAGTTAAAAGATGGCATGATAAAAGGATTCAAAAGCGTGAATTTAATGTAGGTGACCATGTATTGCTATACAATTCTCGTTTAAGATTTTTTGCAGGAAAGCTTCTCTCTAAATGGGAAGGCCCATACATTATCGAGGAAGTTCTTCGTTCCAGTGCCATCAAAATCAACAACGCCGAAGGCACTAACCGGAAGGTGGTAAACGGGCAAAGAATCAAACATTATATCTCAGGTACTCCCATAAATGTTGAAACCAATATTATTAATACCATAACACCGGAGGAGTACATAAGAGATATCTACCAGAACGCTCCAGACTCCGAAAAGAAATAGGTATGTGATACGGTAAGTAAACCAACTCCAAAACTTTTTCCAAAAGCAATTTTACTACATTTTGGAATATTTAAAAAATTAGGAAAATAAAAAGTAGTCCGAAAAGTGCACGAGGAGGCGACAAGCCCTGGGGGCGTGCCCTACCCCCCTGGGCGCACCTCCCAGGCTTGTGTTCACCTCGTGTGCCCTCCGGACTCCATTTTCTTATAGTACACTCCTTTTGGTCAGTAAAAATTCATTATACAATCTCCCAAAGGTTTTTACCATCGTACCACAGCAAAATCCTCTATTCTTGTTTCGTGCTGATTTGCCTGGCAGATCTGAAAATATGTCGTCCCAGGATTCAGAGGGAGAGAGCTATGTAGCTGATTATACCGCAAACCCAAGGGTTTATGGGGATGTGGAGCATTATGGTTGGACCACGGAGGAAGAAGAAGACTATGATTCGAAGGGAAAGGAAGAGACAAGCTCAGATGAAGAGGAAGTCCCACTACCCCAACCTGGGGACATGCACGTGGAGTTCAAAAAGTCAAGTCTCCCTAATAAAGCAAAGAAACCTAAGATCGAGTTTATCCATTTTCGTCTCTTGCAGGAAAACAAGCAGGAACTATGCAGAAAGATATTAAGGCTTGAGCAGGAGATCGATGACTTAAGGGAGGAAAATTCCACCCTCAAGCGCAAGCTGAGGAAGAAGGACACTAAATCAACTCCGTCATCACCACCTCCGAAGAAAGAGACATAAATACATGGGTATGGGCACTCCCCTTGGTAACTGCCAAGCTTGGGGGAGGTGCCCCGGTATCGTATCACCATCACATCTTTACCTTTATCGTTCTTCTTAGTTCGATCCTTTTGGTTATATCTCGGTTTAGTAGAATAAAGTTTTAGTATGATCTAGCTTTGAGTTTTGCTTTGTGTTCCCTCTATGTTATTGAGTCTGAGAGTTATATAATAAAGATTAGTTTTGAGTTGAGGGCTTTGCTTTCTTGCTATGATCTTGAGAAAAAGAAATAAAGAATAAAATAAATAAAAAGATTATATAATGATCTTATGGGAAGTGACGACTTCACATATAAGAAGTATGTCGCATGAAATTTGTTGGGAGTTGACAAACAAAGTTTTGGTCATTGTTGCAATTAATAGGAAGTAATAAAGAACGAGGGGTCTCACATATAAATATACTATCTTGGACATCTTTTGTGATTGTGAGCACTCATTAAAATATTATATGCTAAAAGGTTGATGTTGGACAAGGAAGACAACATAATGGGTTAGGTTTCTTTATATCCGAATAGAAGTTATATTGTCATGGATCCTCCAACATGTTGAGCTTGCTTCTCATCCTATGCTAGCCAAATCTTTTGCACCAAGTAGGGATACTACTTGTGCCTCCAAAATCACTCAACCCAGTTTTGCCATGAGAGTCCACCATACCTACCTATGGACTGAGTAAGATCCTTCAAGTAAGTTGTCATCGGTGCAAGCAATAAAAGTTGCTCTCTAAATATGTATGATCTTTTAGTGTGAGGAAAATAAGCTTTATACGAACTTATGATATGGAAGAAATAAAAGCGATGGACTGCATAATAAAGTTCTTTATCACAAGGGGCAATATAAAGTGACGTTCTTTCGCATTAAGATTTTGTGCATCCAACCATAAAAGCGCATGACATCCTCTGCTTCCCTCTACGAAGGGCCTATCTTTTACTCACCTTCTACCTTTATACAAGAGTCATGGTGATTATCAACTCTTCTATTTATACTTTTTCTTTTTGGCAAGCACTTTATGTTAGGGAAGATCCAGAGATATATATACACTCGGATGTAGATATTCATAAACTATTATTGTTGACGTTACCCTTGAGGTAAAAGGTTGGGAGGCGAAGTTATAAGCCCCTATCTTTCTCTGTGTCCGATTGAAACTTTGATCTCATAAGTATCACGTGAGTGTTAGCAATTGTGAAAGACTAAATGATAGTTGAGTATGTGAAACTTGCTATATGAAAGCTCTTACATTGACTCTTTCTGGTGTTATGATAAATTGCAATTGTTTCAATGACCAAGATCATAGTTTGTTGGTTTTCAATAAAGTTCTTGTTTCATACTTTACCTTGTGAACGAATTGTTACTTTAGCATAAGAAATTATATGACAATATATGTTGTTGTTCTAAAGATGATCATGATGCCTTCATGTCCGTATTTTATTTTATCGACACCTCTATCTCTAAACATGTGGACATGATTATCGATTTCGGTTTCCGCTTGAGGACAAGCGAGGTCTAAGCTTTGGGGATTTGATACGTCCATTTTGCATCATGCTTTTATATTGATATTTATTGCATTATGGGCTGTTATTACACATTATGGCACAATACTTATGCCTTTTCTCTCTTATTTTACAATGTTTACACAAAGAGGGAGAATGCCGACAGCTGGAATTCTAGATCGGAAAGGAGCAAATCTGAGAGACCTATTCTGTGCAACTCCAAAAGACCTGAAAATTTATGGAGAATTATTTTGGAATATATAAAAAATATTGGGCAAAGAAATACCAGAGGGGGACCCACCAGGTGGCCACAAGCTTGGGAGGCGCGCCCCTAGGGCTTATGGGCCCCCTGGCAGGTCTCCGGTGCCCATCTTCTGCTATATGAAGGGTTTTGACCTGGAAAAAATCATAAGAAAGCTTTCGGGATGAAGCGCCGCCGTCTTGAGGCGGAACCAGGGCAGAAGCAATCTAGGGCTCCGGCGGAGCTGTTCTGCCGGGGAAACTTCCCTCCGGGAGGGGGAAATCGAAGCCATCATCATCACCAACGATCCTTTCATCGAGAGGGGTCAATCTCCATCAACATCTTCATCATCACCATCTCCTCTCAAACCCTAGTTCATCTCTTGTATCCGATCTTTGTCTCAAAACCTCAGATTGGTACCTGTGGGTTGCTAGTAGTGTTGATTACTCCTTATAGTTGATGCTAGTTGGTTTATTCGGTGGAAGATCATATGTTCAGATCCTTAATGATATTTATTACCCCTCTGATTATGAACATGAATATTCTTTGTGAGTAGTTACATTTGTTCCTGAGGACATGGGAGAAGTCTTGTTATAAGTAATCATGTGAATTTGGTATTCGCTCGATATTTTGATGAGATGTATGTTGTCTTTCCTCTAGTGGTGTTATGTGAATGTCGACTACATGACACTTCACCATGATTTGGGCCTAGGGAAGGCATTGGGAAGTAATAAGTAGATGATGGGTTGCTAGAGTGACAGAAGCTTAAACCCTAGTTTATGCGTTGCTTCGTAAGGGGCTGATTTGGATCCACATGTTTCATGCTATGGTTAGATTTATCTTAATTCTTCATTCATAGTTGTGGATGCTTGCGAGAGTGGTTAATCATAAGTGGGAGGCTTGTCCAAGTAAGGATAGCACCCAATCACCGGTCCACCCACATATCAAATTATCAAAGTAACGAACATGAATCATATGAGCATGATGAAAACTAACTTGACAACAATTCCCATGTGTCCTCGGGAGCGCTTTGCTTTATATAAGAGTTCGTCCAGGCTTATCCTTTGCTACAAAAAGGATTGGGCCACCTTGTTGCACCTTTGTTACACTTGTTACTTGTTACCCGTTACGAATTATCTTATCACAAAACTATATGTTACCGATAATTTCAGTGCTTGTAGAGAATACCCTGCTAAAAGCCGCTTGTCATTTCCTTCTGCTCCTTGTTGGGTTCGACACTCTTACTTGTCGAAAGGACTACGATAGATCCCCTATACTTGTGGGTCATCAGGGACATGCACGAAGAGAAGAGGTGCACGCACGGCGCATGTACTCCTGTCTCTTTCCCAACCATACCCGCGCGGGTACACGGTGGAGCTCATTTCTGTATGAAAAGGCAGCCCACGTGGTAATTTGACACGTGTACTGGTTGTCCACTTGATGGAGGATCATGTACCACGGGTGAACAAACAAATTGCAACTTGACGCGTTCTTTAAAAAAAGATTTTATTCCTCAATGGCGTACGTATAGAATATAAACCAATTGATATGGAGAGAAAAGAAAATCGCTCCACTATACTGTGCTATATAATATAGGCAGGATCCTCAATGCTTGCTTTCTGGGGTCGATCTCTTCTACTCTCTCACACAAGATGGCGGTGGCCACTCTCTCTCTCTCTCTCTCACCGCTGGTCCCTAATCCGGTCGGATCCAGTCCGCCAACGGAAAGGGACAATGTGCAATGTTGCTCTGGTCGCCGGCGTCGACGCAGGAAACCCACTGTCGGCGCGTCCCGATCTGCGGTACCCACCGTTCTCTCTAAGCAAGCTCTAGCACGGTAGTGCCTTTGGCCCTTGCTCGCTGCCATAGTATGGGCAGATCCCGCCCACCGCCGCCCTCCTGGTTACATCTCGACGACCCTCAGGTACAGCTTCCTCTGGAACCGGCCTTGCTCCACTGCTCATCTTCCCACGTCACTGCATGTGGATCTTCTCTGTTATTTGCCTAAAACATACTGTAGCTCGGCCGGCGTACTTTCCATGTTTCATCAACAATGCCACTATTATTGCAATCACACTTCTTCAATATCCTTGTCAACAGGGATGCTTAGCTCCATTTTAGTGCACCTGCACAAAATGATGGGATGGTGCATGCATCCAACTGCTACATGTCATGGCGGGCATCAACGAGCCGTGTGAAAATGGCTACCAACATGTCCACTGTGGCTAGGAAATGAAACCATGCTTCGGGACCTGATCGATCATTTTTTTCTTTATTTGTACACCTTCTCGCAACTTTGTCTTAAGTTGTGAAGTAAATATTGGGTCTGATATGTGAATCATTGATATGCATTAGCATGCATGTTAGTTTCCTTTGTATTTGTTGGAATGTTGTAACAAGAAAACCTTCAAGGCAAGACACATGAAAGAAAAGCTGAAAGCTTCATAGCATTGTAGTAGTATAATTTTATCTCGCTGAGAAATTACATTTACTAGCACAGTATATATAAACAAATGCTAAAAGGTCGATAGCATTGCGAGAAACCATTCTAGGAGCACAGAACTTCCTTTCCTTGACATGTGGGACATCCAGCATCTGGGTCCACGTGCCATGCACCAAATTATGAGTGCACAACCGCAAGGAATACTACTAATGAGCAGTCACATCTCAAAGCCATACCTTTCCAATAATAAGCTGGACGCATGAACAACACATCATTTCACACATCGTAGAATCCTCTCGTAATAATTTTCCAAGAAAAAACACCACACGTGAAGATTGGACGGTACTGTTGTAGAAAGGCATATAGCCCTTCTCTGAAACGTCAAGTATGGCCGTATGGGGATGGTTCCAGAAAATAATATTCCCTCCCTTCCAGTTTATGGGCCTCAATTCCAAATCTAAACCAATGAATGAACTAGTACTACTAGATAGTGAGTGTTTACTACTGTATCATGTATGCACTAATTGCAACGGATGCATGTGTTAGCAGTACAATGACCACATACGAATTTGATGGTATGATTTGTGTAAGTTGCATGTCATATTATTGCTCTAACATGTGGTCAAAGTTAGCCTCAAAAACGCATTTTAGACCCTATATGGATTGAGGGAGTACATGCATTACTGAGTTTTCTCTTAATCCTTGCATGCAACGATTTTATTGAAGCTTGAAATGTGAACATGTGAATGGGAGGGACTACTACAACCCTTCCAAAAGAATTGTAGTACTAATGGTATCATACTCCCTCCGTTCACCATCTCACATGCTCAGTACTTTTGTGAACTATGGAAGTAACAAATTTTTAT
The DNA here is from genome assembly GCA_011799875.1 of Thinopyrum elongatum. NCBI lineage: Eukaryota > Viridiplantae > Streptophyta > Magnoliopsida > Poales > Poaceae > Thinopyrum > Thinopyrum elongatum. The sequence continues at coordinate 453,446,051 of CM022300.1, read as the reverse complement.
TCCACCACTCAGCATCTATTCTAGTTAGAGAGATTTCAAATTGAGTCATATAGACCGGAAAGTAGGCACTTAGGGCATCCAAAATGTATGCTTTTTGTTGCCTCTAAGCCCCCTCTCTCCTCCTAGAGGCAGCCTCTATACATTGCATGAACTGCCTCTAACAAAAAATTGGCTAGCATCGCGTCTAACCTTAGAGGCTGCCTCTATAAATTTAACAATCCATCTGGTCCCACTTGTCAACCTTAGGAAGCATAAGAAAGTACAAGAGAAATATTGAATCAATACTTTTTAAATTTCTGCTAGGGCCCACCTTAGAGGCTGGTTAGAGTCTCTATACATTGTGGTTTTTTCATTTGATAAGAGGCAAACCATGTGGGGCCTACCTTAGAGGCAAGGCTCTATACACTGGAGATGCTCTGTACTACTTTTGATGTGTCTTGTCAACTCGCAGAACGAGGATAAGCTTGTTTAGTACGCCCTCTCCCCCGCCCACGGGCGCGGTGGCTCACAGAGTCACAGGACGAGGAGAAGCTTGCTTACTATGCCAACGCCCGCTCCATCCCCCACGCGCGCGGCGGCTCGCAGGACAAGGAGAAGCTTGCTTACTATGCCTACGCCCGCTCCCTCGCCCACGCGCACGGTGGCTCGTAGGACGAGGAGAAAATTTACTAGTACTCCCTCCGTTAGACATATACTCCTCATCCCTACCTTGGTTAGAGAGATTACCATATTGTTTGAAATATATGTCTTTTAGCAGATTTCAATATGAACTACTAGTACATACTCCAAATACTGATGTATATAGACGCATTTAAGAGTGTAGATTCACTCATTTTGCTCCGTATGTAGTCCATATTGAAACGTACATAGTAGTACGCACTCTCCCTCGCCCCTCGCCCACGTGGTGGACGTGCAGCAATTCATTCGGTCTTAGATAGCCAGAACCATATACTGTAGTACCATCATTGCTCGACTTCCTGAAGAGGCGAAGAGCCAAACGCAAGGTTAATATTTTTGAGATGCCAAGCGCAAGGTTTATAGGAGAACGAGTAGTAGTACTACTAGTAGTACGTACTGTATGAGGAAGAAGGCAACAACAATGTATGTTTTGCATGACAGTCTCTTCTTACAGGACGTGCTAGACCTAGTGGACCTCATTGTTGCAATGGGAGTATCATAGATGGCAGATTCAGAGTGGTGGGCAGCGGGAATAATATTCGGAGTTGCTTAGTGTTAAAACCCATGAAGAAGTCCCATTGAAAGGAATGAGTAAATGAGACAAAAAGAGAAAGAGACAAAGTAAAAAAATCACCAGCCATAGAGCCAGCCCTATTGTATCAGTGAATGATATTTCTATGTCGTGATTGACATTGCTATATTATTAACCATGCTGTTGAGGTAGTAGCGGATTTTTATTTATTTGCGGAGGTAGCAGCGGATGGATATTCAACAAGGAGTGAAATGATGGCTGCTTCCTCAGTCAAACATAGAGAAAGGTGGGCCTTGTGATTTGATGGCTTATTAGTCATTATTATTGCCTATACTCTTTGCCCATATAATAACCGCGTGGTAGAGTAGTTGGCTATACTTTTAATAACCATGCTCGAACAGAAGACATGCACGCACCCACGCACGTAGCACTCTTTGCGTCTTCCCCAACCACACACGTGACACGGTGGAGCTCATTTATGTACGATGATGCAACCCACGTGATAATTTGACGCATCTAGTAGTAGTTACTCACTTAATGGAGGGTCGGGAACCACGCATAAACGGTGTCATGTTATTTACAAATAAAGTTTTTTTTCTTCAGTGGCACGTATGCAATATAAATAGGTTCATATGGAGAGAAAAAGAAACTGCTCAACTATATACATAGCCAGGAGCCTACACGGTTGCTTGCTGGGGTTCTCTCTTCACACTCTCTCACACAAAATGATTATGGCCACATCTCTAGTCACACATCCGGGTGGATCACGTCCGCCAGGGGAAGGGGTGGATGCTTTGTGTAGATGCGGTCGCTGTCGCCGACGGTGAAAACCCACTGTCGGCGCGTCCCCATCAGGGGTCCCCGCCGTTCTCTCACACAAAGCCGGTGCGATTGCCTTCGTCCCTTGCTCACTGCCACGGCGTGGGCAGTTGACGCCTCCCACCGCCCTCCTCTAGCTACATCCCAACATCCCTCAGGTACAACTTCCTTTACAGCCGGCTTGCACCACTACCCCAGCTGCCCACATCGCTCCATGTGGATATTTCTTTACTTCTTTGCCCCGCACGTACCTCTACTGGCGTCTAGTGTATTTGTGATGAGTTTATGTCTCATCAACTAGTCCCACTAGTCTTATTCTAATCACGCTTCTTCAATTTCTTTGCCACAGGGATGCTCATCTCGATTTTAGTGAAACTGCACAAAATGATCCGATGGTCAAAGGGTTGCAAAGGATAATCACGTGTAGCATTTAAGCACAGAGATCCCTATCTCTCATTAAGATATGTCTAGCATTTTTGCAACGAATGTAATCCAAAAAACCCTAATACAAAAAACCCCCATCCCCCCATACAGAAAACCCCATCCCTCAAACCAACTACTCTAACCATCTGTACTACCCTACGAATCACAATCCAACCAATGAAACTAACTCTACAATCTAAATATTGCAACTAGGGTACAAGCAAATGGCTTTTTTTTAAATGAAATTAGAAATGATAATGATTATGAAATAAAAAACTCATATCATAATTTTTTTTCTATTTTGATTCTATAGATTATTTCGCTTAGTCCAGGCAAATCCTCTCCCACTGGAAGAGCAGATAGCTACTATTTATACCGGAACAAGAGGATATCTTCAATCCCTTAGGAGTACCCTCCCGAATGAATGTGGGACAAATATTTGAAAGCTCGCTTGGGTTAGCGGGGGATCTGCTAAGGAAAATTGCATTTTTGGAATTTGCAATAATGCGATGGGCGAACGATGGAAAGTTCCAACCGATCGTCTACTTAAGTTCGAGAGAGTTTTCAAAGCACAAAAACGTATCCCTATGTCTGTTTTCAAAGCACAAAGAGTTCTTGACGAGATTCGCTGGCGAGAACTAAAATAGAGGATTCTGAAAAAAAAATGGACCTTCGAAATCAATTTTTATGTGTAGCGCAAAGGAGTTGCGATTTCTTGTCTTTCTCGTAGCTATTCTGAATTCTCTCATTTCTTAAATGAAATTTGGGGAAGGATTTTGCCTTCGAAGTTTGTCAGGCAAAATTAGCCCACTTGAGTCAGTTATTGTGCTTAAATCATTTTTAGAGTTCTGTATTTTAGGAATGGAGTTTATTAAATCCAAATTCTGAAAAAAAGAATAAGCGGATGAGCAAATGCCTGAACCAAAATACGTCATTGCTATGGGAGCCATGGCAGATCTCGGCGCACAGACTCCTTTTTTCTATATTTTTGCCTAATCTATGCAGGGTAGGTGCTCTATTTAACAGTACAGGATGTCCCCGCATAACTTCTTGAAGTTTTTTCTATTTTGACTTACTCCCCCGCCACGAGCGAACGGGAATGGATAAGAGGCTTGTGGGATTGACGTGATAGGGTAGGGTTGGCTATACTGCTGGTGGCGAACTCCAGGCTAATAATCTGAAGATCCTTGATTTGGGGTTGGACATAGAACCTGGACCCATCGTAGAGACGTTTAGTTCAAAAGAAAGGATCGTATCCTGATGGTAAGAATTATACTTTCGTGGAAATACAGCGCTATAGACTTCAATGCGGAGAAAAGATTTATTTTACAGACCAGAGGGGCTATCTAAATCCTAAAGTAAAGGCGAGCGATCGAAGTAGAAGTACCAACGGCTCAGTGTCATGAAGAAAACGAAGACGAATTTTTTTGCCAACAATGCGGGGTAGAATTTGTGGATTCTCGGATATGAAGATATCAAATATGTAGGCGGGGGTTTCCGAGGAATCCAAATAACCTCTGGGTTTTTTCAGCTTTGGCGAGCATCTGGACTGTACCACCTTCTCCTCTCCAGGCTGTGCATCTGGATGGACTGCGCCGCTCGACGCCGTCACCTTCAGCTCCGGCAGCGCCGAGGCAGAGCCCGCCACCTCCTTCTCCACATCCATAGCCGCGACAGCGGTTGCGGGTTTCCCCGCACCACCGTGGGCGCCGCCAATGTCCTGTAGTGCATCTGCCGTGGTCACCGCGCCTTGCAGATCTCCGGCCATTGCGCCGGCGTCGCCACGAGCGTTCGCCATCGGTATGAGGGAGGCGATGAAGGTGAGGAAGAGGATGCGGTGGGGGAGAGCGAGACGATGCGGTGGAGGAGAGCGAGACGACGCGGTGGGGGAGAGGGAGACGATGCGGCAGGGAGGGGATTTGGGGGAAATGGTAGGGGCGATGTGCCCGTAGGTGGTTCCCCCTCTGATACGATGGGACATTTTTGGCATGTTCCATGGACACGTGCTACCCCACGACCACGGTCAGTTGCATGCAAAACCGAAACGCCTACGCGGCCCCACTAGTCAGAGTTAACGGTCAAGCCATTGACCCGACGGCAATGTCCAGTTTGCCCATTTGTGAGAGTTTCAGACAACGGAGTGGGGAAAAGTGAGCAAAAGTTAAGAGCATGGGGATGAATGAGTACAGCTAAGGAACCAGGGGCACAGATGTAAAAAAAACCTTGCAAAAATATAATGAACCCCTCAAACATATTAGTGGAAACCTCAATCGCATGAATACTTTGATTACTCTTTGCAATAAACGATTGGATATTTTAGATCTCAAGATGGTCTCTTTTCTTGAGAATATTGGGAAGCGTAAAGAGCCTCCCGGGCTTGAGAAAGCCCTCAGAAAGGTGGCAAAAAACAAAGATGACAATACTTGAATCTATGCATTATGCCTAGCTTGGGGCATAAAACGATAGCACTTGTTGGGAGGCAACCCAATGAATAAAATTATTTTTGCCTTTTTCTTTCTATTCTTGAGTGTTTGCACAATTATGCTACTATTATGATTGTGTTTTTTGTGTTTTAATTAGTGTTTGTGCCAAGTAAAGCCTTTGGGATCATGTTGGGTGATAGTTGATTTGATCTTGTTGAAAAACAGAAACTTTTGTGTCCAGTACCTGAATTTTGTAAAATCACAGAAGCAACAAAAAATTTTGAATTCTTTACACAGGATTGATATACAAATTTCCTACGTTGTCCTAATTTTTCAGAATTTTTGGAGTTACAGAAGTATGGTTAGAGTCCAGATTACTACAGACTGTTCTGCTTTTGACAGATTCTATTTTTGTTGCATTGTGTGCTTCTTTTGATGAATCTATGGATTGTATCGGGGGGTATAAGCCATGGTAAAGTTAGAATACAGTAGGTATAATGCAATAATAAAATATGAATGGGTTTGCAACAGTACTTAAAGTGGTGATTTGCTTTATTATACTAACGGATCTCACAAAGGTTTTGTTAAGTTTTGTGTGATTGAAGTTTTCAAGTTTTGGGTGAGATCACGATGGATGAAGGAATAAGGATTGAAAAGAGCCTAAGCTTGGGGATGCCCATGGCACCCCAAGTTAATATTCAAGGAGAACCAAGCAACTAAGCTTGGGGATGCCCCGGAAGGCATCCCCTCTTTCTTCTAACAACCATCGGTAATTTTACTTGCAGATATATGTTTATTCGTCGCAATTATCCTTGCAGCTATATCATGAGTTTTGCTTGGAGTGCCTTGTATTATATGAGTATTTGTTTGTTTTGCTTTTTAGTTTGTCGCAATTATCCTTGCTGGACACACCTATTTGAGAAAGCCATAATGACGCTACGATTTGTTAGAATTGCTCTATGTGCTTCACTTAAAAAAAAATTGAGCTATGGAATTGCTCTAGTGCTTCACTTATATCTTTTTGAGCACGGTGGTGCTTTAATTTTTGAAGAAATACTCTCATGCTTCACTTAGATCAATTTGAGAGTTAGTAAATTTTTGAAGAAATTCTCTCACGCTTCACTTATATTATTTTGAGAAATGAAAATATGTATGCTCATGTTCTTCACTTAAATTTATCTGAGCTTGTCGTAAGCAATGGCAATATATGAAACTAGTCCCAAAGTGATAGATATTCAAGAGGGATATAATAAAAACTTTCATGAAGATCATTGGACAAAATAAATTTGATTCCTTGTAACGTTTTTAAGATATGATGATAGTAATATGTGAGCCATGTTAGTGAGTAATTATGCTTTAGTAAGAATATTCGTGTTAAGGTTTGTGATTCCCTATGCAAGCACGAAAGTCAATAGTTATGCAATGAAATTACATCCTACTTGTGGTGCATTATTCGGTGTTAGTTATGCTTAATGCGCGTTTATGAGAATTTTCGTTTCTTGGTTGGTTGCTTCTCAATCTATTTACTAGCCTCCATTTGTACTAAGTAGGAATACTACTTGTGCATCCAAAATCCTTAAACCAGTTATTCCATATGAGTCCACCATACCTACCTATATGCGATATTTCCGTGCCGTTCTAAGTAAATTTGTATGTGCCAACTCTAATTTTCAAAATGAATTTCCTTTTTGTGTGCCCGTACCGCTCAGGAAGCGGCAGGGGGTGTCCAATATTTTCCATGCTAGATGTGTTATTCTCAAGATGAGTGTTTATTCACTTGTCATTGCATGAGAGTGTGGCAGTAATAGGGATGCCCAGTCCCAAAATGAAAAAGAAATTTACTTTATGTTGTCAAATAATAAATTACCTGGAAAGTGTTGGTATGGAAGGCACCCATGGATACGACTAGCCATGGATTGTGAAAGAATGGTGGAAAAATAAATAAACTTTATTTTATGTTTGGGAACCGCCTATGATGTATCTAGCATGGAAAGTAATGGGAATTACTCGGTCGTTTTTGTTGACGGGAAAAGCATGCCTCTCAAACTATTTGTATCTCTCAATTTAAGCTTTGAGCTCTAGCACCTCTACAAATCTCTGCTTCCCTCTACGAAGGGCCTATCTATTTACTTTTATGCAATTTTTATTTTTATTTGAGTCTCCATCTTCTCTTATAAAGCACCAACTAGGGAGCACTATGATCATACTTGTGCATTGGATGTAGCTAATATTCGAGTGTGTTTTATGAATGGATCAATGATTGAGCACTTGTATTTTGAAAGACATGGTTACTTGTTGATATGCTTGAGTATTGAAGTCTTCATGTCAAATATAGACTATTGCTTTGAACCATCTAAAAGTCCCAATGTTTGTGCTACAAAAGAAGAGAATATGTATGAACATGTTAGGCAGCATTCCACATCAAAAATTATGTTTCTTATCATTTACCTACTCGAGGACGAGCAGGAATTAAGCTTGGGGATGCTGATACGTCTTCAATGTATCTATAATTTTTTATTGTTCCATGCTGTTATATTATCATTCTTGGATGTTTTACATTCATTTTATAGCAACTTTATATCATTTTTTGGGACTAACCTATTCGCATAGTGCCCAGTGCCAGTTGCTATTTTTTTCTTGTTTTTTAATTCGCAGAATATCCATATCCAACACAGTCCAAATCCAGCAAAACTTTTTGGACATTTTTTCTGCCTAGAAGGAAGCTTGGGAACCAAGGAAGTGGACGAGGGAAGGCCCGTGGGGTCCACCACCCACCAGGGCGCGCCCTGATGGGTGGTGGGGCCCACGGAGCACCTTTCCATGGCCTCTTGGCTCTATAAATACCCAAATATTCCAGAAACCCTAGGAGAGTCGACGAAACACAATTCCAGCCGCCGCAAGTTCCAGAACCACAAGATCCAATCTAGAGCCCTTATTCGGCACCTTGCTGGAGGGGAACACGGTCATGGAGGGGTTCATCATCCTCATTGGTGCTCCTCCGATGATGCGTGAGTAGTTCACCATAGACCTACGGGTCCGTAGGCAGTAGCTAGATGGCTTCTTCTCTCTTTTTGATTCTCAATACAATGTTCTCCTCGATGTTCTTGGAGATCTATTTGATGTAATGACTTTTTGCGGTGTGTTTGTTGGGATCCGATGAATTGCAAGTTTATTATCAGATCTATCTATGAATATTATTTGAGTCTTCTTTGATCTCTTATATGCATGATTGTTATAGCCTCGTATTTCTTCTCCGAAACTTTGGTTTAGTTTGGCTAACTAGATTGATTTTTCTTGCAATGGGAAGAGGTGCTTTGTGATGGGTTCGATCTTGCGGTGTCCTCACCTAGTGATAGAAGGGGTAGCGAGGCACGTATGTATCATTGCTATTGAGGATAAAAAGATGGGGTATATTCCCACATGAATAGATCTTGTCTACATCATGTCATTGTTCTTATTGCATTACTCCGTTTTTCCATGAACTTAATACACTAGATGCATGCTGGATAGCGGTCGATGTGTGGAGTAATAGTAGTAGATGCAGGCAGGAGTCAGTCTACTAATCTTGGACGTGATGCCTATATACATGATCATTGCCTTGGATATCATCATAATTATTTGCTCTTCTATCAATTGCCCAACAATAATTTGTTTACCCACCGTATGCTATTTTCTCGAGAGAAGCCACTAGTGAAATCTACGGCCCCCGGGTCTATCTTTTATCATATTGTTTTCAGATCTATTATTCCAAAAACCCAAAAATACCTTTGCTGCACTTTTTCTTTATTTATTTTATTTTGTGTTTTTGCAAGATCTATTTATCCAACTCTACCACAATTTTATCTATCTTATTACCGAGGAGGGATTGACAACCCCTCTTACGCGTTGGGTTGCAAGTATTTGTTCTTTGTGTGCAGGTACTGTTTACATAGTGTTGCTTGGTTCTCCTACTAGATTGATAACCTTGGTTTCATAACTGAGGGAAATACTTACCGTTGTTGTGCTACATTATCCTCTCCTCTTCGGGGAAATACCAACACAGATACAAGCAATCATCCACCGTATGGTAAGAAGTGACTACGATACTCTCATGGTCTAAGGAGCAAAATCACACATTAACACTCCGTGTTATTACAATTGATTACAAATGATATAAACTCAATTCATAACAGACAAGTTTGGGTCGGTTCAATATGATTGTTCTTCCAACGTCATAATCTCAATGTTGTTTTAGGACTTATCATTTACACTTAACGATATCCTAAGATCCGGAAAATGTGATCACCAACAACATTTGAGCTAGTCCTAGAGGCATGACTAGGAACCTTTTTATTTAACTGTTTATCATTCCAGACGTGCATATGAGTTTTCCGCTGAATCGCATATTTCAAGGTCATAGCAGTTATAGCATAGAATATAAACTATTTAATTATGAACACAGAAATATAATAATACAATATTATTTCCTCTTGGGCATGTTTCCAACATTATATTCATATCTTCAAATGACTGGAGATGAGAGTCGAAAAACGCCTCCTCACGATGAGGTGGTCTATCTTCGACAACTATCTTGGTTAAGACAATGGAAGTACTAGGCGTCGGGTTATGTTGTTCAGCAGTAACCACCACCTCATCTTGAGTCATCAAAACATCAGCCAAGTTCTTCATAGTCGGGTTGCCCTTTCCTTCTTCCACAATGGTGGATTCTGGAGGGAGTTGATCATCACCAACCGGATCATTTTGAGCTGGGTCATCCCGAGATGGGTCTTCAGTCACAATATCTTGGATGGGTATTTCCATCTCAACATCTTCTCCGGTGGTAGAAGAAGTACCAGCCTTCTCCTTCAGAATCGCCTCAGCTCTGTATCAACAAAGACATGGTGATGAACAAGGGAAAAACTTGGGATAACATGATTTTTTTTACAAAGCTTACCCAATGTTTAAGGAGAAGGCGGGTAACTACCTAACACTTGATTCACCAGATGAGGCTGAGGACACTTGGTAGGCTGGGTCGAAGGGGTCCAATGGAGTTTTCAGTTGGTCAGCTCTGGGGCAAGGAGTTGGGCTCATCTGTTCCTACCTTCGAGCCCGGCGAGGAGACTGTTCTAGAGAAAGGCCCTCATGGAGATCATACGAACCGGCACTCCGGGTCTTCCTTTTCAAGCTCTCAGCATGCTGCATTTTCTTCAAAGATAAGTTTGGGTCCAAGTCAGCTAATGGCTGTGAAAATGGTACCTTTCAAACTGCCAGTCGGGTTTGCCTTCTACCAAGAGTTTCATAATCAGAGGCACTGGGGGTTACCTCTGTCTTACCCGGCTTGCTGGTGCCTGTGTTATCCTGCGAAGAGTCAGTGTCAGCAAGCTGATTATGAAGTTCACCAAGAGAGTAAAAATCTTCTACCTCATCAACATCTTCTTCATCTTCCTCATCTTCAGACTCATCAGTAACCGTCTTTTCTTCAGGTGTGTTTGGAGCCTCATAGTCAGTTTTCCACCACTCTGAGTCAGGCTAGAATAATATAAGCCGGCATCTTTTTTCATGAGGGTTATAGTGAAAGGAAAATTACAAAGTTAATGAAGTTTGAGCAACAAGGCACGTACCTCAGGAGCCGGGTTGCTGGCGTAGAAGGGTGCGAGACCCACAATACCTATCTCTTTGAGGGGTCCGTCCAAGAGTTTCTTGATGGATTTCTTCGGTTTTTTCGGCTTCAAGATTTTGTGCGAGAAGCCCATATTGTCATCCACCCTGGTATACTCACAAAGTGTGCGGTCATGCACACTGAGGGGTTGGTTATGTCTGTCGACCCAACACTGGGTCAAGTCAGTGGCTCTAAGCCCATGAGCTATCAGGGCATTGATATTCTTATAGATCGGGGCCAACTCTTTCTGTTCTGCGGGAAGTGCGAAAGCTTTCATGCGACCGTTGTACTACAGCTGGTTGAGACGGAAACCCAGCAGGGGGTTCTGACCAGCATGTGACATATCCTTACAATAGAAAAAGGTCTTCTGACATCCTTTGGGGTGGCTCGCCAACTGCATAGCCAGGTATATACAATCTTGCATTTCTGGATTGTGACCCCGCCATATTCCAGAGTCAGCCCATCATTACACTCGATCTGCTTATTGCAGTAAAAGACTCCAGAAACAAATTAATTGTTGGCTCCATCTGAAGATAGACATCGCAGAGAGCTTGAAAATTACTCAAGTTTAGGATGGAGTTGGGAGCTAGGTCTTGGATCCTCACACCATAATAATGAAGAATGTTGGGAAAGAACCGGGAACCTGGTGGCCTAAAACCTTTGTTTAGATGGTCCACAAAATTACTCTCGCCTTTATCTGGTTGAGGCCAGGTTTCTTCTTCGGGAGAGCACTGTTGAATTTCATTCTGGGGAGGCAGTAAGCCATCCTTTACTAATTCCTCAAGCTGGAGCAAAGCCATGGTCAACTTTGCCCAATTGGCGGCTTTGCTTGCCTTAGCCGGCTCTAGAGCCGAATCCGTGGTTCTTTTCCCTTTATTCTTGGGGGCCATGCTCTTGACACGCATGAAACGACAAAAAACTACATAGACATGATGGATGTGTAAGACGGCGACGTGAATCAAAGCCATGCATGCCGGCTTGTGTGGTTATCAAAGTATAAACTGATGGATAAGACATCAATCATTGCTAGAGGAGTTTCATAACCCGCAAAGGACAACAGTAAACCGGGTTATAGATTCGTATGAACAGCTACTATTGAGATTAACAGAAGTTGATGGATCTAAATATTCTTGGAAAAGGGGAAAATAAAACCCAAGTCATGGCGATGAACACTAGATAGTGAAAGGAATCTACTACGACGTCAAGAACGATTAAGTGAATGACGGATCGATGGCAGATGTGCTAAAACATGCCATGGTTATAAATTCTAAGAATAGACGAAGGCCGTGAAGAGATGAATGATGACCCACAAGTATAGGGGATCAATCTTAGTCCTTTCGATAGGTAAGAGTGTCGAACCCAATGAGGAGCAGAAGGAAATGACAAGTGGTTTTCAGCAAGGTAATTTCTGCAAGCACTGAAATTGTCGGTAACAAGTAGTTTGATAGCAAGATAATTTGTAACGGACAAGTAACGGTAATGGTAAATAAAGTGCAGCAAGGTAGCCCAATCCTTTTGTGGCAAAGGACAGGCCAAAACGGTTTCTTATAATTGGCAAAGCGTTCTTGAGGGCACACGGGAATTTCATCTAGTCACTTTCATCATGTTGGTTTGATTTGCGTTTGCTACTTTGATAATTTGATATGTGGGTGGACCGGTGCTTGGGTGCTGTTCTTACTTGAACAAACCTCCCACTTATGATTAACCCCCTCGCAAGCATCCGCAACTACGAGAAAAGTAGTAAGATAAAATCTAACCATAGCATTAAACATTTGGATCCAAATCGGTGCCTTACGAAGTAGCGCATAAACTAGGGTTTAAGCTTCTGTCACTCTAGCAACCCATCATCTAATAACTACTCCACAATGCATTCCCTTAGGCCCAAATATGATGAAGTGCCATGTAGTCGACGTTCACATGACACCACTAAGGGAATCACAACATACATATCATCAAAATATCGAACACATATCAAATTCACATGATTACTTGCAACGTGATTTCTCCCGTGGCCTCAAGAACTAAAGTAACTACTCACAAATGATATTCATGCTCAAGATCAGAAGGGTATTAAATAGCATAATGGATTTGAACATATAATCTTCCACCAAATAAACCATATAGTAATCAACTACAAGATGTAATCAACACTACTAGTCACCCACAGGTACCAATCTGAGGTTCCGGTACAAAGATTGAACACAAGAGATGAACTAGGGTTTGAGAGGAGATGGTGCTGTTGAAGATGTTGATGGAGATTGGCCTCCCAAAGATGAGAGGGTTGTTGGTGATGCCGATGGCTTCGATTTCCCCCTTCGGGAGGGAAGTTCCCCTCGCGGAATCGCTCCGCCAAAGGGCAAAAGTGCTCATGCCCATGTTCCGCCTCAAGACGGCGGCGCTCCGTCCCAAAATTCCTCTCTCACTATTTTTTCTAGGTAAAAATGACTTATATACCAGAAGATGGGCACCGGAGGTGGGCTGGGCTGACGACAACCCACCAGGGCGCGCCTGGGGGGCCTGGCGCGCCCTGGTGTCTTGTGGTCACCAGGTGGCCCCCCTCCGGTGGTTATTTTCTCCAGTATTTTTCATATATTCCAAAATAATTCTCCGTGAAGTTTCAGCTTATTTGGAGTTGTGCAGAATAGGTAACTCTGACGTAGCTTTTTCAGGTCCAGAATTCCGGCTGCCGACATTCTCCCTCTTTGTGTAAACCTTGCATATTATGAGAGAAAAGGCATTAGAATTACTCCATAAAGCTTTATTATGCATAAAACATTATAAATAACAGTAGGAAATCATGATGCAAAATGGACGTATCAACTCCCCCAAGCTTAGACCTCGCTTGTCCTCAAGCAAAAACCGATATCATAAAACATGCCCACATGCTTAGAGAGAGAGAGAGGTGTCGATAAAAATAAAATACAGACATAGTAGCATCATGCTTATTATCATAACAACAATAAACATTATCATAAAACTTTTATCATATAACTTCTCATGAACAAGTAACAATTCATTACAACATCGAAGTAAAAGCATAAACTCTATTGAAAACCAACAAACTGTGTTCTCAGTCAACTTTGCAACTACAATTCATCATATTTTCATGAAGGATCTCGTATCGGAGCCTTTTGGCAAGTCCACAAACTCAACCATCATTTAATCTTCTATGATTGCTAACGTTCATAGCATACCCATGAGCAAAAAGTTTCAACCGGACACATAGAAAGATAGGGGCTTATAGTTTCGCCTCCCAACGTATTCACCTCAAGGGCGATGTCAACAATAATAACTCATGCTCACTCATCTTCAACTGGATATATGTTCCTAGATGTTTCCTCACCACATGATGCATGCAAAAAGACAAAATAAAAAGGAATAGGGAAGAATACTTTGACTCTTGCATAAAAGTAAATACATGAAAGTAAAAGATAGGCCCTTCACAGAGGGAAGTAGAGGTTGTCATGCGCTTTTTGGTTTGTATGCCAAATCCCTTATTGCAAAAGAACGTCATGTTATATTGCCACTTATGGTATCAACCTTTATTATGTAGTCTATCGCTTTTATTATTTTGCCATCACAAGTTAGTACAATGCTCAATTTTCTCTTACACTAAATGATCCAACAAATTTAGAAGCAATTTGTATTGCCTTATTGCACCGATGACAACTTACTTGAAGGATCTTACTCAATCCATAGGTAGGTATAGTGGACTCTCAAAACATGAGTTTGTTTTAGGGTTTTTGGATGCACAAGTAGTATCTCTACTTAGTGCGGAATTTTGGCTAGCAAAGATATTGAGCAAGCACCACATGTTGAAGGATCTATGACAATATAACTTCTATGTGAATATGAACAAACATAAATCATTACGTTGTCTTCCTTGTCCAACGTCAACAATTTTGACATATAATACTTAATGGGGGCTCACAATCATAAAAGATGTCCAAGATAGTGTATTTGCATGTGAATCTTCTCTTCCCTTATTAATTCTTTCATGAGTTGCATCATTGACCAATGCTATGCTTGTTAATCTGCAATAAATTTTACCACTTATACTTTTCCTTATGTGGTGTCATTACTTACCATAATATTAGCATATTATCCTTTTTTATTTATTTCCTTTTATTTGATTACAACAAGAAAGTAAAGAAGCAAAAACTCAAACTAAACTTTATTATATAACTCTCACTCGATTACAAAAGATAGGTAGATCAAGAAAACTAATTCTCAAAAAGAGATCATGCTAAACTTTTATCTGACTAATTCATGATATAACTAAATATCGAATTAAATAGGTAAAGGCAATAGAAGTGATGGTGATACGATACCGGGGCATCTCCCCCAAGCTTGGAAAATCCAAGGGGATTGCCCATACCCATGTACTCAAGTCTCCTTTTGTGTGGAAGATGATGATGGTGGTGGTGATGAGATAGTAGCGTCACACTTCAAGCTCAAAAGGTACTCCAATCTACGGATGATGCTCCGGAGGGCGATGATTTGCTCTTGCAACAGAATATTTTCATGAGTGAGATATTTATTTTGAACACTAACCATTTCAAAGGCCCTAAATGCTTCAATTTCAGCAGGGGTGAGTTGATTGTAGTATGGTTGAAGGATATCTTCTTCTTCTTCTTCTTCTGCCAGCATGATCTACCCTCCTGCTTGAACTTGATCTCCCGTAGCTTCCTTGTCCTTATCCTCCTTGATGGCTTCTTTTGGTTCCTCTCTTTTCAGTTCTATCTTCATCAACCAAGCATCTTCTTCTACGTTGTTGGGGGAAGGAGAAGACATGATGCCTGGCTTGATAGATCTGACAGAAAAATAGCGAGAAACAAGAACAGAAGATTTCTTCGTGATACGGTGGTCAATATGTTCGGGGGGTATATAAAGATTTTTTATCTTGGGAAACAAGAAAATGGGAGGAAAACAGAGTCGCGAAGGTTCCCGAGGTGGGCACAACCCACCTGGGCGCGCCAGGGAGGGCAGGCGCACCCTGGTGTATCTGCCCTCCTCGGTTGCCTTCCTGGTTATTTCTTATTTTACTAATTTTTGTAACATTCCAAAACTGACAAAAATATTTTTGTGGATTTTTTGGAGTCCGTTTACTTACCATATCACGTACCTCCTCTTTTTCAGGATTCAAGAGCGTTCTAGAAGGTTTCTTTTATGTGTTCCTCCGGTGTCATAGTTTGGATAATATTGCTTTCAACATTAATAGGCGTACCTGAGATATAGTGTTTAATTCTTTGTCCATTGACCACCTTCGGGTTAGTACCTTTGGCATTATTAATCTTGATAGCTCCAGAGCGATAAACCTCTTCGCTAATATATGATACTTCCCATTTGGAGAGAAGTTTTCCTGCAAAGAATCTAAAATGAAAGTTGCACAAAAGAACATATTCTCCAACTTTAAATTCCCGCTTTTGGATTCTTTTGCCATGCCATCTTTTAACTTTTTTTTGAATAGTTTGGCATTCTCATAAGCTTGGGTTCTCCATTCATCTAGTGAGCTAATATCAAATAACCTCTTTTCACCAGCAAGTTTGAAATCATAGTTGAGTTCTTTAATTGCCCAATATGCTTTATGTTCCAACTCAAGAGGCAAATGACAAGCTTTTCCATAAACCATTTTATATGGAGACATAACCATAGGATTTTTATATGATGTTCTGTAGGCCCAAAGTGCATCATCTAATTTCTTAGACCAATTCTTTTGGGACCTATTGATAGTTTTTTGTAATATTAGTTTTATTTCTCTATTGCTAAGTTCTACTTGACCACTAGATTGAGGATGATAGGGAGATGCAATTCTATGGTTAACATCATATTTAGCAAGCATTTTACGGAAGGCACCATGAATAAAGTGTGAACCACCATCAGTCATTAAATATCTAAGGACTCCAAACCTTGGGAAAATAACTTCTTTAAGCATTTTAATGGAAGTGTTATGATCAGCACTACTAGTTGGAATAGCTTCTACCCACTTAGTAACATAATCAACAGCAACCAAAATATGTGTATACCCATTAGAGGAAGGAAAAGGTCCCATATAATCAAAAACCCAAACATCAAATGGTTCAACAGCAAGTGAATAATTCATAGGCATTTCCTGATGCTTACCTATATTACCAATTATTTGACATTCATCACAAGATAAAACAAACTTACGGGCAACCTTGAAAAGAGTAGGCCAATAAAAACCAGATTGCAATACCTTGTGAGCAATTCTATCTCTCGCATGATGTCCTCCATAGGCTTCGGATTGACATTTCCGTAGGATCTGTTCCTGTATATGCTCAGGTACACAATGTCTAATAATACCGTCTACTCCCTCTTTATAAAGATGTGGGTCATCCCAAAAGTAATGTCTTAAATCATAGAAGAATTTTTTTCTTTTGTTGGTATGTGAAACTAGGTGGTATATATATTTAGCAACAATATAATTAGCATAGTCCGCATACCAAGGACTGTTCTGAGAAACATTTATTGCAGCTAGTTGTTCATTAGGAAAACTATCATCAATAGTTAGTGGGTCATCAAGAATATTTTCTAACCTAGAAAAGTTATCTGCTATGGGGTTCTCGGCTCCTTTCCTATCAGTGATATGTAAATCAAATTCTTGTAGCAAGAGAACCCATCAAATGAGTCTAGGTTTAGCATCTTTCTTTTCCATAAGATATTTTATAGCAGCATGATCAGTGTGAACAATTACTTTGGAATCAACAATGTAGGATCTGAATTTATCACAAGCAAACACAACTGCTAAGAATTCTTTTTCAGTAGTAGCATAATTTCTTTGGGCACTGTCCAGAGTTTTGTTAGCATAATGGATAACATTTAATTTCTTATCAACTCTTTGTCCTAGAACAGCACCAACAGCATAATCACAAGCATCACACATAATTTCAAAAGGCAAGTTCCAATCAGGTGGTTGAACAATAGGTGCAGAAGTTAAGGCTTTCTTAAGTGTTTCAAAGGCTTCTATACAATCATCATCAAAAACAAATGGAACATCCTTTTGTAAAATATTAGTAAGAGGCCTAGAAATTTTAGAGAAGTCTTTAATAAACCTCCTATAGAAACCAGCATGACCAAGCAAACTACGAATACCTTTAATATCTTTAGGACATGGCATTTTCTCAATTGCATCAACTTTAGCTTCATCCACCTCAATAGCTCGTTTAGAAATTTTATGCCCCAAGACGATACCTTCATTAACCATAAAGTGGCACTTCTCCCAATTCAAGACAAGATTAGTTTGCTCACATCTCTGCAAAACTCGATCAAGGTTGCTCAAGCAATCATAAAAAGAAGTTCCGTAAACTGAAAAATCATCCATGAAAACCTCAATAATCTTTTCACAAAAATCAGAGAATATAGCAGT
This sequence comes from Thinopyrum elongatum, assembly GCA_011799875.1. Lineage (NCBI taxonomy): Eukaryota > Viridiplantae > Streptophyta > Magnoliopsida > Poales > Poaceae > Thinopyrum > Thinopyrum elongatum. Next base: position 453,428,151 of record CM022300.1, on the reverse strand, counting down.
CATACATCTTTGAAAAGAAGCAGGTGCATTGCATAAACCAAAAGGCATACGTCTATAAGCATAGGTTCCAAAATGGCAAGTAAATGTCGTTTTCTCTTGATCAGGTTGTGAAACAGGTATTTGAGAAAAAACAGAATATCCATCAAGAAAGCAAAAGTTTGTGTGCTTAGATAATCTTTCCAACATTTGATCAATAAAAGGGCAAAGGATAATGATCTTTTCTAGGTACTTTATTTAATTTTCTAAAATCAATTACCATTCTATAGCCAGTAACATTTCTTTGTGGAATGAGTTCATTTTTATCATTAGGAACAACAGTAATACCTCCCTTCTTAGGGACACAGTGAACATGACTTACCCATCTACTATCAGCTATGGGATAGATTATACCTGCTTCCAGAAGTTTTAGTATTTCAATTCTTACCACTTCTTTCATCTTAGGATTCAGACATCGTTGGTGATCAACAACAGGTTTAGCATCAGGTTCCATATTCATTTTGTGCTGGCATAGAGTGGGACTAATGCCCTTAAGATCATCAAGAGTATATCCAATAGCAGCACGGTGCTTCTTCAGAATTTTCAATAATCTTTCTTCTTCATGTTCTGAAAGGTTAGCACTAATAATAACAGGATATATCTTTTTTCTCATCAAGATAAGCATACTTCAAAGTGTCTGGCAATTGCTTTAATTCAAACACAGGATCACCCTTAGGTGGAGGAGGACCTCCAAGAGTTTCAATAGGCAAATTGTGTTTAAGCAGAGGTTGTTGTTCAAAGAATATTTTATCTATTTCATTTCTTTCTCGCAAGTGCATATCATTTTCATGGTCTGGCAAATATTGTTCTAGTGGATCAGTAGGAGGCATGGCAATAGAAGCAAGACCAATTATTTCATCCTTACTAGGTAATTCTTTCTTATGAGGTTGCCTACTAAACTTGGAGAAATTAAATTCATGAGACTCATCACCAAAGCTAACACTGACAGTTTGTTTATGACAATCTATAGTAGCATTGAGAGTGTTAAAGAAAGGTCTACCAAAGATAATGGGACAAAAGGCATCTTGTGGGGAACCAAGAACTAGAAAATCAGTAGGGTATTTTATTTTCCCACACAAGACTTCAACATCTCTAACAATCCCAAGTGGTGTGATGGTGTCTCTATTAGCAAGTTTACTAGTAACATCTATGTCTTCTATTTTAGCGGGTGCTATGTCATTCATAATTTCTTGATATAAGGTAAAAGGAATAGCACTCACACTAGCACCTAAATCACATAAAACCATGATAGCAATGATATCCTATTTTAACTGAGACAACAGGCATGCCAACAACAGGTCTATGCTTATCTTTTTCATCGGGTTTAGCAATTCTAGTAGCTTCATCACAGAAGTAAATAACATGCCCATCAATATTTTATACCAAGAGATCTTTAACCATAGAAACACTAGGTTCTACTTTAATTTGCTCAGAGGGTTTAGGTGCTTTAATATTACTTTTGCGAACCATAGCTGATACCTTAGCATGTTCCTTCATCCTAACAGGGAAAGGTGGTTTTTCAATATAAGCAGTAGGCACAACTGGATCAACATGGTAAATAATAGTTTCATCTTTAGCTTTAACTGGTTCTTTAATTTATTCTTTAATAGGGGGATGATATTTAAACCACTTCTCCTTAGGGAGATCAACATGATTAGCAAATGATTCACAAAAAGAGGCTACTATCTCAGAGTCAAGTCCATATTTAGTGCTAAACTTGTGAAAAGCATCGGTATTCATAAAAGATTTAACACAATCAAACTCAAGCTTAATACTGACTCTTTACCTTCATCGAGTTCCCAATCTTCAGAGTTGTGTTTAATCCTTTCTAATAGATCCCACCTGAATTCAATAGTCTTCTTCATAAAAGAACCAGCACAAGAAAAATCGAGCATGGATTGATCATTATGAGAAAGATGAGCATAAAAATTCTGAATGATAATTTCTTTAGAGAGCTCATGATTGGGGGCATGAATATAACATTAACTTAACCCTCCCCGAAGATAGAGCGATACTTTCTCCTTCACGAGGCCAAAAATTATATTTTTAATTCCAATCACGATGAACTAGATGCATAGGATAATTTTTTTTGGGTGAAATTCCAATTTCAATCGATTCCAGTTCCAAGATCCAATGTCGTCGCATAGCCTATACCATGTCAATGCTTTCCCCTTCAAAGATAAAGGGAAAAACTTCTTCTTAGCTTCATCTCCGGATAAACTTGCAAGCTTAAATAATCCACATATATCAAATGCATATCAGGATGTTCAGTTCCGTCTCCTGCATAAGGATTAGCTAGCAGTTGTTCTATCATACTCGAAGGAATTTCATAACCAATATTTTTAGTAGGTTCAGTAGGTTGAGTTGTGCTTCCGGTCGAGGTGAAGATACCCCGAACAAACCCCTCAAAGGATGGTTCTCCATAGTAACAAGTGACAATAAATTTCAGCACGTAGTAATAATTTTTCCTTACCAATTTCCACTTACCAAGAGTGCTTCACTCCTCATCAAAGGCACCAGAAAAGAGGCTTGATGACCCACAAGTATAGAGGATCAATCGTAGTCCTTTTGATAAGTAAGAGTGTCGAACCCAACGAGGAGCAGAAGGAAATGACAAGTGGTTTTCAGCAAGGTAATTTCTACAAGCACTGAAATTGTCGGTAACAAGTAGTTTGATAGCAAGATAATTTGTAATGGACAAGTAACAGTAATGGTAAATAAAGTGCAGCAAGGTAGCCCAATCCTTTTGTGGTAAAGGACAGGCCAAAACGGTTTCTTATAATAGGCAAAGCATTCTTGAGGGCACACGGGAATTTCATCTAGTCACTTTCATCATGTTGGTTTGATTTGCGTTAGCTACTTTGATAATTTGATATATGGGTGGACCGGTGCTTGGGTGATGTTCTTACTTGAACAAACCTCCCACTTATGATTAACCCCCTCGCAAGCATCCGAAACTATGAGAAAAGTATTAAGATAAAATCTAACCATAGCATTAAACATTTGGATCCAAATCGGTCCCTTACGAAGTAGCGCATAAACTAGGGTTTAAGCTTCTATCACTCTAGCAACCCATCATCTAATAACTACTCCACAATGCATTCCCTTAGGTCCAAATATGGTGAAGTGCCATGTAGTCGACGTTCACATGACACCACTAAGGGAATCACAACATACATATCATCAAAATATCGAACACATATCAAATTCACATGATTACTTGCAACGCGATTTCTCCCGTGGCCACAAGAACTAAAGTAACTACTCACAAATGATATTCATGCTCAAGACCAGAGGGGTATTAAATAGCATAATGGATCTGAACATATAATCTTCCACCAAATAAATCATATAGTAATCAACTACAAGTGTAATCAACACTACTAGTCACCCACAGGTACCAATCTGAGGTTCCGGTACAAAGATTGAACACAAGAGATGAACTAGGGTTTGAGAGGAGATGGTGTTGTGAAGATGTTAATGGATATTGGACTCCCAAAGATGAGAGGGTTGTTGGTGATGACGATGGCTTCGATTTCCCCCTCCGTGAGGGAAGTTCCCCCAGCGGAATCGCTCCGCCGGAGGGCAAAAGTGCTCCTGCCCAAGTTCCGCCTTGAGACGGCAGCGCTCCGTCCCAAAAGTCCTCTCTCTATTTTTTCTAGGTCAAAATGACTTATATACCAGAAGATGGGCACCGGAGGTGGGCTGGGCTGACCACAACCCACCAGAGCATGCCTGGGGGGCCTGGCGCGCCCTGGTGTCTTGTGGTCACCAGGTGGCCCTCTCCGGTAGTTATTTGCTCCAGTATTTTTCATATATTCCAAAATAATTCTCCGTGAAGTTTCAGCTTACTTGGAGTTGTGCAGAATAGGTAACTCTGACGTAGCTTTTTCAGGTCTAGAATTATGACTGCCGGCATTCTCCCTCTTTGTGTAAACCTTGCATATTATAAGAGAAAAGGCATTAGAATTACTCCATAAAGCTTTATTATGCATAAATACATTATAAAAAACAGTAGGAAATCATGATGCAAAATGGATGTATCAATGAACTGCGAAGAACTACAAAGAGCTACGACACTGAAGTAGACCAGATAAGGATGAGTACTTACAGATCTGTAGGAGCAGTGCTTAAAGCTTCAAGCTTTGTAAATGTAGCTACGGCGAACATGGATGAACTCTAGCGACGGCAGCAATGGACGCAGATGGACTCCGGCATCGGTGGAGATTGGGAGCTCGAGTGAACACAATGGTGATGGGGGCGAGAGGAAGAAGAAAGCTCGAACAAGTGCATGGTAAATGGATCTAGGGACCTCACCGCTCTATTTATAGGTGGGGGGAAATACCCAAGTGTCGCAGTAAATACCCTAAGCGTCGGAGTAACTTTCTCCTGAAAAAGGCTCCTTGATTCCCGTGTTGACAATATTTAACCTAAGCTATAAAGATTTGTTGTCAGGTCTTGACACGTGTCGTCAATACAGAAAAGATTCGCCAGGGTAAGGTGGAATAAATTGTGAAGTGTTGGAAAGAAGCTGAAACCCGTCCCAATTATCTGGATTCTAATGAAGACCGGCAGCACGGTTCAGACATGGATAAGAAGCTTCATGATACAGTAGTGTGGATCAAAAGCCGGTTTTAGAAGATGAGACTCGGGCTTTTGTCTTCACATTTCTTGTCTCTTCTTATTTTCAGGATGAGCTGAGCATGAATAAATCCAAGCTAACCAGGGGGCTAATGTTGGGGATATCCCCCACGGTTGAGATCGGGCCTGGAGGAAACCCGATCACAGCCTAGGAATATGACCCGGCCTGGTTTCTTAATCGCCAAAGTTCAGAAGGCTTGTACTGGATAACATTATGATGGGCTTGGAGAGATGACCCGGCCCAACAGTGCTGGCTTACGGACAAGCCCAGAGCCGGCTTACGGATGAGCCGAAGCTTAAAGGAGTTCTCCCACTTATGATTACCTCCTCTCGCAAGCATGCACAACTACGAAAGAAGAATTAAGATAAATCTAACCATATCATGAAACATATGGATCCAAATCAACCCCTTGTGGAATAACGCATAAAATAGGGTTTCAGCTTCTGTCACTCTAGCAACCCATCATCTACTTATTACTCCACAATGCCTTCCATTAGGCCCAAGTATGGTCAAGTGTCATGTAGTCTACATTCACATGACACCACTAAAGGAAGCAACAACATACATATCATCAAAATATCGAACGAATACCAAATTCACATGATTACTTATAACAAGACTTCTCCCATGTCCTCAAGAACAAAAGTAACTACTCACAAATCATATTCATGTTCAAGATTAGAGGGGTATTGAATATCATTAAGAATCTGAACATTTAATCTTCCACCAAATAAACCAACTAGCATCCACTACAAGATGTAATCAACACTACTAGCAACCCACACGTACCAATCTGAGGTTTTGGGACAAAGATTGAATACATGAGATGAACTAGGGTTTGAGATGAGATGGTGCTAGTGAAGATGTTGATGAAGATTGGTCCTCCCACAATGAGAGGATCGTTGGTGATGTCGATGGCTTAGATTTGCCCCTCCCGAAGGGAAGTTTCCCCGGCGGAATCGCTCCACCGGAGAGCAAAAGTGCTCCTGACTAGGTTTCGCCTTGAGACAATGGCGCTTCATCCCGAAGTCTTCTCTTGATTTTTTTTCTAGGGCAAATAGCATCATATATGAGAAGATGGGCCCCCGGGGCCTGCTGGTGGAGCCACGAGCTCACCAGGCGCGCCCTAGGGGGGCGCCCCCTGAGCTCGTGACTCTCTGGTGGCCCCCCTCCTAATATTTCTTCCGCCAATATTTTTTATATATTCCAAAACAATTCTTTGTAAATTTTCAGGTCATTTGGAGTTGTGCATAATAGCTATCTCTGCTATAGCCTTTTCAGCTCCAGAATTCCAGCTACCAGCAATCTCCCTCTTCATGTGAAACTTGCAAAATAAGAGAGAAAAGGCATTAGAATAGCATCATAAAGTGAAATAATGACCCAAAACATAATAAATAACAGTAGGAAAACATCAGGCAAAATGGACGTATCAACTCCCCCAAGCTTAGACCTCGTTTGTCCTCAAGCGAAAGGCAAAATCGATAATCATGACCACATGTTTAGAGATAAAGGTGTCGATAAAACAAAATACGGACATGAAAGCACCATCATCATTATCGTAGCAGCAATATATCACCATAAAACTTCTCATGATCAAGTAACAATTCATTCACAACATAAAGTATGAACCATAAACTTCATTGAAAACTAACAAACTATGATCTCAGTCACTGAAACAATTGCAAATTATCATATTATCAGAAAGAGTCTATGTAAGAGCTTGATTAGCAAGTTCACATACTCAACTATCATTTCGTCTTCTACAATTGCTGACATTCACGGCATATTTATGGAGCAAAAGTTTCAGTCAAACACATAGGAAGATGAGGGTTTATAATTTCACCTCCCAACTTATTTACCTCGAGGGTAATGTCAACAATAAGAACTCGTGATTATCTACTCCAAGTGGATATATATATGCTTGGATCTTTCCCCACCACATGATGCTTGCCAAGGGAAAAACAAAACGGAATAGAGATGAATACTATTGACTCTTGCATAAAAGTAAGTACATAAAGTAAATGATAGGCCCTTCGCAGAGGGAAGAAGAGGTTGTCATGCGCTTTTTATTTTTGGATGTGCAAGCTCTTAATGTAAAGTAACATCACTTTATATCGTCCCTTGTGATAGCAACCTTTATTATGCAGTCCGCAGCTCTTATTTCTTTACCATCACAAGTTCATATAAAGCTTATTTTCCTTTACAATAAAAGATCATACATATTTATGGGCAATTTATATTGCTCTATTGCGCCAAAGACAACTTACTTGAAGGATCTTATTCAATCCATAGGTAGATATGGTGGACTCTCATGGCAAGAAACTAGCTTCAAGGGTTTTTGGATGCACAAGTAGTATCTCTACTTAGTGCGAATTTTGTCTAGCAAAAGGTTATGAGCAAGCACCACATGTTAGAGGATCCATGCCAATATAACTTCTATGTGAATATAGGCAAACATAACTCATTACGTTGTCTTCCGTGTCCAACATCAACTATTTGATCATGCATAGAATATTTAATGGGGGCTCACAATCATAAAAGATGTCTAAGATAGTATATTTGTATGTGAGACCTCTCTTTCTTTATTACATTTCATGAATTACATCAATGACTAATGCTATATGTTTGTTAACTTTCAACAAATTTCATCAACTATACTTATTTTATGTGAAGTCATCACTCCCCATGGGATTAGCATATGATCTTTTTATTCTTTTTATTGCTAAGATTGAAACAAGAAAGTAAAACAACTCAATTCAAACTACTCTTTATTATATAACTCTCACACTCGATTGCATAGAGGTAGATCACGAAACAAGCATTCGAAACTAAATCATACTAAAACTTTATTCTTCTAAATGACGAAATAACTAAGGATCGAACTAAGATAGATAACGATGATAAAAGTGATGGTGATACGATACTGAGGCACCTCCCCAAGCTTGGAACAAGCCAAGGGTGGTGCCCATACCTGTATACTCAAGTGTCTTTCTTTGGTGATGGTGGCGATGAGGTGGTAGGCTTGTCCTTCATAATGTTCATCGGGATCTCCTTCAAACTCTGAATTTCTCGGAGCACATGAACTTTAGCCATAATGTGCTTATTTTCCGGCCCCAAGCATTCTTTCCTGCATCACTTTCACTTGGACGAGAGATGTCCCAATTGGAAGGTATGTGCATGCAGTAATTATTCTCAACTCCATAATTGTGAACCAAATTATGAAAGTTGTTTTAATGTAACCTATGTAAGGGCCTCCTAGGGGCAGGTACCACTTGTACCTCTTGACTTCCTTGGTTTATCGTTGTTCTCATGGCTTGATGGGGGTTTGGAGTAGTGGAGATACCGGCCAGAGTACCCCTCTCCGAAGCTGGAGGGTGAACTTCGAGTGAATCTCCCTCATCTTCTTCCATGGTGACCTCCTCAGCCTCCTCACTGCTGAGTTCTATCTGCAACAACCAAGCATCGTCTCCCACGTTGTTGGCGGAAGAAGAAGACATGATGCCTAGACTTGGAAATCTGACAGAAAACAACACGAAACAAGAACATGGGGAAAACTTGCGATACGGTGGTCAAAACAGCAGGGAGTATATATAGTGATTTTTCCCGTGCGGGACAAGTAATCTGGAAGAAAACGGAGTTGGGAAAGTCCACGGGGGAGTCACGATCTCACATGGCGCGCCCTGAGGGGTAGGGCGTGCCCCCTGAGCTCATCGCTCCCTCGTGCACTTTCCTGATTGTTTATTATTTTCCTATTTTTTTATATATTCTAAAATGACCAAAAGTACTTTTATGGAACTTTTGGAGTCAGTTTACATACCGTATCATATACCTACTCCTTTTTAGGGTTCTAGAGCGTTCTGGAAGGTCTCTTTTATGTGTTCCTCCAATGTCATTGTTTGAATAATATTAGTTTCAACATTAATAGGCGTACCTGAGATATAATGCTTAATTCTTTGGCCATTAACCACTCTCGGATTAGTGCCCTCGGTATTGTTGATCTTAATAGCTCCAGAGCAATAAACTTCTTCAATGATATATGGTCCTTCCCATTCAGGGAGAAGTTTTCCTGCAAAGAATCTGAAACGAGAGGTGTACAATAGAACTTGATCACCTACTTTAAATTCCCGTTTTTTGATTCTTTTGTCATGCCATCTTTTAACTTTTTCTTTAAACAACTTGGCATTTCCACAAGCTTGTTTACTCCATTCATCTAGAGAACTAATTAATATCAAATAACTCTTTTCACCAGCAAGTTTAAATTCATAGTTAAGTTCTTTAATTGCCTAATAAGCTTTATGTTCTAACACAAGAGGTAAATGACATGCTTTTCCATAGACCATTTTATACGGGAAGATACCCACGGGATTTTTATAAGCAGTTCTATAAGCCCATAATGCATCATCAAGTTTCTTAGACCAATTCTTTCTGGATCTATTAACGGTCTTTTGTAAGATTAACTTTATTTCTCTATTACTCAATTCAACCTGACCACTAGACTTGGGATGATATGGTGATGCAATTCTATGGTTGACATCATATTTAGCTAGGAGTTTACGAAAAGCACCATTGATACGTCTCCAACGTATGTATAATTTTTTATTGTTCTATGTTGTTATATTATCATTCTTGGATGTTTTACAATCATTTTATAGCAACTTTATATCATTTTTTGGGACTAACCTATTGACATAGTGCCCAGTGCCAGTTGCTATTTTTTTGCTTGTTTTTTACTTCACAGAATATTAGTACCAAACGGAGTCCAAACACAATGAAGCTTTTTGGAGATTTTTTCTGGATCAGAAGACACCCAGTGGGCCAAAGAATTGCCAGAGGGGAGGCCCGAGGTGGGCACAACCCACCAGGGCGCCCCAGGAGGCCCAGGCGCACCCAGGGGGGTTGTGTCCCCCTTGGTGACCTCCTGCACCGCCTCTTTGCCCTATAAATTCCCAAATATTCCAGAAACCCCAGGGGAGTCGACGAAACACAATTCCAGCTGCCGCAAGTTTCAAAACCATGAGATCCAATCTAGACACCATCACGGAGGGGTTCATCATCCTCATTGGTGCCTCTCCGATGATGCGTGAGTAGTTCATCATAGACCTACGGGTCCGTAGGCAGTAGCTACATGGCTTCATCTCTCTCTCTTTTGATTCTCAATACAATGGTCTCTTGGAGATCTATTTGATGTAACTCTTTTTGCGGTGTGTTTGTTGGGATCCAATGAACATTGAGTTTATGATCAGACCTATATCCATGGATATTATTTGAGTCTTCTTTGATCTCCTATATGCATGATTATTTATAGCCTCGTATTTCTTCTTCGAATCTTTGGTTTAGTTAGGCCAACAAGATCGATTTTTCTTGCCATGGGAAGAGGTGCTTTGTGATGGGTTCAATCTTGCGGTGTTCTTTCCAAGTGACAGAAGGGGCAGCAAGACACGCATGTATCGTTGCTATTAAGGATAACAAGATGGGGGCTATTCGTACATGAATAGATCTCATCTACATCATGTCATCATTCTTATTGCATTACTCCGTTTCTCCATGAATTTAATACACTAGATGCATGCTGGATAGCGGTCGATGTGTGGAGTAATAGTAGTAGATGCGGGCAGGAGTCGGTCTACTAATCTTGGACGTGATGCCTATATATTGATCATTGCCTTGGATATCATCATAATTATTCGATCTTCTATCAATTGCCCAACAGTAATTTGTTTACCCACTGTGTGCTATTTTCTTGAGAGAAGCCACTAGTGAAATCTACGGCCCTCGGGTCTATTCTTTATCATATTTGCTTTAAGATCTATTTTTATTTGCTTTTGTTTTCAGATCTATTATTCCAAAAACCCAAAAATACCTTGCTGCACTTTTTATTATTTATTTTATTTCGCTTTTTATCGAGATCCATTCTACCACAATTTTATCCCGTCAACTTGACAATTTCTGGCGCCGTTACCCGAAGAGGGATTGACAACCCCTCATACGCGTCGGGTTGCAAGAATTTGTTCTTTGTTTGCAGGTACCGTTTACATAGTGTTGCTTGGTTATCCTACTGGATTGATACCTTGGTTTCACAACTGAGGGAAATACCTACCATAGATGTACTGCATCATCCCTTCCTCTTTGGAGAAACACCGACGCAGTTTCAAGCGACATCAAAAGGAATTTCTGGCGCCATTGCCGGGGAGACATCATCAACATCTATCAGGTTCCTAATCACAAATCTCATCTCCTTGCAATTTACATTATTTGCCATTTGCCTCTCGTTTTCATCTCCCCACTTCACAAAAAATTGCCTTTTTAATTCGCCCCTTTTTTGTTCGCCGTTTTTCTCGTCAGATATGTTTTTGTTTGCAGTCTTGTTTGCTTTATTGTTATGGCTAGTTCTTCCTTTGTTGCGTGTACCCCCAAAAATGAGGTTCTTAATTTTAAACAAAGGGGAGGGGAGAATCTAAAGGATGCTTGTTATAGGATTTGCAATGCTCATAATAGATCTATTCGTAAGCAATCTACCGTTGTTCTTCTTCGCAGTTTTTATGTGGGCATCACCACTTGGTATAGATTCGTCCTTGATACGATTACCGGTGGGAATTTATTGATGTGTCCATCTTTGGATGCTTTTAATGCCACGGGAGATCTAGTGGGTGCACCACCTATCATCATTAATGAAACAATCTTAACTCTTGAGCATGTTATGCAAAGATTAGATACTATTAAAAAGAAGATGGTCACCTTAGAGCAAATTGAAAATTTGGATACAAAGATGCAGAATCTTGCTAATAAATTTAGATCAAAAGCGGGTGATGTTTTTAAATTACTAAGGGAGAAGGAAACCGTAGTTAACGAAAGAATTGGAGAAAGCGCTTCTCGGATCGAGAAGTTGGAAGAAATTTTTAGTAATTTAAGCTCTGCTTTTGCTTCTACTAGAACTATTGAAAAAACTCCCGTAAAAATTGGCAAGACTACTCAAGTCACTAAGAACAAGGGTGTAACTTCTAATAATAACAAAGAGGATCTTAAGATGATTAGTATTCACCCCGACTTTCTTGAAGTTGTAAAAAACTCTACTTGCAAAAATGAATGCTTCGATCTTATTCCTAGAAGTATTATTATCGAAAATATGCATGCTAAATCTTTGAAGAATATTGGTTGTGTGATTGAGGAATTGGAAACTAAAGATGACAATACTTGAATCTATGCATTATGCCTAGCTAAGGGCATAAAACGATAGTGCTTATTGGGAGGCAACCCAATGAATAAATTTTATTTTTGCCTTTTTCTTTCTATTCTTGAGTGTGTACATAATTATGCTACTGTTATGATTATGTTTTTTTTATGTTTTAATCAATGTTGAGGATATCGTTATCATCTCAGTCAGCTAGGGATTAGAGATAAATCGAAAATCGGCCGAGTAATCGATTTTATCGGTCGACTATTAATCAGATATTTTTTGTAAACCTCAGGTCCCAACACTAAAATACGCTATATTCAACACCAAAACATTATTTGGCAGAAGTGTTACCTTGATTGCTAGCCTTTGAATCCTCGTATAATGATAAACAAAATAGGACACCCGTACATATTGCGTAACAAGGTCCACAAAACATAAATAAACATAGTTTTTGCAATCATAGTGCTATGAATAGGTCTGATTTATCGGTAGATTCCTGATAAACCGCTTGTCAGAGCGATAAATTGGTCCAAAAGATAAACGGTGAAGATAAGGCATAATCTTATCGGTCACCCCTCGATTAGCGATAAATCGTAAGATTAATCGCTGAATCAGAAGATTTCTTGAATAGTGCTTTTAATTAGTGTTTGTGCCAAGTAAAGCCTTTGGGATCATGTTGGGTGTTGATTTGATCTTCTTGAAAAACAGAAACTTTTGCGTCCAGTAGCAGAATTTTGTAAAATCGCATAAGCACAATAAAATTCTGAATTTTTTACACAAGATTGATGTACAAATTGCCTACGTTGTCCTAAGTTTTTAGAATTTTTGGAGTTATATAAGTATATGAAGTTTCCATATTACTACAGACTATTTTGTTTTTGATAGATTTTGTTTTCTTTGCGTTGTGTGCTTATTTTGATGAATCTATGGATTGTATCGGGGGGTATAGGCCATGGTAAAGTTGGAATACAGTAGATATAATGCAAAAATAAAATATGAATGGGTTTGCAACAGTACTTAGAGTAGTGATTTGCTTTGTTATACTAACGGATCTCACGAAGGTTTTGTTGAGTTTTGTGTGATTGAAGTTTTCAAGTTTTGGCTGAGATCACGATGGATGAAGGAATAAGGAGTTAAAAGTGCCTAAGCTTGGGGATGCCCCATGGCACCCCAAGTTATTATTGAAGAAGAACCAAGCAACTAAGCTTGGGGATGCCCCGAAAGGCATCCCCTCTTTCTTCTAACGACCATCGGTATTTTACTTGGAGCTATATTTTTATTCGTCACATATCATGAATTTTGCTTGGAGCGTCTAGTATTATATGAGTCTTTTCTTGTTTTGCTTTTTAGTTTGTGTCATCTATCCTTGCTGGACACACCTATTTGAGAGAGCCAAAATTATGCTATGATTTGATAGAATTGCTCTATATGCTTCACTTAAATTTTTTGAGCTATGGAATTTCTCTAGTGCTTCACTTATATCTTTTTTAGCATGGTGTGCTTTAATATTTTTGAAGAAATACTCTCATGCTTCACTTAGATTTATTTGAGAGTTAGTAAATTTTTTAAAAAAATTCTCTCATGCTTCACTTATATTATTTTGAGAGACCAAAATTTTTATGCTCATGTTCTTCACTTAAATTTGTTTGAGCTTATCAAAAGCAACATATGAAATTAGTCACAAAGTGATAGATATTCAAGAGGGATATAATAAAAACTTTCATGAAGATCATTGGACAAAATAAACTTGATTCTTTGTAATAGTTTTGAGATATGATGATAGTGATATGTGAGTCATGTTGGTGAGTAATTATGCTTTAGTAAGAATATTGGTGTTAAGGTTTGTGATTCCCTATGCAAGCACGAAAGTCAATAGTTATGCAATGAAATTACATCCTACTTATGGTGCATTATTCGGTGTTAGTTATGCTTAATGCTCGCTTATGTGATTTTTCATTTCTTGGTTGGTTGCTTCTCAATCTATTTGCTAGCCTCCACTTGTACTAAGTAGAAATACTACTTGTGCATCCAAAATCTTTAAACCAGTTTTGCCATATGAGTCCACCATACCTACCTATATGCGGTATTTCCATGCCGTTCTAAGCAAATTTGTATGTGCCATCTCTAATTTTCAAAATGAATTTCCTTTTTGTGTGCTCGTACCGCTCATGAAGCTGCAGGGGGTGGCCAATATTTTTCCATGCTAGATGTGTTATTCTCAAGATGACTGTTTATTCACTTGTCATTGCACGAGAGTACGGCGGTAATAGGGATGCCCAGTCCCGAAATGAAAAAGAAATTTACTTTATGTTGTCAAATAATAAATTCCTTTGAAAGTGTTGGTATGGAAGGCACCCATGGATACAGCTAGCCATGGATTGTGAAAGAATGGTGGAAAAAGGAATATACTTTATTTTCTGTTTGGGAACCACCTATGATATATCTAGCATGGAAAGTGTTGGGAGTTACTCGGTCGTTTTTGCTGACGGGAAAAGCATGCCTCTCAAAAAAAATATCTCTCAATTTTTTAGCTTTGAGCTCTGGCACCTCTACAAATCCCTACTTCCCTCTGCGAAGGGCCTATCTATTTACTTTATGTACTTTTTATTTTTTTTTGAGTCTCCATCTTCTCTTATAAAGCACCAACTAGGGACTACTATGATCATACTTGAGCATTGGATGTAGCTAATATGCGAGTGTATTTCATGAATGGATCAATGATTGAGCATGATGGGCTAGGGATAAATTTCTTTAGTGTTGATATTTTGAAATACATGGTTGCTTGTTGATATGCTTAAGTATTGAAATCTTCATGTCAAAACTAGACTATTGCTTTGAACCATATAAAAGTCCAAATGTCCATGCTACAAAGAAAAGAATATGTGATGAACATGTTAGGCAGCATTCCACATCAAAAACTCTGTTTTTATCATTTACCTACTCGAGGACGAGTAGGAATTAAGCTTGGGGATGCTGATACGTCTCCAACGTATCTATAATTTTTTATTGTTCCATGCTGTTATATTATCATTCTTGGATGTTTTACAATCATTTTATAGCAACTTTATATCATTTCTTGGGACTAACCTATTGACATAGTTGATACGTCTCCGTCGTATCTACTTTTCCTAACACTTTTCCTCTTGTTTTGGACTCTAATTTGCATGAATTGATTGAAACTAACCCGGATTGATGCTGTTTTCAGCAGAACTACCATGGTGTTGTTTTTTTGTGCAGAAATAAAAGTTCTCGGAATGGAACGAAACTTTGCGAGGACTTTTAATACAATAAAAGAGAATTTTTGGAGCCAAGAACCACCGGAGGGGGGCACCTGGGTGGGCACAACCCACCAGGGCCCCCCCTCCAGGCGCGCCCAGGTGGGTTGTCCCCACCTGGTGGCCCCGCAGACCCTAAAACCGACGCTATAAAATCACATTTTTCCAGAAAAAATAAGGGAGAAAGAATTATCGCGTTCCGCGAGACGGAGCCGCCGCCACCTCCTATTCTTCATCGGGAGGCCAGATCTTGAGTCCGTTTGGGGCTCCGGAGAGGGGGATCTTCGGTATTCATCATCACCAACCCTTCTTCATCGCTAATTCCATGATGCTCCCCACCGGGAGTGAGTAATTCCTTCGTAGGCTCGCTGGTCAATGAGGAGTTGGATGAGATTCATCATGTAATTGAGTTAGTTTTGTTAGGGCTTGATCCCTAGTATCCATTATTTTCTTAGTTTGATGTTGCTATGACTTTGCCATGCTTAATGCTTGTCACTTTGGGCCCGGGTTCCATGATTTCAGATCTGAACCGTTTATGTTATCATCATTATATCCATGTTCTAGATCCGATCTTGCAAGTTATAGTCGCCTACTACGTGTTATGATCCGGCAACCCCGAAGTGACAATAGTCAGGATCACTCCCGGTGATGACCATAGTTTGAGGAGTTCATGTATTCACCGTGTGTTAATGCTTTGTTCCGATTCTCTATTAAAAGGAGGCCTTAATATCCCTTAGTTTCCAATATGGACCCCGCTGCCACGGGAGGGTAGGACAAAAGATGTCATGCAAGTTCTTTCCATAAGCACGTATGACTATTTACGGAATACATGCCTACATTATATTTATGAACTGGAGCTAGTGCCGTATCGCCCTAGGTTATAACTGTCTCATGATTAATATCATCCAACAAATTACCGATCCAATGCCTACGATTTTCCTACATATTGATCTTGCTAAGTTACTACTGCTGCTGTTACTATTGCACTTGCTACGAAACTACTGCTATCACTGTTACCGTTACTGCTGCTGCTACTACTATCAAAACTATCATATTACTGTGCTACTGATCACTTTGCTGCAGATAATTAATCTCCAGGTGTGATTGAATTGACAACTCAGTTGCTAATACTCTCAAATATTCTTTGGCTCCCCTTGTGTCGAATCAATAAATTTGGGTTGAATACTCTACCCTCAAAAACTGTTGCGATACCCTATACTTGTGGGTTATCAAGACCTTTTTCTGGCGCCGTTGCCGGGGAGCATAGCTATATTTGTTGAGTCACTTGGGATTATTATCAAATTATCACTATGAAGAATCTGAAGGATGCTAAGACTAAGATTTTTCCCTCTAAGACGAGGGGAGGTAAGGAACTGCCATCCAGCTCCGCTTTAGATTCACCTTCTGTTATAAGTAAACTTGCAACACCACCACATGCTATTAATCCTGATATGTCGCAAGTTATTGATGATGCTACTTCTACTATGAATGCTACTCATGATGATGCTAGTACATTGCTTGATGATGATGTGCCACTAGGTGAATTTCTTGATGAACAAATTGCTAGAGTAAGACAACATGATATTGTTGAAACTGATGATGAGCTTGAACCTAAAAATCTTGAAACACCTACTAGAACTAGCCCTCCTAGATATGAATTGCCTAAGGTACCGGAAGGTTATGTTATGGGTGAGGAAGCAACTATAGATATTCTTGCTTGCAAAGATAGAGATGATCTAGAAAAATTATTAAGCAAGTATAAAGAAAGATCTTTGAATGCTAGAATGAAATGTGATCCTAAGTTTGCTACTTCACCTATCTTTGTTGATGATAAGGATTATGAATTCTCTATCGACCCATAGTTAATTACTCTGGTTGAATCTGATCCTTTCCATGGTTATGAAACTGAAACTGTTGTGGCACATCTTACTAAGTTGAATGACATAGCCACCCTTTTTGCTCATGATGAGAAAATTCGCTATTATTATATTCTCAAATTATTTCCATTCTCATTAAAGGGTGATGCTAAAGCTTGGTACAATACTCTTTCTCCTAGTTGTGTGCGTAGTCCCCAGGACATGATTTATTACTTCTCTGAAAAATATTTCCCTGCTCATAAGAAACAAGCTGCCTTGCAGGAAATATTTAACTTTGTGCAAATTGAAGAAGAGAGTCTCCCACAAGCTTGGGGGAGGCTTCTCCGTTTGCTTAATGCTTTGCCTGATCATCCTCTTAAGAAAAATGAAATACTTGATATCTTCTATAATGGACTAACCGATGCTTCTAGGGATTTTCTAGATAGTTGTGCTGGTTGTGTTTTCAGGGAACAAACTATTGGGCAAGCTGAAGAATTATTGAATAACATATTAAAAAATTATGATGATTGGACTCTTCCTGAAACACCATCTAAACCCACTCCGAAGAAGAGGGGTATTTTATATCTCAGTCCTGAAGATATGCAAGAGGCAAAGAAATCTATGAAGGAAAAAGGTATTAAAGCCGAGGATGTCAAAAAGTTACCTCCTATTGAAGAAATACATGGGCTTGATACACCACCACCTAAGGTGGTAGAGGTAAATTCTCTAATGAAATTCAATGATAATGATAATCCTCACAATATGTTCCCTAGCCAATGCCTTTATGAGTTTGAAAACTACATTAGAAAGCAAGATCACTTCAATGCAAATGTTATGAAATAGTTGAAATATAATTCTGATATGATTGCTCGCTTGAGTGACTTGTTATTTAGAATCTCAAATGATGTTAGAGGTGTAGGGAAGCATGCTTCTATGGTTCAAACTCAGTTAGAACAAGTTGCTAAATCTCAAAGAGAATTGTTAGATGAAATGAACAATAATATCAATGATCATGCTGTTAGAGTAATGACTAGAGGAGGTAGAATGACTCAGGAACCACTTTATCCTGAGGGACACCCAAAAAGAATTGAACAAGACTCTCAAAGAGTTGACACCGATGCACGTAGTCCTTCTAAAAAGAAAAAGAAGAAGAAAAATGATAGGACTTTGCATGCCTCTAGTGAACCTGAAGTAGAAAAACCTCCTGATAATGATAATTAAGTTTCTATCTCTGATGCTGAAACTCAATCTGGTAGTGAACACTCACCTTCTGATAATGAAAAAGATAATGATGAGGTTCATGAAGACACTCAAACAAATAATAAAGAATCAGACAATGATGTTGAGATAGAACCAGCAGTTGATCTTAATAACCCACAACCTAAGAATAAAAGATATGATAAAAGAGACTTTGTTGCTAGAAAACATGGAAAGGAAAGAGAACCATGGGTTCAAAAACCTATGCCCTTTCCACCTAAGTCAACTAAAAAGAAAGATGATGAAGAATTTGAACGCTTTGCTGAAATGCTGAGGCCAGTCTTTCTGCGTACTCGCTTGACTGATATCCTTAAAATGCCTCCTTATGCAAAGTACATGAAAGACATCATCACCAATAAGAGAAAAATACCGAAAGCTGAAATCTCCACTATGCTTGCTAATTATACCTTTAAAGATGGAGTACCTAAAAAACTTGGAGATCCGGGAATAGCAACTATACCTTGCTCCATCAAAAGAAATTATGTGAAAACTACTTTGTGTGATTTAGGAGCTGGTGTTAGTGTTATGCCTTTCTCTTTATATAAAAGACTTGACTTGAATAAACTCACACCTACTGAAATATCTTTGCAAATGGCTGGCAAATCAACTGCCATACCTATCGGTATTTGTGAGGATGTGCCCGTTGTTTTTGCTAATGTTACTATTTTGACTGACTTTGTTATACTTGAGATGCCCGAGGACGACAACATGTCGATTATCCTTGGTAGACCCTTTTTGAATACTGCAGGGGCTATTATTGATTGCAATAAAAGCAAGGTCACTTTTCATATCAATGGTAATGAGCATACGGTGCACTTTTCGAAGAAACAATTCCAAGTGAATGGTATTAATGTTATTGAAAAATCTCCGACAATCACTATTGGAAGTTTTCAACTACCTCTATCTACTGTTAAAAAGAAATATGAAATGCTTATTGTTGGGGAAATTCATATCCCCGTTGAGGTAACTTAGTGATTTACGAAAGTTCTTCGGTTTCATGCTAATCGAAAGTGGTTGTTAATAAGACTTGATCAACCTTATTAATGGATCATTTTTGAGAGGTATGAAGTTGATGAATTTAGTGAGCACTACCTTCTGTCCCTACCTTTAGTTTTCTGCTTTTATTAGTTAAATAAAATAAAATGCCAGGTTTTGTCTATTTTCTGAGTTTTTCGTGCAATAAAAAAATGACCCAAAAATAAAAGTTCTCAGAATGCTCTGAAAATTTAATACGATTTTTTTCTGAATATTTAAGAATTTTTGGTGCAAATAATATCAGAGGGAGGTGCACCAGGTGGACACAACCCACCTGGGCGCTCCAGGACCCCCAGGCGCGCCCTGGTGGGTTGTGGTCCCCACGTGGGCCCCCTCACTTATCTCTTCATCCCACATCATCACCTACCTCCAGAAAAAAATTCACCATTGCTCTTGCTCTCGTGTTCTTGCTCTCAAACCCGCGGATTTCGATCTCTTTGCTCGAAGCTCCGTTTCCGAAACTGTTTCGGGGAATTGTTGCTTGGAAGAACATGAGTATCTTTACGAAGTTTGCTTCCAAGAAGAACTCCAAGGGGGTGATTGGAGAGTCATCTGACAGTGATCTCCGCACCCGGAGGTTTGCAGAGCTACGGCCGTGCGAATGGCCGCATACCCCATTCATGGAAGGGGTCGGAATCCTCCAAGAGTTTGCACAATATGCTGCTAATGCCGGCCTCACCGACTTCATCACAGCTGAGTGTGAACAGTATCATCTCCTCACAAATTCCTTTGTGCAAAGTTTTAATTTCCTTCCTAGGAATAAGCCCCATGAAGTGCAGTTTAATTTATACGTTGAACCCCATCAGATACCGCTTACCGACTTCTGTGAAATATGCTTGCTTCCTTCTGATGGTGGGTTAGTAGAGCCTAGGCCTGCAGAGTTTGAAGGTTTTTATCGTACTCTGTTTGTGGGGGATGAGAGAGGAGTGTCGAGTGTCACCGCCACTAGCTTGCAATTTCCTGCTGTTCATTATTTTGCTCTTTTCATTACAAAGTGCTTGCTTGCTAGAGAGAAGGTGGGTGCACTCAGTGCCCCAGACCTTGCCGTTTTACGTCGTGCACTGGAAGGCGACAACACTTATAGCTTGGGAGCTATTATGGCACGCCGCCTCCACATTAATAAATCCAAGGGTAAAATACATGGTGGTATCTATGCTACTCGCCTGGCAGCTCGCTTTAATATTCAGATACGCTAGCATGATTATCCTTTGCCCAAAGTCTACTTAGACCGCGCGGCCATGGAACACCACCAGTTTATTGCTGCTGACTACCCTGATATTCTTATTCCTTATAACTTAGTTTTTAGTGAGAAAAATCGTGATATTATTCCGCTGCCTGCACCTGCTTTGTTTGATCCTTTTGCCAGGCATGGATACATGATTATGCCTGAGGACATCATCACTTACCGGAACAACCAGGCTGCAGCACAGGAGGAGCCTCAGCAGTGGGATCCACAGGTGCCCGCACCTCAGCACTTCAACATAGGACCTCATGGCTTCTACGACTGGTGATTACCAAGCTAGGCCAAAAGCATAAGCTTGGGGGAGTACGTATTTCCACCGACATTAAATTCATGTTCACACATTTCATTCGTCGGTGTCCTCACTTTTTCATTGTATTATCCATGCTTAATTTATTTTCTCGCTTTCTTCTTGTGTGTTTGAAAAACTTTGAGAAAATCCAAAAATATTTCTCGCTTCTTTTTTATTTTTCTTCCTAGTTTAAATTCTTGTAGCACTAAAAAGAAAAACCCAAAAAGATTTCCTTTTTCTTGTTGGGAGATTTCCCGTGTAAATAGTTTTCTCGTTTTTGTTTTTCCCCTTTTATTTGCTTTTCTTCAGAAAACCAAAAACTCCAAAAATATTTTAGTGTGTTTCTCTGAACTTCTTTTCTTTTATTGAGTCATACCAAGGAGAAGACCACGATGAAAATGTTGAGTGGCTCTCATATGCATTATTGTTAATCTAACAAAGAGCCCAATTTACCTTGTCTTCTCCTTTTGAATAAAATGTTTGCAGATTCCAGCTTAGTCCACGGCACTCTTGCACTATTATTATTTTCAAACCGTTCGGTCGTGCAAGTGAAAGGCAATAATGACGATATTTGATGAACTGGCCGTGGCAAAGAGAAACGGGTATGAACTCGACTTGTTCTGTTTTTGTAAATATGTTTAACCTAGTATCCATGATTCAGCCTATTATGATCAAACATGTTTGCAATGACAATTAGAGATTATAGTTTCTCATGCCATGCATAAGTAGCTAGGAGTGGATAATGATTTATCTTGGATGTCAACATTGCGTTAAAATGATTGTGATGTAGTATGATGATATGGTATCCTACTCTGAATGTTCGAGTGGCTTGACTTGGCACATGTTCATGCATGTAGTTGAATCAAAACCAACATAGCCTCTATGATATTTATGTTCATGGTGTTCATATCCTACTCATGCTAGTGTCCAATGTTACTCATGCATAATGCATGTTCATGACCGTTGTTGCTCTCTAGCTGGCCGCTTCTCAACCTATTTGCTAGCCTTCGCCTGTACTAAGTGGGAATTCTGCTTGTACATCAAAAACCTTGAACCCAAGTTATTCCAGATGAGTCCACCATACCTACCTATATGCGGTATTACCCTGCCGTCCTATGTAAATTTGCATGTGCCACCTCTAAAAAACTTCAAATAAATATCCTTTTTGTGTGCCTGGATTGTTCATAGAGCGACAGGAGGTAGTTGGTATCTTCCATGCTAAGCGGGTTATTCTCATGATGAGTGTTTATTCACTCATCCTTGCACGAGAGGGGCGGTAATAGGGATTCCCAGTCCCGAACTCAAAATGCAAATAATTAAACAAAACTCCCTCGGGACTGTTGTTGGTATGGACGGCACCCGTTGTTTCGGACAAGCTGTGGAGTGTGAATGTTGGTGGAGGGGGAGTAAACCTTTACTTTTATCGCTTGGGAACTGCCACTAATGTGTTTAGCATGGAAGATATTGATAACTGATGGTCGCAAAGTAAACAAGAAGGGTGCATCTCTCAAAATTTCATTTACCTCTGTTTTTAAAACTTGAGCTCTGGCACCTCTGCAAATCACTGCTTCCCTCTGCGAAGGGACTATCTATTTACTTTTATGTTGTGTCATCACCTTCTCAAATAGGGCCAGAACCTGAGAGCACTGTTGTCATGCTTATGCATTGTGTGTAACTAATGTTGGGTGCATCATGACTGGATCTTTTCTACCATGAATCACAATGTTTAGTCGCTGCTCGGACTTTGGAGGTGCTCTGCATTTATGTTTTGCGGTCTCAGAAAGGCCTAGCGAGATACCACTATTGTCATATTATATCATGGTTGTTTTGATAACGTGTTGTTGTTCGAGATATCTTATTATTGCTCGCTAGCTGATTATGTCATTGTTATGAGTTAATGTAATTTTTAAGAGTTATTGTCGACATGGTTGGTTATAATCTTTGCCGAAAACCTGGGTGCTACTTAAGCTTATTTATGCAAACAAGAGCAAAAGAGTTCGTAAAAGTTTTTCTTTTTCACTTTCAGTTTATCAACTGAATTGCTTGAGGACAAGCAAAGGTTTAAGCTTGGGGGAGTTGATACGTCTCCGTCGTATCTACTTTTCCTAATGCTTTTCCTCTTGTTTTGGACTCTAATTTGCATGAATTGAATGAAACTAACCCGGACTGACGCTGTTTTCAGCAGAACTACCATGGTGTTGTTTTTTTGTGCAAAAATAAAAGTTCTCGGAATGGAACGAAACTTTGCGAGGATTTTTTATACAATAAAAGAGAATTTCTGGAGCCAAGAACCACCGGAGGGGGGCAACCGGGTGGGCACAACCCACCAGCACGCGCCCCCCTCCAGGCGCGCCCAGGTGGGTTGTCCCCACCTGGTGGCCCCGCAGACCCTAAAACCGACGCTATAAAATCACATTTTTCCAGAAAAAATCAGGGAGAAAGAATTATCATGTTCCGCGAGACGGAGCCGCCGCCACCTCCTGTTCTTCATCGGGAGGCCAGATCTGGAGTCCGTTTGGGGCATCGGAGAGGGGGATCTTCGGTATTCTTCATCACCAACCCTTCTCCATCGCCAATTCCATGATGCTCCCCACCGGGAGTGAGTAATTCCTTCATAGGCTCGCTGGTCGGTGAGGAGTTGGATGAGATTCATCATGTAATCGAGTTAGTTTTGTTAGGGCTTGATCCCTAGTATCCATTATGTTCTGAGATTGATGTTGCTATGACTTTGCCATGCTTAATGCTTGTCACTTTGGGCCCGGGTGCCATGATTTCAGATCTGAACCGTTTATGTTATCATCATTATATCCATGTTCTAGATCCAATCTTGCAAGTTATAGTCACCTACTACGTGTTATGATCCGGCAACCCCGGAGTGACAATAGTCGGGACCACTCCCGGTGATGACCGTAGTTTGAGGAGTTCATGTATTCACCATGTGTTAATGCTTTGTTCCGGTTCTCTATTAAAAGGAGGCCTTAATATCCCTTAGTTTCCAATATGGACCCCGCTGCCACGGGAGGGTAGGACAAAAGATGTCATGCAAGTTCTTTCCATAAGCACGTATGACTATTTACGGAATACATGCCTACATTATATTTATGAACTGGAGCTAGTGTCGTATCGCCCTAGGTTATAACTGTCTCATGATGAATATCATCCAACAAATTACTGATCCAATGCCTACGATTTTCCTACATATTGATCTTGCTAAGTTACTACTGCTGCTGTTACTATTACACTTGCTACAAAACTACTGCTATCACTGTTACTGTTACTGCTGCTGCTACTACTATCAAAACTATCATATTACTGTGCTACTGATCACTTTGCTACAGATAATTAATCTCCAGGTGTGATTGAATTGACAACTCAGTTGCTAATACTCTCAAATATTCTTTGGCTCCCCTTGTGTCGAATCAATAAATTTGGGTTGAATACTCTACCCTCGAAAACTATTGCGATCCCCTATACTTTTGGGTTATCAATAGTGCCCGGTGCCAGTTGCTGTTTTTTGCTTGTTTTTTACTTCGCAGAATATCAGTACCAAACGGAGTCCAAATGCAGCGAAACTTTTTGGAGATTTTTTCTGGACCAGAAGACAACCAGTGGGCCAAAGAAGTACCAGAGGGGAGGCCCGAGGTGGGCACAACCCACCAGGGAGCGCCAGGAGGCCCAACCGTGCCCAGGGGGGTTGTGCCCCCCTCGGTGACCTCCCGCACCGCCTCTTCACCCTATAAATTCCCAAATATTCTAGAAACCCCAGGGGAGTCGACAAAACACAATTCCAGCCACCGCAAGTTCCAGAACCACGAGATCCAATCTAGACACCATCACAGAGGGGTTCATCATCCTCATTGGTGCCTCTCCGATGATGCATGAGTAGTTCATCATAGACCTACGGGTCCGTAGGCAGTAGCTACATGGCTTCATCTCTCTCTTTTGATTCTCAATACAATGGTCTCTTGGAGATCTATTTGATGTAACTCTTTTTGCGGTGTGTTTGTTGGGATCCGATGAACTTTGAGTTTATGATCAGATCTATATCCATGAATATTATTTGAGTCTTCTTTGATCTCTTATATGCATGATTATTTATAGCCTCGTATTTCTTCTTCGAATCTTTGGTTTAGTTAGGCCAACTAGATTGATTTTTCTTGCCATGGGAAGAGGTGCTTTGTGATGGGTTCGATCTTGCGGTGTTCTTTCCCAAATACAGAAGGGGCAGCAAGACACGCATGTATCGTTGCTATTAAGGATAACAAGATGGGGGCTATTCCTACATGAATAGATCTCGTGTACATCATGTCATCATTCTTATTGCATTACTTCATTTCTCCATGAACCTAATACACTAGATGCATGCTGGATAGCGGTCGATGTGTGGAGTAATAGTAGTAGATGCAGGCAGGAGTCGGTCTACTAATCTTGGACGTGATGCCTATATATTGATCATTGCCTTGGATATCGTCATAATTATTCGATCTTCTATCAATTGCCCAACAGTAATTTGTTTAACCACCGTGTGCTATTTTCTTGAGAGAAGCCACTAGTGAAATCTACAGCCCCCGGGTCTATTCTTTATCAGATTTGCTTTGAGACCTATTTTTATTTGCTTTTGTTTTCAGATCTATTATTCCAAAAACCCAAAAATACCTTGCTGCACTTTTTTATTATTTATTTTATTTCGTGTTTTATCGAGATCCATTCTACCACAATTTTATCCCATCAACTTGACAATTTCTGGCGCCGTTACCCGAAGAGGGATTGACAACCCCTCATATGCGTCGGGTTGCAAGTATTTGTTCTTTGTGTGCAGGTATTGTTTACATAGTGTTGCTTGGTTCTCCTACTGGATTGATACCTTGGTTTTACAACTGAGGAAAATACCTACCATAGTTGTACTGCATCATCCCTTCCTCTTTGGGGAAATACCGATGTAGTTTCAAGCGACATCAACCATGAATAAAATGTGAACCAGCATCAGTCATTAAATATCTAGGGACTCTGTAGGATCGAAAGTATGTCTAGAGAGGGGTGATTAGACTACTTGACCAAATAAAACCTAACCTTTTCCCAATTTTAGTTCTGGGTAGTTTTTAGCAATTCTAACAAGTCAAGCATCACCATACACATGAAATTCTACGAGTATAGCAGCAGAAAGTAAAACATTGCACATGTAAGTAAAGGACGAGTTTGGAGAAGGCAAACGCAATGGGGACACGAAGATTTTTGGCGTGGTTCCGATAAGTGGGGCTATCGTACGTCCACGTTGATGGAGACTTCAAACCACGAAGGGTAACGGTTGTGTGAGTCCATGGAGGGCTACAACCAGAAAGGGGAGAAGCAACCTGATCTATTCCACCATGGCTTCCATCCATGAAATACTAGCCTCTCTCGAGTAGATCTTCACAAAGTAGGCGATCTCCTTGCCCTTACAAACTCCTTGGTTGAACTCCACATGATCTTGGAGGCTCCCAAGTGACACCTAACCAATCTAGGAGACACCACTCTCCAAAAGGTAATAGTTGGTGTGTTGGTGATGAACTCCTTGCTCTTGTGCTTCAAATGATAGTCTCCTCAGCACTCAATCTCTCACAGATTTGGCTTGGGTAGGAGAAGGATTGGAGTGGAAAGCAACTTGAAGAGACTAGAAATCAAGGTTCAAATGATATGAATGGAATCTATTGATATCAACACATGAGTAGGTGGTTCTCTCTCAGAAAACGAATGGTGGAAGTAGTGGTTCATTCTGATGGCTCTCTTAGAGAGGAAGAGGTGGTGGAGGGGCATAAATAGGCAGCACCAAAGATCCAACCCTTACCAGTCTTTGCCCCAACTCGGTGGCACCAACATGAATTCTTGGTGAGACCGACTAGTGCAAAAGACTTGACCGTTAGCCTTTTCGGTGAGACCGATTATACCAACTCGGTGAGACCGAAGTGCAATGGCAAATGTAGAACCTTGTTTTGGAAATTCCGATCGTTTCATCTCGGTGGTTCCGAAGTGAAGCGACTTCATCACAGAAACTTGGCAAGGCCATCTCGGTGGGACCGAGAGCCATTTCGGTCAGACCGAAATGTTAGGGTTTCGACTGTGGCAGTAGAAGAATCATCTCGGTGCGTTAGGAGTGAATGATATCGTTGGGACAGAAATGATGAATTAGGGTTTTGGACAAATGTGTTTTGGGAAAGTGAGTGAGGGTTTTTGGAGCAATATCACTAAGCACTTTGAGAAACAACCTCACCAACAATACCTCATCCCCTTTTAATAGTATTGTCTTTCCTAAGGGACTCAATGTGATCTTGGATCACTACACCAAAAATCTTGGGATAGCCAATTCTTGTCCTTGACATTTTGAGGGGTCCACATCCATTTGTCCATGCCATGCCAATCATTGATCTTTTCTGAAATCTACCATCGATGTTCATTAGATCAATGGCATATATGTTGTTATTAATTACCAAAACCACCCGGGGATTAGTTGCACTTTCAGACTCCAAACCTCGGGAAAATAACTTCTTTAAGCATTTTAATAGATGTGTTGTGACCAACACTATGATACGTCTCCAACATATCTATAATTTTTTATTGTTCCATGCTGTTAAATTATCAATCTTGGATGTTTTATATACATTTACTAGCAACTTTATATCATTTTTTTGGACTAACCTATTAACTTAGTGCCCAGTGCCAGTTGCTATTTTTTGCTTGTTTTTTACTTTGCAGAATATCAATACCAAATGAAGTCCAAATGCCATGAAACTTTTTGAAGATTTTTTCTGGCGAGAAGAGACCCTGGAAGCTTCTAGAGGCCACGAGAAGAAGCCCGTGGGGCCCACTAGGCACCGCCTTGACCTACCTCCGACTCTATAAATACTTTAAGATCCCAAAGCCCCTAGGGGAGTCGACAAAACACTTTTTCCGCCGCCGCAAGTTCCAGAACAATGAGATCTAATCTAGAGGCCTTTTCCGGCACTCTGCCGGAGGGGGCAATGATCATGGAGGGGTTCTTCATCATCCTTGTTGCCCCTCTGATGATGCGTGAGTAGTTTACCACAGACCTATGGGTCCGTAGTTAGTAGCTAGATGGCTTATTCTCTCTTTTTGATCTTCAATACAATGTTCTCCTCGATGTTCTTGGAGATCTATTTGATGTAACTTTTTTTTTGCGGTGTGTTTGTTGGGATCCGATGAATTGTGAGTTTATGATCAGATCTATCCATGAATATTATTTGAGATTTCTCTGAACTCTTTTATGCATGATTGTTATAGCCTCGTATTTCTTCTCCGATTTATTGCTTTAGTTTGGCCAGCTAGATTGATTTATCTTGCCATGGGAAGTGGTGCTTTGTGATGGGTTCGATCTTGCGGTGCTCAATCTTAGTGACAGAAAGAGACATGACACGCATGTATCGTTGCAATTAAGGGTAACAATATGGGGTTTATTCATACGTAGTTTATCTTGTCTACATCATATCATCTTTCTTAATGCATTACTCTGTTTTTCCATGAACTTAATACACTAGATGCATGCTGGATGGTGGTCGATGTGTGGAGTAATAGTAGTAGATGCAGAATCATTTTGGTCTACAAATCTTGGACGTAAGGCCTATATACATGATCATTGCCTTGGATATCGTCATAATTATTTGCTTTTCTATCAATTGTCCAACAGTAATTTGTTTACCCACCGTATGCTATTTTCTCGAGAGAAACCTCTAGTGAAAACTATGGCCCCCGGGTCTATTTTCTATCATATATTAAAACCAAAAATACCTTGCTGCAATTTTCTTTTACTTATTTTATTTTGTGTTTTTGTTAGATCTATTTATCAAATCCTATACAATTTAATCTATCTCAATACCATTGAGGGACTGACAACCCATCTACGCGTTGGGTTGCAAGTATTTGTTATTCGTGTGCAGGTGCTGTTTACATAATGTTGCTTGGTTCTCCTATTGGATTGATAACCTTGGTTTCATAACTGAGGGAAATACTTATCTCTCTACTATACTGCATCATCCCCTCCTCTTCGAGGAAATCCCAACGCAGCTCACAAGTAGCACACTACTAGTTGGAATAGCTTTTACCCACTTAGTAACATAATCAACAACTACTACAATATGTGTATACCCATTGGAGGAAGAAAAAGGTCACATATAATCAAAACCCCAAACATCAAATGGTTCAGTAACAAGTGAATAATTCATTGGCATTTCCTGACGTCTACCAATATTACCAATGCTTTGACATTCATCACAAGAAAGGACAAACTTACATGCACCCTTGAAGAGAGTAGGCCAATAAAAACCAGACTGTAATACCTTATGTGCAGTTCTGTCTCCCGCATGGTGTCCTCCGTACGCCTCGGAATGACACTTCCGTAGGATTTGTTCCTGTTCATGCTTAGGTACACAGCATCTAATAACACCATCTACTCCTTCTTTATATAAATGTGGATCATCCCAAAAGTAATATCTTAAATCAAAGAAGAACCTTTTCTTTTGTTGGTATGTGTAACTAGGTGGTATATATTTAGCAACAATGTAATTAGCATAGTCTGCATATCAAGGATTATTATGAGAAGTAGAAGCATTAATAGCAGCTAATTGCTAATCAGGAAAACTATCATCAATAGGTTGTGGGTCATCAAGAACATTTTCCATCCTAGATAAAGTATCTCCTATAGGATTCTCAGCTCCTTTTCTATCAACAATATTCAAATCAAACTCTTGTAATAAAAGAACCCACCTAATTAGTCTAGGTTTAGCATCTTTATTTTCCATAAGATAATTAACAGCAGCATGATCGGTGTGAATGGTAACTTTAGAATCAATAATATAAGGTCAGAATTTATCACTTGCAAACACAACTGCTAAAAATTCTTTCTCAGTAGTAGCATGATTTCTTTGAGCACTGTCTAGAGTCTTACTAGCATAGTGAATAACATTCAATTTCTTATCAACTCTTTGTCTTAGAACAATGCCAATAGCATAATCACTACCATCACACATAATTTCAAAGGGTAGGTTCCAATCAGGTGGTTGAACAATGGGTGTAGAAATTAAGGCTTTCTTAAGTAGTTCAAAGGCTTTTACACAATCATCATCAAAAACAAATGGAACATATTTTTGCAAAAGATTAGTAAGAGGCCTAGAAATTTTAGAGAAATCTTTGACGAACCTACTATTGAAACTAGCACGACCAAGGAACTTCTTATACCTCTGATATCTTTAGGACATGGCATTTTCTCAATTGCATCAACTTTATCTTTATCTACTTCAATACCCCATTTGAACATTTTTATGCCCAAGTATTATACATTCATTCACCATAAAGTGGCACTTCTCCGAATTCAAGACAAGATTAGTTTCTTCTCATCTCTACAAAACTCGATCAAGGTCGCTTAAGCAATCATCAAAAGAAGTCCCATAAACGAAAACATCATCCATGAATACCTCAACAATCTTTTCACAAAAATTAGAGAATATAGCAGTCATACATCTTTGAAAGGTAGCAGGTGCATTGCATAAACCAAAAGGCATACGTCTATAAGCACAAGTTCCAAAAGAACAAGTAAAAGTGGTTTTCTCTTGATCTTCGTTTGATACAGGTATTTGAGAAAAACCAGAATAACCATCTAAAAAGCAAAAGTGTATATGCTTAGATAACCTTTCTAACATTTGATCAGTAAAAGGCAAGGGGTAATGATCCTTTCTAGTAGCTTTATTTAGTTTCCTGAAATCAATTACCATCCTATAACCAGTTACAATTCTTTGTGGGATAAGTTCATTTTTATCATTAGGAACGATGGTAATGCCTCCTTTCTTAGGGACACAATGGACAAGACTTACCCATCTACTATCAGCTATGGGATAAATTATACCTGCCTCTAGAAGGTTTAATATTTTAGTTCTTACCACATCCTTCATTTTAGGATTCAAACAGCGTTGATGATCAACTACCGGTTTAGCATCAGGCTCCATATTAATCTTGTGCTGGCATAGAGTGGGGCTAATGCCCTTAAGATCATCAAGAGTATATCCAATAGCAGCACGATGCTTCCTCGGAGTTTTAAGTAATCTCTTTTCTTCATGCTCTGAAATGTTATCACTGATAATAATAGGATATATCCTCTTTTCATCAAGATAAGCATATTTCAGTGTATAAGATAGTTTCTTTAATTCAAACACAGGTTCACTTTTAGGTGGGAGAGGATCTCCCAAAGTTTCAACAGGCAAATTGTGTTTAAGGATATATGCTTGTCTAAAAAATATTTTATCTATTTCATTTCTTTCATTCATATGCATATCATTTTCATCGTGTAACAAATATTGTTCTAAAGGATCAGTAGGAGGAACAACAATAGAAGCAAGACCGATAATTTCATCTTTACTAGACAATTCTTTATCATGAGGTTGTCTACGAAATTTAGAGAAATTGAATTCATGAGACACATCACCAAAATTAACACTTGTTGTTTCCCTAGTGCAATCAATCTTAGCATTAACTGTATTCAGGAAAGGTATACCAAATATAATGGGACAAAAATCATCTTGTGGAGATCCAAGAACTAGAAAATCATTAGGGTATTTGATCTTACCACACAAGACTTCAACATCTCTAACAATCCCAAGTGGTGAAATAGTATCTTTGTTTGCAAGCTTAAAAGTAACATCAATGGCTTCTATCTCAACAGGTGCAATATCATTCATGACTTCTTGATATAAAGTAAAAGGAATAGCACTTAAACTAGCACCCATATAACATAAACCATGATAACAACGATCTCCTATTTTGACAGAAACAACAGGCGTGCCAATAACAGGTTTGTTTTTATCTAAAGTGTCTGGCTTAGCAATCCTAGTTGCTTCATTGCAGAAATATATGACATGTCCATCAATATTATCAACCAAAAGATCTTTAATCATTGCAACATTAGGTTCCACACTAATTTGTTCAGAGGGTCTAGGTGTTTTAAACTTTTATATTACTTTTATTGACCATAGTTGAAGCATTAGCATGATCCTTAATCCTAACAGGGAAAGGAGGTTTCTCAATATAAGCAGTAGGCACAACTGGATCAACATTATAAATGATTGTTTCATCTTTAACAATATCAGGTTCCTCAAGGATTTCTTCAATAGGTGGATGAAATTTAAACCACTACTCCTTAGGGAGATCAACATGAGTAGCAAATGATCCACAAAAAGTAGCTACTATCTTAGAGTCAAGCCCATATTTAGTACTAAACTTATGAAAAGCATCGGTTTCCATAAAAGATTTAACACAATCGAAGTCAAGATTTATACCTGACTCTTTACCTTTATCAAATTGCCAATCTTCAGAGTTGCGTTTAATTCTTTCCAAAAGACCCCATTTCAATTCAATAGTCTTCTTAATAAAGGAACCAGTAGGAGAAGTATCGAGCATGTATTGATTATTATGAGAAAGCCGGGCATAAAATTTTTGTATAATAATTTCTCCTGAGAGCTCATGATTGGGACATGTGTCCATCATGTATTTAAGCCTCCCCCAAGCTTGAGCGATACTTTATCCTTCACGAGGCCAAAAATTATATATATAATTCCGATCACGATGAACCAAATGCATAGGATAAAATTTCTTGTGAAATTCCAGCTTCAGCCGGTTCCAATCCCATGTTCCAGTATCATCCAATAGCCTATACCATGTCAATGCTTTTCCCCAGAAAGATAAAGGGAATACTTTCCTCTTAACTCCATCTTCAGATAAACCTGCAAGCTTAAACAATCCACAAATTTCATCTATATAGATCAAGTGCATATCAGGATGTATTGTTCCATCTCCTGCATAAGGGTTAGCTAGCAGTTTCTCTAACATACCCGAAAGAATCTCATAATAAATATTTTCAGTAGGTTTGGTAGGTTGAGGAGCAACTCTTATTGCTTCCGATCGAGGTGAAGATACCCCAAACAAGCCCCTCAAAGGATTATTTTCCATAGTGACAAGTGATAGTAAATTTCAGCCTGTAATATAAATGTTTCCTTACCAAAGGCGCTTCACTCCCCGGCAATGGCGCCAGAAAAGAGTCTTGATAACCAACAAGTATAGGAGATCAATCATAGTCCTTTTTATAAGTAAGAGCGTCAAACCCAACGAGGAGTAGAAGGAAATAATAAGCGGTTTTCAGCAAGGTATTCTCTACAAGTACTGAAAGTAGCGGTAACAAATAGTTTGGTAGCAAGGTAATTTATAACAAGCAACAAGTAGCAATAGTAACAAAGGTCTAGCAAGGTGGTCCAATCCTTTTTATAGCAAAAGACAAGCCAGAACGTTCTCTTATAGTAAGCAAAGCGTTCTCGAGGGCACATGGGAATTATCGTCTAGTCACTTTCATCATGTTTATTTGATTCGCGTTCGCTACTTTGATAATTTGATATGTGGGTGGACCGGTGCTTGGATGTTGTTCTTACTTGAACAAGCGTCCCACTTATGATTACCCCCTCTCGCAAGCATCTGCAACTACAAAAGAAGAATTAAGATAAATCTAACCATAGCATGAAACATATGGATCCAAATCAGCCCCTTACGAAATAACGCATAAACTAGGGTTTAAGCTTATGTCACTCTAGCAACCCATCATCTACTTATTACTCCACAATGCCTTCCCTTAGGCCCAAGTATGGAGAAGTGTCATGTAGTCTACGTTCACATGACGCCACTAAAGGAAGCAACAACATACATATCATCAAAATATCGAACGAATACCATATTCACATGATTACTTATAACAAGACTTCTCCCATGTCCTTAAGAACAAAAGTAACTACTCACAAATCATATTCATGTTCAAGATCAGAGGAGTATTGAATATCATTAAGGATCTGAACATTTAATCTTCCACCAAATAAACCAACTAGCATCAACTACAAGATGTAATCAACACTACTAGCAACTCACAGGTACCAATCTGAGGTTTTGGGACAAAGATTGAATACAAGAGATGAACTAGGGTTTGAGATGAGATGGTGCTAGTGAAGATGTTGATGAAGACTGGTCCTCCCACGACGAGGGGATCGTCGGTGATGTCGATGGCTTCGATTTCCCCATCCCAGAGGGAAGTTTCCCCGGCGGAATCACTCTGCTGGAGTGAAAAAGTGCTCTTGCCCAGGTTCCACCTCGAGACGGTGGCACTTCATCCCAAAAGTCTTCTCTTGAGGGCAAATAGCATCATATATGAGAAGATCAGCCCCAGAGGCATGTTGGTGGAGCCACGAGCTAACCAGGTGAGGCCTAGGGGCACCCCTTGAGCTTGTGGCTCTCTGGTGGCCCCGCTCCTAATATTTCTTCTGCCAATATTTTCTATATATTCCAAAACAATTCTCTGTAAATTTTTAGGTCATTTGGAGTTGTGCAGAATAACTATCTCTGTTGTAGCCTTTTCAGGTCCAGAATTCCAGCTGCCGGCAATCTCCCTCTTCATGTGAAACTTGCAAAATGAGAGAGAGAAGGCATTAGAATAGCATCATAAAGTGAAATAATGACACAAAACATAATAAATAATAGTAGGAAAACATGATGCAAAAAGGATGTATCAGGTTCCTGGGACGTCCAGAGGACAAGTTAGAATATCTCAAAAGCCAGGTAGCGAAATAGCGCCCTTGTAATCAAGAACATTATCATCAATAGCAATCAAGCAGGAGTAGGCTTTTACCTCCACCGTGAGGGGCCGAACCTGGGTAAACTCATGTCTCTCGCTCTCGATCAACCCCATCCAAGCTATGGCCTCATGACTCAGTTCTCCTACGAGGACATCTACCATGACAAAACCACGACAACCCCGTCAGCAAGGTCGATGAAGATTGCCTCCCCAATGGTTTCCCCCTCCGGCAGAGTACCAGAAAAGGCCTCCAGATGGGATCGCAGAAAGTAGAGGCTTTGCGACAGTGGAAGAATTGTTTCGGGACCTCCCATGAGGGTTTCTGGATATATGGAAATTTATAGGATTGGAATTAGGTCAAACGAGCTACAGGAGGGCACAAGGCACCTGGACGCGCCCTACCCCTCCGGGGTACACCCCCTTGTCGCTCCCTCGTGATTCTTCTGGCCTCCTCCCAAAGCATCCAGGGTCTCTTTTTGTCCACAAAAATCGTCAAAAAGTTTCATCGTGTTTGGACTTCGTTTGGTATGGATTTTCTGGAAAACTAAAAACATGCAGAAAACAGTACGTGGCACTGGGCACTGAGTTAATAGGTTAGTCCATAAAAACAATATAAAATGGTATATAAAGCATACAAGATTGATAATATAATAGCATGAAATGATCGAAAATTATAGATACGTTGGAGACATATCATTGAGAGATGGTGGAGCTAGATCCCGTAAAACTCTAAAAGACCCCTAAGGAAGGGGTGGATTGGGAAACCAAGACCCCAAAGGAGAAAAGGGACAAGACAGCCTAGGGCGGGCAGGTGGAAATTCTGGATCTAGGAGATACCCCTGAGTGGCAAGCCAATTCAATTACTCTCGGGTAACTGACCATCTCTTCTGGTCTCCTTCAAGGGGGCCATTCGGGTGCGTCGACGAGCCCGATGCGTTTGCCATTGTTGGACTCTAGAAGCGGTAATGGGAGGGAGAGTTTTCGTAAAGGCAAGGAAGAAGCAAGCGGGTGCTACTTCTTGAGCTTGCGTTGGTTTTTCCCTTGAAGAGGAAAGGGTGATGCAGCAAAGTAGAGATAATTATTTCCCTCAGTTTGAGAACCAAGGTATCAATCCAGTAGGAGACAACGCACAAATCACCGAATACCTGCACAAACAATCAAACAACTTGCACCCAACGCGATAAAGGGGTTGTCAATCCTTTCACGGTTATTTGCAAAAGTGAGATTTGATAGAGATAGATAAATGATAAAGTAAATATTTTTGGTATTTTTGTTTTATAGATCGGAAAGTAAAAGATTGCAAAATAGTAGATCGGAAACTTATATGATGGAAAATAGACCCGAGGGCCATAGGTTTCACTAGAGGCTTCTCTCAAGATAGAAAATAATACGGTGGGTGAACAAATTACTGCCGAGCAATTGATAGAAAAGCGCAAAGTTATGACAATATCTAAGGCAATGATCATGAATATAGGCATCACGTCCGTGTCAAGTAGACCAAAACGACTTTGCATCTACTACTATTACTCCACACATTGATCGCTATCCAGCATGCATCTAGAGTATTAAGTTCATAAAGAACGGAGTAATGCATTAAGTAAGATGACATGATGTAGAGGAATTAACTCAAGCAATATGATGAAAACCCCATCTTTTTATCCTCGATGGCAACAATACAATACGTGCCTTGCTGCCCCTACTGTCACTGGGAAAGGACACCGCAAGATTGAACCCAAAGCCAAGCACTTCTCCCATTGCAAGAAATACCAATCTAGTTGGCCAAACCAAACCGATAGTTCGAAGAGAATTACAAAGATATCAAATCATGCATATAAGAATTCAGAGAAGATTCAAATAATATTCATAGATAAGCTGATCGTAAATCCACAATTCATCAGATCTCGGCAAACACACCGCAAAAAAGTATTACATCGAATAGATCTCCAAGAACATCGAGGAGAACATGGTATTGAGAATCAAAGAGAGAGAAGAAGCCATCTAGCTACTAGCTATGGACCCGTAGGTCTGTGGTAAACTACTCACGCTTCATCGGAAGGGCAATGGTGTTGATGTAGAAGCCCTTCGTGATCGAATCCCCCTCCGGCAGGGTGCCGGAAAAGGTCCCTAGATGGGATCTCACGGGTACAGAAGGTTGCGGTGGTGGAAAAGTGTTTTCGTGGATGCCTCTGTTGGTTTGGGGATATTTGGGAATATATAGGCGAAAGAATTAGGTCAGGAGGTGCACGAGGGGCCCAGAAGGGTGGGGGGCGCGCCCTACCCCCTGGGCGCGCCCTCCGTCCTTGTGGCCGCCTCGTGGCTCCTCCGATTTCATCTCCAAGTCTCCTGGTTTCCCTCTGGTCCAAGAAAAATCATCGCAAAAGTTTTATTCCGTTTGGTATTCCTTTTCTGCGAAACTCAAAAACAAGGAAAAAACAAAAACTGGCACTGGGCTCTAGGTTAATAGGTTAGTCCCAAAAATAATATAAAATAGCATATTAATGCATATAAAACATCCAAAACAGATAATATAATAGCATGGGACAATAAAAAATTATAGATACGTTGGAGACGTATCAAGCATCCCCAAGCTTAATTCCTGCTTGTCCTCGAGTAGGTAAATGATAAAAACAGAATTTTTGATGTGGAATGCTACCTAACATATTATCCATGTAATTTTCTTTATTGTGGCATGAATGTTCAGATCCGTAAGATTCAAAACAAAAGTTTAATATTGACATAAAAAACAATAATTCTTCAAGCATACTAACAAGGCAATTATGTCTTCTCAAAATAACATGGCCAAAGAAAGCTTATCCCTACAAAATCATATAGTCTGGCTATGCTCCATCTTCATCACACAAAATATTCAAATCATGCACAACCCCGATGACCAGCCAAGCAATTGTTTCATACTTTTGATGTTCTCAAACCTTTTCAACTTTCACGCAATACATGAGCGTGAGCCATGGACATAGCACTATGGGTGGAATAGAAGGTGGTTGTGGAGAAGACAAAAAGAGGGAGATAGTCTCACATAAACTAGGCGTATCAACGGGCTATGGAGATGCCCATTAATAGATATCAATGTGAGTGAGTAGGGATTGCCATGCAACGGATGCACTAGAGCTATAAGTTTATGAAAGCTCAAAAAGAAACTAAGTGGGTGTGCATCCAACTTGCTTGCTCACGAAGACCTAGGGCAATTTGAGGAAGCCCATCATTGGAATATACAAGCCAAGTTCTATAATGAAAAATTCCCACTAGTAAATGAAAGTGACAACATAGGAGACTCTCTATCATGAAGATCACGGTGCTACTTTGAAGCACAAGTGTGGTAAAAGGATAGTAACATTGCCCCTTCTCTCTTTTCTCTCATTTTTTTATTTTTTTTTATTTGGGCCTTCTCTTTTTTTTTTGCCTCTTTTTTTTCATTCGGAGTCTCATCCCGACTTGTGGGGGAATCATAGTCTCCATCATCCTTTCCTCACATGGGAAAATGCTCTAATAATGAAGATCATCACACTTTTATTTACTTACAACTCAAGAATTACAACTCGATTCTTAGAACAAAATATGACTCTATATGAATTCCTCCAGTGGTGTACCGGGATGTGCAATGAATCAAGAGTGACATGTATGAAAGAATTATGAACAGTGGCTTTGCCACAAATACGATGTCAACTTCATGATCATGCAAAGCAATATGACAATGATGATGCGTGTCATAATAAACGGAACGGTGGAAAGTTGCATGGCAATATATCTCGGAATGGCTATGGAAATGCCATAATAGGTAGGTATGGTGGCTGTTTTGATGAAGGTATATGGTGGGTGTATGGTACCGGCGAAAGTTGGGCGGTACTAGAGAGGCTAGCAATGGTGGAAGGGTGAGAGTGCGTATAATCCATGGACTCAACATTAGTCATAAAGAACTCACATACTTATTGCAAAAATCTATTAGTTATCGAAACAAAGTACTACGCACATGCTCCTAGGGGGATAGATTGGTAGGAAAAGACCATCGCTTGTCCCCGACCGCCACTCATAAGGAAGACAATCAATAAATAAATCATGCTCCGACTTCATCACATAACGGTTCACCATACGTGCATGCTACGGGAATCACAAACCTTAACACAAGTATTTCTCAAATCCACAATTACTCACTAGCATGACTCTAATATCACCATCTTTATATCTCAAAACAATCATAAGGAATCAAACTTCTCATAGTATTCAATGCACTTTATATGAAAGTTTTTATTATATCCCTCTTGGATGCCTATCATATTAGGACTAAACTTATAACCAAAGAAAATTACCATGCTGTTTAAAGACTCTCAAAATAATATAAGTGAAGCATGAGAGTTCAACAATTTATATAAAATAAAGCCACCGCCGTGCTCTAAAAAGATATAAGTGAAGCACTAGAGCAAAATTGCCTAGCTCAAAAGATATAAGTGAAGCACATAGAGTATTCTAATAAATCACGATTCATGCGTGTCCCTCTCAAAATGTGTGTACAGCAAGGATGATTGTGGCAAACTAAAAAGCAAAGACTCAAATTATAAAAGTCGATCCAAGCAAAACACATATCATGTGGTGAATAAAAATATAGCCTCAAGTAAAGTTACCGATAGACGAAGACGAAAGAGGGGATGCCTTCCGGGGCATCCCCATGCTTAGGCTCTTGGTTGTCCTTGAATATTACCATGGGGTGCCTTGGGCATCCCCAAGCTTAGGATCTTGCCACTCCTTATTCCATAGTCCATCAAATCCTTACCCAAAAACTTGAAAACTTCACAACACAAAACTCAACAGAAAATCTCATAAGCTCCGTTAGTATAAGAAAATAAATCACCACTTTGGTACTGTTGTAAACTCATTCTTTATTTATATTGGTATAATATCTACTGTATTATAACTTTTCCATGGTTCATACCCCCCGATACTACCCATAGATTCATCAAAATAATCAAACAACACAAAGAAAACAGAATCTGTCAAAAACAGAATAGTCTGTGAAGATATGAATTGTTCTAATACTTATGTAATTATAAAAATTCTGAAACATTAGGAAAACAGAGGAAATTTGTATATAAATCTCGTATAAAAAATTCAGCATTTTTAAATGCTCCAGTGAATTATTAAAATTCTGGGACTGGACGCAAAAGTTTCTGTTTTTCAGCAAGATCAAATCAACTATCACCGTAAGCCATCCCAAAGGTCTTACTTGGCACAAACACTAATTAAAATACCAAAACACATCTAACCAGAGGCTAGATGAAAAATTTATTGAAAAACAGAATCAAAAAAGTAAAAACAAAAATAAAATTGGGTTGCCTCCCAACAAGCGCTATTGTTTAACGCCCTTAGCTAGGCATAATAACACATAGATCTAGGTATTGTCATCTTTGGTATGCAATCCATAAGTAGCTCTCATAATAGATTCATATGGCAACTTA
This sequence comes from Thinopyrum elongatum, assembly GCA_011799875.1. Lineage (NCBI taxonomy): Eukaryota > Viridiplantae > Streptophyta > Magnoliopsida > Poales > Poaceae > Thinopyrum > Thinopyrum elongatum. The sequence continues at coordinate 453,388,234 of CM022300.1, read as the reverse complement.
ATTTTCCTTCTAGGAAAGTGTTCCATGCCCTTCCTTAATGGAAATTGAAATCTAATGTTTCCTTCTTTCATATCAATAATTGCACCAATCGTTCTAAGGAAAGGTCTACCAAGAATAATAGGACATGTCGGATTGCAATCTATATCAAGAACAATGAAATCTATGGGCACATAATTACTATTTGCAACAATAAGAACATCATTAATCCTTCCCATAGGTTTCTTAATAGTGAAATCCGTGAGATGCAAATTTAAAGAACAATCATCAAATTCACGAAAACCTAACACATCACATAAAGTTTTTGGAATCGTGGAAACACTAGCACCCAAATCACACAAAGCATAACACTCAAAATCTTTAATCTTAATCTTAATAGTAGGTTCCCACTCATCATAAAGTTTTCTAGGGATAGAAACTTCCAATTCAAGCTTTTCTTCAAAAGATTGCATCATAGCATCAACGATATGTTTAGTAAAAGCTTTGTTTTGATTGTAAGCATGAGGAGAATTCAACATGGATTGCAACAAGGAAATACAATCTATTAAAGAACAATTATAATAATTAAATTCCTTGAAATCCAAAAGAGTGGGTTCATTGCTACTTAAAGTTTTGACCTCTTCAATCCCACTTTTATTAATTTTTGCATCAAGATCTAAAAACTCCGAATCATTGGGACGCCTTTTAACTAAAGTTGACCCATCTCCAGTCCCATCTTTATCAAGATTTATATTGGAAAACAAAGATTCAATAGGAGTCACATCAATCACTTTAAGATCTTCATCATTATTTTCACGAAAACTAGAAGAACATGTTTTTACAAACCAATCTTTTTTAGCACGCATCTTAGCGGTTCTTTCTTTGCACTCATCAATGGAAATTCTCATAGATTTGAGAGACTCATTGATATCATGCTTGGTGGAATAGATCTAAGTTTCAAAGAGTTAACATCAAGAGAAATTCTATCCACGTTCCTAGCCAAATCATCAATCTTAAGCAATTTTTCTTCAAACAAAGCATTGAAATTCTTTTGCGAACTCATAAATTCTTTAACACTATTCTCAAAATCAGAGGGAATATTATTATAATTTCCATAAGAATTGTTGTAGGAATTACCATACTTATTAGAGGAATTACTAGGAAACGGTCTAGGATTAAAATTGCCTCTATATGCGTTATTACCAAAATTGTTCCTACCAACAAAATTCACATCCATAGATTCATTATTATTTTCAATCAAAGTGGACAAAGGCATATCATTAGATCCAAAGAAGCACTCTTGCTAGCAAATAATTTCATAAGTTCATCCATCTTTCCACTCAAAACATTAATCTCTTCAATCGCATGCACTTTTTTACTAGTGGAAGATCTTTCGGTATGTCATTGAGAATAATTAACCATAATATTATCTAGAAGTTTAGTAGCTTATGCTAGAGTAATTTCCATAAAAGTGCCTCCCGCGGCTGAATCTAAAAGATTTCTAGAAGCAAAATTCAATCCGGCATAAATTTTTTGTATAATCATCCACAAATTCAAACCATGAGTAGGGCAATTTCGTATCATCAATTTCATTCTCTCTCAAGATTGTGCAACATGTTCATGATCAAGTTGCTTAAAATTCATAATATCGTTCCTAAGGGAGATGATCTTAGCGGGAGGAAAATACTTGGAAATAAAAGCATCTTTACACTTATTCCATGAATCAATACTATTTTTAGGCAAAGATGAAAACCAAGTTTTAGCACGATCTCGTAGTGAGAACGGAAATAGCTTCAATTTAACAATATCATTATCCACATCTTTTTTCTTTTGCATATCACACAAATCAATGAAATTGTTTAGATGGGATGCGGCATCTTCACTAGGAAGGCCAGAAAATTGATCTTTCATAACAAGATTCAGCAAAGCGGCATTAATTTCACAAGATTCCGCACTAGTGGCGGGAGCAATCGGAGTACTAATAAAATCATTGTTATTGGTGTTGGAAAAGTCACACAATTTAATATTCTCTTGAGCCATCGTGACAAAGCAAGCAATCCAACACACAAGCACACAAAAAGCGAACGAAGAAGACGAACGGAAGAGGGGCGAAGAAAAGGCAAAGAGAGGGGCGAAGAAAAAGACAAATCTTTTCGAAAATCATTTTAGAAGTGGGGGAGAGGAAAACGAGAGGCAAATGGTGAATAATGTAATGCAAGAGATGAGAGTTTATGATGGGTACTTGGTATGTCTTGACTTGGCGTAGATCTCCCCGGCAACGGCGCCAGAAATTCTTCCTGCTACTTCTTGAGCTTGCGTTGGTTTTTCCCTTGAAGACGAAAGGGTGATGCAGCAAAGTAGAGATAAGTATTTCCCTCAGTTTGAGAACCAAGGTATCAATCCAGTAGGAGACAACGCACAAATCACCGAATACCAGCACAAACAATCAAATAACTTACACCCAACGCGATAAAGGGGTTGTCAATCCCTTCACGGTTATTTGCAAAAGTGAGATCTGATAGAGATAGATAAACGATAAAGTAAATATTTTTGGTTTTTTTTATAGATGGAAAGTAAAAGATTGCAAAATAGTAGATCGGAAACTTATATGATGGAAAATAGACCCGGGGGCCATAGGTTTCACTAGAGGCTTCTCTCAAGATAGAAAATAATACGGTGGGTGAACAAATTACTGCCGAGCAATTGATAGAAAAGCGCAAAGTTATGACGATATTTAAGGCAATTATCATGAATATAGGCATCACTTCCGTGTCAAGTAGACCGAAACGATTCTGCATCTACTACTATTACTCCACACATCGACCGCTATCCAGCATGCATCTAGAGTATTAAGTTCATAAAGAACGGAGTAATGCATTAAGTAAGATGACATGATGTAGAGGAATTAACTCAAGAAATATGATGAAAACCCCATCTTTTTATCCTCGATGGCAACAATACAATACGTGCCTTGCTGCCCCTACTGTCATTGGGAAAGGACACTGCAAGATTGAACCCAAAGCTAAGCACTTCTCCCATTGCAAGAAAAACCAATCTAGTTGGCCAAACCAAACCGATAGTTCGAAGAGAATTACAAAGATATCAAATCATGCATATAAGAATTCAGAGAAGATTCAAATAATATTCATAGATAAGCTGATCATAAATCCACAATTCATCGGATCTCAGCAAACACACCGCAAAAAAGTATTACATCGAATAGATCTCCAAGAACATCGAGGAGAACATGGTATTGAGAATCAAAGAGAGAGAAAAATCCATCTAGATGCTAGCTATGGACCCGTAGGTCTGTGGTAAACTACTCACGCTTCATCGGAAGGGCAATGGTGTTGATGTAGAAGCCCTCCGTGATCGAATCCCCCTCCGGCAGGGTGCCGGAAAAGGTCCCTAGATGGGATCTCACGGGTACAGAAGGTTGCGGCGGTGGAAAAGTGTTTTCGTGGATGCCTCTGTTGGTTTGGGGATATTTGAGAATATATAGGTGAAAGAATTAGGTCAGGAGGTGCACGATGGGCCCACAAGGGTGGGGGCGCGCCCTACCCCCCTGGGCACACCCTCCGTCCTTGTGGCCGCCTCGTGGCTCCTCCGACTTCATCTCCTGGTTTCCTTCTGGTCCAAGAAAAATCATCGCGAAAGTTTTATTCCGTTTGGACTCGGTTTGGTATTCCTTTTCTGCGAAACTCAAAAACAAGGAAAAAACAGAAACTGGCACTGGGCTCTAGGTTAATAGGTTAGTCCCAAAAATAATATAAAATAGCATATTAATGCATATAAAACATCCAAAACAGATAATATAATAGCATGGAACAATCAAAAATTATAGATACATTGGAGACGTATCAGTGGGGTGAAAGGAAAATTTAGTTTCCCTGTCGCCTTTTATCCACTGTGATGAGACGGGTCATGGTAGGACGCTTGAGTCCCGGATAGTTAATTCGCGTGTTACCCAGGAATTGTGCCTTGTTTCGGAGCGCAGATCAAGGGAAGAATAGTTAGAAACACCATTAAAAGTAGATCTTCGGGCCCACATTATGACTCCTTTTTAGCGGGTATGTCGAGATGTGGGACCAACAAACTACCAAAGCTCGCCTAGAATCCTCGGAGAGTAAAACTTCGCCTATAAGGAATCGACCTCGGTCGGTTGTTTTCAGACTCAACAAAAAGGTATATATATATAAATATGTATCTTAAAGGGTCTCGTTGAAAGTTGTCATGACATCCGAAGTATATTAATGCTCAGATCCGTGCATGAATGACCGAAAGATCGATGACCGCACATCGAAGGAGGACTTCGGATCTGAATAGATCCCTGAATTTAAAAGAAAGAGACATGGAACTCATCTACGAAGCGGAAGACCACAAGAATAAAGTTGTCTTGAGGAAGGAGCCAGTGTCCTCGGCTTGAAGACCAGTTCAGGGGCTACCGGCGGTGTCCTTGACTAGGGTGCAGACCACGTCGGCCCACCATTCATGGGTTGGGCCGAGGACCCAACATCAACTAAAGAAGGGGCCACGCATGGCCCGGCTCTCAGCGTACTCCAGATGGAATCCTCTGAAGACTTGGCGTGTACTTCAAGGCCTATTTGAATGATCGACATCTTATCCCTAGGAGTAGCTGACGTACTTGTAACCCTAGATACCCCTGGTGCCTATATAAGCCGAGGGGTTTAGTCCGTAGAGGCAAGGTTTTTAGAGGTTAGAGCTCACACATACGATCTTGAGGTAGATCATCATGTACTTTGTACCCCATCCATAATTAATATAACAAGAGCAGGACATAGGTTTTTACCTCTTCGAGAGGGCCCGAACTTGGGTAAATACCGTGTCTCCTTACTTCCCGTTATCATCATGCCAAGATCACCATCTCGAGACCCCCTACTCGAGATCCGCCGGTTTTAGCACCGACACATGGAGCTTGTCGAGAGATGCCCTCTTTTCCCCTATTTTCACAGAGAGAGAGAGAGAGAGTTTGGGGGCTATGGTTAGAGTACCAAGCAAAATATGGGTCCCTCAAATTAGGAAGGTTCCCAAAAAGGAGTTTGTGGGGTGGAGGAATCTGGGGCTATGGTTGGACTTGCTTTAAGAGTCTAAGATTTTGTGGAAAAAGGGCATGTGAAGGAGATGTAGGGCGATTGGAAAGGTCGCCACTGGGACATTTCTTGTTGTAATTTGTCAAAATTAACACTAGTGATTAAGGAACAAATGAAAACACCTTTCATGTTTCTTGGCATCATATAGTAAATTGATAAATATAGGTGAACAAAAATTTAGGAAAAAAGTTTTGCCAAGTGGTTAATGAAATCTTTTGGCAAGACACTCCATATGGAGATATAGGCAAAAATTTGTAAGTGAGATGGGGTTGCTAAGGCATTTTTGACAATTAAATTGTATTGTCGCATCTTTATGCAATCTCGCATTATGGAAGTAACTTTTCTTTTACTATTCAAGTGTCCAATCTAAAGAAATAGTTTTGAAAGTCTGGATTTTCCAATGTTGGAAAAATTCCAATTTTACATAGCTGCGAGAGAGTATAACGCAAAAAAATGCAAATATGTGATTAAACAACTTAGGTGAAGGTGATGGGTACATGATTTTTTAATATTTTGTTCTTTTGGCTGTTAAAGATGAGAATTTCTAGTTCTTGATTTTTTAGGGGAACCTTATTCTTGGAATTGAAAGTTAAATTCTTAAGGACATTGGACAAATTTATTTTTAGCACAAGGCTTGTAAATTCTCAGATAGGACTCTACGTGTGACACTCACTTCTACACTTAGGCCTTCCACTATGTATTCGGTGCCATATTACTGAAAAGCATGTCACGTACGCGTTGATGCCAGATGGAAAACTTTTGGCACCGCTCTCACAACATGATATAATTTGGCACCGCTATGCACACAGACCCACATGCATAAGCAAACCAATCAACCCAACTACCAGAGTCTTCCTCTCCCTCATTAAAAAAGACCGACCAGCATCTCCTTCCCACGACCTCTTCCCCACTTCCTCCGGATCCTTTGCAGACCGCAGGGAAAAAAATCCCATCCCAATTCAAGCAGATCCATCTCCTTCCTCACATCCTCTTCTTGATTCAACATCCGCCCATCAAATCCATGTTAGATGGAGGTTCTGCGGCGGAGGAATTAGGCGAGCCATCATCAGGCGGATGTTGAGTGGGGCGACCTCGCAACGGAGGTTGCCGGTGTCGGGCCGCTCAGAGGCGTGGTCGTAGGTGGGTCTAGCTCACATATGGGGACGGAGGTCGCAACCAAGGGTGGTGGTCGCGGGCGGCCTGATCTCGTGACCGAAGGCAGGGCCAAGCGAAGCGGGGGGCGGTAAAGCCTAGGAGACCGGCGGGCTGCACACTAGCGTCGTGCAAAGTCCAGCGGCGGCGACAGGTGGCAAAGAGCTCACAAGAGACGATGGACTGAAGCGGAGGTACAATTCATGGCTATTGCTTCGCGCGAGAAAACTAAGAGAGCTAGACCGTGAAATGGATTTTTTTATTGCTTGGGTGAATTTGGCATCAGAGCAAGTAGATGCTTCGATGCACTGAAATTTGTTGTGGCACCGCCTCGGCAATGGGGCATCTATGCCAAAAGTGGATTTGGCACCGGTTTTGGGGGGGAAATATCAAGTACTCCCATCCTTGGAGTGCTCCCCATGCTCCAACTTCAAAAAATTCAATTTTAAATGTTTCAAAAAATTCTAGAAAAATATATGAATGTTTACAAAGAATGTGACTACAACTCCTAAAAATTTCATGTCAAAACTCTAAATGTACATTGAGGAAAAAAATGTGAAATCTAGCGTGAATAGTGTCATAAAAAGACAAAAGCAACATTTGACACTATTTACATCTGAATTTGTCTTTTTTATTTCTCAATGTATATTTCGAGTTTGGGCCTGAATTTTTTAGGAGGTGTAGTCACATTCCTTGTGAACATTCACATTTATTTTCAGATTTTTTGAAACATTTAAAATTCATGTTTTACACTTGGAGCATATGGAGCACCCCAAGGATGGGAGCACCTAATATTTCCCCCGGTTTTGGGCTAGGGCCTTAGAGCATCTTCACTCGCCCCCCCCCCCCCCAACATGCCTCCCAGGGCTCTTTTTTTAGCGCCGGCGCCGAAAAATCGGCCCAGTCGCGCCCCAAGACCTCATTTTTCGCCGGTTTGGGCCGAAAAAGCAGCCGGCGAATCCGAGCCGAACCCAGCCCCCCGGGGGGCGCCTGGGGGCGCCGGCCGAAGCGAAAAGGCGCGTGGGTCCGCTCTGCCGGCGACAGACAGGCCTTTTCCCGCCGATCCCCCGCTTTTTCCCTTCATTTCCCCCCCTTCTACCCTTCTTCTCCCGCCATTCTCCTCCCTCTCCCCGCCATCTCGCCGCCATCTCGCCATGCCTCCGAAGAAGTATACGACCCCTCGCGCCGCCGCTGCCGATGCCACCCAGCTGAAGCAGAGGAAACCGAGGGCGCCGCCGGCAAAACCACCGGGCATGTCGAACACCGACTGGAAGGCGGAGGTTCAACGCCGGGAGGCTGTCACCACCGACCGGCGGAACAGGCTGAATGCTGACGCCGACTCCCACCGAGCAGATCAAGGCGTGGTACCTGGTGGAGCGCAGCCTCATCTTGAACCGGATGCCGACTCCCACGCCGACCCCAACGCCGCCACCAAGCCCGAGTGATGATGCCGCCACGACGCCCAGCACAGAAGAAGCCACGCCGACGCCGAGCAGCCAGAGCACAGAAGCCACGCCGACGCCGAGCACGCCTACGCCCGCCAGTCTGACGCCGGAGGAGCCCGCCGTCGTTTGATGCATTGCCTACGCATCCTTCCTTTTGAACGCCGAACTTTCGAGTATGTGTTTGATCGCCGAACTGTGGCATGGTGATCGCCGAACTTTTGTGGCAGCCGTTGATCACCAAACCTGGGGCGCTTCTTTGGGTAGCGGGAAAATGGCAAGTTTGAATTATGCACGCCTTGGGGCCGAAACCTAGGGGCGCGGCTGGGAACTGGATCGCCCCCAGGGCCGAAAAAGCGCCGGCGCTTGGACCAAACCGCAATCACCGGGTGCCCTGGGGGGCCAAACGAGTGGAGATGCTCTTAGAGACTGACACATGGGTTATGAGATGGGACCCGGTGACCAGAGACCGTACGAAATCCAAAATCCAGCGAACTACCGGCCCCATCAGTAGGCGTGAAAAACTACTAAATTGGCCCTTTTGATACAGTTCAGCACAAAATGAACCCATTTCAGAAAAATTCCACAAAATGGCCCTTTTGCATGACGTCCGGGCCCGGGACGTCATGTTAGACAACATGACACGCTGGTCAAGGGCGCCATGCAAGTTAATGTTGACTTGGCCTAAGAAACATGACGCCCTAGGCAGGGGCGCCATGAACAAGAGCATGACGCCCCATCCCGGGGCGCCATGCACAGGCTTAAGCTTTGAGGCATCGATCGAAGGAACCGGCGTCCTAGTTTCCTAACTCTCTGTAGGGGGCGAGTGGGCAGGTGTGTGGAATGGTGTGTGTGTGAGCGAAGATGCCTGCCTTGCTAGCTAGCTATCGATCACCAGGGCACTAGGCTGGTACAGTAGCTAGAGCAGAAGGAGATCGGCCTAGCTAGTTACAAGGCAGCTGCTAATTCATTTGCAACCAGAGGAAGATGGCCTTGCTGAATGGAATGGAATGGAAAAGCTAGTAGCTAGCTTAGTTTCGTACGTGCATGCGCATGCATCTACCTCTTTCCTACACGGATGAAGGACCTGCTACGCCTTGTGTTTCTCTCTCTCTCTCTCTTCGACGTGCTGTCAGCTCATGCATGTCATTTCCTCACGTCAATCTGAATGCCACGCACACATGTTGTCTAATTTCAATAGAAGCTCCATATCACACCATCCATGACAAAGAACGTTGTGAGTGAAGTAGTTTCGTTAATTTGTACAGACATACGCACAGCTTAATTCTTTCTCACTAGATATGTATGTGCTAATTTATATACATCTTAGAGCATCTTCAGCCGAATATATCAAATCTGGAATCCTATGTCCGCGGACGCGTCCATGGACAGTGACCATGTTTGACACGAGAAAAATCTCTAAAACTCCGGAGAGAAGGAAAGAGGGAAGTGTATTTCTCTCATGCGCCGGAGAAAGAAAAGAAAACAAAGTATGCGGGCGTGCCCTCGTCGGTACATGCGCCGCAAGTAGTCTGGCCTTTGCGGTGGCCGCGCACGCCCTCGCCGTCGTGCCTCGTCAGTCTTGACGGCGTTGGAGTAGTTGTTGTTGGAGTAGCATGGGCCGTGCTTAGCTCGGACTACTCTATGGCCAGCAGCTTCGTCGGGGTATGCAAGGGGCTATGCCTCATAGGAGTACTTGTTAGTGGAGACCGGCGGGCGTCGGTGTAAAACCGACACCTTTGTTACACCAGCATGGCCGGTGTGTTCGACGTCTTGTCTCGGCCAGACGCCGAGTCCACGGCAGTCGGCATAGTCAAGGCGTCTTCTCACGAATTTGTAGAGGAGCGGTGTGATCGTTGAAGTCACGTCGTGGTGCCTTGCCATCGCGCCTTGTCTTCCAGCGGCGTCACCTTGCCGTCGTGCCTTGTATTCTGACGGTGTCGCTCTACGTGTATATGCAAGAAAAGGTCAAGTTTTTTTTTAAGCTTCAAATTAATTTGACTTTTTGGCGTATACTCCCATGAACCAAATGTGCTCGTCCCTTCTTTATCTCCTTAGTAGGAGTACTAGCGCCAAAAAAGCACGGCGTCACGCCGCGCCCGTAAGAGAACCCGTCTGAAGTTTTGTTGTTCATTTGGCTAAAGAAAAGGAATAGGAAGTGAAGCAAAGAGGTTGATTGAGTGACATTTTTTTTCGGCAAATAGTTTCGTGTAGGTCGTTGAGTAGTTTCTTTCGATTAAACATGTAGTATGTCCTATTCAGCAAATAATCTATTATTACTACATTTTCCGTTCATTGGTATATGTTGAGGCGAGATATCAAAAGAAGTAAGAAATGGTTTGTTTTCCGTAAACTATTAAGAGGGTTCATTCAACAGTTGACCTTGAAGATAATGTTTAAGTGCTTCACACTTTGGATTACCGAGTGACAATGATACCTTGTGTGCTGTATCTTCATCTATATTTGGATGTATTCCATGGAATCTTTGAGCAAAATTGTAGTAACTCTTTGTTTCTATCTATATTATGGATCAACTTCACTATCTTATGTTTTGACCCGTTGTTCTCTTACAAAGCCATGGAAATGAACCTCATTTAGTAGGAAACATTTTTTCTTATAGACATTTACTTCTTACTTATAAGAGATTCCTGATCGGATAAATGAAAATTTAGATGGTAAGATTTTTCACCAATTTTTTTATAATAGGATTATTGTCTTGTCAACTTGAAAGTAAAATATAATTAAGTAGTTTATGTTAGAAGAAGATATATAGTACATTATTTTGATCGGGCCAATTGTCTAGAAACAGAATATATACATAATCAAGTTTTGCTCTGTCTTTATCCATAGAATATGCTCATTAAGGGAGATAAATTTTGCATTGGGTAGATAAAATATTACTCTTCCTTTGAATGTACGTAGGAAAGAAATGTAAAATACAAAATGATCTTTTATTGATTCTTTAGAATTTTTAATAGAGCATCCTATTAAATGGTATTAAATTCCTATCTCTATGTTGTGGTGCTGCAATTACAAAATAGCTAAAGGACAAATCAGTAGATTTTTTTTAACAAAGCAAGATGACGCACCATGAATGTTAAAAGATTTATTTGGGGAAAACAAAAATAGAAATGTTGTGGGAGGGAGCTTTCAGACAGCACACTCCAAACTAATAAATATGTCATGGTATTTGAGACCATTTCAGCAACATACTTATGTTTGTACATTTTTACGAATGGAAAAGAAAAACAAAAAGGTAGTACTTACGGTTTTTAGTATATTGTTAAAAACATTGTAAAAAAATGGGCACGGTATCTTCCAAATGGCCATCATAAATGGCAATGGGACTAAGGTTGAGATCATTTTTGAACTTGTTCTTTATTGCATGGTAGTCTTTCATGTCGTGGACAGATCATTCGTTAGCTAAATAAAATCTGTGTGTTACTTTGTTGCTTGGCAAATCATTGTCTTCTTCTAGTATTATAAGATGATGAACTAAAACGTGCTGCACTCTTCACATGGGTGAACGAATCAGATCAGATTGTATGAATACAATTGTCTTAATAAAGAATTGTAATAGTTAAACATTGACCGATTGTAAAAAATGTAAACATATTTATTTTTGATTTACTTACCAGAGAAACGAAACACATTAGGGATCGGGAGAGAGGCGGGGCAAGAGCAGGGGCGTCGAAAAGAATTGTTTTAGTAGAAGAAAGCGGTCAATGTTATCTCGTAAAGAGTGGCCTGTGAGCGAGATCAGCGGTGAGTGGTGGGATTCGGATCGAGATATTTCTGGGGTAAACCGACCTTCAGCAAGTGTAGTCACTCCACATAATTTCTTGACAGTAGGTAATATAAAAAACATTAAAAAAGAAAAACAATCCTTTATCACTTTTGTTTTAAAAAATCTCAGACTTTTATTTTATATTTTTCCCGGTTTTCCGTTCACGCGGATGCACTGTGTTGTTACTGTTTCGGTTTACATTTTAGGTACTGTTCATTTGAAGTTATGTTCTTTTTTTTCGGGGTGGGTTTAGATATATATTCCGGTTTATTCGGCAGGTATCGAAACACCGGTCACGTAAATATTGTTGTATATGAAATTATTGTTCCGGGAATAGTGTTTTGGTTTATTCGGATTTCCTGTTTTGCTTTATTCGGGTTACTTTTTCCAAAAATCAGATTTCATTTGAACTGTTAGAGGGAAGGACGATCACTGTTTCGGTTTATGGTTCGGTTGGGTTAATGTTTTCGGTTTATTCCGATATTGTTCCATTTCACTGGTTTTACTATTCCAGGTCGAGGGAGGAGGAGTTCTAGTTTTTTTGGTTTTTTTTATATTTGTTTTGGATTACTGTTCACATGAATGCATAGTATATTTTTTTGTTCTGGTTTATTTGGGTGTATTGTTCTGGGTCAAAATTCGGTTACTATTTCTGTTTTATGATTCGTGTGGGTTAATGTTTTGTGTTTATTCAGATGTTCTTCAGTTTTACTGGTTTTACTGTTCCTGATTATTCGGAGTTGTTGTTTCGGTTTATTTGAGCTATTGGTTCGGTTAGTAGTCCTGAGTTTATTCGGATAATATTCCGATTATTGTTCGGGTATTTGTTAGTGCACTTTTAACTGTTGTCGTGTTGTAAAAATGGACAGTAATCGGTCAAGAACTTATTTTCCCCACGGATTACTGTTCGTGCACATATATTGTTCCGGCCTACAGTTTTTGTGCTCCTGCAGTACTATTATCGGTAAGGATCAGAAGACGATTAAAGTGACTGTGCATCGGTACGCCGGTGTTGAGAAATGATGTATAGAAAATCATAAATCCTAACCCTCTATATAAGAACGTGAGGGGGGTGGAGGGGGAGAGAAGTGATATGTAAGAAAGTTCTTTTTTTTTAACGTGCATATTTTTTCGACGGTGAAAGCTAAAAAAAAGAAGAGGAAAAAAATTCAGTTTCTTCCACTGTTCAGATGCAGGACACTGTTTGTAGTTGGTATTGTTCATCAGGAATACTGTTCACTGTTGTTAACTGTTTTTGCGTCTGGTTACTGTTCACCCTCACTTGCTGTTTTTGCGGGTGGGTACTAGCCATCTTCACTGTTCACGAATGGTGATGCGAAATGAACAGCGGATGTTGAAAAAAATTCAAAAACAGTAAAATAGAACCACTGTTCACTGTTGGTTACTGGTTTGCGTCTGATTACTGTTCACCCTCGCTTGCTGTTTTTGCGTGGGTACTAGCCGTCTTCACTGTTCACTGATGGTGACGTGAAAATGAACAGTGGATGTCGATTTTTTTTTTTAAAACCTGTAAAATAGAACCCTTCCCCTTTAGTATTAGTATATACTTATTATACATGCTTCTCTACCAGCCTAGCACCCACTCGGTAGAGCTTCTACAGTTTGGCTCCTTAAACTCCTCTATACTCCGGGCCGAAAGAGGGCACCAGCCACAACGGAGATGCAGCATACAATCGGAAAGGAAGAACCACGCTAGCTGGAACATCTGGCTAACACCAAGGCCGGTCGGCGCTTGCAGGTGGAAAGGCAAGGAGAAACGATGATACCTTGCTGGTTGTAGAGCTGCCTGTGGGTGAATGGCGACGAGCCCCCGGCACGGAGAGAGAGGAAATCATGGGCCGGCCCCTCCCCTGCGAATTACGCATGCACGACCGAGCCATGGTACCTGCGTCCGGCCGGCCGGGAAGCTCGCACGCGTATGTACCCAAATACACGTGTTGTCGTTGAAGAGAAAGAGAGTGGAAAGAAGAGTCATGCATGTACACACGTCCGGCCGGCCGGCAAGCTCGCACGCGTTTGTACCTGAATACATGATGGATGTATGCTACCAGTCGGCGGCTCACATGCACCAATCGACGGAAGGGAGAAGCTAAAAGAGAGGAGAGGCTGACGCAGCATGCAGCTGAGAGATACGAGCGAGCACGGTGGAAGAGCTCCATTGCTGGGACAGGGGCATGGCGCCCTGGTTGGGGCGTCACGCTTCTGAGCATGGCGCCATCGCCCGAGGCGCGATGCATCCTAGGTCAAGCTGATGTGGCAAGTCATTGCTGCTCAACGACGCATTTCGCCAAGGCCTCATGCTGTCTAGAATGGCGTTCCGGGCCTGGACGTCATGTAAAAAGGATCATTTTGTAAAATATTTTTAAAATGGGTTCATTTTATGTTAAACTTTGCGAAAAGAGTCAGTTTCGTGGTTTTTCACTCAGTAGGCTTCCATACCGGTAGGCCACTAGCGAGAGTAGAGAGACGCAGAGGTATGGCCCGCCTGCAGTGTCCCTATGGTATCGTTAGAGGAGTCGTCCCTCTCCGAACAGCCGAGCAGAGCCAGTATACCAAGAAAAAGTAACTCAAACCAAACCCACCAAAGTCACTGACAGCGAGGCTCAGTTCACGCGTGCCACGATTGGGCCCAGCTGCAGTGAGAAAAGCTCACAGAGTCCCGGTGACGCGCAGCCGATACATAACAACCGGAGACTAGAGGCAGATATATAACGAACAGCAGGCGCAGTGAATTTGGAAGAGGATAGCGAATTCCCCCAGAAAATAAAAAAAATCCGCGGATATGCCGAAGACCTCCTCGTCGCCTTCACCCACCGTCGCCCCCATGAATCCCCTCCTCCCCTCCTCCTCCTCCTACCTCAAATCCCACCACCCGCCGGACCCGGACCCCGGCTCCCCGAACCCCAGCCCCTGCAGCTACCTCCTCCATGTCGACGCCGACGATGAGGCGCTGATCCAAATCCCCGGCGGCCCGAACCCTAGCCCGGCGGGCCCCGTCGCCTCCTCGCTCGCGCTGCCGCCCGTCGACCCGACGCCGCACATCTCCTCGCAGTTCTACACCTTCACCGCCGCCTCGCACGCGCTCATGCTGCGCTGCATCCTCGCCGGCCGCCCCGCCGTCGCCGAGGAGGTCCGCGCCGCCACCTCCCCCTCCGTGCTCGCCTCGTGGCGGGCGGTCTGGAAGGACCGGAACGAGGACACCGCCTACCTCACCGCGTGGAAGCGCATCCAGGACAAGCTCGCCGCCTCGGCCGACGGCCGCCACCTCCACTTCAAGTCCAACCCCGCGCAGCGCGTCTCCCATGTCGGCCAGTGGCGGGATATAGTCTCGGAGGCGCACGCGGACCCGGACCTGCTCCGCCACCTCGGCCTCAAGGACACCGTTGAGCGTATCAGGCAGGCCTGGACTGTGGGAGCCAAATTCTATGGTATTCCCGAGTCATTTGTCAGGGTATGTGTTGCTGCGTGCCCTGTTTGTAAGGCTGCACCTGCTGGACAGCCTGATTCTGCTATCTCATCGCCAGGACGTGGTAAGCGGCGCCGCAGGTTTGAATATACGGAGACGCTGGATGTGCCGGCACGAGACGTGCCGCGCCGGCTACAGCAGTTGGCTGCCAAGCACAAGGTGGTCCTCTGTATTAGGCAGAAGTATATAAGGTATAAGCCATTCATGGCCGAGGTGAAGGATTATGCATGCCATCGTGCTGGAGTGCCAACTTCAAGTAGTGGGAATACTGCATCCTCTTCAGCCAGTGCCTCTGAGGCGAAGAAGCCACGGGGGCTGAAGCGGGAGCCATACCAATCCAAGAGGTGTGGCTGTGGGTTCCGTATCAGGGCTATTGTGCCCATAGCCAAGTATAACGAGAAAGACAAGAGTTTTGTATATCAAGAAGAGGGCACTGCAGTGTTCAAGCTTTATGCCGTGCACTCAGGTCATGAGCCTGGGCCACTTGATGGCAGTGCTCGGATTGTTCACAGGTTAGTTGGGCATCAGGGGACATTTGAGTTTGATCCAGACATTTATGATGTCAACGAGGAAGGTGAGCCTAGCTTTACGATTAAGGGGGATGTAGATGTTGACATTGATGACTCGCATCAGGCAGTCTTGCAGCAAGTCCGGGAGCTCAGAGCAGAGGTGGTCTCCCTAGAAGGGAAGGTGGCTAAGATGCACCCAGAGCTATTGGGTTCTCTTTCCAATGAGCTATCTGAGGTGTTGCACAGGATTAGGAAGTTTAATTTGGATGGCAACACTTACCAGCCAGAGGAGACATTGATGATGGGCAATGAGGTCGGGCGATGGGCGACTGGTGATGTGTCGCACCACTTAGATCATCACGATGGTGCATTCTGCAAGGAGGATGACATGCTTGATGACGATGATACTGATTTTGGTTCGAGCCTTGGGCCCATCGTCTCATGGGATAGAATGGCAGCAGAGTGCGAGGACAGGAAGATGCTAATGGGTGATAGCCCAAAGTGTGATAAGTGGATGCTGAAGGAGAATGTTGGTGACTTTGATGAAAAGAGTATTCTTAACTGTGGGGATGAAGATGGTGGCGAGGATTCCAAGATTATTAAGCCATTGATGCATGATGACACTATGGTAACTGACTCAAGTTTGTTAGGTATACAAATAGACGGATTCTACTCTGGGCCCAAGTGGTATGATTCACCTGTAGGTTTAGATTCCAGTGGCGATGCAGGAGATGTCAGTTTTAGACATGGACTTGTGTGAGATTTGTGATTCACCCCCTGATTCCAGGAAGGTCTTGTAAATTCTGTATGCTAGAATGTCATAAGCTTGCACCAATTTAATGTAGTGTCTGTAGGTGGAGCTTCAAAGTAACCTATCTTCCCTGATATATACAGGCTGATTGATCAATTCAACCTTCTTAACTTGTCTATAGTGCCGCTGTTGATTACTGTCATCTTTCAAGACAGTTGAACATTGGTTCTGTTCTTAAAGTTTTTAATTATAGTATTTTACTATCTTATTATTGTACTTACGAGCATTAACTTAATCTATGTTCTTATGCGTGCACATCTGTGGAATTTGGCGCACTACATCAGTAGCAAGACAATCTGTGTTATTACTACGCAAGTTTGCATCATTCTCATCGTTGCTTCTTAGTTGCATCCAGTGTATTAATATTTAATTGATAACTTTAACTAAAGTGTTCCTACTATACTTAGTCGTTCATTTTTGCTGTGTTTGCAATACTACCTATTGTTAATGCAACAGCTAAAGAAACTGAACCTGATATGATATGATGTTGCTTATGCATTATGTAAGATACGCATACTGAAAATTCCAGAGTTCTTCTTGTGTGGTTTAATTTATTGTAACCTCAGCTTTTCTGTGTGAGGTGGATCTTGCTTCCCTGTGCATTGATCTATGGTTGACTGGTTGGTGTTTACTGTGAGAAGGGATATTCCTCATCTTATGGTCACATAAGCATCATTACTTGCATAAACAAAATCGGTATCTTATTCAAACATTGCAAAGACAGGAAGGGTTTTAATGCCTGTCTGGCAACCAGTATATTTCATGTCATATATGCTACAGTGTTCACATAATTATTAGACCATTATGGGCAGCTAAAATCATTGATCATGCTCAGGAAAATGATTATTAGTGCTAGATGTCATAATTCTGTTCAGCTAAAATCGTTGTTCATGCTCAGAAAAATGATTAACAGTGCTAAAAATTGTAGGGAAATTTTTGATTTACATTCAGTATGTTGCTTTACAATAAAATGATTCAGGGGAGGTTCTCTCCATACATTTACTCTTTCGAATGTGAAACCATAGTACATATGCAAATGGTGTGCCCAAGTATAACTACTGCATATCATCCAAATCCTGTTTCATTCAACACCCCCCCTCTCCAATGAACTAGTTTTGCGTTTCTCAAATGGTGAAGCAGTGAAGCATATAAATTTAAGGACACAACAAATTATGAAGAGAATGTTGTTACTTTGCTGGATTGTGATTTTGGGATCAGTTGAACACCATCATTTTCTTGGCTACACGTGTGTTTGCTGGTGATTTACCAGTAGCATTTTTGAACTGACCATTTATTCATAAGCATACATACAGGTCTGTCATCAATTTTTTAGATGTGCGTGTCTCTTTTCTGCTTATTTAAGCTTATTGGCATCAGATGGCACACCGTCAGCTTGAGGTTAGAAGAACTCATATTATTCTGTGTCCTCCATTTTGTGGCACTCTATATATAGGAAAATGTGTGCAGGTCAGCAGGTCATCACTGTTCATAATTTGGATGAAATGAATGTCAGAAACAGGTCGCATTTGAAGTTACCTTGGACTCTTTAGTACAAGCGACCTAGCCATATCCAATGGGATAACGGGAATTACTCTGACATAGAATAGAAAGAACATTGACCCAGAATTATTCTCTTTTGTAGAATTGGGAGGCATTTTGTTCCCAGGTAACTGATGCTGAACGAACATCTGGAGATTGTTTCAAAGTGATATGTTCTATGCTAGAAATTGAGCAACCTTCCTACATCTCAGATTCATGCAGTGCTGAAATTTATTCCAGGTAATAAGCAGTGGCAATATCTGAAACATGGCTTCTAGAGATATTATTTCTGTACAGTAATGTGAAGTCGTCCTACCTGAAATGTGGCGATTTTCATTTACTGGTTACAACTTAAGGAATCACTGTTTACAACCTGGCCAAAAAAAACAAGTGGAGGTTACTGAATGAGTTAATAGGTTATCCTTTTGTTTTTCTCTGTTTTCGATAATATTCAAGTTTGTTGCGGACCTATCAAAGTTGTGTTTTTTGAAAACTCATGTTGTGTTTGCTGTAGGGAGGTTAGTTCATGCCATTTTGTGTTTCTTCATGAGACTGGTGACATGCATTGGTCAGCCTGATTGTGGATCCATTTGGTTGCTTTGGGGAATGGGCGGTTATAGGATCAGCTAGTTCCTCATTTTCTTGTTTAGCTTGAGGGATGAAATGAGCAGTCCGCCGCCTTGATGTAGTGCTACACGGTCAGTAATAGTGGAAACGTACTCCGAGGCTAGTGCTACTACCATCAGAAGTGAACAAGAGCCATCACAGCGGATGAAATACCGAAATACTGCATCGTGGAGTATGAGGTAACAGTACTCATTAAGTAATTATGCTACTGACTGAGATATGCCCATTCTGTTACATGGGATCTGGAACATTTAGTTGGAACATCTAGTCTTTGCACTTCTCTTTGTTCTGCTTGTGAGCAGTGTCTGCTGTTCCTGGAAGGGCCTTCCAAAAGTTGGAAGTGATGCCGGTAACCTGACAGGCTGCTGTTCCTTTTGCCTCTCAAGTTCATCATTGATCGGCTGAGGGCGACGTTAGATCACCGCAATGCACTGGCCACTGATTTGAATGCTTCGATGCCTGTCCATCAGGTGAAAAGTCACATTTGGTTCAGGATTTGACATACCATTTGTTGGCACTTGGCACTTATCTGATAGTGCAGGTCATTTAACTGGGACCAATTGTGTCCCATTCATCCAGCAATCTGTAGCCCTCAGAGCCGCTGATTGGGGCGTGTACTCAGGAATCACATGGTGATCTGCATACCAGTCGACGCCGACGCCACGAGGTTGTGCCGCCTTCCTGATGAACTCTTCCTTGTGCGTTGTCAGTGTGCGTGATCGCCACCTATCCTGGGCGAATTGTAACCACCCACTCAATAGTATCTACTAGGTTGTTGAAGAACTTAGAAAGTCTAAATTTGTAATACAAATGATCCAAGGCACAAGGCCCGGTTTCTTGGGCTTCTTTATGGAAAGAAATCTGGAAACGTCCCTTGAATTTCAATGTGCACTGTGTGATGGATTATAGATAGGCTTAGGACCATATAAGACAATAATCTCTGGTTAATCTCTAAGGCCCATTTAGGTGCATGCCAAATGGTGGGAAATTTAGTATGCTAGTGGAGTGAGAGTGAGACCCCTTTATAAGGGTTGCTCTATCACATGTCATTGGGAGTTTGGGAAGAGTAGCTTGGGAACTGAACTCTAACTCAGTTCACTCACTCCCTCTTGCACAACCCTAGCCATCATCTACTGTTCCTCTCTCTGTGCTGCTTCCAGCGATCCCATCCCAACGATCGTGTGCACGGTTGGCCGGGAGAGCAGGTGGCTTCGGAACCCTATCGTTCGAGATCCTGTCCGGGAGAACGGCAAGGAGAAGGCCTCAGCCGATGCCGAGGCTGCCGCCACCGCCGCCGCGTTGGCCTGGCCAACCGGTGGATATGACATTCATCCCCTATTTGATCGTTCATGTGTTGGCCATATATATGTTGTTCATAGATGTTTCGGTTCTATGTACTGTACGTGCTCATATGCTTAGGTATCGATATGAGATGCATACCGTATTTGCCATGTTTACTGTATACTCGTGGATTAGGTTAGTCGGAAATGTGCTAATATTTTCAACAACCCAAAAACTTTATTTTAGGCACTTTTCGACTCATGACTTCGCCGTTACACTAAAACCTTGATCGTTCATGTGCTGGCCATATATATGTTGTTCATAGATGTTTCGGTTTTACGTACTGTACGTGCTCATATGCTTAGGTATCGATATGAGATGCATACCGTATTTGCCATGTTTACTGTATACTCGTGGATTAGGTTAGTCGGAAAAGTGCTAATATTTTCAACAGCCCAAAACCTTATTTTAGGCACTTTTCGACTCATGGCTTGGCCGCTACACTGAAACCGAAAAAGTTTACCGGGACGCGTTTTAAGCGTTGGCAGACGAGGACCACCTTGTGGCTCACAACAATGAACATGTTCTGGGTTGGTGGTGTGTCTCCCACGATAACGATTCCTCCCGAACAGGAGAATGCGTTTAGGGAGGCAACCACCATCTTCGTGGGAGCCGTTCTTACTGTGATCGGAGACAAGCTGGTAGACGTGTATCTCCATATGCGTGTTGCCAAAAACTTATGGGATGCGCTCGAAACTAAGTTCGGATGCTGGGAGCGAATTGTATGCCATGGAGCAGTTCCATGATTACAGGATGGTTGGTAATCGTTTTGTATTGGACTAGGCTCATGAAATACAATGCATCGCTAAGGAGCTGGAGCTCCTGAAGTGTGAGTTACTGGACAAGTTTGTCGCAGGTTGCATTACTGCAAAACTCCCTCCTGGATGGAGGAACTTTGCTACTTCTCTCAAGCACTTGAGACGTGAATTCTCTGTTGAGGATGTCATCAGTCATCTAAGTGTTGAGCAGAACTCGAGAGCAAAGGACTCACATGTGAAAGGGGTAGAGGGTTCTTCTAGCGCCAATGTGGTGCAGAAGAATTTTCACAAGTTCAAGGGAAAGAACTCTATCCAGCAGAATACTACCATCAAGAAGAAGGGTAAGAAGAAAGACAAAAAGAGAGATGGCTGCTTTACTTGTGGTTCGAAGGAACACTGGGCAAACAAGTGTCCAAACAAGTACAAGAAGTTAGGACAGGACTCCAAGTATGTCAATGTCACTCTGAGCAACAATGACGGGGCATCCGGGTATGGTAATCTGTTTATCGTACTTTCAGTTTGTCAGTCCATCGATTGGTGGGTTGACACTAGGCCAATATCCATGTGTGTGCTGATGTGTCTTTGTTTTCTTCTTACCAGATTGCACGAGATTGTTCCGTCCTGATGGGGAATGGCTCGCATGCTTCTGTTCATGGTGTTGGCACGGTAGATCTGAAGTTTACTTCGGAAAAGATCGTGCAACTGAAGAACGTGCAGCATGTCCCGCCATCAAGAAGAATCTCGTTAGTAGCTCTCTTCTATGTAAAGAAGGGTTTAAGTTAGTATTGGAGTCCAATAAAGTAATCGTATCTCGATATGGACTATTTGTTGGAAGGATATGATTGTGGTGGTTTGTTCCGCCTTTCCCTAGAGGATTTCTGTAATAAAGTCATGAACCAAATTCACTCTAATGTGAACGAATCCGAGATTTGACATTCATGTCTTTGTCACATAAATTTTGGTTGTATGATGCAGCTAGCCAAGATGGATTTAATCCCGATTTTTACTTTAGCCAAAGGCTGTAAGTGCCATGCGTGTGTGCAAGCTAAGCAACCTTGTAAGCCTCACAAGCCTGCGAAGGAGAGACACCTCGCATCGTTAGAGCTCATACATTCAGATCTCTTTGAGATGAATGGTGTGTTGACTAAAGGTGGAAAGAAATACTTCTGATGTTGGTTGATGATTCCACTAGATTATGCTATGTGTATTTATTAAATACTAAGGACGAGGCTCTACACTACTTTAAAATCTATAAAGCAGAAGTTGAGAACCAACTTGAAAAGAAAATAAAACGAGTCCGGTCTGATCGTGGTGGAGAGTACTTTTCTAATGAGTTCGATTTATTCTGTGCGAAACATGGTATTATTCATGAGAGGACGCCTTCCTATTCTCCCCAGTCAAACAGGGTTGCCGAACGGAAAAACCGTACTCTAACAGATTTGGTTAACGCCATGTTAGATACATCGGGTTTATCCAAGGCATGACGGGGGAAGGTTGTATTGACATCATGTCATGTTCTAAATAAAGTTCCCGCGAAGGATAATGAGACTACTCCCTATGACCAATGGGAAAAGAAAAGAACTACACTCTCTTACTTGCGCAATTGGGGTTGTTTGGCGAAAGTCAATGTGCCGATCCTCAAAAAGCGCAAGCTTGGACCAAAGGCCGTGGACTCTATTAATTTGGGCTATGCTAAAAATAGTGTTGGCTATTGATTTCTAGTAGTGAAATCCGTGGTACCTGACCAGAAGGTCGGTACAATTATAGAGTCTAAGGATGCTACATTCTTTGAGGATATTTTCCTCATGAGAGATATGCAAAGCACTTCTAGACTGGAATTTGATGAGACTCCTGAACCTGCCATTCCGATGGAATATTATGAACACAAAAGTGATGAAAGTTCCACGGAGGATGATGAGGAAGCTCCTGTTAGGAGCAAGAGACAGAGGACTGCAAAGTCTTTTGGTGATGATTTCCTCGTGTACCTCGTGGATGATGACACTCCCAGTTCCATTTCAGAAGCTTATGCATCTCCGGATGCTGACTACTGGAAGGATGCGGTCCGTAGTGATATGGATTTCGTCTTGGCTAACGGACATGAGAGATCACTGATCGTCCTTATGGTTGCCAACCATTGGGATGTAAGTGGGTGTTCAAAAGGAAGCTTAGGCCTGATGGTACTTTTGAGAAGTATAAGACTAAGCTTGCGGCCAAGGGTTATACCCAGAAAGAAGAAGATGATTTCTTCGATAATTACTCGCCTGTGGCTAGACTAACAACCATTCGAGTGTTACTCTCTTTGGCTGCCTCACATGGTCTTCTCGTTCATCAGATGGACATTAAGACGGCTTTCCTTAATGGAGAGCTAGACGAGAAAATTTACATGCAACAACCAGATGGCTTGTAGTAAATGGTCAGGAAAGAAAGGTGTGCAACCTAGTGAAATCTTTGTATGGACTGAAACAAGCACCTAAGAAATGGCTGATGGAAATATGCCCTAGAGGCAATAATAAAATGGTTATTATTATATTTCCTTAATCATGATAAAGGTTTATTATTCATGCTAGAATTGTATTGACCGGAAACTTAAATACATGTGTGGATACATAAACAAATACTGTGTCCCTAGTGGGCCTCTACTAGACTAGCTCGTTGATCAAAGATGGTTAAAGTTTCCTAACCATAGACATGAGTTGTCATTTGATAACGGGATCACATCATTATCAGAATGATGTGATGGACAAGACCAATTCATTAGCTTAGCATATGATCGTTCAGTTTATTGCTATTGCTTTCTTAATGTCAAATACATATTCCTTTTGACTATGAGATCATGCAACTCCCGGGTACCGGAGGAATGCCTTGTGTGCTATCAAACGTCACAACGTAATTGGGTGATCATAAAGATGCTCTACAGGTATCTCCGAAGGTGTCCGTTGAGTTGGCATGGATCGAGATTAAGATTTGTCACTCCGTGTATCGGAGAGGTGTCTCTGGGCCCTCTCGGTAATACACATCATAAGAAGCCTTGCAAGCAAAGTGACTAAGGAGTTAGTTACAAGATGATGTATTACGGAACAAGTAAAGAGACTTGCCGGTAACGAGATTGAACTAGGTATGAAGATACCGATGATTGAATCTCGGGCAAGTAACATACCGACAGACAAAGGGAATTACGTATGTTGTCATAAGGTTCGACCGATAAAGATCTTCGTAGAATATGTAGGAGCTAATATGGGCATCCAGGTTCCGCTATTGGTTATTGACCGGAGAGGTGTCTCAGCCATGTCTACATAGTTCTCGAACCCATAGGGTCCGCACGCTTAACGTTCGTTGACGATATAATGTTATATGAGTTATATGATTTGGTGACCGAATGTTGTTCGGAGTCCCGGATGAGATCATGGACATAACGAGGAGCTCCGGAATGGTCCGGAGGTAAAGATTGATATATAGGACAATACTATTCAGACACCGAAAGAGTTTTGGAATGCACCAGGTAGTCATCGGATCACCGGAAGGGGTTCCGGACACCCTCGGGAGGTCTATGGGCCTAATGGGCCAAGGGGAGGGACACACCAGCCCACAAGGGGGCTGGCGCACCCTCTCCCTGGCCATCGGCCCTAGGGGAAGGAAAGGGGGAGGGTTGGCCCCTCCTACCTTTCCCTCCTCATGTGAGAAAGGAAAGGGGGGTGCTGGCGGAACTCATCCACTACTTCGCCGTCTTGCTGGATCAAGAAGGCGAGGACGTCACCGAGCTGAACGTGTGCTGAACACAGAGGTGCCGTACGTTCGGTGCTCGATCGGTTGGATCGCGAAGAAGTTTGACTACATCAACCGCGTTACTAAACGCTTCCGCTTACGTTCTACGAGGGTACGTAGACACACTCTCCCCTCTCGTTTCTATGCATCTCCATGGATAGATCTTGCGTGTGCGTAGAATTTTTTTTGTTTTCCATGCAACGTTTCCCAACAGTGGCATCCGAGCCAGGTCTATGCGTAGATGATATGCACGAGTAGAACACAAAGAGTTGTGGGCGGTGATAGTCATAATGCTTACCACCAACGTCTTATTTTGATTCGGCGGTATTGTGGAATGAAGCGGCCCGGACCAACCTTACATGTCCACGCACATGAGACCGGTTCCACCGACTGACATGCAACTTGTTTTGCATAAAGGTGGCTGGTGTAACATCCCCAGATGTTAACCCTGTCATCAAGCTAATTAAATTGCCATGTCATCATATTTCTCTAAGTCAAAAATGCCACCTGTCCCAAGCCAAACTCAAATTCAAATTTATAATGCAAGTCAAAATAAAAATCATCCAAACAGCAAAACTAAATTGTTCAAGATTTTGCAAATAATCATTAGGTAATTATAAAATTTAAACCAACATTATCTGAACTATTAAAATGTCCCTAGTCTATTTAAACAGTACCAATTCACCCATTTGATCACTTTTCTAATTATGAAAAATTCAAATGATTTCTAAACACTCCCAAACTTTTTGAGACAGTAAGGAATAATGCATAATAATTATAGGGACGAGTGGTACATTTTACAAAGCTATTTATGGAGCCAAGAGAAAATGCAAACCGAATCTATAAATAGAAAACAGAAACTGAAATTGGAAACAAAGAAAGAATAAAGGAAATAGACTAAATCATACTATGCACTTTGGCCCAGATCAACAGTGCCGGCCCAACAACTCGTTGCCAGCCCAACCCACTACTACAGTCGCCATCTTCCTCGTGTCATCGCCACAGCCGCCATGGCCGGCGATTGCGGATGCGTCGGGCATCCAACGGCGCCCTCGAGGAGATATAGAGCCAGCCCGCGCCCTCCCTGCAAACCCTAGTCCCCACATGTGCCCGTTCCTTTTCCTTACCTCGCCCCCTTCCATTCCCCTCGGCGTCCGGAGCTGCCATCGCCGCTGCCCGTCTTTGCCGTGGCCACTGGTCAGCCCGCGCCGAGCCAGCTCGTCCAAGCGCTACGTCGTGGTCATCCTCGTCGTCCGCAAGGAGCAGCTCGAGCAGGAGATCGCCACAGCTCTGGGATCGAGCCGCCCCTTCTCTGCACCGCCGCACGCCTCGCTTCGATTCGCCGCTGTCAGCTCCTCCTCGGCCTCCTCGACCGGCTCGTCGCACCCACTGTGAGCTCCTCCGCTTCCTCGCATCTTTCCGAGCTCGGATTCGAAACCGGGCGTGCTTCCCCGCAACCACCGTAGCTCGCCGTCCGCCATGAACCTTCACCTCCTTACTGCCGTCACTGCCAAGGCCAAATGAGCACGTCAACGTGCTCGCAGCTGCCTCCTAGTGCTTCCTATGCCTTTAGATCGCGCGCAAACGAGCTAAAACGACGATTTCGTCGTTGCCCGAACTCCGGCCGCCGCCGCGAGCTCAGTTTTGGTAAGCCCAGTCCACCCTAGCCCCGACTGAGACCACGAATGGATGCGCGCGAGCACCAGCAGCTCATAGCCGCAAACTGCGTGAAGAACGGTGCCCTAAATCGCCCGGACGGTGAACTTTTGTCGTCGGTACAGTCATCGCCGGCGAAGCTCCGGCGTCGCTGACGTGTCAGGCGTCGTTAGTCACTAATGACGCGATTTGTTTACCCCTTGAGAATAAGACAGGCGGGCCCCGCTGTTACTTAAACGTGTTTAAGTCTCTGGTTAGTATTAAACTAAACACAGCGGGCCCACGTGTCAGTTTTGACCTTGCCACGTCAGCGTTGACCGGCCCCACATGTCTGTGACTGTGGCTGGCTGACTTATGGGTCCCATTGGGCCCGGTTGACTGGTCAACCAGCTGACTGGGCAGCCCCAGTCACTGACTGGTGGGCCCAGTTGACCAGTCAACTGGTCAGCCGACGCTGACGCCATGCCATGTCATGCTGATGTCATTTCCCTTTTCTGGTTAATTCTGTCAAAATAAATAAATTCCAGAAATGTTTAAATCTTTGAAAATCCATAACTTTTAAACCGTAGCTCAGATTAAAAAATTTAAAACATGAAAGTTGATCAGAACGACGAGACGAATTTGATCGTGTCGTCTGTTTCCATGTCGGAACCCCCTACATAGTTGAACCCATAACTTTCCACCCATTTCCGATATATGAATAGTGCATATACACCGGTTAATAAATCCAGCTTAAATCCTAAAGTAACTAAAAATGACTTAGACATACTTTAGGCAACCCTGCACTGCATCCTAGGCATGGCATGCCCTGTATTGCATTGTTTGCTGTGTATTTATATGTTTCTTCCCCCTCTTCTCTCTCGGTAGACCCCGACATCGACGTAGCTCCCGAGACCGACGCAGGTCCGGAGGTCGACTACGCCCCTGACGATCAGACCCTTGCCGCAGAGCTTCCAGGCAAGCACCCCCCTTTTTGAGCATTCCGATATCGCCCACTCTCTTCTCTCTTATGCTTGCATTAGAAGTTACTGCTGCTACTGTTATCCTATTTCTGCTGCATAGCCTGTTTATTGTAACCTGCTATTGTTACCTACCTGCTTATCCTAAACTGTTTAGTATAGGTTGGGTAGAGACTCAGCAGAGACCCCACTTTATCCCGACTGCCCCGCTGGATTATCAGAAGACCCGGTCAACGTGATCGAAGACCAGGCCCCGGCACCGCACATCACTTTCCCCTTAGTTGCTCGACACTACTGGGTTACTATCCAGTGCCGAGGGTGATACCTCGTCAGCACTTCTGATGATAACCTTGTAGGTTAGTTATTAGGTCGTGGTCAGCGAGGGTGATTCCTCCTACACCACCCCCGATAACGACATCGTCGTGCAACTGCTCAAGTGCGGACCTCGAGGGTGATTCCTCCTCCGTTCACCTTGATGTTTACGTCAGGTGGGAGTCCAATGAGGGTGATGCCTCGGATTCCTTCTTGATGAGGTAGCCACACGGATGCCTTTACATTACTGTTGATATTGATTAATCTGGATAAAGACGGGTCGGCCCTGAGGGGTACCCGCACGAGGTTATGATGAGAGTGATATGGAGTCGGGTGGACCTGGATGGTGCCCGAAAGCTGAACACGAGGCGTGGCCGGGCATTCTTAGCCCTTGCCGCAAGTCCTCGAGACGGGGCGACGGGGTCACATCTTTCGTGAGTCTCTGCTCGTTACCGCACTACTAACACACTAACGGTTTGGATATTTGATCCGAGGGGCCTCTGGCCTGATAGCACTAACCATCACGTGGGCATAGTATGGGCGTTCTGCGTCGTATACTTCAGTCGAAGCTTAATAGACGTCAGCAACTGAGCGGCACACGCTGGGTTGGACTGGTAATGCAACCGCGCTTGTATTAAGGGGTTACTAGGTCTGCTCACCGGCGGTGTACGCAACGTGCAGGAGCGTCCGGGGCGATGGCCCAAGACCCCTATGGGCATAGGTTAGTCCGGCGTGCTGACCTCTCTGTTAAGTTTTCGGTCGGGTTGCGACGTATCATTTGGCCGAGGCCGGGCATGACCCAGAAAAGTGGGTCCGGCCGGAGTTAAGTGAGCGTGGTGGGTAAGTTGGTGCACCCCTGCAGGGAAGAAACAATCTATCGATAGCCTGTCCTACGGTAACGGACACTCGGAGTTGTATCCCGATCGGTACATCTAGAACTGGACACTTGAGATGATAACTGGATAGTATGGCTCTAGGATTGCTTTCTCGCAGGGAGTCGAGGAAGAATCTCTGGGCGAGGTTGATGACACTGCTACTACTTTACATTATGTTACTCTGCACTCTTCTAATGCTGCAAGACTGATGAAGATGCTAGTCTTCGATAGGACTAGGCCTTCCTCTCTATTCTGGCATTTCTGCAGCCCAGTCCATATATACAGCCTTCCTTTGAAAATGTTGTATAAGTAGTGTAGATCCTTGCTTGCTAAGTACTTCGGATGAGTACTCACGTTTGCTTTGCTTTCTTTTTCTCCCCTTATCCATTTGTCGCAACCAGAGGATGGAGCCCCTGAGCCAGCTGCCCCCGGCGACGGATACTACTACTACTACCCTCCCAGCGAGTACTACTACGAGGAGCCGTCCGACGCCTAGGAGTAGGTTCGGAGGGTCCTAGGCAGGAGGCCTACGCCTTTCGATCGTAGTATTTTATTTTTCCCTGCCTTTCTAAAGGCCTATCTGTAACTCTGATATATCTGTATCCAGATATCTGACGCTTCCGCTGACACTTGTATGCCATCGAGCTATGTATTCGAGCCCTCGAGGCCCTGGCTTGTAATATAAAGCTTGTATGACTTTATTTATGTTTTAGAGTTGTGTTGTGATATCTTCAAGTGAGTCCTTAGGCTTGATCGTGTGCATTTGCGTGTATGATTAGTGCACGATTAAGCCGGGGTCATCACAGTTGGCAGGTGTCTGTTTCTCCAATTTAGTTGAATTGAATTTGACTACGGCCGGTCCTTGAAGAAGGTTAAAACAGCAAACTTGATAATCACCGTTGTGGTTTTTGTGTAGTTAAGAAGTTAAGAATGATTCATGCTAGAAGCCCGTAGCAGCCATGTAAAACTTGCAACAACAAAGTAGAGGACGTCTAACTTGTTTTTGCAGGGCATGTTGTGATGTGGTATGGTCAAGATATGATGTGATATATGTTGATGTATGAGATGATCATGTTTGTAATATCGACAACCGGCAGGAGCCTTAGGGTTGTCTCTTGATTATTGTATGAAATGCAAACGCCATGTAATTGCTTTACTTTATCGCTATGCATTAGCAATAGTTGGCGAGACGACCCCGACGCAACGATGGAGATCAAGGTGTCGAGCCGGTGACGATGGAGATCATGACGATGCTTTGGAGATGGAGATCAAAAGCACAAGATGATGATGGCCATATCATGTCACATATTTTGATTGCATGTGATGTTTATCCTTTATGCATCTTTTTTTGCTTAGAACGGCGGTAGCATTATAAGATGATCCCTTCACTAAATTTCAAGATGAAAGTGTTCTCCCTGAGTATGCACCGTTGCCAAAGTTCGTCGTGTTGAAGCACCTCGTGATGATCGGGTGTGATAGACTCTACGTTCACATACAATGGGTGTAAGGCAGTTTTGCACATGCAGAATACTTGGGTTAAACTTGACGAGCCTAGCATGTACAGACATGGTCTCGGAACATTGAAGACCGAAAGGTCGAACGTGAGTCATATAGTAGATATGATCAACATAGAGATGTTCACCATTGAAGACTACCCCATCTCACGTGATGATCGGACATGGGTTAGTTGATTTGGATAATGTATCACTTAGATAACTTGAGGGATGTTTATTTAAGTGGGAGTTCATTAGTAATTTGATTAATTGAACTTAAATTTATCATGAGCTTAGTCTTAATAGTTTTTGCATATCTATGTTGTAGATCAATAGCTTGCAATATAGCTCCCCTATATTTTTGATATGTTCCTAGAGAAAACTAAGTTGAAAGATGATAGTAGCAATGATGCGGACTGGGTCCATGATCTGAGGATTATCCTCATTGCTGCACAGAAGAATTATGTCCTTGATGCACCGCTAGGTGACAGACTTATTGCAGGAGCAGATGCAGACGTTATGAACGTTTGGCAAGCTTGATATGATGACTACTTAATAGTTTAGTGCGCCATGCTTTACGGCTTAGAACCGGGACTTCAAAACATTTTGAACGCCACGGAGCATATGAGATGTTCCAAGAGCTGAAATTGGTATTTCAGACTCATGCTCGTGTTGAGATGTATGAGATCTCTGACAAGTACTTTGCCTACAAGATGGAGGAGAATAGCTCAGTCAGTGAGCATGTGCTCAGAATATCTGGGTACTACAATCGCTTGAATCAAGTGGGAGTTAATCTTCCAGATAAGATGGTGATTGACAAAGTTCTCCAGTCACTATCACCAAGCTACTAGAGCTTCGTGATGAACTATAATATGCAAGGGATGACGAAAAGGATTCCCAAGCTCTTCGCCATGCTGAAATCGGCGAAGGTAGAAATCAAGAAGGAGCATCAAGTGTCGATGGTTAACAAGACCACTAGTTTCAAGAAAAAAGGCAAGGGAAAGAAAGGGAACTTCAAGAAGAATGGCAAGCAAGTTGCCACTCGCGGGAAGAAGCCCAAAGCTGGACCCAAGCCTGAAACTGAGTGCTTGTACTGCAAAGGGAATGGTCACTGGAAGCGGAACTGCCCCAAATACTTGGCGGATAAGAAGGATGGCAAAGTGAACAAAGGTACATTTGATATACATGTTATTGATGTGTACCTTACTAATGCTCGTAGTAGCGCCTGGGTATTTGATACTAGTTCGGTTGCTCATATTTGTAACTCAAAACAGGAGCTGCGAAATAAATGGAGATTGGCTAAGGATGAGGTGACGATGCGCGTCGGGAATGGTTCCAAGGTCGATGTGATTGTCGTCGGCACGCTACCTCTACATCTACCTTCGGGATTAGTTTTAGACCTCAATAATTGTTATTTGGTGCCAGCGTTGAGCATGAAAATTATATCTGGATCTTGTTTATTGCGAGACGGTTATTCATTTAAATCGGAGAATAATGGTTGTTCTATTTATATGAGTAATATCTTTTATGGTCATGCACCCTTGATGAATGAGTAATAATGCTCGTAGTAATTCTTGTTGAATCTAGATCGTAGTGATACACATATTCATAACATTGATGCCAAAAGATGCAAAGTTGATAATGATAGTGCAACATACTTGTGGCACTGCCGTTTAGGTCATATTGGTGTAAAGCGCATGAAGAAACTCCATGCGGATGGACTTTTGGAATCACTTGATTATGAATCATTTGATACTTGCGAACCATGCCTCATGGGCAAGATGACTAAAACTCCGTTCTCCGAAACAATGGAGCGAGCTAATGACTTATTGAGAATAATACATACAAATGTATGTGGTCCGATGAGTGTTGAAGCACGCGGCGGGTATCGTTATTTTTGAAGGAAATATGCCCTAGAGGCAATAATAAAGTTGTTATTTTATATTTCCTTATTCATGATAAAGGTTTATTATTCATGTTAGAATTGTATTGATCGGAAACTTAAATACATGTGTGAATACATAAACAAATACTATGTCCCTAGTATGCCTCTACTAGACTAGCTCGTTGATCAAAGATGGTTAAGGTTTCCTAACCATAGACATGTGTTGTCATTTGATAACGGGATCACATCATTAGGAGAATGATGTGATGGACAAGACCAAACTATTAGCATAGCATATGATCGTTCAGTTTATTGCTACTGCTTTCTTAATGTCAAATACATGTTCCTTCGACCATGAGATCATGCAACTCCCAGATACCGGAGGAATATCTTGTGTGCTATCAAACATCACAACGTAACTGGGTGATCATAAAGATGCTCTATAGGTATCTCCGAAGGTGTCTGTTGAGTTGATGTGAATTGAGATTGGGATTTGTCACTCCGTGTATCGGAGAGGTATCTCTGGGCCCTCTCGGTAATACACATCACAAGAAGCTTGCAAGCAAAGTGACTAAGGAGTTAGTTGCAAGATGATGTATTACAGAACGAGTAAAGAGACTTGCCGGTAACGAGATTGAACTAGGTATAGAGATACCGACGATCGAATCTCGGGCAAGTAACATACCGACAGACAAAGGGAATTACGTATGTTTTCATAAAGGTTCAACCGATAAAAGATCTTCGTGGAATATGTAGGAATCAATATGGGCATCCAGGTCCCGCTATTGGTTATTGACCGGAGAGGTGTCTCAGTCATGACTACATAATTCCCGAACCCGTAGGGTCGCACGCTTAACGTTCGTTGACGCTAGAGTAGTATTGGGATATTTGATGAGTGGTAACCAAATGCTGTTCGGAGTCCCGGATGAGATCCCGGACGTCACGAGAAGTCTCGGAATGGTCGAGAGGTAAAGATTTATATATGGGAAGTCATATTTTGGATTCCGGAAAAAGGTGCGGTTTTTTCGGTATTGTACCGGAAGCTTCCAGAAGGTTCCGGAGGATTCCCGAGGGGTCCGGAAGTCGACAAGTGGGTTCACCATGACCCAAGGGCTAGCATGGGCTGTGGAGAGGATCCCTAGCCTTATTGGTCTAGGCACACCAAATCCTCAAAAGCCCATGTGGCTAGGGAAGGCAAAAAAGGAAGGAGTCCTAGTAGGAATAGGATTGGACTTGGAGTCCAAGTCCTCTCCCCCTTAGTTGCGCCCGAGGGATTGGAGGGGCTATTTCCCATGCCCCTCCACCTATATATAGAGGGGAGGGGGCGCCCCAAGAGGACACACCAAGCCCTTAGCGCCCCTCTCTCTCCCGTTACTCCGTAGTTCCACCGCCTTGTCCCGGCGACGCTTAGCGAAGCGCTGTCGGTGCTCCACCACCACCACCACCACGCCGTCGTGTTGGTTGTGATCCCATTTACTTGTCCTCTCCCGCTTGCTAGATCAAGAAAGAGGATACATCATCGAGCCGCACGTGTGCTAAACTCGGAGGTGCCGTCCGTTCGGCACTAGATCGGTTGGATCATGATCGGATCGCGAAGAGTACGACTACATCAACCGCGTGATAAATGCTTCCGCTTAGCGATCTACAAGGGTACGTAGATGCTCTCCCCTTCTCGTTGCTATGCATCTCCATGGATAGATCTTGCGTGTGCGTAGAATTTTTTTTGTTTTTCATGCAACGTTTCCCAACAGTGGCATCCGAGCCAGGTCTATGCGAAGATGATATGCACGAGTAGAACACAAAGAAGTTGTGGGCGGTGATGTTCATACTGCTTACCACCAATGTCTTATTTTGATTCGGCGGCATTGTGGGATGAAGCGGCCCGGACCAACCTTACATGTCCACGTACATGAGACCGGTTCCATCGACTGACATGCAACTAGTTTTGCATAAAGGTGGCTGGCGGGTGTCTGTTTCTCCAACTTTAGTTGAATCGAATTTGACTATGGCCGGTCCTTGAAGAAGGTTAAAACAGCAAACTTGATAAATCACAGTTGTGGTTTTTGCCGTAGGTAAGAACGGTTCTTGCTAGAAGCCCGTAGCAGCCACGTAAAACTTGCAACAACAAAGTAGAGGACGTCTAACTTGTTTTTGCAGGGTATGTTGTGATGTGATATGGTCAAGACATGATGTGATATACGTTATTGTATGAGATGATCATGTTTTGTAATTTATCGGCAACCGGCAGGAGCCTTATGGTTGTCTCTTTATTGTATGAAATGCAAGCGCCATGTAATTGCTTTACTTTATCGCTATGCGTTAGCAATAGTTGTAGAAGAAATAGTTGGCGAGACGACCACGACGCAACGATGGAGATCAACGTGTCGAGCCGGCGACGATGGAGATCATGACGATGCTTTGGAATGGAGATCAAAAGCACAAGATGATGATGGCCATATCATGTCACATATTTTGATTGCATGTGATGTTTATCTTTTATGCATCTTATCTTGCTTAGAACGACGGTAGCATTATAAGATGATCCCTTCACTAAATTTCAAGATATAAGTGTTTTCCCTGAGTATGCACCATTGCGAAAGTTCATCGTTTCGAGACACCACGTGATAATCGGGTGTGATAGACTCTATGTTCACATACAACGGGTGTAAGACAGTTTTGCACATGCAGAATACTTGGGTTAAACTTGACGAGCCTAGCATGTACAGACATGGTCTCGGAACACTGGAGACCGAAAGGTCGAACGTGAGTCATATAGTAGATATGATCAACATAGAGATGTTCACCATTGATGACTGCCCCATCTCACGTGATGATCGGACTTGGGTTAGTTGATTTGGATCACGTATCACTTAGATAACTTGAGGGATGTTTATTTAAGTGGGAGTTCTTTAGTAATTTGATTAATTGAACTTAATTTATCATGAACTTAGTCCTGATAGTATTTGTAAATCTATGTTGTAGATCAATAGCTCGCGATATAGCTCCACTATTTCTGATATGTTCCTAGAGAAAACTAAGTTGAAAGATGATGGTAGCAATGATGCGGACTGGGTCCATGATCTGAGGATTATCCTCATTGCTGCACAGAATTATGTCCTTGATGCACCACTAGGTGATAGACCTGTTGTAGGAGCTGATGCAGACGTTATGAACATTTGACAAGCTCAATAAGATGACTACTTGATAGTTTAGTGCGCCATGCTTTACGGCTTAGAATCGGGGCTTCAAGGATGTTTTGAACGTCATGGAACATATAAGATGTTCCAAGAGCTGAAATTAGTATTTCAGACTCATGCCCATGTCGATAGGTATGAGACCTCTGACAAGTACTTTGCCTACAAGATGGAGGAGAATAGCTCAGCCAGTGAGCATGTGCTCAGAATGTCTGGGTACTACAATCGCTTGAATCAAGTGGGAGTTAATCTTCCAGATAAGATAGTGATTGACAAGAGTTCTCTAGTCACTATCACCAACCTACTAGAACTTCGTGATGAACTATAATGTGCAAGGGATGACGCAAATGATTCCCAAGCTCTTCGCGATGTTGAAATCGACGAAGGTAGAAATCAAAAAAGAGCATTAAGTGTTGATGGTTAACAAAACCACTAGTTTCAAGAAAAAGGGCAATGGACAGAAAGGGAACTTCAAGAAGAATAGCAAGCAAGTTGCCGCTCCCACGAAGAAGCCCAAAGCTAGACCCAAACCTGAAACTGAGTGCTTCTACTGCAAAGGAAATGGTCACTGGAAGCAGAACTGCCCCAAATACTTGGCGGATAAGAAGGATGGCAAAGTGAACAAAGGTATATTTGATATACATGTTATTGATGTGTACTTTACTAGTGTTCATAGTAGCCCCTGGGTATTTGATACCGGTTCAGTTGCTAAGATTAGTAACTCGAAACAGGAGTTGCAAAATGAATAGAGACTAGTTAAGGGCGAGGTGACGATGTGTGTTGGCTCCCTCTACCTTCGGGATTAGTGTTGAACCTAAATAAATATTATTTGGTGTTTGCGTTCAACATGAATATGATTGGATCTTGTTTATTGCAATACAGTTATTCATTTAAGTCAGGGAATAATTGTTGTTCTGTTTACATGAATAACACCTTTTATGGCCATACACCCAATGTGAATGGTTTATTGAATCTTGATCATAGCGATACACATATTCCTAATAATGATGCCAAAAGATGCAAAGTTGATAATGATAGTGCAACATACTTGTGGCAGTGCCGTTTAGGTCATATTGGTGTAAAGCGCATGAAGAAACTCCATGCGGATGGACTTTTGGAATCACTTGATTATAATCATTTGATACTTGCAAACCATGCCTCATGGGCAAGATGACTAAAACTCCGTTCTCCGGAACAATGGAGCGAGCTAATGACTTATTGGAAATAATACAAACTGGTGTATGCGGTCCAATGAGTATTGAAGCATGCGGTGGGTATCGTTCTTTTCTCACTTTCTCTGATGATTTGAGTAGATATAGGTATATCTACTTGATGAAACACAAGTCTGAAACATTTGAAAAGTTCAAAGAATTTCAGAGTGAAGTTGAGACTCATCGTAACAAGAAAATAAAGTTTCTACAATCCGATCGCGGAGGCGAATATTTGAGTTACGAGTTTGGCCTTCATTTAAAACAATGTGGAATTGTTTCACAACTCACGCCACCTGGAACACCATAGCGTAATGGTGTGTGCGAACGTCATAACCGTACTTTATTAGATATGGTGCGTTCTATGATGTCTCTTACCGATTTACCACTATCGTTTTGGGGTTATGCATTACAGACAACTGCATTCACGTTAAATAGGGCACCGTCTAAATCCGTTGAGTCGACACCGTATGAACTATGGTTTGGCAAGAAACCTAAGTTGTCATTTCTTAAAGTTTGGGGATGCGACGCTTATGTCAAAAGGCTTCAGCCTGATAAGCTCGAACCTAAATCGGAGAAGTGCGTCTTCATAGGATACCCTAAAGAAACTATTGGGTACACCTTCTACCACAGATCCGAAGGCAAGATCTTTGTTGCTAAGTTTGAGTCCTTTCTAGAGAAGGAGTTCCTCTCGAAAGAAGCAAGTGGGAGGAAAGTAGAACTTGATGAGGTAATTGTACCTTCTCTCGAATTGGAAAGTAGCATATCACAGAAAACCATTCCCGTGATGCCTACACCAACCAGAGAGGAAGCTAATGATGATGATCATGAAACTTCAGATCAAGTTACTACAGAACTTCGTAGGTCGACCAGAACCCGTTCTGCATCGGAGTGGTATGGTAATCCTGTCCTGGAAGTCATGTTATAAGACCATGGCGAACCTACGAACTATGAAGAAGCTATGATGAGCCTAGATTCCGGCAGATGGCTTGAGGCCATGAAATCTGAGATAGGATCCATGTATGAGAACAAAGTGTGGACTTTGGTGGACTTGCCCGATGATCAGCAAACCATTGAGAATAAATGGATCTTCAAGAGGAAGACGGACGCTGATGGTAATGTTACTGTCTACAAAGCTCAACTTGTCGCAAAAGGTTTTCGACAAGTTCAAAGGGTTGACTACGATGCTTAAGTCTGTCCGAATCGTGTTAGCGATGCTTAAGTCTGTCCGAATCATGTTAGCAATTACCGTATTTTATGAAATCTGGCAAATGGATGTCAAAACTGCATTCCTTAATGGATTTCTTAAAGAAGAGTTGTATATGATACAACCAAAAAGGTTTTGTCGATCCTAAAGGTGCTAGCAAAGTGTGCAAGCTCTAGCGATCCATCTATGGGCTGGTGCAAGCATCTCGAAGTTGGAATACACGCTTTGATGAGGTGATCAAAGCATATGGTTTTGTACAGACTTATGGTGAAGCATGTATTTACAAGAAAGTGAGTGGGAGCTCTGTAGCATTTCTGATATTATATGTGGATGACATATTATTAATTGGAAATGATATAGAATTTCTGGATAGCATAAAAGGATACTTGAATAAGAGTTTTCAATAAAAGACCTCAGTGAAGCTACTTATATATTGGGCATCAAGATCTATAGGGATAGATCGAGACGCTTAATAGGACTTTCACAAAGCACATACCTTGACAAGATTTTGAAAAAGTTCAAAATGGATCAGTCAAAAAAAGGGTTCTTGCCTATGTTGCAAGGTGTGAAGTTGAGTAAGACTCAGACCCGACCACGGCAGAAGATAGAGAGATAATGAAAGTCATTCCATATGCCTCAGCCATAGGTTCTATAAAGTATGCCATGCTATGTACCAGACCTATTGTGTACCTTGCCATGAGTTTGGCAAGGGGGTGCAATAGTGATCCAGGAGTAGATCACTGGACAGCGGTCAAAATTATCCTTAGTTACCCAAGAGGACTAAGGAAATATTTCTCGGTTATGGAGGTGATAAAGAGTTCATCGTAAAGGGTTACGTCGATGCAATCTTTAACACTGATCTAGATGATTCTGAGTCTCAATCTGGATACGTATTGAAAGTGGGAGCAATTAGCTAGAGTAGCTCCATGCAGAGCATTGTAGACATAGAAATTTGCAAAATACATACGGATCTGAATGTGGCAGACCCGTTGACTAAACTTCTCTCACAAGCAAAACATGATCACACCTTAGTATTCTTTGGGTGTTAATCACATGGCGATGTGAACTAGATTATTGAATCTAGTAAACTCTTTGGGTATTGGTCACATGGCGATGTGAACTATGGGTGTTAAATCACATGGTGATGTGAACTAGATTATTGACTCTAGTGCAAGTGGGAGACTGAAGGAAATATGCCCTATAGGCAATAATAAAGTTGTTATTTTATATTTCCTTATTCATGATAATGGTTTATTATTCATGCTAGAATTGTATTGATCGGAAACTTAAATACATGTGTGAATACATAAACAAATACCGTGTCCCTAGTATGCCTCTACTAGACTAGCTCGTTGATCAAAGATGGTTAAGGTTTCCTAACCATAGACATGTGTTGTCATTTGATAACGGGATCACATCATTAGGAGAATGATACGATGGACAAGACCCAACTGTTAGCATAGCATATGATCGTTCAGTTTATTGCTACTGCTTTCTTAATGTCAAATACATGTTCCTTCGACCATGAGATCATGCAACTCCCGAATACTGGAGGAATACCTTGTGTGCTATCAAACGTCACAACGTAATTGGGTGATCATAAAGATGCTCTACAGGTATCTCCGAAGGTGTCTGTTGAGTTGGTGTGAATCGAGATTGGGATTTGTCACTCCGTGTATCGGAGAGGTATCTTTGGGCCCTCTCGGTAATACACATCACAAGAAGCTTGCAAGCAAAGTGACTAAGGAGTTAGTTGCAAGATGATGTATTACAGAACGAGTAAAGAGACTTGCCGGTAACGAGATTGAACTAGGTATAGAGATACCGACGATCGAATCTCGGGCAAGTAACATAACGACAGACAAAGGGAATTACATATGTTTTCATAAAGGTTCAACCGATAAAAGATCTTCGTGGAATATGTAGGAATCAATATGGGCATCCAGGTCCCGCTATTGGTTATTGACCAGAGAGGTGTCTCGGTCATGACTACATAATTCCCGAACCCGTAGGGTCGCACGCTTAACGTTCGTTGACGCTAGAGTAGTATTGGGATATTTGATGAGTGGTAACCAAATGCTGTTCGGAGTTCCGGATGAGATCCCAGACGTCACGAGGAGTCTCGGAATGGTCGAGAGGTAAAGTTTTATATATGGGAAGTCATATTTTGGGTTCCGGAAAAAGGTGCGGTTTTTTCGGTATTGTACCGGAAGCTTCCAGAAGGTTTCGGAGGATTCCGGAGGGGTCCGTGTAACACCCTCAGTGGTTAACTACAGTAATCACCCTTTTGATTATGCCATGTCATCATGTTTAACAGTGCATGATCATCATTTGCATCATAATGCTTTTCAACTCCTAACCTCAAATTCAAATTTAAATGAAAGTGGAAAATAAAAGTTGTCCAACATAGAAACTAAATTGTTCATTAAATAGCAAATAAATCAGAGACAATTCTAAAATTGAAACCAACATCATTGGAGTTGGGTAAGTGACTCAAACATCTTCAAACAGCGACTAAAAACAATATTTAATAACCATTTATTAAATCTAATTTAAGTATGAAATGATGTTTTGTCCAAACTAGTTTTTGGTGTTAGGGTATAAAGCACTGGTATTTATGGACTAGGTCTCCCTTTTTACAAAATTCAGTTTGGGGCCTAACTATTTACTAAACAGAGATATATGAATTAAGAATAAAAGAAAAAGACAAATGATAAAACAAAAGCTAAAACAAAAAAATAAAACAAACCCCCCTGGGCCTCGGCCCAGCAGCAGCCGGGCCGGGCCACCCCATCCTATAATCCCCCACCCCCCCCCCCCGCAAACCCTAATCCCCATCACCCCACACCCCCGATCCCCTTCTTCCCCCCCTCTCTCTCAATCTGGATCGGGCGAGCGCCCCGATCCCGTCGCCCTCGCCGGATCGCCCGCCACCAACGCCGCCGGCCACCGCTGCCTCGACCTCCTCCCCGAACGGCTTCTTCGAGCCTCGCCGACCCCCTCCACGGCAACGGCCGTGAGCCCCTTCCCCTCTGCCTGCATCTCTCCCCTCCGTCCGCGTCCTCACGCCGCACCGCGCATGCTCCCTGCGCCACTGCTCGCGCTCGCGCACGCCGGACCACGCCCGGCCATCGCTCGCGCGCGCTTTCTCGCACCGGCCACGCCCGCTCACTCGCCCGCTCCGGTTCCCGCCGCGCCGTGCCCCCCCGCGCCCTGGTCGACCTCGTCGCGCGCCCGCCCCTGCGTGGCCGCGCTCCATTCGTCGGCTCCCGCACGCCCGCGCGCGCGCTCGCGCTGACCGCGCCACGCTCGCCTCGCGCCCGCTGTCGCCGCTCGCCTGCATCGCGCGCGCCCGCAGCCGCCTCGCCTTGCTCGTCTCCGCCGTCGCCCGGGCCGCGTCCGCCGCTGCCAGGACCCGCTGACCCCGCGCGAGCTCGCACCCGTCCCTGCTCGCCGGCCGGCCACCCGTGCGAGCCTCTGGCTGTGGCCGCCGGCGCGACCGTTCCCAGCGCCCGCTCGCCCCTGGCCGCGCCGCGCCCGCGCGCTCGCTGTGGCCTCCTGGGCCACTGCCAGGTGGGCCCAAGCCCCTGTGCCACTGACCGAACGGGCCCACGGCCAGAACGTTTTAAGAAAGAAATAAATAAATATTAATAATAATATATAATTAATTAATTAGTAAAATAATTAATTAACTTAATTAACTATGCTTAATTAGCTTAATTAACTAGGTTAGTTAAGTTAAACCTGATTAGTTAGTCTTAGTCAATGACAGGTGGGACCCACTGGTCCTGACATCATGCTGACGTCATGCTGACGTCAGCAGACACTGTTTCGGATAATGTTTGATTTAAATAAATTAAATAAATTCCAGAAATCAATAAAAACTTTAGAAAATCATATCTTTTAATCCGTAACTCCGATCGAAAAACTTTGTACATGAAAATTGCTCAGAACGACGAGACGAATCCGAACACGCGCTCCGTTCGTCCGTCACACGTCCCTAACTATCCGAACATTCAACCGTTCCTCTCCGGTCAACTGTCTGACAAATGTCCGAGACCGGGAAAACATTCCCGGATGGATTTCTCCTTCCTCGGTGACGTGCAACCACACGTTAGAACACACCCGGCACTGCACGTTGTCATGCCGTACTTTGCGTTGCTCATGTTTGCTCTATATTTATACTGTTTCCTCCCCCTCTTCTCTCTCGATAGATCCCGGCGCAGCTCCGGAGACCGAAGTCACCATTAACGACCTTGCCCTTGCCGCCGAGCAACCAGGCAAGCCCCCCCCCCTCACCTTTGATCATCCCGATATCGCCCATTCTATTTCTCATGCTTGCATTAGAATTGCTGCTGCTGCTGCTTTACCTATTCTGATGCATAGCCTGTTCATTGTAACCTGCTGTTGATAATTTCCTGCATATCCTAAACTGTTTAGTATAGGCTGGGTAGAGACCTATCAGTGACCCCACTTATCCCGACTGCCGCGCTGGATCGTCAGAAGACCCGATCAACGGGATTGAAGACCAGGCCCCGACACCGCACATCACCCCCTTTAGTTGTAACGACACTGCAGCGTTACTATCGAGTGCCGAGGGTGAAACCTCTTGTAGCACTTCTGATGTTAACTCTGTAGAGTAGCTATTCGGTCGTGGTCATCGAGGGTGATTCCTCCTTCACCACTTCCGGTAACGACGCTGTCGTACAACACCTCAAGTGTGAACCCAGCGAGGGTGATTCCTCCGAGTTCACCTTGACGGATACATCGAGTGGGAAATCAAACGAGGGTGATACCTCAGATTCCCCTGATGTTATGGACACACGGATACTTGGACTGTACTGTTGATTACTTGGAAAGGCGGGTCGACCCTGAGGGGTACCCGCGTGCGCCTGAGAGGCGAGTGTTGTGAAGACGGGTGCCAGTGTGGTGCCCGAGTGGTGAATACGAGGCGCGGCCGGGCATTCTTAACCCTTGCAGCAAGTCCTCGAGACGGGGCGATGGGGTCACATCTTTCGTGAGTCTCTGCTCGTTACCACAAGCCCCTAGTCCTAACGATTTGGATATTTGATCCGAGCAGACCTCTGGTCTGATAGCACTAACCATCACGTGGGCATAGTATGGGCGTTCTGCATCGTATGCATCAGCCGAAAGCTCTGTCAGACGTCCAGTTCAGCACTGCGGCCGGGCTGGGCCGGCACCATCCTGAGGGGTGGAGCCTGGTTCGCCCGGCACGCAACGACCCGGAGGGCGAGGGGCGATGGCCAAGACCCCCTTGCGCTTAGGATGTAGACCGGCGGGGACCTCTCTGCTGAGCTGTAGGTAGGGCTGCGGTGTGTCGTTTGGCCGAGGCCGGGCATGCCCCAGGAAAGTGTGTCCGGCCGGAGTTAATCGAGCGTGTTGGGTAAGTTGGTGCACCCCTGCAGGGAAGAACACTTCTATCGATAGCCTGTCCTACGGTAAAGGACACTCGGAGTTGTATCCTGATTGATACAATTTAGAACTGGATACTTGGATACTATGGCTCTGGGATTGCTTCTCGCAGGGAGTCGAGAAGGGATCTCCGGACGAGGTTGATGACTGTATGGCTCTGGGATTGCTTTCTCGCAGGGAGTCGAGAAAGGATCTCTGGGTGAGGTTGAGACTTAATGATACTACTACATTATATTGTACTGTTCTACTCTCTTCTACTGCTGCAAGACCTCTGAAGATGCTAGTCTTCGATAGGACTAGGCCTTCTCTCTATTCTTGCATTTCTGCAGCCCAGTCCACATATACAGCCTCCCCTTTGAAAATGTTGCATATGTAGTGTAGATCCTTGCTTGCTGAGTACTTCTGAGTACTCACGGTTGCTTTGTTTTCCTTTTCTCCCCATATCAGTTTGTCGCGACCAGAGGACGGAGCCCCTTGAGACAGATGCCCCGTCGATCGACTACTACTACTACCCAGAGGATGGATACTACTACGAGTTGACTGACGACCAGGAGTAGGATTGGAGGGTCCCAGGCAGGAGGCCTATGCCTTTCGATCGTAGTGTTTTATTTTGCCCCGCCTTTCTAAAGGCCTTTCTGTTTCTGTTTCATATCTGTACACAGATATCTGATGCTTCCGCTGACGCTTGTTCGCAAGCTTATGGATTCGAGCCCTCGAGGCCCCTGGCTTGTAATATAAAGCTTGTATGACTTTATTTATGTTTTAGAGTTGTGTTGTGATATCTTCCCGTGAGTCCTTAGGCTTGATCATGTGCATTTGCGTGTATGATTAGTGCACGATTGGGCCGGGGGCGTCACAGTCCGGAAGTCCACAGGTGGGTTCACCACGACCCAAAGGCTAGCATGGGCTGTGGAGAGGATCCCTATCCTTATTGGGCTAGGCACACCAAGTCCTCAAAAGCCCATGTGGCTAGGGAAGGCAAGGGAAGGCAAAAAAAGGAAGGAGTCCTAGTAGGAATAGGATTGGACTAGCGCCGAAGATGCGTGGCGGCACACCACGCCCGTAGAAGCGCCTGTCATTAAATTCAGTGCATTTCTTGGCTTATATTATTTCGGTAATAAGAGCAAACTGTTTTTGGTGGGAACAATAGTTCAGTTATGGTAAGTATTGTTGTGCATTCTTTATGCAAAATGCACGAATGGTAACCGCGCAAAGGAACGCGATGTACACCGGATTATAGTTTCAGTGCGGCGATATTATTACAACTGGGGGGCAACGGTTCAAAAGGGCATAAAGCTAAAAAGTCATTATCTCAAAGATACACTTAGCAGACTAAAGTCTCAGTACAGCAATATTATTACAACTAAGAGAACATCAGTTGAAAAGGACACAAAGCTAAAAGGTCTACAAAGTTGATCGTAGCATCTTCATTTATTTGGGAACGTGATACTCAGACGCAT
Organism: Thinopyrum elongatum; assembly: GCA_011799875.1. Lineage (NCBI taxonomy): Eukaryota > Viridiplantae > Streptophyta > Magnoliopsida > Poales > Poaceae > Thinopyrum > Thinopyrum elongatum. Next base: position 453,344,250 of record CM022300.1, on the reverse strand, counting down.
TTTGCTCCTTACCAAGATCTTCCTGATTCTCAGGAGGAAACAACTCTTTTGCTGCACGGCTGCACACGGCTGCAAAATCAGATAATATAACATTGGTATGTTGTATTTTTCATCCTTTCATCTATTGCAATCAGTTGACATTAACCTTTTTTTTTGTTTTGTTGCTCACGAGTAAATCACCAGTAGTCTACCTTTCTGTTCTTGCGAAGTTTTCTCGGCATACGATGTCTGAGAACATTTTATAAAGAAAAAGGGATTACTAATGCATTATTTGGTAACTATGAATGTATTCTGATCGTGCATACCTCGCTTTCTTCTGACTGAAATAGTTCATTTTTCTGTGAAGCAGGATCAAAAGATGATGGGGTTGCAAGCGGGTACTCTGTGATATGTCGATCGATAGCAAGGAAGAAGAAGAAGACTGACCAGTTTTCTCTGCCAGCGAGCTGTTAGTGGCAGTGGAGCTAGCAGTTCCGTGCAGATGTTCTGTGGTTTGCACCTGGAAATAGTTATAGTCGCCGTCTAAGAATTTTCAGCCCACAAGATCTGATATTTTAAGCGGGACATAGCCAACTTGTCCTCTTGTCTCAGCAAAAACATATTCTGCGTCTTTTCCAATTATTATATCACCTTGTGCGCCAAGAAATGTAAACTCTGCAAATGTTGGATTTGCTTCTTCGTTGGTTTGGATGTCTACTGCACACAGTGAAATTCTATACATGCATGAATGAGTATATCATTGGAAATGTTCAACTTACTCTCATTCCTTGTTTTGAGTGCATGTACACTGAAAACATTCAAGTTTCAACTGGCTGTTGAGCTCATCTCTCTTGTACCAATGCTTAAATCCTTTGTTGGTTTAATGTATCAGAATCAGAACATTTGATCCTAATAGCTCGTGCAGTCTTGGTGCTGCCATGTATGTGGCTATACCATCAATGAATCTAGACTGGGACTTGCCATTATGACGTATATAATTCTATACATGCAACAGGGAACTGCAGTTGAAATCAAGAACAAAACAGCCCATATTGCGAAAGAAAAATACTTTTAATGAGATTTGACATGAACATCATGAAAAAGGAGCAAGACAATGAATATTTAACATATATCTTTCTCAATATGTACGTAATATCTGGTTTTGTTATCTCTGATAGCATTTGGGAACTATAAAAAGGTAGCCATAAAACAATTAAGTTTAGAATTTGGACTATTGGGTTGGCAGTAAACTTAATGGTAATCGTAAGCACTTCATTTGTATAGACAAAAAGCAAACCTTGATTATACTCATCATATCCAAATGACTATTCAATTGCCAATATATGAATACTTCCATTGTGAAATGGGAAATCTCTTAGTGCACAAAGTAGTAAGGAACTCAAAAGTTGATTATTATGGGCTTGCAATCGTACGAAAATAGCCAAATCTGCATTGCATACTTTATTGGAGCTACCCATAATTAAGAGAATTGATATAATTCGAAGAAGGCTCAAAACAATGTGCAGCTGCCAACTGACTCAGAAATAGGCAAGTAATTCTAATCTTCAGTTAGATAAAACATCAGCATAATATTAAATAGAGTATGTCTAAGATGCACAACTCACAGTGAGAATCTAGTGGGCACCGGGTACTGGGCCGTTGTTATGCAAACCAATAATAGGATGGCATTGAAAGAAGCTTACCTGCATATATCATGATTAGATGAAGGCATGAAAAAAAATCAACATGAGAAAACTGATAACCTATAAAAACAACAGCAACAGTAGGGTTCAAAGAGCTTAACTATTAGCATCCAAATTTTCACCGCCAACAAAGAATTGAAACATGGACAAGTAAAACCTCTATAAAATAAGAAAACAACCATATTTTGACAAACATAAACTAAGTCTCAGAATGTGAACAAATAGCTGTGGCAGTTAGTGTAAATAGAATAACTCCGATCAGTAAATCTTACCGGAATCATTGGTATATATAGACAAACTTGCAATCCTCCATACCATCAGTGGTTCTCTTGCATTTATCCAAATAAATGGACTGCGTTTATTAACGTGATATAATGTAATTGGAAAACGCCGTATTGTTATCCTAAGCTCGGAGAACTCTGCAAATTCAGAGATAGAAACTTCCATATCTTCTATTGTTGTTAGTCTTATGGCAATTAAGCATCGATAATTACTGCACAGCAATGCAATAAAGCAAGTAACAATGACCATTCAGCATAGAACAGAGAAGATTTATGTTTATTAACAAAGCATGTCCCATGATTGAAGAACGATATTCACACATATTTTTTCCATCTGAAAATTAGCACGGCAGTACCGCAAACCAAGCACTGACTAAACCAATTGATCAACCAACTCTTTGCAAATTGTCAACTGAAATTGCACAGGAAAGTTAGGAGTAGGAAGTGTGTAGCTGCTGCAGCTATTGATAGGATTAAATTTTCTTATTACAAAGTATAAATATGGAGCAGCTAGAAGTGTGTAGTTGCTGCAGCTATTGATAGGATTAATTTTTCTTATTACAAAGTACAAATATGGAGCAGCCAGTAATCTAGTACTTGTTCTAGTGAACAGACAGTTATGATGCTAAGCCCCTTCATGCTGGTTACAGATTGATGTATACAAATTCTACAATTCATCATATAATGACCTTTAGAAATTTTTGCACATGTACTGACAGAGCTGAAGGATAAGCATATATAAATATAAATCCTTCCAAATATATATAGCAGACACGCACAGAAAAAAATAAGAGGTAGAAATCAAAGAAAGAAGATGAGGGAGAAAGAGCCTGAACTGAATGCGTCGTGGGAAGCGACTTCTCCTTCGTCATGTCAGGTCCCCAACGGCGCGCTTCAAAGGGCATGGTCAGTGGCGGCAAACGGCGTCTTTCCCCCGAGACGTTCCCGAGAGGCGGACGACATCTAGTGTAGGTGGAGACCCCTTCCTCTATCTAGGGGCTGCAATTCGGCAAGCGGCGCCGCCGGCCTGCCAAGGAGATGCGCCGCGTTGAACGACACAAAGAACGCATCGGCAACCGCGTGAATTTGTCTCATCGTCCGCTCGTCGGTCAGCCGTTGGGCACCAATTTCGGGGGTGTGTGCTCGTGCACAGGATCACCTGTGAGGGCGGTGGTGCGGCTCCCTGGGCAGCCGTCGCCGTCGATGTGCCTAGGTCGCTGGGGAATGACGGCATAGCAGATCGGCCCTCAACCTCCGCAGCATCTTTCCCCAACGGAACATACCAACCTCAAGCAATAGGATTAGTGGTGGCTGCAAATCAGGAGAGGCGAGGCAGAGGAGCGACAGAGTCGAGAGAAATCAAGAGGAGAGAGGAGCACGGGAACCGTCGAGGGTGAGCCGGAGCCATGGCCATGAGGTAGGAGAGGACCCGAGGGAGAGGTTGCTGGCCACTGCCGTAGCTGCGCCGCCGCCGCCGATGGGCGTTTTCCTTAGGAAGAGATTGGGGGAGAGGACGTCAGCGACGGCCGGCGACGGATGGGGGCGACGGCCGATGGAGGGCAGGGCCGGCAAGGGATGAACTGGTGGAGGTAGCGACGGCTGCCTCCTCTCTCTCTGTCGTCTCTCTCTGGAGTTAAGCAGTGGAAGCATCGAGTTAAGCGGTGGAGAAAATAGTCAAAGAGACCGGTCAAGCCCAGCCATATGTGTTGCCTTTGTTTGCTGCCACATGTTGCATAGGTCAGGTGTGGATCCCATTTGGATAAACCACCCCTGGACACAGCTGCCACGCACGCCTACCAGAACCACGTAAATGAACAGTAATCACAAGGAAAAAAATCAAAAAAAAGGAGAAAAATCAAATCGCTGCCGCTTTAGTATAGTATACTTCCCCCTTAGCTGCGCCCTAGGGCTTGGAGGGGCTGTTTCCCACGCCCCTCCACCTATATATAGAGGGGAGGGGCGCCCCAAGAGGAAAAACCAAGCCCTTGGCACCCCTCTCTCTCCCGTTACTCCGTAGTTCCACCGCCTCGTCCTGGTGATGCTTAGCGAAGCGCTGTCGGTGCTTCACCACCACCACCACCACCACGCCGTCATGTTGGTTGTGATCCCATCTACTTCTCCTCTCCCACTTGCAGGATCAAGAAGGAGGAGACGTCATCGAGCCGCACGTGTGCTAAACTCGGAGGTGCCGTCCATTCGGCACTAGATCGGTTGGATCGTGATCGGATCGCGAAGAGTACGACTACATCAACCGCGTGATAAACGCTTCCGAGCGATCTACAAGGGTACGTAGATGCTCTCCCCTTCTCGTTGCTATGCATCTCCATGGATAGATCTTGCGTGTGCGTAGAAATTTTTTTGTTTTCCATGCAACATTTCCCAACAGTGGCATCCGAGCCAGGTCTATCCGTAGATGATATGCATGAGTAGAACACAAAGAAGTTGTGGGCGGTGATGTTCATACTGCTTACCTCCAATGTCTTATTTTGATTCGGCGGCATTGTGGGATGAAGCGGCCCGGACCAACCTTACATGTCCACGTACATGAGACCAGTTCCACCGACTGACATGCAACTAATTTTGCATAAAGGTGGCTGGCGGGTGTCTGTTTCTCCTACTTTAGTTGAATCAAATTTGACTGTGGCCGGTCCTTGAAGAAGGTTAAAACAGCAAACTTGATAAATCACTGTTGTGGTTTTTGCCGTAGGTAAGAACGGTTCTTGCTAGAAGCCCGTAGCAGCCACGTAAAACTTGCAACAACAAAGTAGAGGACGTCTAACTTGTTTTTGCAGGGTATGTTGTGATGTGATATGGTCAAGACATGATGTGATACATGTTATTGTATCAGATGATCATGTTTTGTAATTTATCCGCAACTGGCAGGAACCTTATGGTTGTCTCTTTATTGTATGAAATGCAAGCGCCATGTAATTGCTTTACTTTATCGCTATGCGTTAGCAATAGTTGTGGAAGAAATAGTTGGCGAGACGACCACGACGCAACGATGGAGATCAACGTGTCGAGCCGGCGACGATGGAGATCATGACGCTGCTTCGGAGATGGAGATCAAAAGCACAAGATGATGATGGCCATATCATGTCACATATTTTGATTGCATGTGATGTTTATCTTTTATGCATCTTATTTTGCTTAGAACGACGGTAGCATTATAAGATGATCCCTTCACTAAATTTCAAGATATAAGTGTTCTCCCTGAGTATGCACCGTTGCGAAAGTTCATCGTTTCGAGACACCACGTGATAATCGGGTGTGATAGACTCTACGTTCACATACAACGGGTGTAAGACAGTTTTGCACATGCAGAATACTTGGGTTAAACTTGACGAGCCTAGCATGTACAGACATGGTCTCAGAACACTGGAGACCGAAAGGTCGAACGTGAGTCATATAGTAGATATGATCAACATAGAGATGTTCACCATTGATGACTGCCCCATCTCACGTGATGATCGGACTTGGGTTAGTTGATTTGGATCACGTATCACTTAGATAACTTGAGGGATGTTTATTTAAGTGGGAGTTCTTTAGTAATTTGATTAATTGAACTTAATTTATCATGAACTTAGTCCTGATAGTATTTGTAAATCTATGTTGTAGATCAATAGCTCGCGATATAGCTCCACTATTTCTGATATGTTCCTAGAGAAAACTAAGTTGAAAGATGATGGTAGCAATGATGCGGACTGGGTCCATGATCTGAGGATTATCCTCATTGCTGCACAGAATTATGTCCTTGATGCACCACTAGGTGATAGACCTGTTGCAGGAGCTGATGCAGATGTTATGAACATTTTACAAGCTCAATATGATGACTACTTGATAGTTTAGTGCGCCATGCTTTACGGCTTAGAATCGGGGCTTCAAGGACGTTTTGAACGTCATGGAACATATAAGATGTTCCAAGAGCTGAAATTAGTATTTCAGACTCATGCCCATGTCGATAGGTATGAGACCTCTGACAAGTACTTTGCCTACAAGATGGAGGAGAATAGCTCAGCCAGTGAGCATGTGCTCAGAATGTCTGGGTACTACAATCGCTTGAATCAAGTGGGAGTTAATCTTCCAGATAAGATAGTGATTGACAAGAGTTCTCTAGTCACTATCACCAACCTACTAGAACTTCGTGATGAACTATAATGTGCAAGGGATGACGCAAATGATTCCCAAGCTCTTCGCGATGTTGAAATCGACGAAGGTAGAAATCAAAAAAGAGCATTAAGTGTTGATGGTTAACAAAACCACTAGTTTCAAGAAAAAGGGAAATGGACAGAAAGGGAACTTCAAGAAGAACAGCAAGCAAGTTGCCGCTCCCACGAAGAAGCCCAAAGCTAGACCCAAACCTGAAACTGAGTGCTTCTACTGCAAAGGAAATTGTCACTGGAAGCGGAACTGCCCCAAATACTTGGCGGATAAGAAGGATGGCAAAGTGAACAAAGGTATATTTGATATACATGTTATTGATGTGTACTTTACTAGTGTTCATAGTAGCCCCTGGGTATTTGATACCGGTTCAGTTGCTAAGATTAGTAACTCGAAACAGGAGTTGCAAAATGAACAGAGACAAGTTAAGGGCGAGGTGACGATGTGTGTTGGCTCCCTCTACCTTCGGGATTAGTGTTGAACCTAAATAAATATTATTTGGTGTTTGCGTTCAGCATGAATATGATTGGATCATGTTTATTGCAATACGGTTATTCATTTAAGTCAGGGAATAATTGTTGTTCTGTTTACATGAATAAAACCTTTTATGGTCACACACCCAATGTGAATGGTTTATTGAATCTTGATCGTAGTGATACACATATTCCTAATAATGATGCCAAAAGATGCAAAGTTGATAATGATAGTGCAACATACTTGTGGCACTGCCGTTTAGGTCATATTGGTGTAAAGCGCATGAAGAAACTCCATGCGGATGGACTTTTGGAATCACTTGATTATGAATCATTTGATACTTGTGAACCATGCCTCATGGGCAAGATGACTAAAACTCCGTTCTCCGGAACAATGGAGCGAGCTAATGACTTATTGGAAATAATACATACTGATGTATGCGGTCCGATGAGTATTGAAGCATGCGGTGGGTATCGTTCTTTTCTCACCTTCTCTGATGATTTGAGTAGATATGGGTATATCTACTTGATGAAACACAAGTCTAAAACATTTGAAAAGTTCAAAGAATTTCAGAGTGAAGTTGAGACTCATCGTAACAAGAAAATAAAGTTTCTACAATCCGATCGCGGAGGCGAATATTTGAGTTACGAGTTTGGCCTTCATTTAAAACAATGTGGAATTGTTTCACAACTCACGCCACCTGGAACACCATAGCGTAATGGTGTGTCCGAACGTCATAACCGTACTTTATTAGATATGGTGCGTTCTATGATGTCTCTTACCGATTTACCACTATCGTTTTGGGGTTATGCATTAGAGACAACTGCATTCACGTTAAATAGGGCACCGTCTAAATCCGTTGAGTCGACACCGTATGAACTATGGTTTGGCAAGAAACCTAAGTTGTCATTTCTTAAAGTTTGGGGATGCGACGCTTATGTCAAAAGGCTTCAGCCTGATAAGCTCGAACCTAAATCGGAGAAGTGCGTCTTCACAGGATACCCTAAAGAAACTATTGGGTACACCTTCTACCACAGATCCGAAGGCAAGATCTTTGTTGCTAAGTTTGAGTCCTTTCTAGAGAAGGAGTTTCTCTCGAAAGAAGTGAGTGGTAGGAAAGTAGAACTTGATGAGGTAATTGTACCTTCTCTCGAATTGGAAAGTAGCATATCACAGAAAACCATTCCCGTGATGCCTACACCAACCAGAGAGGAAGCTAATGATGATGATCATGAAACTTCACATCAAGTTACTACAGAACTTCGTAGGTCGACCAGAACCCGTTCCGCACCGGAGTGGTATGGTAATCCTGTCCTGGAAGTCATGTTATAAGACCATGGCGAACCTACGAACTATGAAAAAGCTATGATGAGCCCAGATTCCGGCAGATGGCTTGAGGCCATGAAATCTGAGATAGGATCCATGTATGAGAACAAAGTGTGGACTTTGGTGGACTTGCCCGATGATCAGCAAACCATTGAGAATAAATGGATCTTCAAGAGGAAGACGGACGCTGATGGTAATGTTACTGTCTACAAAGCTCAACTTGTCGCAAAAGGTTTTCAACAAGTTCAAAGGGTTGACTACGATGCTTAAGTCTGTCCGAATCATGTTAGCGATGCTTAAGTCTGTCCGAATCATGTTAGCAATTACCGTATTTTATGAAATCTGGCAAATGGACGTCAAAACTGCATTCCTTAATGGATTTCTTAAAGAAGAGTTGTATATGATACAACCAAAAAGGTTTTGTCGATCCTAAAGGTGCTAGCAAAGTGTGCAAGCTCTAGCGATCCATCTATGGACTGGTGCAAGCATCTCGGAGTTGGAATACACGCTTTGATGAGGTGATCAAAGCATATGGTTTTATACAGACTTATGGTGAAGCATGTATTTACAAGAAAGTGAGTGGGAGCTCTGTAGCATTTCTGATATTATATGTGGATGACATATTATTAATTGGAAATGATATAGAATTTCTGGATAGCATAAAAGGATACTTGAATAAGAGTTTTCAATAAAAGACCTCGGTGAAGCTACTTATATATTGGGCATCAAGATCTATAGGGATAGATCGAGACGCTTAATAGGACTTTCACAAAGCACATACCTTGACAAGATTTTGAAAAAGTTCAAAATGGATCAGTCAAAAAAAGGGTTCTTGCCTATGTTGCAAGGTGTGAAGTTGAGTAAGACTCAGACCCGACCACGGCAGAAGATAGAGAGATAATGAAAGTCATTCCATATGCCTCAGCCATAGGTTCTATAAAGTATGCCATGCTATGTACCAGACCTATTGTGTACCTTGCCATGAGTTTGGCAAGGGGGTGCAATAGTGATCCAGGAGTAGATCACTGAACAGCGGTCAAAATTATCCTTAGTTACCTAAGAGGACTAAGGAAATATTTCTCGGTTATGGAGGTGATAAAGAGTTCGTCGTAAAGGGTTACATCGATGCAAGCTTTAACACTGATCTAGATGATTCTGAGTCTCAATCTGGATACGTATTGAAAGTGGGAGCAATTAGCTAGAGTAGCTCCATGCAGAGCATTGTAGACATAGAAATTTGCAAAATACACACGGATCTGAATGTGGCAGACCCGTTGACTAAACTTCTCTCACAAGCAAAACATGATCACACCTTAGTATTCTTTGGGTGTTAATCACATGGCGATGTGAACTAGATTATTGAATCTAGTAAACTCTTTGGGTATTGGTCACATGGCGATGTGAACTATGGGTGTTAAATCACATGGTGATGTGAACTAGATTATTGACTCTAGTGCAAGTGGGAGACTGAAGGAAATATGCCCTATAGGCAATAATAAAGTTGTTATTTTATATTTCCTTATTCATGATAATGGTTTATTATTCATGCTAGAATTGTATTGATCGGAAACTTAAATACATGTGTGAATACGTAAACAAATACCGTGTCCCTAGTATGCCTCTACTAGACTAGCTCGTTGATCAAAGATGGTTAAGGTTTCCTAACCATAGACATGTGTTGTCATTTGATAACGGGATCACATCATTAGGAGAATGATACGATGGACAAGACCCAACTGTTAGCATAGCATATGATCGTTCAGTTTATTGCTACTGCTTTCTTAATGTCAAATACATGTTCCTTCGACCATGAGATCATGCAACTCCCGAATACTGGAGGAATACAAAGTTAAAAGGTCTACAAAGCTAAAAGGTCTACAAAGTTGATCGTAGCATCTTCATTTATTTGGGAACGTGATACTCAGACGCATTTTGCTCCTTACCAAGATCTTCCTGATTCTCCGAAGGAAACAACTCTTTCGCTGCACGGCTGCACACAGCTGCAAAATCAGATAATATAACATTGGTACCTTGTATTTTTCATCCTTTCATCTATTGCAATCAGTTGACATTAACCTTTTTTTTTGGTTTGTTGCTCGCGAGTAAATCACCAGTAGTCTACCTTTCTGTTCTTGCGAAGTTTTCTCGGCATACGACATCTGAGAACATTTTATAAAGAAAAAGGGATTACTAATGCATTATTTGGTAACTATGAATGTATTCTGATCGTGCATACCTCGCTTTCTTCTGACTGAAATAGTTCATTTTTCTGTGAAGCAGGATCAAAAGATGATGGGGTTGCAAGCGGGTACTCTGTGATATGTCGATCGATAGCAAGGAAGAAGAAGAAGACTGACCAGTTTTCTCTGCCAGCGAGCTGTTAGTGGCAGTGGAGCTAGCAGTTCCGTGCAGATGTTCTGTGGTTTGCACCTGGAAATAGTTATAGTCGCCGTCTAAGAATTTTCAGCCCACAAGATCTGATATTTTAAGCGGGACATAGCCAACTTGTCCTCTTGTCTCAGCAAAAACATATTCTGCGTCTTTTCCAATTATTATATCACCTTGTGCGCCAAGAAATGTAAACTCTGCAAATGTTGGATTTGCTTCTTCGTTGGTTTGGATGTCTACTGCACACAGTGAAATTCTGTACATGCATGAATGAGTATATCATTGGAAATGTTCAACTTACTCTCATTCCTTGTTTTGAGTGCATGTACACTGAAAACATTCAAGTTTCAACTGGCTGTTGAGCTCATCTCTCTTGTACCAATGCTTAAATCCTTTGTTGGTTTAATGTATCATAATCAGAACATTTGATCCTAATAGCTCGTGCAGTCTTGGTGCTGCCATGTATGTGGCTATACCATCAATGAATCTAGACTGGGACTTGCCATTATGACGTATATAATTCTATACATGCAACAGGGAACTGCAGTTGAAATCAAGAACAAAACAGCCCATATTGCGAAAGAAAAATACTTTTAATGAGATTTGACATGAACATCATGAAAAAGGAGCAAGACAATGAATATTTAACATATATCTTTCTCAATATGTACGTAATATCTGGTTTTGTTATCTCTGATAGCATTTGGGAACTATAAAAAGGTAGCCATAAAACAATTAAGTTTAGAATTTGGACTATTGGGTTGGCAGTAAACTTAATGGTAATCGTAAGCACTTCATTTGTATAGACAAAAAGCAAACCTTGATTATACTCATCATATCCAAATGACTATTCAATTGCCAATATATGAATACTTCCATTGTGAAATGGGAAATCTCTTAGTGCACAAAGTAGTAAGGAACTCAAAAGTTGATTATTATGGGCTTGCAATCGTACGAAAATAGCCAAATCTGCATTGCATACTTTATTGGAGCTACCCATAATTAAGAGAATTGATATAATTCGAAGAAGGCTCAAAACAATGTGCAGCTGCCAACTGACTCAGAAATAGGCAAGTAATTCTAATCTTCAGTTAGATAAAACATCAGCATAATATTAAATAGAGTATGTCTAAGATGCACAACTCACAGTGAGAATCTAGTGGGCACCGGGTACTGGGCCGTTGTTATGCAAACCAATAATAGGATGGCATTGAAAGAAGCTTACCTGCATATATCATGATTAGATGAAGGCATGAAAAAAAATCAACATGAGAAAACTGATAACCTATAAAAACAACAGCAACAGTAGGGTTCAAAGAGCTTAACTATTAGCATCCAAATTTTCACCGCCAACAAAGAATTGAAACATGGACAAGTAAAACCTCTATAAAATAAGAAAACAACCATATTTTGACAAACATAAACTAAGTCTCAGAATGTGAACAAATAGCTGTGGCAGTTAGTGTAAATAGAATAACTCCGATCAGTAAATCTTACCGGAATCATTGGTATATATAGACAAACTTGCAATCCTCCATACCATCAGTGGTTCTCTTGCATTTATCCAAATAAATGGACTGCGTTTATTAATGTGATATAATGTAATTGGAAAACGCCGTCTTGTTATCCTAAGCTCGGAGAACTCTGCAAATTCAGAGATAGAAACTTCCATATCTTCTATTGTTGTTAGTCTTATGGCAATTAAGCATCGATAATTACTGCACAGCAATGCAATAAAGCAAGTAACAATGACCATTCAGCATAGAACAGAGAAGATTTATGTTTATTAACAAAGCATGTCCCATGATTGAAGAACGATATTCACACATATTTTTTCCATCTGAAAATTAGCACGGCAGTACCGCAAACCAAGCACTGACTAAACCAATTGATCAACCAACTCTTTGCAAATTGTCAACTGAAATTGCACAGGAAAGTTAGGAGCAGGAAGTGTGTAGCTGCTGCAGCTATTGATAGGATTAAATTTTCTTATTACAAAGTATAAATATGGAGCAGCTAGAAGTGTGTAGTTGCTGCAGCTATTGATAGGATTAATTTTTCTTATTACAAAGTACAAATATGGAACAACCAGTAGTCTAGTACTTGTTCTAGTGAACAGACGGTTATGATGCTAAGCCCCTTCATGCTGGTTACAGATTGATGTATACAAATTCTACAATTCATCATATAATGACCTTTAGAAATTTTTGCACATGTACTGACAGAGCTGAAGGATAAGCATATATAAATATAAATCCTTCCAAATATATATAGCAGACACGCACAGAAAAAAATAAGAGGTAGAAATCAAAGAAAGAAGATGAGGGAGAAAGAGCCTGAACTGAATGCGTCGTGGGAAGCGACTTCTCCTTCGTCATGTCAGGTCCCCAACGGCACGCTTCAAAGGGCATGGTCAGTGGCGGCAAACGGCGTCTTTCCCTCGAGACGTTCCCGAGAGGCGGACGACATCTAGTGTAGGTGGAGACCCCTTCCTCTATCTAGGGGCTGCAATTCGGCAAGCGGCGCCGCCGGCCTGCCAAGGAGATGCGCCGCGTTGAACGACACAAAGAACACATCGGCAACCGCGTGAGTTTGTCTCCTCGTCCGCTCGTGGATCAGCCGTTGGGCACCAATTTCGGGGGTGTGTGCTCGTGCACAGGATCACCTGCGAGGGCCGTGGTGCGGCTCCTTGGGTAGCGGTCGCCGTCGATGTGCCTAGGTTGCTGGGGAACGACGGCATAGCAGATCGGCCCTCAACCTCCGCAGCATCTTTCCCCAACGGAACATACCAACCTCAAGCAATAGGATTAGTGGTGGCTGCAAATCAGGAGAGGCGAGGCAGAGGAGCGACAGAGCCGAGAGAAATCAAGAGGAGAGAGGAGCACGGGAACCATCGAGGGCGAGCCGAAGCCATGGCCATGAGGTAGGAGAGGACCCGAGGGAGAGGTTGCTGGCCACTGCCGTAGCTGCGCCGCCGCCGCCGATGGGCGTTTTCCTTAGGAAGAGATTGGGGGAGAGGACGTCGGCGACGGCCGGCGGCGGATGGGGGCGACGGCCGATGGAGGGCAGGGCCGGCGAGGGATGAACTGGTGGAGGTAGCGACGGCTGCCTCCTCTCTCTCGGTCGTCTCTCTCTGGAGTTAAGCAATGGAAGCATCGAGTTAAGCGGTGGAGAAAATAGTCAAAGAGACCGGTCAAGCCCAGCCATATGTGTTGCCTTTGTTTGCTGCCACATGTTGCATTGGTCAGGTGTGGATCCCATTTGGATAAACCACCCCTGGACACAGCTGCCACGCACGCCTACCAGAACCACGTAAATGAACAGTAATCACAAGGAAAAAATTCAAAAAAGGAGAAAAATCAAATCGCTGCCGCTTTAGTATAGTATACTTAATTGGAGTCCAAGTCCTCTCCCCCTTAGCTGTGCCCTAGGGCTTGGAGGGGCTGTTTCCCACGCCCCTCCACCTATATATAGAGGGGAGGGGCGCCCCAAGAGGACACACCAAGCCCTTGGCGCCCCTCTCTCTCCCATTACTCCGTAGTTCCACCGCCTCGTCCTGGTGATGCTTAGCAAAGCGCTGTCGGTGCTTCACCACCACCACCACCACCACGCCGTCGTGTTGGTTGTGATCCCATCTACTTCTCCTCTCCCGCTTGCTGGATCAAGAAGGAGGAGACGTCATAGAGCCGCACATGTGCTAAACTCGGAGGTGTGGTCCGTTCGGCACTAGATCGGTTGGATCGTGATCGGATCGCGAAGAGTACGACTACATCAACCGCGTGATAAACGCTTCCGCTTAGCGATCTACAAGGGTACGTAGATGCTCTCCCCTTCTCGTTGCTATGCATCTCCATGGATAGATCTTGCGTGTGCGTAGAATTTTTTTGTTTTCCATGCAACGTTTCCCGACAATTTTTTGACCTTCACAGATGATTTGATTAGGTATGGATATATCTCCTTAATGAAACACAAGTCTGAAACATTTGAAAAGTTAAAAGAATTTCAGAGTGAAGTGGAGAATCGTCGTAATAAGAAAATAAAGTTTCTACGATCTAATCGCGGAGGCGAATATTTGAGTTACGAGTTTGGCCTTCATTTAAAACAATGTGGAATTGTTTCACAACTCACGCCACCTGGAACACCACAGCATTATGGTGTGTCCGAACATCGTAACCGTACTTTATTAGATATGGTGCGTTCTATGATGTCTCTTACCGATTTACCACTATCGTTTTGGGGTTATGCATTAGAGACAGCCGCATTCACATTAAATAGGGCACCGTCTAAATCCGTTGAGACGACACTGTATGAACTGTGGTTTGGCAAGAAACCTAAGCTCTTGTTTCTTAAAATTTGGGGATGCGACGCTTATGTCAAAAGGCTTCAGCCTGATAAGCTTGAACCTAAATCGGAGAAGTGCGTCTTTGATGCGGCTTGAAGCTACGTCGGTATTTCCCCATAGAGGAAGGGATGATGCAGCACAGCGGCGGTAGGTATTTCCCTCAGTGATGAAACCAAGGTTATCGAACCAGTAGGAGAACCAAGCAACACTACGTAAACAGCACCTGCACACAAATAACAAATACTCGCAATCCGACGTGTAAAAGGGGTTGTCAATCCCTTTCGGGCAACGGCGCCAAAAATTGGCAAACGGACATGAGAGAGTAGTAAATATTGATAGGTCGAACGCCAAATAAAATAAAGTGCAGCAAGGTATTTTTGTATTTTTGGTTTAATAGATCTGAAAATAAAAGTTACAAATAAAGAAAAGAGCGAATAGCAAAATAGATTTTGAAAGCAAATATATTGGAAAAGAGACCCGGGGGCCGTAGGTTTCACTAGTGGCTTCTCTCGAGAAAAATAGCAAACGGTGGGTGAACAAATTACTGTTGGGCAATTGATAAAACTTCAAATAATCTTGACGATATCCAGGCAATGATCATTATATAGGCATCACGTCCAAGATTAGTAGACCGACTCCTGCCTACATCTACTACTATTACTCCACACATCGACCGCTATCCAGCATGCATCTAGTGTATTAAGTTCATGGAGAAACGGAGTAATGCAATAAGAACGATGCCATGATGTAGACAATATCTATTTATGTAGAAATAGACCCCATCATTTTATCCTTAGTAGCAACGATACATACGTGTCGGTTCCCCTTCTGTCACTGGGATCAAGCACCGTAAGATCGAACCCTCTACAAAGCACCTCTTCCCATTGCAAGATAAATATATCAAGTTGGCCAAACAAAACCCAAATATCGGAGAAGAAATACGAGGCTATAAGCAATCATGCATAGAAGAGATCAAAGAAGACTCAAATAACTTTCATGGATAAAAAGATAGATCTGATCATAAACTCAAACTTCATCGGATCCCAACAAACACACCGCAAAAAGAGTTACATCATATGGATCTCCAAGAGACCATTGTATTGAAGATCAAACGAGAGAGAAAGCCATCTAGCTACTAACTACGGACCCGTAGGTCTACAAAGAACTACTCACGCATCATCGGAGAGGCACCAATGGAAGTGGTGAACCCCTCCATGATGGTGTCTAGATTGGATCTGGTGGTTCTGGACTCTGCGGCGGCTGGAATTGATTTTTGTCGACTCCCCTAGGGTTTCTGGAATATTGGGGTATTTATAGAGCAAAGAGGCTGTTCGGGGGGCACCCGAGGTGGGCACAACCCACCAGGGCGCGCCTGGGACTCCAGGCACGCCCTGGTGGGTTGTGCTCCCCTCGGAGCACCCCCCCAGGCGCTTCTCCGGCCCACTGAATGTCTTCTGGTCCAAAAAAATCCACAAAAAGTTTCGCTACGTTTGGACTCCGTTTGGTATTGATTTCCTGCGATGTAAAAAACATGCAAAAAACAGCAACTGGCACTTGGCACTATGTCAATAGGTTAGTACCAAAAAATGATATAAAATGACTATAAAATGATTGTAAAACATCCAAGAATGATAATATAACAGCATGGAACAATCAAAAATTAGAGATACGTTGGAGACATATCAGTCTTCATAGGATACCCTAAGGAAACTATTGGGTACACCTTCTACCATAGATCTGAAGGCAAGATCTTTGTTGCCAAGAATGGATCCTTTCTAGAGAAGGAGTTTCTCTCGAAAGAAGTGAGTGGGAGGAAAGTAGAACTTGATGAGGTAATTGTACCTTCTCGAATTAGAAAGTAGCATGTCACAGAAAACCATTCTCGTGATGCCTACACCAACTAGAGAGGAAGCAAATGATGATGATCATGAAACTTCGGATCAAGTTACTACTGAACCTCGTAGGTTGACCAGAGCATGATCCGCACCAGAGTGGTACAGTAATCCTGTTCTGGAAGTTATGTTATTAGACCATGGCGAACCTACGAACTATGAAGAAGCTATGATGAGCCCAAATTCCAATAAATGGCTTGAGGCCATGAAATCTGAGATAGGATCCATGTATGAGAACAAAGTATGGACTTTGGTGGATTTGCCCGATGATCGGCAAGCCATAGAGAATAAATGGATCTTCAAGAAGAAGACTGATGCTGATGGTAATGTTACTATCTACAAAGCTTGACTTGTCGTAAAAGGTTTTCGACAAGTTTAATGGGTTGACTGCGATGAGACTTTCTCACCCGTAGCGATGCTTAAGTCTGTCTTAATCATGTTAGCAATTGCCGTATTTTATAATTATGAAATCTGGCAAATGGATGTCAAAACTGCATTCCTTAATGGATTTCTCAAAAAGAAGTTGTATATGATGCAACCAGAAGGTTTTGTCGATCCTAAAGGTGCTAACAAAGTGTGCAAGCTCTAGCGATCCATCTATGGACTGGTGCAAGCATCTCGGAGTTGGAATATACGCTTTAATGAGGTGATCAAAGCATATGGTTTTATACAGACTTATGGTGAAGCCTGTATTTACAAGAAAGTGAGTGGGAGCTCTGTACCATTTCTGATATTATATGTGGATGACATATTGTTGATTGCAAATGATATAGAATTTCTGGATAGCATGAAAGGATACTTGAATAAGAATTTTTCAATGAAAGACCTCGGTGAAGCTGCTTACATATTAGGCATCAAGATCTATAGAGATAGATCAAGACGCTTGATAAGATTTTCAATGAGTACATACCATGACAAGATTTTGAAGGAGTTCAAAATGGATCAGTCAAAGAAGGAGTTCTAGCCTGTATTGTAAGGTGTGAAATTGAGTAAGACTCAAAGCCCGACCATGGTAGAAGATAGAGAGAGAATGAAAGTCATTCCCTATGCCTCAGCCATAGGTTCTATAAAGTATGCCATGTTATGTACCAGACCAGTTGTGTGCCTTGCCATGAGTTTGGCAAAGGGGGTACAATAGTGATCCAGGAGTGGATCACTGGACAGCGGCCAAAATTATCCTTAGGTACCTAAAGAGGACTAAGGAAATGTTTCTCGATTATGGTGGTGATAAAGAGGTCTTCGTAAAGGGTTACGTCGATGCAAGCTTTAACACAAATCCGGATGACTCTGAGTCTCAATCTGGATACATATTGAAAGTGGGAGCAATTAGGTAGAGTAGCTCCATGCAGACCATTGTAGACATAGAAATTTGCAAAATACATACGGATCTGAATGTGACAGACCCGTTGACTAAACTTCTGTCACAAGCAAAATATGATCACACCTTAGTACTCTTTGGGTGTTAATCACATGGCGATGTGAACTAGATTATTGACTCTAGTAAACTCTTTGGGTGTTGGTCACATGGCGATGTGAACTATGGGTGTTAATCACATGGCGATGTGAACTAGATTATTGACTATAGTGCAAGTGGGAGACTGATGGAAATATGCCCTAGAGGCAATAATAAAATGGTTATTATTATATTTTCTTAATCATGATAAAGGTTTATTATTCATGCTAGAATTGTATTGACCGGAAACTTAAATACATGTGTGGATACATAAACAAATACCGTGTCCCTAGTGAGCCTCTACTAGACTAGCTCGTTGATCAAAGATGGTTAAAGATTCCTAACCATAGACATGAGTTGTCATTTGATAATGGGATCACATCATTCAACAAGACCCATCCGTTAGCTTAGCATATGATCGTTTAGTTTATTGCTATTGCTCTCTTAATGTCAAATACATATTCCTTCGACTATGGGACCCACCTCAAAGTCACTGAGGAGGTCAAGGATTTTCTATCTCATAACTTTGAGATGAAAGACATGGGTGTGGCTGATGTTATCTTGAACATCAAGCTACTGAAAAATACTGAGGGTGGAATTGCACTTTTGCAATCCCACTATGTTGAGAAGATTTTGAGCCGTTTTGGATATTCGGACTGCAAACCTTCTGCAACACCGTATGATCCTAGCTTGCGGATTCGAAAGTTCAAAGGCGCGTATGTAAATCAATTGAGATATTCTCAAGTGGTTGGTTCACTCATGTACCTAGCTTGTGCTACTCGTCCTGACATCTTATTTGCTGTGTGCAAACTGAGTCGGTTTGTTTCCAATCCGGGAGATGTGCATTGGCATGCCGTTGAGCGAGTCATGCATTATTTGCAAGGTACTGTGAACTATGGAATTCACCACTCTGTGTACCCAACGGTACTTGAGGGGTATAATGATTCGAATTGGACATCTGATGCTGATGAGATGAAAGCCACAAGTGGATATGTCTTCACACTTAATGGTGGTGTTGTTTCCTGGAAGTCTTGCAAGCAGATGATCTTAACGAGATCGACTATGAAAGTAGAATTCACAACATTAGATACATCATGCGTCGAAGCAGAATGCTTCGAAAGCTTTTGATGGATTTGCCAGTGGTTGATAAACCAGTCCCATCTATCCTTATGAACTGTGATAATCAAACTGTGATTGTCAAGGCTAAGAGTTCAAAGGACAACGTGAAATCCACAAAGCACATAAGAAGAAGATTAAAATCTGTCAGAAAATCAAGAAACTCCGGAGTGATAACGTTGGATTATATCCAGACTGCTAAAAATCTGGCAGACCCTTTTACGAAAGGGCTATCACAGATTGTGATAGAAAATGCATCGAGGGAGACCCACGTAAGTTGCCATAGGGGTAACCCAACCTATGTGATCGGAGATCCCATGAATTAGGACCTGGGAAAACAATCCAGCGGTTAATTGAGGAGAGTATCCTTAATTAACCCACTCCATTGGAGATGCATAATACTCTCGTAACATGTAAGGCAGACTGACTTTTGTCGTAATGTGTTCCAAAGCTTATGTAAGCACGATGCTAACCTACAGAGCATTCTTTGGAGAACACATCTATGTGAGCCCGACTGCTGGTCCAGTTTATGAGATTGGGTAATCTCTAGGAAGCTCATGAGAAGGTAAGGAGTATGACTAATAAGCTCCACCCGTGGGGTTTAGCCTTCGGCAGCCACGTATCAGCTGACAATATGTGAAACTTCTGCACGCCAAACTGACAATTCAAGGCATAGTCCATTGTTCAATTGTGAAGAAGTCTAATCCTGTTGCTCTAGGTGGAAGTTCAACTTAACAATCTTCGCTAAAAATTCTGGTATATCAAACGTTGTTTGGAACAGTTGACAAAGTTATGTGCCTCGAGATCTGGTGGGGGATTGATGGATTATAGATGGGCTTAGGCCCATATAAGACAATAATCCCCGGTTAATCTATAAGGCCCATTTAGGTGCATGGCAAGTGGTGGAAAGTTTAGTACCATATTGCTAGTGAAGTGAGAGTGAGACTCCTTTATGAGGGCTGCTATACCACATGCCATTGGGAGCTTGGGAAGAGGAGTTGTACACGCGCGCTCCTCCTCCTCCCTCGTCCGCCTCATCTCGCCACGACGCGCGCGCACCACGGGTTGCGGGAATGAGCCGAGCCGAAGCTTATTTTTGTCGGTCAGGAATGGCTAATTAATCTCGGATTAATTGACGAGTCGCTGCAGTAGTGCCACTGTCCAAGACGTTGGACCGTGGGCTGTTCGCGGACTCGGTCGTGGGCCTGAGCCAGACCCATCTACCTGAGTCTATATAAGAAGGCTCTGGCCAGTGGAGTGAACCCTAACTCAGTTCACTCACTCCCTCTTGCACAACCCTAGCCGTCATCCACTGTCCTCTCTCTGTGCTGCTTCCGACGATCCCATCCCGACGACCACGTGCACGGTTGGTCGGGAGAGCAGGTGCCTTCGGAACCCCGTCATTCGAGATCCTGCCCGGGAGATCGGCAATAAGGGTTTTTTGAGGAGCGTCTCGACGCGATTGCTCCCGATTCGTCCCCGTCTCTGTCCGCCTCTACTTCCACTACTTTCCCTGCATCGACTCTATGGCTGACGACGAAGCTGTTAAGAAGAAGGCATCAGTCAATGCCGAGGCTGTCACTGCCGCCGCCGCGTTGGCCTGGCCAACCAGAGAGTATGACTCGTTCATTTTCTATTTGATCGTTCATGTGTTGGCCGCATATATACTGTTCATAGATGTTTCGGTTCTATGTACTGTGCGTGCTCACATGCTTAAATATCGATATGAGATGCATATAGTATTTGCCATATTTACTGTATACTCATGGATTAGATTAGTCGAAAAAGTGCTAATATTTCCAACCGTACTCTCACGAGACTAATATTATTGCCAAAAGACAGCACAGGTGCGCACACCTCGAGTACCAGTTGACTCCAACTCTATCCATGCAAGCGGCGTCTCCATTCCAACCTCTAGGTAACCACACATGATCTCTAGATCAAGAATTGACGGTTGAATGTAACGATCCATGGCCTCATATGCATCGCCACGTCATGTCATGAATCGCATCATCCCCACGGTACCTCCATCTACTGCTCAGGTCCATCATCTACCTACGGCTGCCATGACAAGTTGACAACCACTGACTGCGGTGGTCCTGTCGATACTTTTCTTTGCGATTGCAGCGGCCGATGGCGGTGGCGGTGGCGCCGATTGAGCCGCCGTCGACGGCGATTGGTTCATCTCTCCTAGACCACCACTACTCCTCTACAAGTATTTAGATGAGGCCGCAGTCCATCCTAGCTAGTTGATGTTGATTCAGGTAATGTAGTATCTTTGCATCTGCCTGCTTTTATGTTTCGGGTCCTCCGTCAGTTCAATGTGTTCAGATTCTGCACTCCGCGACTTGCTTTGATGGACCAGCGTGATGCAACAGGCTAGCATGTGGGCTTCCTCCAACGATTACATGTCTATGATGGCATGGTTTTTGCATGCCGCGCCATTTCATCGTGCTGTGAAATGATTTGCTTGATTTACTTTCCCTCGAATCAAGTATTTAAAAAAAAACATCTACTCCCTCCATCGCAAAATGTAAGATCGTTTTTTACACTACAATGATCTTACATTTTTTTTATGGGACAATGATCTTACATTTTGGCACGGAGGGAGTAAACTGTTTGTCTTTTTTCTGAATCACAGACGATCGACGGATAGTTGCAAGAAATTATCAGTCGCGTCAGCTGGGTTGTGACGCGCAGTTTGCTGCCTCTTGTGAAATGGCGCACTTCCTACGTTTTCTGTCCAAATGATGCGCAATTTGGCGTCTGGCGAGTGGAGGGAGTATCAACTGCAAGTGACAGCGGGCCTGGAGTGCGGAACTAATCGGCAGGCATCAAACTACATACACGTTTCCCATGATCTTGGGGATCCATTCGATCCGATCCCGTTTGTACATAGATTCATTCCCATCGCATTCACTTTGCTAAAACAGTTTACAAAGTTGACCTCATGCCAGCATCGTTAGCCTAGTTGCCGTCCGAATGATGAACAAAGCGCGCAATGCTAATGCTCCCAGGCCAGATAGAAGAAATTCTGCGGACTTCTGCGGTTAGTTGGTTCAGAGAATGAATGAATGAAAGGATGAATCCGTCGCTGGAGCAGACATATTCCCAGCCTCCCAGGCGCACTGGCCCAGCTATCCCAGTCGAATCGACGTGAATCCCGTTGGCCCAACTAACCCGATGGAATCAACGTGAATTTAGTTGATTTTTTTTTAAACTATGACTAAATTTATAGCCTTTTTAAAAACTGTTGGGCAGAATGCAAAAATATCAGAAATAGCACCCTGTCGGCCTGCTGTGGGCCGAGGGGGGCCTGTCGACCTCCAGTAGGCCGACCAGTGGCCTGTCGGCCTCCACGAAGCCGACTAGTGGTTGTCGGCCTCCAAACGGCCGAGTGGGTTCCTGTCGGCCTCTAGTAAGCCGAAATGTTTTTTTTTTGTGAAATTTGACTTATTAATGATGTACAATGATTGCCCATCTTATAAATATTGTAAAAATATTATTTATGCTTCCGCGCAACTATTTTCCTCCATGCTTTCGCCCCAACTCTTTCCCTCCATATGTTACCGGCATCCCTTTCCCGCCATATTTTCCCAGCCTACCTTTCCCGCCATCCTTTCTCGTCAACCCTTTCCCGCCATTATTTCCGCGCAATTATTTCCCTCCATGCTTTGACAAATAAATTCATTATAATTGCTACACAACCATTCCCCCTCCTTTCCCTCAATATTTTCCCGCCAACTCTGTGCCGATATATGTTCCCGCAACCCGTTTCTCACCAACCCCTTCCCGCCACCCGTTTCCCGCCAACCCCTTCCCGCCACCCGTTTCCCGCCAACCCCTTCCCGCCATATGTTCCCGCCACCTTTCCCTCCATACCGCAGTCGTTCTTTCCCGCCATTTTCTCCTCTCTACCTATAAAATCCCCTTCACACGGAGTTGGATAAGCAGTCCATTTTAGTGTAGTCGAGATGTCCGATTATCCTTTTGATCGTAGTTTTCACCCTGAGATGAGCAAATGTCTTCTTAGGCTAGCCACCAATTTCAGGATGGACAATAGGATAGTTCCATGGGACGAACTCATCGGTAGTGACACCATACAGAATGAGTTGGCTCACGCATTACGTAGGTCTGGGTGGCCTGAAAGGTCCTATGAGGAGGTACGTAAAGAACTTCTTAGGTTGCATGGAAGGTGGAAGAAGGTAGTGCAGACGAAGAGTGAAAATTTTATAAGGACTGCAGCAGAGCATACATATTTATGGACTGCCGACAGCGAAGACGAAGACGATATCTTCATGCCGAGCACCAAGGCCAAGAGTACCGCATCGTCGAAGGGCAAGAGTGCCGCATCGTCGAAGGGCAAGAGTGCCGCATCGTCGAAGGGCAAGAGTGCTGCATCGACGGAGGATGACGATGATGCCTTCATGTAGTATGTAAGCTGTATTTTTTAAGTTCAGCCCTACCGTTTATGTGAGATGTACTTGTATCTTAATTATCGGTTGCAGTCTCTTTGGAAATGTAACTCGAATAACAATGCGGATTAATAGTAATATGTCTCTCGCATACATAAAACAATATATGTCTCCTGATCAGATAGAAGCAAGTGCGATAGTAACACATGCGAATAGTCTGAAACTAATATAGATAACGACTCATACATAGATAACAATATCACTGGGGGGGACGACGACGAATTCGGGTCTTCCTCGGACGAGGACCGGAAGGTGATAACCGATCAGCCGGTGGATGATGCTGACGATTACCACGACCATAGATAACCTCGTCTGTCTATGTCTCCTGCGTCAATGGTGGTGGTGGAGTGTGAAGAACTATCTGCGAGAACTCATAGGTGTTTGCAGCTCGGTCATCATTGTCATCGTCGCCGGCTAAGAACGAACCAGCACCACTAAGCATCGGTGACTGGACTGAATGCATGAACGGCTGCGACTGGCTGCCGACTACGGTAAAGTAAAACATGTAAAATTGATTTGCGAACCTACAATGTTTAAAAGAATGTACAAAGTAGTGTTACCTAGGTCCATCTGATGATGCCAGGAAGAGCCCCCTGGTTCTGAAGGAGGTGACTGCTGGAAGAAAGAGCTCCCTAGTTGTGAAGGAGGTGTCTGCTGCCAGGAAGAGCTCCCTGGTTGTGAACGCTGCACAGAGGGTCGTGGTTCTGAACGCTGCAGAGAGTGGCGTGGCGGACGATGTGCTGGACGAGGAATAGCAACATCCGAAGATCGTCTACATGTAACAGCTGCGTAAATCCCCCGTAGCTTCTCATCAAGACGCCTCAACCATGAGACGTTCTCTCGCGGTGGGATATTATCTCCCCTCTCAAAGCATTGCATTAAAGCGGAAACCTCCTCTAGCGCCTCGCTTGTCAAGTCACCCTGTACACGGAGAGTTAACCAATTAGATCATTGTTGTATGGCAGACAACACGAATAGTCAACCAATTATATATGTTCAGGTTAAGAAAAAACTTAACATGTGAGAACCATAGCACGTACCGCGTGGTGTCTGGTTCCCATAACAGAGGCAGTTGGGTACATATCGCTGGTGAGAGGGGCTTCGATCTGATCAGGAGCTGCTGATGGAACCAAGTAGATCCTGGTGCTATGCCGGTAACTCTGCAGATACAACCGAATTTGTCCCAGTCAAAGGGCCGAACCTCATCCCAGATATTTGTCGGCGCAGTAGTCCATTCGTCCACGTAAGGGCTAATGTCGCGAAGCCAAGAATCGTGGGACTTGTTTCCTCCTGCGCGACTGTACCTGAGATTGACATGCGCGTTACATGATTAGTGATATTCTGAATGCAGACCTGAGAACTAAAATAGTATTACTTACTTGTGCACGTGATCTGGTAAGTGTGGAATAACTGGAATGTCAGGCTCTTGGCATAGACCAAACTGTCTCATCACCCTATGAAGAGCCATCTTCTCAACCGTCACGTCGAACACCAACTTGGCCTTGGTCATCCAATAGTGCCGATCTCTAGTGCACAATCCAGAAATCCCAACTAGACACCTGGATAATATAGCCTGATGGGAGTATGGCTCCCAGATAACTTGATCCTCGTGCAAACTATCAAACTGCGCCGTGAAGGAGGGGTAGCAGCCCCTCACCTGGCTATGCGCGAACTGTCTCTTTGCATGCCAAGAAATAAGCATTAGTAATACTATTGAATGGCAAGAAATAAGCATTAGTAATTCATGTTGTTACTTAATATGAAAATACCTCTCTCCGTGTCCAAATAGATCCCATAGTAGGCAAGTCGCCGATAGCAGGCACGTAAGTCCCAGCCATGTCCTCCAAACCAAAAGGTCTATCAACGTAGACATAGGGTCGACCAATAGGGAATCTCTCGTACGACCAGAGCTGCAACAATAGTGGACATCCAACAATACCTGATTTTCTAGCCTTCAACGAGCAAGCTTTGCACAGGCCTCTGTACGTAGCCACTAACACAGCAGAACCAAAACTCCTCTGCAGAATGTCCCCAGGGCAACGTGCGTCAGCTATCTCTCGTGCAATACCGATGAGTCGTGCATCGACAGTGGTCATGTGGTTCTCCGTGAACATCGTCTTGCCGAACAACCACAAAATATATGCCTCTAGGGATCGGTCAATCTGTGCCTCTGACAACTGAACATCGGGATATCCTAAGGAGACAATCTACATAGAAACCAAACGATTGTTTGAACTATGCAATGAGGACAACAATGAAAACATCAGTTTTTAAACTGGCCATGAAGGTTACCTGAAACTGGGTCAACCACTTAAAACGAGGCCCGTGAGTATTGTTGTCTAGGACCTTAGCAGTTGGCACCGCAGTCAAAAAACGGCCCTGCATCGATGCTAGCCAATCAGATTCTGCCTCTAAAGGACCTATGGCAGCACCGGCCAGAGGTAATCCCAACAAGTAAGACACATCCTGTAAAGTAGGCGCCATCTCTCCCCAGGGAAAGTGAAACGTATGTGTCTCTGGTCTCCATCTATCTACTAAGCAGGTAATGAGTGACTTGTCGTAAGAGAAACGTTTCACTTGCCTCTTGCGTAACTGCATTGGTTCACCTGCCTTATCCAATTGCGGATGTTCAACCCACTCATCCAATGTACCCTCAACCAGCCGTGCCAAGGGTAGAAGTCCAGCCCAACTTAACCTACAAAATAAAGAGAATGTAGCATACAGTTAGCGGCTATCAAAATGATGTCAAACATAGTAAGTCATTATACCGACACATACCTATTAACCCATGAATGGTGTATCATCCAGTTAGACTTTGGGGTGCGAGTGACCAACACGTCTAAGTTCTTGCCCGCTTCCATAAGTGCGGCCCGGTGCCCTCTATCAATATTACGATTAAGCAACGGATACGAAGCCATATCTGCAATTCAAACAACAAATCTCAGGTGCAAATTAAAACATAGTACAGACATATTAAAAATTAAAACATAGTCCAGACATATTACAAATTAAAACATAGTCAAATAATATTACAAAATAAAACATAGTCCAGACATATTACAAATTAAAACATAGTCAAATAATATTATAAATTAAAACATAGTCCAACACATATTACAAATTAAAACATAGTCCAACACATTATATAGCTTGCGAGTTATTTCTTCCTCGTCCGCCCCTTCGGCCTCGACTGCCACGACCACGTCCGCCTCTTCCTACTGTTGTCGCAGTCGTCGATGTAGAAGCACTCGTCGATGTGGAAGCACCGTCTTTGTTCAGGTCGGGACAATATTTCATCCTATGCCCATAAGCCGCGCATAGCAAACATTGTCTGGTTGCTCCACCAGCTTCAGATTGGTCCATATCGTTTCGGATGCGCTTTACCTTACGTCTGCCCCTGCTTGTTCGCCGAAGTTCTGGATCCGGAATGTATACTCTCTCCCCATCGTTTACCTTGTTGAAATTGCCGACGACTCTAAACCCTGTCATCTCACCTGTCCAGACATTGAGTACTGCATCTTTTAAATAGTATGGGGACACGAAGGAGATAGCGTCCAACTCAATCTGGCCACAGGCAGCCAACACATGTGAGCAAGGCAGGTGCAACAACTTCGGTTTGTTGCATGTACACTCACAAGTTGGATAAAATTAATTTTTACCTCGTGCGTCTTCACCTCATTTGCAGAACCAAAACCATCTATAGGAAGCTGAACCTCATACCTCCTTTCCTGATTACCTATGAGTCTGACAGTGTGCTTCTTTGTTTTCTCTATCTTCTTTGCCATGTACTCCATGACACGGCTACAATAAGGTGTGTTCTGGTTATCTGCAATATGCTTCTTTGCTAACTCGTGCCTTTCTCTGAAATCTCAAAGTGCCATGGAATACAGCCTCTACAATAGCTGTGAGTGGCAATGCTCTATTCCCTCTGAGTACAAAGTTATACACCTCTGCAAGATTGGTTGTCATGTGGCCATACCTAGCTCCATGGGTGTCATGCAGCAAAGACCAATTCACCGGAGGCTCTTTCTCTATCCACTCAGAAAAAATCTTTATTGCCCTGTCCTTCTTTCTCTGAGTATTAGGAGGGTCAATTGCTGGCAAGTCACAAAGACCTACTGGCTCCTCTAGCTCCGTGATGAGTGCTGCTAATTTAACCTAATCTTTTTCCATTTTCTTCCTCGCACGGACCTGCTTCTTAGTAAACTCATCTAGTTTTGACCAAATAAATTCGTATTTGCACTGCTGGTTCTGGTTGCATAATTTTTTGAACAAGTTCATCAACCGTTTGTTCTTAAACTGTGAGAAAAAATTAGCCCCAAGATGGCGCATGCACCACCGGCTCTGCAAGTCCTTCCAAGGTGTTGGTTCGTCAGCTGTTGGATTTCTTAGTGTCTTCACGGCCTTCAATATACCAGCATGTCTGTCATGAATGACACACACGTTTGGTCGGTCTTTCACGATCGCAATTTTAACTTGACGGAAGAACCATACCCAGCTCGGAAAGTTCTCACCCTCCACAAATGCCATGGCAAGTGGGATGATTTGATTGTTCCCGTCCACACCAATAGCAGTCAGGATTTGCCCTTTGTACTGACCAGTCAGGAATGTACCATCCACAAACATCACAGGAGGACAATGCCGGAAAGCTTCGATGCACGTAGCGAAAGAGAAGAATACTCGTTTCAACACCTTGAAATCTGGTATACTCTCCAACCTCGTGTGTTGTATGTTAACATAAGTGGCGGGATTCCTCTCCTTCAGTATGTCAAGGAGACGGACAACATTATCATATGAGTCGAAGAACGTCCCAAACCTTTCCTCCATAGCCTTCTGCTTAGCCCTCCAAGCCTTCCCATAAGGAATCTCATAATTCCATCTGACCTTCATTGCTGTCTGGATGTGTTTTGCTTCCATATCTTTCTTCTCCACTATCTCAGTATACATGAGTTGCGCAATGAGAGTTGAAGTCAGGTTTGGATGACGAACCAACAGGTTTTTCCTCACACAATTATGTGGGACCACATTGGTGACAACCCAGTGGATGTTATACTTCGGCACGTGCCCGTGCACCTTCGCAGGACAACCTGTTTTAGCACACTTCACGGTATAGTTTGTTGGACTTGATATGTGTGTCCGGAAAACCCTCTGCGTAGACATAGCCCACTTTATCACCGCATACTTCAATTTTTTCTTTGTATCAAACATAGCCCCTATCTGGACTTGGTTCAGATTATACTGCCATGGAGTCTCATGGCCATCGTTGACCGTAAGGCCGGTGGATATGTCCTCATCCCATGCAGAAGGAATCGGTACCTCCACTTCATCCTCGGAATTTTCAGAATCCAGATCCTCCGTCAATCCATCCTCATCCTCTTCCTCCATCACCCTCAGCATTTCCTCCTCTTCCTCATCCCAATCAGAATCCACATCCTCCGCCAATATTATCGACTGACTACTCTGCCCAGTATCATGACCACAAACATTGTGTGGCGCATAGTCTGACTCTTTCTCGGCTTGGCTAGCATCCACATCCGGTGGCTGTGACCCGGATAAATAAATCTCGTTAGCCACTTGACTACCGTGGCCGGGTTCATACCCCAAGTGGAGTTGTACGGTATTCTCCTCCTTCGCCACAGGTTGCACTAGGGCATATGGGTGGATTCTTCTGTCTCGGCAACGACTTAACAGGGTCAACCAATGCTGGCTCCTATCTATCGGCATCAACTCCCACTTCACATTTTTTCAGGATTTCGTCCACAATGCATGAATACTGACGGAACATACTTCAGGATCCAGCCCAAAACTAGTAGTCAACCAGTACTTCAACTGTCTAATGTCCATTCTGTTTGGGTCTGAAAGTGTCATGACGCTATTTTTAAACTCGCTAAGATCAACCCCCAACTCATTATATCGAACATTACCAGGGCCGTAGTAAACGGCCAAATTTACTGATTCAGACATTTTCACCTGTCAGTCATTGCCACCTTCTCATTAATCGCAACGAACAAAAAAATTACCGGCTACACTAACTAAAAATATTACCGGCTACACTAAAAAAAAATTACCGGCTACACTAACTACAAATATTACCGGCTACACTAAAAATAATATTACCGGCTACACTAACTACAAATATTACCGGCTACACTAAAAAATATATTACCGGCTACACTAACTACAAATATTACCGGCTACACTAAACAAAAATATTACCAGCTACACTAACAAAAATATTACCGGCTACACTAATAAAAATATTACCGGCTACACTAACTACAAATATTACCGGCTACACTAACTAAAAATATTACCGGCTACACTAACTAAAAATATTACCGGCTACAAAAATATTTGTGACGACAATGGTATACATTTGACGCGTGTGTCCCCTTCTTCTTCGTCCTCTCTTCAACTCAGCGGCACCGGCCACCTCGCGAACTCCTTGCACCACCGGAACTCCAACTCACCACCACATCCTCCTCACCACCACCACCTCCTCCTCATCACCACGCACAAAAAACTACACCATAGCAAAAAAAAATACCGTACGCCGACGGAGAATGCTATGATCTATTGTTTCTGCGGGTTGGATATGAAAATGGGTGGACGAGAGAAGAGATCGGCGCGGGGGTGGAGAGGAACGAGAGAGAGAGGAAGAGAGAGGAAGAAGAAGGAGCCCGTTGGGCTTATCCACACGGACAGGCCACCTATCGGCCGCCAGGAGGCCGACAGGCACCTATCAGCCGCCAGGAAGCCGACAGGCCCCCCATCGGCCCACCCCAGGCCGACAGGGTGCTATTTCTGATATTTTTCCATTCTGCCCAATAATTTTCAAAAAAAACTATAAATTTAGTCATAGTTTTGAAAAAAAATCAATTTAGTTGGCTGCCTGCCTGCGCATGTCGTTCACTTCACTACTCCTCGACTCCCGCTGGCTCCCGCGCTTTTTTGCCTGGACTCGATGCGAATCCATCCAGCGGCATCAGAATCGGTTCGAGAAAATGTCCTCTTTTCGACAGGATGCACCACGTGCCATGGGACTCATGCCAAACTTGCATCCAGCTGGAATGAATGAAGCAGGAAACGATCTTAACAAGCTTTTAACCACGGCTGCTCGTCATCAACCAGTCAAGCAGATACTTGCGTTGTGCATCTGTACAACGAGTCGATCACAAAATTAGGCCACAGGTTGGTAAGCGAACAATTACCAACTCCGTGCGGTAACCCTGACGCACCACTCCACCTGGTTTTTCCATCACCGAGACCTTTTACCCACCTTTGGGTAAAACCGAAGTCTGCGAAAGCGGGTCAAGCAGCGCTGCTGGTCCAGCTGGCCGACCATTACCGCCTAACCGAAAGCGAGCACGAATCGTATCTCGTGCTAAACACTGCAAGTCTGCAACTAATCTTTCTTTTCTCTAATCATAATCAAAGCATCGATGCGCGGAATGTGCCACCTTCACTTGGCTCGCCAATCTTATTGGCAGCCGAGGCCCGTGACTTGCAGAGCTGGACCCAAGTCGGCTTTACGTCGCCGCCATCCTCCTAGATCGCGGAGGATCCCCGCGCCGCGCGTGCTTATCCCAGAATCATTAGCCGTCGAGCACGTATCCGATTCCTTAATCAACATGCTAACACCATGGTGTTTTGCTTAGTAAACTAATCCGAACGACGAATTTGTTTGATCGTGACGTGTGCTTACGTTCTCCGATAATCAGCGTAGCTAAGTATACTAGTATAATCTAAAACGGCGCACATGGATCGTCACATGCGCGGCCTCCCGGCCTCCCGGCCCCAGACGCCGAACCCGAACCCCCGAAGATGCGGCACGCACGACAGCCCTGTCGTGTCGATGTATGAACGTATTGCCTAATATTTTTCATCAGATTGGTCTTTTGATTGCATTGACTAGAGCATGTACTTCTACACGACCGCCCACCTGCCTGCCATCCGGCACTTGGTTTTCTACCGCCTCCGCCGCACGCGGCTTCCTCCCCGACGAAACCGCCGAGGCAGCGGCCGCCCGCCATTACGGCAGCTGATTCCTGCGCCGTGGATGCACATGCACCTGCCTCTGCTTCGACGGTGCGTGCATCTCGGTTTTGCACCGCCCGACCCAGCCGGAGCCGGTGGCGTCACATGCCGCGCGGCGCGCACGCACATGCCGCACCTCTGGCGCCGGCTCACGTGACCGCTTTGGCGGGTCGACACGCGCCTGTCCTCGTCCTCAGAGCCCGGCACATGCAGGGGGCGAGCTGCCCCATGTGTCCGTACGGGAGCCCCGAGGCCGAGGCTCACCAATCCGCCAGCGGCGCAACGTGCGCGCCCTGCACTGCACGTCGCTGTAACGCACACCTCCACACTGCTCGATCCAGTAGCGTAGTAGCGGTGGCACAGTGGGACGGAGTTCTTGGAACGAAAAGTCGTTGCCCGCGCCAGCCAGTAGCCGAGCGCGATCTGTTTGTCCCAGCGTATGTAGGGTAGTGTACGTACGTGGGTGAGCGGCTGAGACTGAGAGCAATCGGTTTGCTTGGTAGCGGCGTCCTTAAATTATCGACCAGTGCTGAAAATGGAGAGGACGAGGTGGTCGGCGATCGGGCCCAGAGTGGCATCATAGCGTTGGAGCGGTGATTCATTTGGTCGCCCGTCCGCCGCGAGTTGATCACGCAGACAGACGGCACAAGTAGGCCATTGCAGCCAACCTTCGTCCTCTGTTACTCCAAATAACCAAAGCTGGCTCACGACGGACTAGTGGAATTTCGGTGTGGGGCTCACGCGCGCTATACTTGCGTCCAGCGGGGCACATTCATCATTTCTTATCCATGGCATTGGTCCAATATAAATAACGCTGGGTGCGGAGCGGAGCTACTACTCCAGATGGAATTACTTTCCGTTCCGCCCTCGACGATCTTATCGTCATCAACTATTGCTGCAGCCTCCACTTTGGGCAATTAACCTGCCAGGGGCGGTACGTGCACGCGCGAGAGCTTATGTTGGCAACTTCTCACGCCAGCAACAAAAGCCTGGAGCCAGCGTGCGTGTTCACATGACTACACACCTGTTTACGTCGCTACTAGAAAGGAAGCGCATTCCAGGTATATTATGGCATTACCAAACAACAATGGAAAAAATGAGCCTTCAAAAGGGAAAATAGCACCGCACGAACATGCCACATGTTATGTTTCTCAGTTTTCGCACCTACTACTTGGTTGAAAGATTCATAGGCTGTGTTTGTTTGGGCTTCAGTTTAAACAGATTCAGCTGTGGGCTTGCTGTGCTGGCAAAACTGCTGTGCTGAGGAAACAGCTGTAGTGAAGGTTAGCTGTTTGGCAACGCAGCTGTGGAAACGACTGTGAGCTGGTGAAAAGCCTGAAATGCCCTTAGAGCACTGCGATCAGTATAACTTGTTGATTCAGTGTTAATAGATTGTTTAAATGGTATTTTGACTGACAGGGAATGATTTGTTCTACGGTAATGCATAAAATATTTCATAATAATAATTTTCTCACTTTCTTGCTCATATATACATAGAATAATAGTGAGCAAAAGAATTATGTTGTCACATCGCTAGTCCATGCAAGTCACAATTGCCCATACAATACAAAAGATACTCCATATAACTAATAATCCGTACGAAAGAGAGCTAAAGGATTAGACCGTCCATATAACTAATAACCCGTACATATAATTAGAGGTCCGTACAAATACTAATCTATGTAGCTTGTCGCGCAATAAACAAAGATCTCGCAATCTTATCTCACGTGTCGTTCATGTTGCTTCATCGGATGAAGTGGGAACGGCATCGCCAAGCAAAGGTGTTAACCGTGAGCTCACGTTTAAATTCAGTTGCCCACAAACACATATTCAGAAAGACCACGACCACGACCACATATACAGCATGCACGGCATTACGGCATCGACAGCAGCAACACCATATAGCATCGATAACAAGCAGCAGCATACAACATTGATTACATCATTACAGTATACATTCACACATCAGCGACTCCAAGCGGACGCATCACCAGCACTTAGCAACGCCGGGGCGCGACGTGCATTTCATCGAGGAACGGGTGGACTCGGCCTCAATGGGATCGACCCATCATGGCAGTTTTCGTGTAAATTGCTAGAATAGGCAAGGTTAGCGTTGGGAAAATCACGAATCCCTACCAGTTTCGCTGGGAAAGTACGCATCTGGTCGCTTTGGGCTATAACACATAAAACAGGCCGAAGCTGTTTTGGGCTGTCTCCACGAAGCTGCCCATATTTAGTCATTTGTTCCGGTTTCAGCTTTTTTCCACGAGAAACTGGCTCCCGAAGCTGAAACAAACACAATTAATCAGTATGTGTGGAAAGGACAATGCATAATTTCAAGAGAAAAAGTCTTCCAGATCTCCCCTAACCACTCTTCTACAATAAATGTGGCAATGCACGTCACAGCTAAGAAAACCCCGATCATGGTAAAAAGTCACTCAGTTAATCAACCCGGCACTCTGGCCTAGATGTTCTGTTTCTGTTCTTTGAATTAACTTACAAATGCACCGGGACAATAATTTCTTAAAATTCTGACGGTGGCCGAACGTAAAAGCAGATATATTTTTTACTGATCGGGTGAATCTTCTTGGCCGCGACGGCTTATACAGAGAAGGGAAAAAAAAGGTCGAGCGGGTTCCAGGCAATGGTTAGCTTGGATGGCAAGCAAGAAGGTGGAGGCGGTGGCACTGGCCCCTCGGCGACACGTCTGAACAGATGGGCGCGTGACGGGGCCGCGGTTCGGTGGAGGTGGACCAGCCGCGGCATGCATGGGCGCGAGCCGTGGCACGAGATTGGTGTGAATGAGCTCCGCGCGTGGGTCGTCCTTTCTGGACGCGGTTGTTGACCCGGGTCGGTGGCGCTTCCGCTGCCGCTGCCGCTGCGTGCGAAGGCCGCGGCTTTCCTTTTCCCTGTTCCGCTAAACCCTTCCCTCCCGTAGAGAGCAACGCCAATGATATGAAATGAAAGCCGCCTTTTGCCCTGCGTGCGTCCATGCTTATATATACTACTCCAATATAAAGGTGGATCGGACGTGTAGCTTGCCATGCTCGTGAAGTTACTCTACATGGCTGATGGAATGAAATGAGAATGCGGACGAGTCAGCACTTCGTCGAAGCTTTCAGTGAGGCGTTCAATGTTTTCGGTCTATTTCTTCGATGTCGATGGCGATGTCTCGGGAAAAAAGCAGTCAAGCACGTAAGAGTAACTCATAATCCTCCGTCGCGATTAGACTAATACTGGAGGCGAACAGAGTAGAGTAGTCCGGAGCAAAGCAAAGTTGCACCCAGACGCAAGAAAGAATCTGAAAAGGTGCGCCGTGCGTACGTGGTGACTGGTGGCAGCCACGCACGGGCCACTCAAGACACGTATGGATACAGATACTTCATGACATAAAGTAGTTTAAGGTACTATCTACATTTATTTTTTCTTCTCAATGCAAGTTGGTCTCATTAAGAAATGGAAAATAAGACTCCAGTACATATTCATCTCTACTTTTCACTCCAACCTTTTCAGGTTTTGACACAGGACCATATTTTTTCTCTCCAAGCACCCGTCTTCTTCAGAGGATCCCGCTTCCCTATCCGAACCTATTTTATCTGTTATCCAATCCTACATGACATGTGAAGCATCACCCTGGGACTATGCATTGTACATGCCCTCACCCGTGCCTATATGTGGCCATCTCAGACCCGGCTCAGCCGGCCCGCCCAGGCCCAGCCCTAAAATCCAGGCTTGGGCTTCGAAGTAGGCCCGATGGCAGGGCCTGGGCCTCAGTTTTTTGCCGTGGGCTTTTTAGGGCCCGGCCCATGGCCAGGTATACCCGTGCCTGCCTCTTCCCACGCCCCTTGTCAGTCACACGGGCGGTCGGTGGTTCCCCTCGTCGGGATCTCCTACAAAACCTCCCCACACGCCGCGGCCTCCCTCTGCTTTCATTCATCCGCACGCAGCAGCCTGGACCCTGGAGTGAACACGCCAGTCGCTAGTCCAAGTTGAACCGCGAATTCCGTTCCATTTGCCCGGTCCGTCCTCGGCAGCGACCGCGGTTTGACTCCGGGAGCCAGAACCCAAAATCCACGCCTGGAATCGCGAGGATTTGGTTTGGTTTGGGGGCTTGATTTTCTCCGCCCGTTTTAGCCGACGCTGACCGAGACAACACCGGCCCTCCCCACACAAAACCGACTGCCCGCGCCGCGATAGCCACACCAGCACCCAAAACCCACCGTCTCCGTCTCCGCACCCGATTTTGAACCGCTCCGCCCACCCAACCCAAACCTTCCTCCTCCCCTTTGGAAGGGTGGGGAAAAAGAAAGGGCGAGGGGCGCAAGGAAACCGCCGCGGGAGGCCCGGGAAAGGAAGGGAACGGAAGCGGCGAGCGCGGCGATCCATCGGGCTCCGGCGGCGATGGAGCGGTGCCATCCCTCCGAGGTGTACGAGCTCTTCGTCCGGCACATGAACACCCCGAGGTAAGCACACGGTTCTTGGTTTCTTGCGTTCCGTTCCCCGGTCGATTTCCAGCGGTTTGGTGAGCGTTTGGGTGCTTGCGCGGCGGTGCAGGGTGGTGGTGGACAACGGGGTGTGCGAGACGGCGACGCTGGTGCAGGTGCACAGCGCGCGGAAGCACGGCGTGCTGCTCGAGGCGGTCGCCGCGCTGTCGGAGCACGGCGTCTGCGTCCGGAAGGGGTACATCTCCTCCGACGACGGCCGGTGGTTCATGGACGTCTTCCACGTCACCGACGCCGCGGGCTGCAAGGTCGCCGACGCCGACAAGCTGCTCGTCCGGCTCGAGTCCTCGCTCGCCGCCGCGGCGGCCGCTGTCGACGCATTGCCGCGCCCGGTGGGGTGCGACTCGCCCGCCAAGGAGGTGCTCTGCCTGCTCGAGCTCATCGGCGTCGACCGCCCGGGGCTCCTCTCGGAGGTGTTCGCCGTGCTGCACGACCTGCGCTGCAGCACCGTGGACGCCAAGGCGTGGACGCACGGCGGCCGCGTGGCAGCCCTGGTGTTCGTCCGCGACGAGGACACCGGCGCGCCCATCCACGACGCGGCCCGGATCAGGCGCATCGAGTCCCGGCTCAGGCACGTCCTCCGTGGCGGCGCGCGCGGCGCGAGGACGGTCCTGCTCGACGCGTCGGCGGTGGGCAACCTGGACCGGAGGCTCCACCAGCTGCTGAGCGAGGACAGGGAGGCCGACCGCCGCGCCCCCGCGGAGGGGCCGGCGACGGCGGTGGCGGTGCAGGAGTGGGGGGAAAGGGGGTACTCGGTGGTGACCGTGAGCTGCCGCGACCGGCCGAAGCTTCTGTTCGACGTCGTCTGCACCTTGACGGACCTGGACTACGTGGTCTACCACGGCACCTTCGACACCGACGGCGATCACGCGCAGCAGGTGAGGCTTCTACCAGTTTCTTGTTCAATCGACATACAGGATTTTTGTTCTAGAACTAGAACAGGTTGTGTGCCCCGAATTTCGGGGAGCTTTATTCCCCCCTTGATAGTTCTTGGCCCGGGCTTCCTAGACGTTTCTTTGCCCTTCCATCAATCTGCTGTCCTCATTGGTTATTTGCTTAATTCAATTTCACCACTGTTCTTATATTGGCTCCAAACTACTCTGAGCGGGCAAAAAGTTCAAATGGGATCAGCTTTTCCCCGTTCACGAAATGGGATTAAGTTTCACCTCAATCACATCACACTAGTAGGAATATCTCGTGAAATTGGAATTATCATCATATGATTAACTTAAAACCTTGTCGAAATGTTCATCTCCTGCAAGAAAGAATTCAGATTACTCCATGTAGTAATCGCTATGATCTGATTTCCGGTTGCTTTGGCTTGGCGCAGGAATTCTACATCAGGCGGCCGGACGGGCGGGCGATCAGCTCGGAGGACGAGAGGCGGCGAGTGATCCAATGCCTGCAAGCGGCGATCGAGAGGCGCGCGTCCGAGGTACGTCCGTCCCAATTGAATATCTCCTTTCCTTGCCCTCCATGCCACGCCACCCTGGACAAAAAAGCACCCGATCCCCCACCAAGGAGTCCCTTTTCGCCCAACTTTCCACTTGAGCGCCATGTGTTCGGCCGAATACCTCGCCGACTAACGCGATCCTCTTCACAGGGTGTGAGGCTGGAGCTGCGCATCTCCGACCGGCGCGGGCTGCTGGCCTACGTGACGCGCGTGTTCCGGGAGAACAGCCTCTCGGTCACGCACGCCGAGATCACCACCAGGGGCGACATGGCGGTGAACGTCTTCCACGTCACCGACGTGGCCGGCCGCCCCGCCGACCCCAAGACCATCGACGAGGTCATCCACGGGATCGGCACGGAGAGCCTCCGGGTGGACGAGGAGCGGTGGCCCCGTCTCTGCTCGACGGAGGGGGACACCGGCGGCGGCGCAGGCGCTGGCTTGTTCTCGCTGGGCAGCCTTGTGAAGAAGAATCTCTACAACCTTGGCCTCATCAGATCCTGCTCCTGAAGGACGGACCGGAGGAGGAGGAAGATGCTTGTGTGAATACGGGACGGTACAGGGGTTAGTTTGTAAATTAAGTAGTGCCCTTTATTTCTTTTTCCTTTTCTACTAGTTCAACTAGTTACGTGTACATAGCAGACACGAGGAAGTTGCTGGTGGGTCATGTATGTATGCTCCGTTTACGTGCAAGTAGACAAATAGACTGATGTAAATAGGGTTGTACATATACTAGTGCTTTAGTTCCTTGTACCAGCTGTTTCAGACGTGCTCAAATAATGCAATTAAGCTGCGGATGTCATGAAAAAAGACATTTAGGTTAAACGTTTACGCCTCTTTGATTCACATCATTCTAAAAATACAGGAAAGATAAAAATGCAGTAATTAGATGTGTATAACAAAGGATTAGAGAATATAGAAATTTTGAAGGCTTGGGTGTTTGGTTCACAAGAATAAAAAAACACAAAAATCCTAATAAATAGAGTCAAATCAAAATTAAACCACATGAAAGGGGTAAACAGAGTAGAATCAAATTTGAACCACATGTTATCATGGCACTAAGATCTTAGTCTCGTTCTTTTTTTTTCTTTTCGAAATGCTAGTCTCGTTCTTCATGTGTAGGAATTTATAAAAGTAGTTCAAGTGGATTGTAAGTTTTTTTTCTCTGAAACTTATAGCATCTACAGCCGCGGGCAACAAATCTGGGGCCCCAAACGCAGCGCGAATGCGGACAGTGATCGATCATGCCTCAAATAATCAATTTCACACCCGCGTATCTCATATCCGACACCATATATCCATATCACGTATGCACCGTGATGAACTACTCACCACGTATACAATGTGACGAACTACTCTACGTGATCAAACAACGGACAACGAAATCGGCATCAAACGTACAACCAAATGCACATAAACCCACTTTACATCATTCAAAAGATCATCGAAGTTCATAGCCGGACAAGTACTTAACTTTTTTTTAGAAAAGGAGGATGACCCCCGGCTTCTGCATCTGGGAGATTCATGCGGCCATTTTATTGATTATTCTCGAGGATCTTACAAAGTACTACAACAATATGCCTGAATCCGCCATCTTGGCAACATCTGCCGCTACTCCAATCCAAATGATGAAGGGGTGTAAGCTGGGCCAAATACCCAGACCTCTCACCTAAGCCTAACATCTAAAGCCGGAGGCCATGACCGAGCCACATACTGGGTCCGGGGCACAAACCGGTCCGACACACTCACATGTGTCGTCGCTGCCATCTTCCACTGGTCCATCTTCAGAGCAGATTGAGGTGCCAACCTTGGCAGGTGCCTCCGCCATCGACGCCACCATGATGCCAAACGACGACCTCCACCTACGCGAGTCCATCTCCAAGCAACGGACGCAGATCCATGCTAGGATAGGGCCGCACCACCGCCGCCGCCCACCACCCACAAGCGCCACCCAGCCCCAAGGTTCCCAAAGTAGCGCCTTCAAGAAGGGAACGGCGCCGTGAGCGCCGTCGCCGCCCAACAAAGTTAGGGCTTTCGGCCGGGAGACCTAGGGGAAGGGGAAGTGAGGGGATCAGTCCATATCGACGCCTCCAAGGAGGGGAACGGCGCCCTCAGGCGTCGCCGTCGACGCGGCCGGCCATGGCCGACCAGGGATTTCGCCCGAACTAGATCCCCGCCACCAGCAGCGCCTCCTGTACAGAACCAGCGACCCAAGAAAGCGCGGCCCGACCAGGCTGGCCCGCACGCCGAATAGGGGAGGAGGGCAGGCGCCAGATCACGTGCACCGGCCACCGCAGAAGCCGCCGCCGGCCGCCAACGACCACCGGATCCCGCCGCCCGCGCGGCCGGGACGCCAGATCCATCGCCCGCACGGCTGCTAGCCGGCCGTGCCTTGCCAATGGAGCCGCCGCTCCAGATCCGGGGTTTCCCACGTAGAGGCAGGGCAAACGAGGCCCCGTCGCCACCATCCTTGGCGCCCCGGGCTTGCCCGGCGGCTGCCTCAGGCGGCGGCTGATACGTCTCCGTCGTATCTATAATTTTTTATTGTTTCATGCCAATATTCTACAACTTTCATATACTTTTGGCAACTTTTGATACTATTTTTGGGACTAACATATTGATCCATTGCCCAGTGCAGTTCCTGTTTGTTGCATGTTTTTTGTTTCGCAGAAAATCCATATCAAACGGAGTCCAAACGCGATATAAACTTACGGAGATTTTTTTTGGAATATATGTGATTTTTGGGAAAAAGAATCAACGCGAGACGATGCCCGAGGAGTCCACAAGGCAAGAAAGCTAATATCCGGATAAAAATCGTGTTAAAATTTCAGCCCAATCGGAGTTACGGATCTCCGGGAATTTAAGAAACGGTGAAAGGCTAGAAACAGGGAGCGCAAAAACAGAAGGAAACAGAGAGAGAGAGATCCAATCTCGGAGGGGCTCTCGCCCCTCTGCCGCCATGGAGACCATGGACCAGAGGGGAAACCCTTCTCCCATCTAGGGGGAAGGTCAAGGAAGAAGAAGAAGGAGGGGGCTCTCTCCCCCCCTCTCTCGGTGGCACCGGAACGCCACCGGGGCCATCATCGCGACGGCGATCTACACCAACAACTTCGCCGCCGTCATCACCAACTCTCCCCCCCTCTATGCAGCGGTGTAACACCCCTTCTCCCCGCTGTAATCTCTACTTAGATATGGTGATCAACGCTATATATTATTTCCCAATGATGTATGGCTATCCTGTGATGTTTGAGTAGATCCGTTTTGTCCTATGGGTTGATTGATGATCGTGATTGGTTTGAGTTGCATGTTATTATTGGTGCTGTCCTATGGTGCTCTCCGTGTCGCGCAAGCGTAAGGGATCCCCGCTGTAGGGTTTGCAATATGTTCATGATTTGCTTATGGTGGGTGGCGTGAGTGACAGAAGCACAGACCCGAGTAAGTAGGTTGTTTGCGTATGGGAGTAAAGATGACTTGATACCTTATAATGCTATGGTTGGGTTTTATCTTAATGATCTTTAGTAGTTGCGGATGCTTTCTAGAGTTCCAATCATAAGTGCATATGATCCAAGAAGAGAAAGTATGTTAGCTTATGCCTCTCCCTCATATAAAATTGCCATAATAATTACCGGTCTAGTTATCGATTGCCTAGGGACAAATAACTTTCTTGTGACAAAAAGCTCTCTACTAAAACTAACTTACTTACTTCTTTATCTAAACAGCCCCTAGCTTTTATTTACGTGCTCTTTATTATCTTTCAAGCCTATCCTATCATACCTACAAAGTACTTCTAGTTTCATATTTGTTCTAGGTAAAGCGAACGTTAAGCGTGCGTAGAGTTGTATCGGTGGTCGATAGAACTTGAGGGAATATTTGTTCTACCTTTAGCTCCTCGTTGGGTTCGACACTCTTACTTATCGAAAGAGGCTACAACTGATCCCCTATACTTGTGGGTTATCAAGACCTTTTTTCTGGCGCCGTTGCCGGGGAGCAATAGCGTGGGGTGAATATTCTCGTGTGTGCTTGTTTGCTTTATCACTAAGTAGTTTTTATTTTGTGCTCCTGTTTTCTATCTTTAGTTATGGGTAGAAAACGTAAAATACCAAAAAAATTAGTTGTACCTACTAAACCAATGGTTGAAGAACAACCCAAAATCTATCATACTCCTGAAGCTTTTTACTTGGATCATCTTCGATCCCTTTGTGCTCGTGCTGAAAACCCAACTAGCTTAGTTGAGGAAAAATCATTAGATGAGCATGCTTATTTTGTGCGACACCGCTTATCTCAAAAAGGGAAACTTTTACTGCATCAAATTAATACTATGCAATGCTATGCTTGGAATTTATGTGAATTATATGATTTTACTTGTTGTTCTGAAGACCCTAAAAGACACCTTCCCTATCAATGTGAGTTTAGTGATAATGGAATCTTATCTTCTTATGCCAAGGGTGTTTATAATTACTATGATGTTGAACAAATTGAAGAATTTGTTGCTTTTAAGGGTGCTTATGAAATTGCTTCTTTGATTGAAAAGTATGATGCTACTATTTACAAATCTGAAAATTTTGCCATACTTAAATATTGCTATGAGAATTATGCTTCTAATGCTTACGATAAACCATATATTGAGTAATTGTGGATTGGTAAGAATACTTGTGTTAAAGTTTGTGATTCCCGTAGCATGCACGTATGGTGAACCGTTATGTAACGAAGTCGGAGCATGATTTGTTTTTTATTGTCTTCCTTATGAGTGGCGGTCGGGGATGAGCGATGGTCTTTTCCTACCAATCTATCCCCCTAGGAGCATGCGTGTAGTACTTTGTTTATATAGCTAATAAATTTTTGCAATAAGTATGTGAGTTCTTTATGACTAATGTTGAGTCCATGGATTATACGCACTCTCACCCTTCCATCATTGCTAGTCTCTTCGGTACCGTGCATTGCCCTTTCTCACCTCGAGAGTCGGTGCAAACTTCGCCGGTGCATCCAAACCCCGTGATATGATATGCTCTGTCACACATAAGCCTTCTTATATCTTCCTCAAAATAGTCACCATATCTACCTATCATGGCATTTCCATAGCCATTCCGAGATATATTGCCATGCAACTTCCATCATCATCATATACATGACTTGAGCATTCATTATCATATTGCTTTGCATGATCGTAAGATAGCCAGCATGATGTTTTCATGGCTTGTACGTTTTTTGATGTCATTGCTACGCTAGATCATTGCACATTCCGGTACACCGCCGGAGGCATTCATATAGAGTCATATCTTTGTTCTAGTATCGAGTTGTAAGTCAATAAAAGTGTGATGATCATCATTATTAGAGCATTGTCCCAGTGAGGAAAGGATAATGCAGACTATGATTCCTCCACAAGTCGGGATGAGAATCCGGACGAAAAATAAAAAATAAAAAAAAGAGGCAAAAACAAGAGAGCAAAAA
The DNA here is from genome assembly GCA_011799875.1 of Thinopyrum elongatum. NCBI lineage: Eukaryota > Viridiplantae > Streptophyta > Magnoliopsida > Poales > Poaceae > Thinopyrum > Thinopyrum elongatum. Next base: position 453,301,223 of record CM022300.1, on the reverse strand, counting down.
AAAGGAAAAAAAAAAAAAAAAAAGAGAGAAGGGGCAATGCTACTATCCTTTTTCCATACTTGTGCTTCAAAGTAGCACCATGCTTTTCATATAGAGAGTCTCTTGAGTTATCACTTTTATATACTAGTGGAAATTTTCATTATAGAACTTGGCTTGTATATTCCGATGATGGGCTTACTCAAATGCCCGAGGTCTTCATGAGCAAGCAAGTTGGATGCACACCCACTTAGTTTCATTTGTGAGCTTTCATACACTTATAGCTCTAGTGCATCCGTTGCATGGCAATCCTGTAAGTGCATCTAGTGCCCCTTAGTGATTTTGGTGTATTGAAGACTTATAGGTTAAGGGACTAATGCGTTTCTGAGTGTACACAGGTTCTATAAGTCTATGAGGAGTTTGATATTTACGATGAAAGTCGACCCCTAAAAATGAATGTCTTCAACTGAAGACTTTGGTTTTCTTGAAGACTTTGAAAGTGAAGAAATTGGTGTGACCCTGAAGACTTGATATTCATGCGAGGATTATGAAGCATGAAGACTTTTGTTTTTGTAGTTTCATTTTCTTCTTCTTGAGTCATAGGAAACACCGTACTGTTAAAGGGGGTCGAGGTAAAACTAAGGAAAAGTTTCCAAGTGATGCTCATCTCAAAATGCTACACCTACCCAATCCTTTCGAGTGAAGCCATTGAAAATCTCATACAGTTCAGTCAATTTCTTCAGTGGCAGAGACGAAGTTCTTCTGTTCTCTAAGGAATTTGTTCTGACTGAGGAGTTAGGAATTCGCCAGTGCGGATTGCCTACAAGTGAGGAACATGATAGCCCTGAGGAATTTGATACACAAATTTTCGACCGTTGCTGTGCTACGCGCCAGCTGTCCAAATATCCTTCCCACCTAACGGCCATATCATTGAAGGGCATTTATGTCTTATCATGTCGGGCTGCTCCCTAGACTATAAATAGCCGCCCCCTACAACCACTAGCTGGTTGGCTGCTTCGAGAGATAGATTGACACTTGTCATTTAGAGCATCCCATCCTCCGAGGACTTTGAGCGAAAATCATCAAGTGAGGAAAAACCCCAAAACCCAAACACCTACAAACCCAAAGTGATTGAGCATCACTGAAGAAATTGTTCCTGTGTGGAACCGACGCTTGTTACCTTTGAGGACTGTGCATCCTCCAGACGGTTAGGCGTCATGGTCTAGAGCATCCAAGAGAAAATTGTGGATCGCCGGGTGACCGAGTCTGTGAAGGTTTGGAAGTCACCTGAAGACTTACGACGAGTGTTTGGGCGAGGTCTGTGTGACCTTAGCTCAAGGAGAATACGGTGAGGACTGTGTGTCCAGGACTGTGTGTCCTCAGGTTTAAATACCTAGCCGCTCCAACCAGACGTACAACTGTCACAGCAGTTGGAACTGGTCTACCAAATCATTGTCTTCACCGAGCTACTGGTTCTATTTCCTCAACCCTTTCATTTCCTCATTCATGTGTTGATTTACTTGATCGTTACTGTGTGAAGACTTTGACTGAAGACTTTCTCTATTTCCTCAATCCTATTTCTTCAGTCATTTAGTCTTCAGCCTGCTTATCCTGTGTTTCACGCTACCTGTACTCTGTCCCTATTTCATTTCATCATGATGACTGTTCTTATGCCATGTTATGTTTGCATCTGAGTACTTATTCCGCTGCTAAGTAGTTCGTTACTTAGGAATTTCCTCACCGTGAAATTCCTCAGTGACGAATTTGTAAAAATCGCCTATTCACCCCCCCTCTAGTCGATATAACACACTTTCAAATCCCTACTCCTCGCATTGACATCAATTGATGGGCATCTCCACAGCCCGTTGATTAGCCGCGTCGATGTGAGACTTTCTTCCTTTTTGTTTTCTTCACACAACCTCCACCATCATATTCTATTCCACCTATAGTGCTATATCCATGGCTCACGCTCATGTATTGCGTGAAAGTTGAAAAGGCTTGAGAACATTAAAAGTATAAAATAATTGCTTGGCTTGTCATCGAGGTTGTGCATGATGAAATACTTTGTGTGATGAAGATGAAGCATAGCCAGACTATATGATTTTGTAGGGATAACTTTCTTTGGCCATGTTATTTTGAGAAAGACATGATTGCTTTATTAGTATGCTTGAAGTATTGTTGTCTTAATGTCAAATGATAGACTATTGCTTTGAATCACTCGTGTCTTAATATTCATGTCATGATTAGATTATATGATCAAGATTATGCTAGTTAGCATTCCACATAAAAAATTATCTTTTTTATCATTTACCTACTCGAGGACGAGCAGGAATTAAGCTTGGGGATGCTGATACGTCTCCGTCGTATCTATAATTTTTGATTGTTTCATGCCAATATTCTATAACTTTCATATACTTTTGGCAACTTTTTATACTATTTTTGGGACTAACATATTGATCCAGTGCCCAGTGCCAGTTCCTGTTTGTTGCATGTTTTTTGTTTCGCAAAAAATCCATATCAAACGGAGTCCAAACGCGATAAAAATTTATGAATTTTTTTTTTGTAATATATGTGATTTTTGGGAAAAAGAATCAACGCGAGACGATGCCCGAGGAGTCCACAAGGCAGGGGGCGCGCCCTGGGCCCTTGTGGCCACTCCGTAAGGCGGTTGGTGCCCTTCTTTCGCCGCAAGAAAGCTAATATCCGGATAAAAATCGTGTTAAAATTCCAGCCCAATTGGAGTTACGGATCTCTGGGAATTTAAGAAATGGTGAAAGGCCAGAAAAAGAAGGAAACAGAGAGAGATCCAATCTCGGAGGGGCTCTCACCCCTCCGCCGCCATGAAGACCATGGACCAGAGGGGAAACCCTTCTCCCATCTAGGGGGTGAAGGAAATATGCCCTAGAGGCAATAATAAAGTTATTATTTTATTTCCTTATGTCATGATAAATGTTTATTATTCATGCTAGAATTGTATTAACCGGAAACTTGATACATGTGTGAATACATAGACAAAATAGAGTGTCACTAGTATGCCTCTACTTGACTAGCTTGTTAATCAAAGATGGTTATGTTCCCTAACCATAGACATGAGTTGTCATTTGATTAACGGGATCACATCATTAGGAGAATGATGTGATTGACTTGACCCATTCCGTTAGCTTAGCACTTGATCGTTTAGTATGTTGCTATTGCTTTCTTCATGACTTATACATGTTCCTATGACTATGAGATTATGCAACTCCCGTTTACCGGAGGAACACTTTGTGTGCTACCAAACATCACAACGTAAATGGGTGATTATAAAGGTGCTCTACAGGTGTCTCCGAAGGTACTTGTTGAGTTGCCGTATTTCGAGATTAGGATTTGTCACTCCGATTGTCGGAGAGGTATCTCTGGGCCCACTCGGCAAGGCACATCACTATAAGCCTTGCAAGCATTGTAACTAATGAGTTAGTTGCGGGATGATGTATTACGGAACGAGTAAAGAGACTTGCCGGTAACGAGATTGAACTAGGTATTGAGATACCGATGATCGAATCTCGGGCAAGTAACATACCGATGACAAAGGGAACAACGTATGTTGTTATGCGGTTTGACCGATAAAGATCTTCGTAGAATATGTGGGAGCCAATATGAGCATCCAGGTTCCGCTATTGGTTATTGACCGGAGACGTGTCTCGGTCATGTCTACATAGTTCTCGAACCCGTAGGGTCCGCACACTTAAAGTTCGGTGACGATCGATATTATGAGTTTATGTGATTTGATGACCAAAGTTTGTTCGGAGTCCCGGATGAGATCGGGGACATGACGAGGAGTCTCGAAATGGTCGAGAGGTAAAGATCGATATATTGTAAGGCTATATTCGGACATCGGAAAGGTTCCGAGTGATTCGGGTATTTTTCGGAGTACCGGAGAGTTACGGGAATTCGTATTGGGCCTTAATGGGCCATACGGGAAAGGAGAGAAAGGCCTCAAGGGTGGCTGCGCCCCTTCCCCATGGACTGGTCGGAATTGGACTAGGGAAAGGGGGCGCCCCCTTCCTTCCTTCTCCTTCTCCCTTCCCCTTTTCCTATTCCATGTGGGAGGTGGAATCCTACTAGGACTAGGGAGTCCTAGTAGGACTCCACACCTTGGGCGCGCCTTGTGAGGGCCGGCCTCCTCCTCCCTCCATCCTTTATATACGTGGCCAGGGGGCACCCCATAGACACAACAATTGATCATTGATCTCTTAGCCGTGTGCGGTGCCCCCCCTCCACCATAATCCACCTCGATCATATCGTAGCGGTGCTTAGGCGAAGCCCTGCGTCGGTAGCATCATCATCACCGTCACCACGCCGTCGTGCTGACGAAACTCTCCTGTGAAGCTTTGCTAGATCGGAGCTCGCTGGACGTCATCGAGTTGAACGTGTGCTAAACTCGGAGGTGCCGTGCGTTCGGTACTTGGATCGGTCGGATCGTGAAGACGTACGACTACATCAACCGTGTTGTGCTAACGCTTCCGCTTTTGGTCTACGAGGATACATGGACACACTCTCCCCTCTCGTTGCTATGCATCACCATGATCCTGTGTGTGCGTAGGATTTTTTTTGAAATTACTACGTTCCCCAACAGTGGCATCCGAGCCTGGTTTTATGCGTAGATGTTATATGCACGAGTAGAACACAAGTGAGTTGTGGGCGATACAAGTCATACTGCTTACCAGCATGTCACACTTTGGTTCGGCGGTATTGTTGGATGAAGCGGCCCGGACCGACATTACGCGTACGCTTACGCGAGACTGGTTTTACCGCCGTGCTTTGCACACAGGTGACTAGCGGGTGTCAGTTTCTCCAACTTTAGTTGAACCGAGTGTGGCTACGCCCGGTCCTTGTGAAGGTTAAAACAGCACTAACTTGACGAACTATCGTTGTGGTTTTGATGCGTAGGTAAGAACGGTTCTTACTCAGCCCGTAGCAGCCACGTAAAACTTGCAACAACAAAGTAGAGGACGTCTAACTTGTTTTTGCAGGGCATGTTGTGATGTGATATGGTCAAGACATGATGCTATATTTTATTGTATGAGATGATCATGTTTTGTAACTGAGTTATCGGGAACTGGCAGGAGTCATATGGTTGTCGCTTTATTGTATGCAATGCAATCGCCCTGTAATTGCTTTACTTTATCACTAAGCGATAGCGATAGTCGTAGAAGCAATAGTTGGCGAGACGACAACGATGCTACGATGGAGATCAAGGTGTCGCGCCAGTAACGATGGTGATCATGACGGTGCTTCGGAGATGGAGATCACAAGCACAAGATGATGATGGCCATATCATATCACTTATATTGATTGCATGTGATGTTTATCCTTTATGCATCTTATTTTGCTTTGTTTGACGGTAGCATTATAAGATAATCTCTCACTAAATTTCAAGGTAAAAGTGTTCTCCCTGAGTATGCACCGTTGCCAAAGTTCGTCGTGCCGAGACACCACGTGATGATCGGGTGTGATAAGCTCAACGTTCATCTACAACGGGTGCAAGCCAGTTTTGCACACGCAGAATACTCGGGTTAAACTTGACGAGCCTAGCATATGCAGATATGGCCTCGGAACACTGAGACCGAAAGGTCGAGCGTGAATCATATAGTAGATATGATCAACATAGTGATGTTCACCATTGAAAACTACTCCATTTCACGTGATGATCGGTTATGGTTTAGTTGATTTGGATCACGTGATCACTTAGATGATTAGAGAGATGTCTATCTAAGTGGGAGTTCTTGAGTAATATGATTAATTGAACTTAAATTTATCATGAACTTAGTACCTGATAGTATTTTGCATGTCTATGTTGTTGTAGATCAATGGCCCGTGCTAGTGTTCCTTTGAATTTTGATATGTTCCTAGAGAAAACTAAGTTGAAAGATGATAGTAGCAATGATGCGGACTAGTTCCGTGATCTGAGGATTATCCTCATTGCTGCACAGAAGAATTATGTCCTTGATGCACCGCTAGGTGACAGACCTATTGCAGGAGCAGATGCAAATGTTATGAATGTTTAGCAAGCTCGATATGATGACTACTTGATAGTTTAGTGCGCCATGATTTACGGCTTAGAATCGGGACTTCAGAAACGTTTTGAACGCCACAGAGGATATGAGATGTTCCAAGAGCTGAAATCGGTATTTCAGACTCATGCCCGTGTCGAGAGGTATGAGACCTCTGACAAATACTTTGCCTACAAGATGGAGGAGAATAGCTCAACCAGTGAGCATGTGCTCAGAATGTCTGAGTACTACAGTTGCTTGAATCAAGTGGGAGTTAATCTTCCAGATAAGATAGTAATTGACAGAATTCTCTAGTCACTATCACCAAGTTACTGGAACTTTGTGATGAACTATAATATGCAAGGGATGACAAAAATGATTCCCGAGCTCTTCGTGATGCTGAAATCAACTAAGGTAGAAATCAAGAAAGAGCATCAAGTGTTGATGGTTAACAAGACCACTAGTTTCAAGAAAAAGGGCAAAGGGAAGAAGGGGAACTTCAAGAAGAATAGCAAGCAAGTTGCTACTCCCGGGAAGAAGCCCAAGTCTGGACCTAAGCCTAAAACTGAGTGCTTCTACTGCAAAGGGACTGGTCACTGGAAGCGGAACTGCCCCAAGTATTTGGCGGATAAGAAGGATGGCAAAGTGAACAAAGGTATATTTGATATACATGTTATTGATGTGTATTTTACTAGTGTTCATAGTAGCCCCTGGGTATTTGATACCGGTTCAGTTGCTATGATTAGTAACTCGAAACAGGTGTTGCAAAATGAACAGAGACTAGTTGAGGACGAGGTGACGATGTGTGTTGGAAGAGATTCCAAGGTTGATAAGATCACCATCGCACACTCCCTCTATTTTCGGGATTAGTGTTGAACCTAAATAAATGTTATTTGGTGTTTGCGTTGAGCATGAATATGATTGGATCATGTTTATTGCAAAATAAATGTTATTTGGTGTTTGCGTTGAGCATGAATATGATTGGATCATGTTTATTGCAATACGGTTATTCATTTAAGTCAGAGAATAATTGTTGTTCTGTTTACATGAATAAAAACCTTCTATGGTCATACACCCAATGTAAATGGTTTATTGAATCTCGATCGTAGTGATACACATATTCATAATATTGAAGCCAAAAGTTGCAAAGTTAGTAATGATAGTGCAACTTATTTGTGGCACTGCCGTTTAGGTCATATTGGTGTAAAGCGCATGAAGAAACTCCATACTGATGGACTTTTGGAATCACTTGATTATGAATCATTTGATGCTTGCGAACCATGCCTCATGTGCAAGATGACTAAAACTCCGTTCGCCGGAACAATGGAGCGAGCTACGGACTTATTGGAAATAATACATACCGATGTATGCGGTCCGATGAGTATTGAGGCTCGCGGCGGGTATCGTTATTTTCTGACCTTCACAGATGATTTGAACAGATATGGGTATATCTACTTAATGAAACACAAGTCTGAAATGTTTGAAAAGTCCAAAGAATTTCAGAGTGAAGTAGAAAATCATCGTAACAAGAAAATAAAGTTTCTACGATCTGATCGCGGAGGCAAATATTTGAGTTACGAGTTTGGTCTTCATTTAAAAAATGTGGAATAGTTTCGCAACTCACGCCACCTGGAACACCACAGCGTAATGGTGTGTCCGAACGTTGTAACCGTACTTTATTAGATATGGTGCGATCTATGATGTCTCTTACCGATTTACCACTATCGTTTTGGGGTTATGCATTAGAGACAGCTGCATTCACGTTTAATAGGGCACCATCTAAATCCGTTGAGACGACACCGTATGAACTGTGGTTTGGCAAGAAACCTAAGCGTCGTTTCTTAAAGTTTGGGGCTGCGATGCTTATGTGAAAAAGCTTCGGCCTGATAAGCTCGAACCCAAATCGGAGAAGTGCGTCTTCATAGGATACCCAAAAGAAACTGTTGGGTACACCTTCTATCACAGATCCGAAGGCAAGATATTTGTTGCTAAGAATGGATCCTTTCTAGAGAAGGAGTTTCTCTCGAAAGAAGTGAGTGGGAGGAAAATAGAACTTGATGAGGTAGTGGTACCTTCTCTTGAATTGGAAAGTAGTTCATCACAGAAATCAGTTCCAATGATGCCTACACCAATTAGTGAGGAAGCTAATGATGATGATCATGAAACTTCAGATCAAGTTACTACAGAACCTCGTAGGTCAACCAGAGTACGTTCCGCTCCAGGGTTGTACGGTAATCCTGTTCTGGAAGTCATGTTACTAGACCATGACGAACCTACAAACTATGAGGAAGCGATGATGAGCCCAGATTCCGCGAAATGGCTTGAGGCCATGAAATCTGAGATGGGATCCATGTATGAGAACAAAGTATGGACTTTGGTTGACTTGCCCGATGATCGGCAAGTCATTGAGAATAAATGGATCTTCAAGAGGAAGACAGACGCTGATAGTAGTGTTTCTATCTACAAAGCTCGAATTGCCGCAAAAGGTTTTCGACAAGTTCAAGGTGTTGACTACGATGAGATTTTCTCACTCGTATCGATGCTTAAGTCTGTCCGAATCATGTTAGCAATTGCCGCATTTTATGAAATCTGGCAAATGGATGTCAAAACTATATTTCTTTAATGGATTTATTAAAGAAGAGTTGTATATGATGCAACCAGAAGGTTTTGTCAATCCTAAAGGTGCTAACAAAGTGTGCAAGCTCCAGCGATCCATCTATGGACTGGTGCAAGCATCTCGGAGTTGGAATATACGCTTTGATAAGGTGATCAAAGCATATGGTTTTATACAGACTTATGGTGAAGCCTGTATTTACAAGAAAGTGAGTGGGAGCTCTGTAGCATTTCTGATATTATATGTGGATGACATATTGCTGATTGGAAATGATATAGAATTTCTGGATAGCATAGAAGGATACTTGAATAAGAATTTTTCAATAAAAGACCTCGGTGAAGCTGCTTAAGTATTGAGCATCAAGATCTATAGGGATAGATCGAGACGCTTAATAAGACTTTCACAAAGCACATACCTTGACAAAGTTTTGAAGGAGTTCAAAAAGTACTCCCTCCGTTCCTTGATATAAGGTGTATAGATTTTTGAGAAAAAACCCGAAATATAAGGTGTATTGCGTTGCACCACTCGTTTGGATAATATTTTTAGGGATTTGATTACATTTCCTTATATCAGGCAAGCTCCTCTATCTTCTCATGTCAATTAGTCAAGTGTAATCTCGCCCAAAACTTGTGAAATTTTCCCTCCATGTGCATTCTTTAATTTCCGTGCCAAAAACTATACACCCTATATTTAGGAATGGAGGGAGTATCAGTCAAAGAAAGAGTTCTTGCCTGTATTCAAGGTATAAAGTTGAGTAAGACTCAAAGCAAGACCACGGCAGAAGATAGAGAGAGAATGAAAGTCATTCCCTATGCCTCAGCCATAGGTTCTATAAAGTATGCCTTGCTATGTACCAGACCAGTTGTGTGCCTTGCTATGAGTTTAGCAAGGAGGTACGATAGTGATCTAGGGATAGATCACTGGATAGCGGTCAAAGTTATCCTTAGTTACCTAAGAGGACTAAGGAAATATTTCTCGGTTATGGAGGTGATAAAAGAGTTCGTCGTAAAAGGTTACGTCGATGCAAGCTTTTACACCGATCCAGATGACTCAGAGTCTCAATCTAGATACATATTGAAAGTGGGAGCAATTAGCTAGAGTAGCTCCGTGCAGAGCATTGTAAACATAGAAATTTGCAAAATACATACGGATCTGAATGTGGCAGACCCGTTGACTAAACTTCTCTCACAAGCAAAACTTGATCACACCTTAGTACTCTTTGGGTGTTAAACACATGGCGATGTGAACTAGATTATTGACTCTAGTAAACCCTTTGAGTGTTGGTCACATAGCGATGTGAACTATGGGTGTTAATCACATGGTGATGTGAACTATTGGTGTTAAATCACATGGCGATGTGAACTAGATTATTGACTCTAGTGCAAGTGGGAGACTGAAGGAAATATGCCCTAGAGGCAATAATAAAGTTATTATTTTATTTCCTTATGTCATGATAAATGTTTATTATTCATGCTAGAATTGTATTAACCGGAAACTTGATACATGTGTGAATACATAGACAAAATAGAGTGTCACTAGTATGCCTCTACTTGACTAGCTCGTTAATCAAAGATGGTTATGTTTCCTAACCATAGACATGAGTTGTCATTTGATTAACGGGATCACATCATTAGGAGAATGATGTGATTGACTTGACCCATTCCGTTAGCTTAGCACTTGATCGTTTAGTATGTTGCTATTGCTTTCTTCATGACTTATACATGTTCCTATGACTATGAGATTATGCAACTCCCGTTTACCGGAGGAACACTTTGTGTGCTACCAAACATCACAACGTAACTGGGTGATTATAAAGGTGCTCTACAGGTGTCTCCGAAGGTACTTGTTGAGTTGCCGTATTTCGAGATTAGGATTTGTCACTCCGATTGTCGGAGAGGTATCTCTGGGCCCACTCGGTAATGCACATCACTATAAGCCTTGCAAGCATTGTAACTAATGAGTTAGTTGCGGGATGATGTATTACGGAACGAGTAAAGAGACTTGCCGGTAACGAGATTGAACTAGGTATTGAGATACCGACGATCGAATCTCGGGCAAGTAACATACCGATGACAAAGGGAACAACGTATGTTGTTATGCGGTTTGACCGATAAAGATCTTCGTAGAATATGTGGGAGCCAATATGAGCATCCAGGTTCCGCTATTGGTTATTGACTGGAGACGTGTCTCGGTCATGTCTACATAGTTCTCGAACCCGTAGGGTCCGCACGCTTAAAGTTTGGTGACGATCGGTATTATGAGTTTATGTGATTTGATGACCGAAGTTTGTTCGGAGTCTCGGATGAGATCGGGGACATGACGAGGAGTCTCGAAATGGTCAAGAGGTAAATCTCGATATATTGTAAGGTTATATTCGGACATCGGAAAGGTTCCGAGTGATTTGGGTATTTTTCGGAGTACCGGAGAGTTACGGGAATTCGTATTGGGCCTTAATGGGCCATACGGGAAAGGAGAGAAAGGCCTCAAGGGTGGCTGCGCCCCTTCCCCATGGACTGGTCCGAATTGGACTAGGGAAAGGGGGCGCCCCCTTCCTTCCTTCTCCTTCTCCCTTCCCCTTTTCCTATTCCATGTGGGAGGTGGAATCCTACTAGGACTAGGGAGTCCTAGTAGGACTCCACACCTTGGGCGCGCCCTGTGAGGGCCGGCCTCCTCCTCCCTCCATCCTTTATATACGTGGCTAGGGGGCACCCCATAGACACAACAATTGATCATTGATCTCTTAGCCGTGTGCGGTGCCCCCCTCCACCATAATCCACCTCGATCATATCGTAGCGGTGCTTAGGCGAAGCCCTGCGTCGGAAGCATCATCATCACCGTCACCACGCCGTCGTGCTGACAAAACTCTCCTGTGAAGCTTTGCTGGATCGGAGCTCGCTGGACGTCATCGAGTTGAACGTGTGCTGAACTCGAAGGTGCCGTGCGTTCGGTACTTGGATCGGTCGGATCATGAAGACGTACGACTACATCAACCGCGTTGTGCTAACGCTTCCGCTTTCGGTCTACGAGGGTACGTGGACACACTCTCCCCTCTCGTTGCTATGCATCACCATGATCCTGTGTGTGCGTAGGAATTTTTTTGAAATTATTACGTTCCCCAACAGGGGGAAGGTCAAGGAAGAAGAAGAAGGAGGGGGCTCTCTCCCCCTCTCTCCCGGTGGCGCCGGAACGCCGTCGGGGCCATCATCGTGACGGCGATCTACACCAACAACTTCGCCGCCGTCATCACCAACTCTCTCCCCCTCTATGCAGCGGTGTAACACCCCTTCTCCCCGCTGTAATCTCTACTTAAACATGGTGCTCAACGCTATATATTATTTTCCAATTATGTATGGCTATCCTATGATGTTTGAGTAGATCCGTTTTGTCCTATGGGTTGATTGATGATCGTGATTGGTTTGAGTTGCATGTTTTATTATTGGTGCTGTCCTATGGTGCTCTCTGTGTCATGCAAGCGTGAGGGATCCCCGCTGTAGGGTTTGTAATATGTTCATGATTTGCTTATGGTGGGTGGCGTGAGTGACAGAAGCACAGACCCGAGTAAGTAGGTTGTTTGCGTATGGGAGTAAAGAGAACTTGATACCTTATAATGCTATGCTTGGTTTTACCTTAATGATTTTTAGTAGTTGCGGATGCTTGCTAGAGTTCCAATCATAAGTGCATATGATCCAAGAAGAGAAAGTATGTTAGCTTATGCCTCTCCCTCATATAAAATTGCCATAATGATTACCGGTCTAGTTATCGATTGTCTAGGGACAAATAACTTTCTTGTGACAAAAAGCTCTCTACTAAAACTAACTTAGTTACTTCTTTATCTAAACATCCCTAGCTTTTATTTACGTGCTCTTTATTATCTTGCAAGCCTATCCTATCACACCTACAAAGTACTTCTAGTTCCATACTTGTTCTAGGTAAAGCGAACGTTAAGCGTGCGTAGAGTTGCATCGGTGGTCGATAGAACTTGAGGGAATATTTGTTCTACCTTTAGCTCCTCGTTGGGTTCGACACTCTTACTTATCGAAAGAGGCTACAACTGATCCCCTATACTTGTGGGTTATCAGCGGCGAGGAAGGGAAGAGGGGGGTGAGGAGAAGGGGTGGCTAGGGTTGAAAGGACAAGTACTTAACTTAAACAACTAAAAAGGATAATAAATGGCGGAGGAGCGTCTTCACCACTTCCTCGTCGGGCCTTTGCCCTTTCGGTCGCCGGCACAGCTATAGGCGTCCGCGGCTGGTGGTGGATCTTGGTCGTCGGAGGAGGAGGTGGAGTCGTGGTCGTCGCCGTCGGAGGAGTCGGATAGGACAATGAGCCCTTCATCCGGCGAACGACCTTGTCCTGCTGCCGCTTCAGCTTGGCCACCCGAGCCGCCTCCGCCGCCTCGCGCTCTGAGTGCTCAATGACAAGCCGGAGCGCCTTTGCGTTCTTTCTCCGTAGGCGGCGAGCGTCCGTCTTCCCCGACGTCAGCGACCGGCGATAGACCCAAGCAAGGAGCCACTCGTCCTGGTCGGGCTTCGCCGACAACCCGCGGCGGCGGCGCACAGACTGCTCCGCCTCATCCCTCTCCCTTGCCCGTTGCCTCTCGCGGGGGGCGGCTCGTGCCTCCGATTCCGGCGTGCGTGTCTGGGCCAGCGGGGTGGGCACTAGCACCCACCGCCGCCCTTGTGGAGCAGCGACCAACGCGGGAAGGGGGTGGCGTGCAGGCGAATCGGACTGGGCAACCCTCGCGGAGCTGCGCAGGCGTCGGGAGGGGCCAACTCCAGCGTGGTGCTCCGACGACGCTTGAGCGGTGACGGGGCAGATCCGGAGCTGCCCCCCGTGTCCACCTTGGACCGCTCCAGCGCAATGCGGAGGGCCAGCTCCTCATTGACGTCGAGGTCGGAGTCCGAGCGGTTGCCGGAGCTCAACATGTCGCCGGCATCGTCGGATTCGATCCAAATCGGAGAGGGGGTTTTTGTGGAGACACCGTGGGGTCGGTGGTGGGTCGGGCTGACGTGACGGACGCGTCCGGGCCTCCCCATATCCGCTCTACATTTGAGCTGAATATGAGGGGCGCCAGACAGCTTAGGCGTTTAAGGCCGGTTCGAGGCGTTCGGATGGGTCTTTTTTTTACACATCAGTGATTGGACTGCCTGCCCAAGCGTTTGAGACCGGTTTGGGGCGTCCATCTGTAGAGAGGAAGACCACATGAGGGATTTTGGTAGGTCAAGTGGATGTCCGGACTCCGATATAGCTTCCCATGTTTGTCTTGTTTTTACTGGAAAACGGACGTACGGATCACTTTACGGACCGATAAGGATCCCATTAAATTGCAAAAGTAAACAAAAGTGTACATTCAGACATATTCGCAGTGTTTTAGCCTAGAACAGAGCTAACCATGCATAAGCAAACAACTCGTGCCGTACCCTGAATCTGAAAAGCATCCCTGTGAGGATCTCTCTTACTGAGCTATGGATCTGAGGATTTCATGGGGATTCGAGCTAGGGAATTTGAATTTCGGATGAGGATTCCTCCCAACCACCCGCACCTCTATCCGTTACAATCGAGCCGCGGCCGCAGCCGTCCAAATCCTAGCCGAACTCCACAAGTAATTCCCCATTGGTTTATATACTATTACACCCGCTTAACGGGCCCAGTTTGGGCTAGCAAGCCACTGGGGTGGTCTCTTGGCTCGTGTAGACTTGGGCCTCTGGTCCATGACGCGCCCTGGCTCGCTGTTGCCGGCAACCGTTGGATCAGCTACAGGACTTGGCGCACCTTCTTCAGGGACAGCGGCTACAGGGCTGCTGACATCCCCCCTCCGTTGAGAAACGGCTTGCCCCCAAGCCGTAGCACGAGGAAATTGCTGACGTAGGGAGTCCAAGTCTTCCCAGGTTGCTTCATCTGGCGAAGAACCACTCCACTGGATCAAGCCTTGAGCGATCGTACGTTTGCCTTGCTGCCACACTCGTTGCTGGAGCACGTGGAGTGGTACCTGAAGAGAAGCAAAAGAGGATGGCAGTTTGCGAAGAACAGTGCAATTGGGAAGCACTACCTTTTTGAGCTGAGACACATGGAAAACTGGATGGATTCTACTGTCCTGAGGCAATTCCAATTTGTAAGCCACTTCCCCAATCTTGTCAATGATGGTATAGGGTCCAAAGTATTTGAAGGCCAGCTTGTGGTTTGCTCTGTGCACAACCGAAGATTGCACATACGGTTGCAGTTTCAAGAAAACTTGCTCTCCAACATCGAAAGATCTCTCAGTCCTGTTTTTGTCAACCATGTGCTTCATTCTCTGTTGAGCTCGGAGCAGATGTTGTTTAACAGAAGCCACCACAACCTCCCTGTCTTGCAGCCACTGAAGAATGTCCACAGGGGCAACAGTATCACTGGCAGCAATCCCAAAGTATCTAGGGGAATGTCCATACAGTACCTCAAAGGGAGACTTGCCAACAGCTGAATGCCAATTTGTATTATACCAAAACTCACACAAGGACAGCCATTTGCTCCATTTGGAAGGATGAGAACTGATAAAACTTCTGAGATAGCATTCAATTTGCTGGTTAACTCTCTCAGTCTGACCATCAGTTGCAGGGTGATATGCAGTACTCATGTTGAGCTGAGTCCCAGTCCTGTGAACAAGGGCTTGCCAAAAATTGCTAGTAAATACAGGATCTCTATCAGATACAATGTATTCTGGCATTCCATGCAATTTGTAAATATTGTCCAAGAACACTTCAGCAACTTTTTGTGCAGAAAAGGGGTGTTTGAGGGCCATGAAATGGCCATATTTTGTAAACTTGTCAATGACCACAAAGATGCAATCAAACTGATAGGAAGGAGGTAATCCAGTAATAAAATCCATGGTCACAGTTTCCCAGGCCTTGCTTGGAACTGGTAAAGGAGAAAGCAACCCTGGATACTTAACTCTTTCAGGTTTAGCTTGCTGACAGACTAAACAAGATTGCACCCTGTCCTTAATAAACTTCTTCATGCCTGTCCATCTGAATAAAGAATGGATTCGATGATATGTGACAGGGAAACTAGAGTGTCCTCCTAGAGGGCTATCATGAAAAGCAGAGAAGATTTTCTCCTGTATTTCCAAATTGTTACCAACCCAAATGCAGCCCTTGTACTTTAGCAATCCTTGCACTATTTGATACTGAGAATTAGGAGAAGGTTTGACAGCAAGCTCTTGCAATAACTCCCTAGCTTTGTCATCTTGCGAATAACTGTCCACAATTTCTTCCATCCACACAGGTTGTGATTTAGATATATGGAAAACCTGGGAATGGAATGGTCTTCTAGATAGGGCATCAGCAGCAGAATTCTCCACCCCCTTTTTGTAGACTATAGTGTAATTCAAACCCATAAGTTTAGTGAGAGCTTTTTGTTGCCACACAGTGTGTAACTTTTGGTCTTGCAAATGTATCAAACTCTTCTGATCAGTTCTGATGGTGAACTGCTGGAACTGTAAGTATGGTCTCCACTGATCCACTGCTAGCAAAATAGCTAGATACTCCTTTTCATAAACTGAGAGGGCCCTATTCTTGGGCCCCAAAGCTTTGCTGACATAAGCTAGAGGGTGTCCTTCTTGCATGAGTACAGCACCAATACCTAAATCACAAGCATCAGTTTCAATGACAAAAGGTTTGTCAAATTGTGGCAGATCCAAAACTGGGGCTTCCACCAGTGCCTTCTTGAGAGTTGTGAATGCAGTTTCAGTCACTATAGTCCAGACAAATGGCACTCCCTTCTTAAGCAGCTCAGTGAGAGGTTTACTGATCAGACCATAATGCTTTATGAACTTCCTGTAATAACCACTCAGTCCAAGAAACCCTCTCACTTTCTTGACATTGGTTGGGGTAGGCCACTGTTCCACTGTCTGAATTTTGCTAGAATCAGTAGAAACTCCTGCAGAGCTGATGGTGTGGCCTAAATACCCAATTTGTTGTTGAGCAAAAGCACATTTGGACATTTTTACTTTCCACTGATCAGCTCTGAGTAGGGCCAACACTTCTCTAACATGCTTCAAATGCTCCTGATATGACTTGCTGAAAATCAATATATCATCAAAGAAAACCAAAGCATTTTTCCTGTTAACTGGAGAAAGTGTGGTGTTCATTGCTCCTTGGAAAGTGCCTGGAGCTTCACTGAGACCCATGGCCACTACCAAGAATTCATAATGGCCTAGGTGAGTTTGAAAAGCAGTTTTATACTCCTCCCTAGTAGCTAACCTGATTTGATGGTAGCCTGCTCTAAGGTCTAACTTAGTGAACCAAGCAGCACCAGCAAGCTCATCTAGAAGTTCATCAATCACTGGCACTGGAAACTTCCCTTTTACAGTGATAGCATTTAACATTCTGTAATCGACCACCAGTCTCCATTCTCCTCCTTTTTTCTTTACTAGCAGCACAGGGGATGAAAAAGGGCTCTTACTAGGTCTGATTATACCTGACTTCAGTAACTCTGCTATTTGTTTTTCAAGCTCATCATTTAATTGAGGAACTATTCTGTATGGTCTCACAGCAACTGGCCTGGCTCCTGGAATTAGAGGAATTTTGTGGTCACAACTTCTCCTGGGAGGTAATTGAGTAGGAGCTTCAAAAACATCAGCAAATTCATCTAAAATAGATTGAATTTCTGGAGGGATTTCGTTTTGCTCATCCATTTGCACTGCAGATATGGCTATATAGGTGTAGGTGCAGTCCTCGGCTCCAAACCCATGCAAAGTAACTGTTTGTCCAGCCTTAGTGAAAGAGAGCCATTTTTCCACCCAATCGATGTACATGGGGCTATGTAGGGCAAGCCAATCCAGCCCTAAAATTCCATCATAAGTATGCAAGGGCAGCAACTTGAAATCAGAAGAAAATGTGGTTCCATTGCATTTCCAGAGACATTCCTCAATTTGTTGCTGGCACTGTATTGTTGAACCTCCAGCTACTGTGACAGTGAGAGTTTTGATTGTTCTAACCCCTTCTAAGTGCTTGTACTGTGCATCCAAGAAAGAATGAGTGCTACCAGAGTCGACAAGAAACTGAAGTTTGTGCCCTTGTAGTTCAATCTCCAATTGCAGTACAGGAGCTTCAGGTTCCTTCCCCATTGCAGCAGCAGATAACCTGATAGAATAGACTGAAGACTGGGTTTGCTGTTCACTGTCAGAGTCTGAACTCTCGACTGACTAAGTTTGTAACTGATCAATCAGTTCTTGGACGAAATGCAATTGGACAGTGGATTTGCACACATGGTCCTTGGCCCACTTGTCCCCACACACAAAACATAAACCCTTGGATTTCCTATAGTTTCTCAGAGCTGCCCATTTATCCTCTTGGCTTGTACTGCTGACAGATTCTGCTTTCCTCTCATCAAGTTTCTGTGGCTTGGAGTTCGTGATACTTGTGGAAGGTGCTGTTCTTCTAGTAGCTGCAAGACTGGTTGGATTGTACACTTCCCCCAACTCCTCAATGAGCAGAGCTAACTCATAAGCTGCATCGAGATCTTTGGGTTTCTGCAGGGCCACAGCCATTCGAACTCCAGGTTTGAGCCCATCTAGAAATCGAGTGATATAGTGCAAGGAATTGGGCGCTTCTTCATATGCTGTCAGCTGATCGTACAGTTCAGCAAACCGTTCAACATAGTCTTCGACTGTAGTAGTCTGAGCAATCCTGAACAACCTTCTGAGCAGAGTTTGATGCTGATTTCGGCCAAAACGATTCTGCAAAGCTTCACAGAATTCAGACCAGCTAAAGTTGGGCATACGCCTCTGAATCGACTCAAGCCAACGCGCTGCGGCCCCCTCAAACTGAGCAGATGCCAAGGAAAGCCATCGGCTAGCAGGCGTGCCCAGAGTTTGAACTGATCTTCGCAGCGATTTTGCCATAATCGCGGATTTGTTCCATCAAATTTGGGAAGTTCCAGATGCAGGGAAAACGAATTGTGCTCAGCAGTATCAACTGACGGATAATCCCGAGGAGAAAAATTTCTAGGGGAGAAACCAGAATCGCGCGCACCTCTGACTGGAGGAGGGACATAAATGTTATGCGCCTTCCCCCGGTGTTCGTTGTCGAAGCCAAGGGCGCCGGTCGCGGCGGCGCCATGACCCAGCCCAGCGTTGCGCGAAGACGTGGCGGTGTCGAACTTGGGGTCGTGCTCCTGAGACTCCGTCTTGTACAGGTCGGACCTGATCTGCTCGAGGTCGATGGCGAGCTCTTCCCGGATGCCATCGGCCCTTGCCGACATCAGGCCGTCGAGCGTCGTATTGTTTCTCTCCATCATCTTGCTCATCGATTTGAGAAGTGACTCACCATGCGTTCGAAGCTTGTCGTCCAAATCGTTGGCGAATTCATGGCGAAGGAGCTCGTAGACGGAGCGGCCCTTGTCGCTCAGCCCTTCCATCGCTTGAAGTCGCCGCCGGTCGCCGAAACGCGTCGGGTAGCGGTGAGGGGGCAGCTCCAGGACGAAGGCTCTGATTACCAGATGTGAGGATCTCTCTTACTGAGCTATGGATCTGAGGATTTCATGGGGATTCGAGCTAGGGAATTTGAATTTCGGATGAGGATTCCTCCCAACCACCCGCACCTCTATCCGTTACAATCGAGCCGCGGCCGCAGCCGTCCAAATCCTAGCCGAACTCCACAAGTAATACCCATTGGTTTATATACTATTACACCCGCTTAACGGGCCCAGTTTGGGCTAGCAAGCCACTGCGGTGGTCTCTTGACTCGTGTAGACTTGGGCCTCTGGTCCATGACGCGCCCTGGCTCGCTGTTGCCGGCAACCGTTGGATCAGCTACAGGACTTGGCGCACCTTCTTCAGGGACAGCGGCTACAGGGTTGCTGACAATCCCAGTGGAATCGAGTATATATGCTACGTACCCATATAATATGTAACTGGACATTTCAAACCACAACATTTCCAAGGTGCTGCCATGTGTCAAAACAAGAGAAGCTATAAAATTCTAAACGTCGCAAACCAGCATTACGAAAAGTCGAAATGTAGGCCAAAAGGAAGATTAATCAACGAAGTGTATGCCGATCGATTCGACGCGATTTTGTTTGAACTTTGCGGCCACCCAACGATCCTCCACCGCGACAAGAAACCCTCCAGAAAATCGGCCATGTGGGCGTACATTTCTCCATCCGGCAGCGGTTCATTCGTTGTGTTTCGGCATCAGCCCTTCATAGAAAAACCACTTGACTTGGCTACAAAATCGATCGATTTGCGGCAGGCCAATGATCCACGAGGCGTCCATGCGTGACGCCTGGGATCGGGCTCAAGACCCTGTCTGTCCCCGGAAAAACAAACATGCCGAACCGCCTCGTGCCTCGCTTTCACGAGAATTTTCGCCATCCGCCTCGGTCTCAAAGAAAGGCACCAACGCTTACTTGTATAACCAACACACACAATGGCCGTGGAATTCTTTGTGGCGAGAGAGGGCGCCGACGCTCGCCCGAAACCAGCCAGCCAGATCACGCAGAAAGGACCCAACCACCACCGACCTACCGCCCCAACCGCCGTTGGTCGAACCAGAAGCACGCTTGGCACACTAGTACTAGTACCGACGATTGCTTCCGGGGCAGCTGCGAACTGGGCGAGGAGAAGGACGGGTTAACAAAATTCATTTCCGTCCCTCGAGATCTGAGACGGCATTGGTTTGGTTTGGTTTGGTTTGGTGGGGGCGAGCCGTTGGTTTCCTCGTCACTCGATCGGATCCGGGCGAGGGCGACCGGTGGTTGCGGCGTCCGCCAGTCCACGGGGAGCAAA
This sequence comes from Thinopyrum elongatum, assembly GCA_011799875.1. Classification (NCBI taxonomy): domain Eukaryota; kingdom Viridiplantae; phylum Streptophyta; class Magnoliopsida; order Poales; family Poaceae; genus Thinopyrum; species Thinopyrum elongatum. Next base: position 453,280,840 of record CM022300.1, on the reverse strand, counting down.
ACTTGCGGGAAATTACAGCCACCTTCATGAGTGAGGAGATGGGTTTGGTACGTCGGCAGCCATCGTTACCGTTTAGTATAAAAAAATCAATCAACCACACAAGTTGACAACTGGGCGAAAGGCCTCCCTCTCTGCAAATTGCAATGGATCGTACGACTATCATGGTTGGTTACCAACTCAAAAAAAAGAAGAAAAAATCATGGTTGGTTACCATCAGCGAATTGCGTTGATAAAAAAGGCTTGCTCTTTACAGATCTTGCGTTGGGGGAAACACGTTCGTACTAGGAACGGGTGGCATTGAGTGGCAGTGTCGAGGGGCTCCTCGCGTCGTGTCGGCCCAGATCTGAACTGGCCCGGCATGTCTATCAGCTTGTCCAGCTGCGGGGGTTTTGGCCTCGACCGGATACTTGGTAGTACACATGTTGCGTATGCAACCTGCTTTTGCCTACCTACTATCAAGGCGGCGAGGACGACGCCATTGCTGGCTTCGATTTCGACAAGGATGCTGAAGCTGCTCGCTTCTTGTCTGGCCCTCAAGAGGAGTGTACTCCAGAACTTGCTACCAGTTAATTCCCGGGGGCCTTCAAAATGACAGCTCCACAACTCATGTGCCTTGCCCAGGATGGGATCATGGCAGGATGAGCAACAATTACTACTCATTATGTGATGGCTAATGCTAAACCCTCTCAGGAAAGTATGTTGCGCAGTAGATTGATTTGGCGTGGCACAGCAACTTGTGAGCAAGTATCAAACAGATGCACTGCGTGCTATGAAAGAATGGTTCTTCCCCAACCCACTAAAGCGGGGCTGGACAAGGGCATTATATATACAGGGCCGTAACCGATCTGTAGTAGGTATGTACAAAAGAATTTGTGGCCATTTGCCAGCTTATCATGTAGTGATGAAGGCGTTGTTCACACAACCAGTTACGACAGCGCACGAGCAAGCATCAACTATTTTTGTCAGTTTTTTTCCTTTTTCGGGCCTACACTGGGTCACTGCTTCGAGGTATTATCCTTACGGGAAGGCCAGCTGGCATGCTGTCGTAGGCATCAGCTGCTACGCCGGGTCGTTCATCGGTGAAATGAAGACCCAGCCCGTCCTCGATGTAGGAGTCGTCCATATACCTCGTCTTGGACAAGGCTTGGGGATTTCTCCAGCTGCCGGTGCTGCTGCTTCTGTTATCGCCCTGCTCCAGATCACCCTCGCTTCCCTCTGATATATCACCACTGTGATGGCTGGAATGACTATTGCCTGCCATATTATGATATCCAAATGCTGGAGGCTCGAGAAAACTGCCTTGCGGATCATGGGAAGATGCAGGGGCCTGATTCCACCAGTTGCCTGTGGAACTGTCTTCCACACCGTTGTGCTTTGTAGGAGCATGCCGAAACAAAGTGCTTGATGTAGATGCTCCCATATGACTCTGAACCCTTCCGTACAGATCAGAGTAATAGTTTTCGTCTTCTTCAATTTCAGATGTTTCCCTTGCTAGTTGACTTGTGCTCTGACCAGCCTCAAGGGATGCTTCGTCAAAATGGGGAGCTTCAGTTCTAGCCAAGTGTGGTGAATGGCGCATGTAATACCAATCCAGAATATATGGGTGAATTCTTTTATCTGTGTCCAGCAATCCTAAGGGATCCAAGTTATAACCAGCAGGTGGGAAGGCCTCTGCATGGTTACGGATAATACTTGGGAGCAGTTGATGGAAGATATCATCCCTTTGACCTGTACTATCCACAAAGCCTGATGCTTCCATTGACTGATACTGCGCAACAGCTTGTTGACGTATTTGTCTTTCCTTGAACTTCTGTAGGTTATGTAAGAATTGTTTCCCGTCTGCATTTGATGCCAATGATGGATAAACACTCTGAAAACTGCAAACAATTACGTAATACTGTTAGACTTCAATCTTGTTGTTTCAGTTGGTGTTATGTGTGTCAGCGTGAATGGTGGCCTAATTAGGAAAAAGGATGATACTAGCTTCGAAAATCACAGGATTAGTGCTATATGCCTCTGCATTGCCCCACTACAACCATAAGGTAACACTAACAGAATAACAGCGTTCTTTTGGGGTAATACTAACAGAACGATAACATGGTTGCCTCAAATTTAACTAAGTGTGAACTTCTGTAGGTTATACAAGATTAAAAATAAGTATATCATGTCTTAGGAGAAAAGCACTCTCTGCTATATTGAATTGCCTCAAATTTAACTAAGTGTTGGAAATACACACTGTTTTAACAAGTTAGCTAACATTTTCCATATTTTGCACAATTTAGACAGATTGTTATTTTTTATAAGGATCAACATCTTCTGAGAATGGACTCCAGAGGAAATACATACTTCCAAGAAAATAACTCCTTAAATACACCATTTTTTGGCGGGAAACTACTTAAGTACACCAAGCTAGTAAGAAGCATGTGAAGTACTTGAAAGTATAATTTACCTTAAGAATGATTTCTCCATTTTCCCTTGGGAGCTCCTCAGGTGTTTAGGTGCATCAAATGGAGAACCATAGTTTCTATTGCCGTGTCTTCTGAAGTCAAAAGAGCTTAAACTATTGAAACGCAGCAAAGCAATGATGTTAAGTGTTGCAGAGGCTCAACAAAGATAGATGGTCAGAACATAAATTATGAAGAGACTTCAGCAACTGACCTGCATACATCTCCCACTCCATCTACATAAATTGTGAAGTCCGATATGAAGTGCAGAATGTCATCAACACGCTGTAAATTTATAAGAATTCACAGCTGTTACAAAACTGTAGAGAAACACATTCATCGAGCTAGTTCAGACCATTACCTTTGGTACCTCAAAAATGAGCAAGTAAGGAGTGATGAAAATGGACGCCATCTCTTCTAATAGCATTACTATGGTATACTGCATTCACAATATAACAAGACACTTCTCAGAGCTATAATAGAAAAGACAAAACACATAGCCAATACAGACATATCCTGGACCTCAACCACTGACGAAAATCTAATGCAGATGGCAGATGATATCTAGGAAGTAAACCACTTCGCTGAGTCCTGTTAATCTAAACACCAAAACTAAACTTTTTTAAGATGTATCACTCTTTAACTGAGAGATATGAAAAAAACTTGAAAGCTCAACATTGTCAAAAATGCCATTTATATATTCACCTATTCATTAATTTAACTGTCCCATGCTAGAAAAAAAAGCTTTTAACTATTTTTATTATCAAAAGCCAAATGCCACATGAGTATTATCTTAATCAAAACAGCACTATAGCTGAATTCAGGTACCTGAAATAGTGTTTCAAATTCTTTCCGAACCAGTTCACTGCTCTCTTTACCGCGCCACCGCTTCGGCATGTAATGGGTTTGCTGGACAACGAGGCACATAGCCCCTTCTGGGTCAATTACTTGAAGCTCATCAGCCACTACTTTTCGACTTATAGCTGCTATTGTTCCAAAAACAATAGTATACCAGAATAGATTCCTTCCGAAAATCTTCAAAAGTATGGATGTGAAATTTTAGAAGGTGCATAAAATGCAAGTAAGAGAAAGACAAAAGGTGCCGACAAAGAACTTACATGACCCTCGAGGATGGATTCGCCCAGAAATCCCATAATTATAAGAGCACCAGCCAAACCACCAGAAACAAAAGATACAAATTTTGCTATGATAGAAATTAGTGGCGTAGGAAATTGCTTCAAGTAATTCAACGAATGCACAGCACTGTTGTTCATCCTATGTCTGAAGAAATGGTCTACCTGAAATTATTGTAAGCAGTTGAATTTTAGAGACAACCAAGGTAAATAGAACAGTATATATAGCCCTCAACAGACAAGTTGCTTGCAGCTAATATGAGGCTTGTTAGCCGCATAAATCATGAAAATAAGAGGTAAATGATGTCAAACATTCATTTAAATCAGTCAATAGTAGTAGTAGTGACTAGAATTAATGAGTTTTGCATGAGAAGCTACCTCATTATACTCCCTGAAAATCCACCTTGATAAATTTGACCATCTTCTGGATGATGCTGTACTGGGATGATTATAAATTTCTTCAGCATGCCTCAGAATGAGGTACACCAATGGGAAAATTACAAGGCAGGGCGACAGGATCAACATTGCAATGCCAACAAATACAAGTCGTTTTTTCAATGCAGCTGGGCTTGCTAGAAAATCTTTCCGAACGCAGAATTTACTGCAAAGCAAAGGATAGAGGCATTCAGTGCAAGTAACTAAAGTTCGCCAATAGAGAAAACTCTGTTAACCAAACAAAATCTATGGAACCGTCCAAAAGCAATGTGTGGGTTCTTGGTAAAGCTTCACAGTGGGTGACATGCACACTGGAAGCTGCGGAAATATCATGAGTACATATGCATCTGTAGCCTGTAGGTGCTAATATCTAAGGTAATGTATCCTATGCATCGTGACCACTTGGTGCATCCTTGTATCCCCTTAATCCAAGCCTTATCCTTGCACAAGGGGATGGATAAATACACAATAGAAATATGATGCATAGGATGCTGTCACACGAGCTGCTGGGTGAGATCTGAACCAGTGAATAAAAGTTGGATTCATCATAAATTACTACATGAATTGACAAATAATTGACCTAAATAGATAAGGTGTTCTGTAGCTGGTTATCTAGAAAATTATCTGTAAAGCAATAAAGCTTGGACTATATGCTGCATCAGTAACTACATATTTGGTAGCCGGAACCAATTATTGTACTATTTGCAGTGAATGGCAAATATCAAGGTTTAGACAGTATATATGGCTTAGTTGAGCAGGCAGTGCCTTAACAGCTTACATGCACTGATCTAGAGCGTGTTTGCTTGCTTGGGCTTATATGAAAAGTAGGAGCACAGTGTAGAAAAGCAAATACAAGCATGATCAATCAGATAGTGAAAATAATTTTAGCCGAACAAATAGTATTGTAATAGTTATTACTCGTTCAAATAAACACATTACTAAAGAGTAATCAATGCTTAAAAATACCGAAGTACAAGTTTACCTGTCAAACATACTCTGGAAGATGCACCAATTTAAGGTCCATTCTAGGGCTTTTGGAAGTATCACATGATTTCTCCTGTCGTGTACATGAGATTTGACAGTTGGACCAGCACCAGGAAGCCAAGGACGAATTGGAAATGAGATAATGCCTTTATTCACCATCCCTATCAAGTAATTTTCTTTCCTCATTATTCTCATGATAATATCATGCTCCGAGAGATCCCTAACAACACAGAGTTTTTTAGACTTTTGTAGCAGGACAACCTTCTCGATTATTCTGGGCCATGATATCGTCTGGATCTCAAGATCTGTAATCTTAAGGCTACAAAAGAAAAACAAGGGTAAAGTTATAAATTGTTGTGGGCTAACACACACACACACACACACACACATGCATGTGCGGTAAGCTGAATATTACCTATTATAGTAGAAGTCACGTGCATTCAGTGTACTTTTCAGTTGTACAAAGAACTTGAGGAAGTTGATAAGTCCATATGTTACCAATATAATCATTGATCCAACAGTGACCATTTTAGGAAATGTAAAGGGTACTAATGGATTATGCTTGATGGCTGCCATCAGATCACATGGTTTTTCTCCAGACTCAAGTGCCTCCACACCACATTTCAAGTGGCCGATGGCATTCCAATCAACATATAAAAAGAAGAAGCCAATACAGCACACCGTAAACAGTACATTAAGGATCTCGATTATCCATTTGGTAACGATACACCTTAGTCCTTTCGCGCAGAAATATTCATAAAGCCTTTCGAAGAAAATATCCAGGTCAGGGATCGGTTCTTCCTTGACGCCTTCACCATGGAGAAGTCCAGACGGGCTCTCACTTCCAGAACTTGGCAACCTTCGGTAGTCCGACAACTCAATTTCAGGTGGAATATCAATGAGCAGTTGTGCTGATAATGGTGATTCTCTTCTCCAAGGCCACTTAAATAATGTTTGTGAATTTGTGTCCTTCGAAGGGAAGGACATCATTCATGAAAAGGAAAGCCAATGCCAATTGGAATCCTTGCCATGCCACAGGAAATGACCTATAAAGAGAACGAAGAGGATGTTAATGACTCACATTTTGAGTAACACCAGTCTCCTGAAGATCTACAGGCTACGGGTATGGTAAATCGAAGAAAATGAAGTAATGTCATACGCAAGCAATATTTTCCCCACCTAGACAAACCCAAGGGCAAGCTCTGAACAGGCTTAATAAGGCAAGTATATTGGAAAATCATTGCAAACACAGTGAACATAAAAGCATCAAACAGTTAGGCGCAAATCAAATTAACCAATGTTAAGCTTATAAACAACGATCAGCAACCATATGCTGCCAAACTAAGGAATCAACCGCCGCCAAGAGGCCCAGCGTAATCGCACCATCTCCTCCCACGTATTCTGTGTTATCATCAGCGGAGCAATCCGGTTCTCTGCACCTCAAGGTCGGCAGCTAAACAACACGTTTGAGCTAACTTGCAGCAAAATCCCTACAGCCAGCGCCCGAACCACCATGATCATCACAACCACTAAAGCTTTCCCCCGGCCAACAGCAAACACCCAAACCTAGATCAACTGGTTTGCTAGAGCTCGGTTTCATCTCATAATAAATCGTAATAAAATAAATAAACATAAAAAGAGTCGTGAGCGGATAAGAGGCAGGGAGGGGCGGAGTCCAGCACCGACCTGATGGGCACCGGCGGGCGCCGGCGCGGGTGACTTGCGGTGGACTGCGGCTCGTCTGGTTGGGAAGGGGAATCGGACGCACGGGGGGGAAGACAATGAGAGGGGAAGACGGAGGCGGTGCGTTTCGGGAGAAGAGACGTGACGGGATCGGGGGATGGAAGGAATCGTACGGGAAGGGGATAATAATTTGTTCGTTTCCTTTATCCGGGGTTTTCCCTTTGCTCTGCGTCGCGCTGGTCGCCGAGTTGATTGGGAATCGAAATGTCTTGCGTATAGAAGATTGATGGTCTGGTTAACTGTCGGTACACGAGCAAAACACGTTTCAAGTAGTATAAGAGCATTTTTTTTATATAAAAGGATAACGCCCACACGTGTGGCATGTTTGCACATTGCCCACACGCTTTGATCCACGTTGATTCTGTTTTGCACGAATTCTAAAGGAATCTGTTAGAATCTGAGTGCCACGTGGGCATCATCGTGTGTGTGGGCGTTGGAGAGTTCGCCCACACGCCCCGCAGCACGCGGTTTGCCAGCTGCGCTGTGTGGGCGAACTAGTTTCTGCCCACACAGCCACCACCTAGTCCACGCGCGTGTGTGTGTTCGCCCACACGACACTCGTATGTTGTTGGATGGCAACTGCAGTTGCGCGTACGTGGCAACTAGGTAAACACACATGGCAACTATGATTCGTTGCTAGACGGCAACTGCAGTTGCGCATACGTGGCAACCAGGATAAACACACATGGCAACTGTGATTAACCATACATGACAACTATGGTTGGACCACACGTGACAACTAGGTAAACACATATGACAACTATTGTTTGACCATATGTGGCAAGTAGTTAATCACACACGGCAACTATGGTTTGATTACACGCGGCAACTACCATAAACTAGACATGGCAACTATAGTTAACCAAAACAGAGAGAGTTGCTATACTTTTACAACTACATTTGCCATTCGGATAACTACATCTGCCATCCCAGATGGCAACTAAATCGTCATCCCGCGGGCACCTAACGTAGCTGCGTCAGGACGTGTGGGCATATTTGCTTCGTGCCACACGCGCGGGGTGGGGATGAGTAGTACTTGTTGGGCGTGTGGCACGAAGTAGCTGCGCCCACACGTGTGGGCAATTTTAATGTTCGTCCACACACAGCCCGTGTAGGCTGCCTCCTGCTCACGCCACACACGGTGTATGGGCAGATGTCTAGTATGCCACACGTGTGGGCGTTATCAGGACCTTTTTTTTGCAGGTGTAGTAAGGGCATGGCCAACGCGTCGCTTCAACCAGGTGCCCCGCAGGCCACGTAGGCTCAGATGACGAACGGTTGTCTCGCAGGGTATTAGTGTCGTTTGGAGAAGAGACCGTCGTTTCATGGGGAAAGCCTGAGAGAAAGGGAAAATAAGGGAAAAGAGAAGAAAACCGGTGAGCAAGATGAGAGATATGGAGGTGGGAACCCGCGGAAGGAAGGAGATATGGAGTTGTCCATGGCGATGGTTGTCAAAACCTCGACGGTCTACGACAAGACGAGGCAGATCTTGCAAGACGAGGCACATCCAGTGGGCCTCCTCGACTCTCCGTCCATCTGATTTAATCAGGAGCCTTGATTGGTACAGGGAGCATGTTGTTGTTGTTCCCCCTAAGCATGTGTGGATGAGCAAGGGAAGTAGCACAGGGAAAGTGAAATCGATGGGGAAAATAAGGGCGTGTTCGGTAGTTGTCTGGCTTCTCAAATCCACGACTCCAGCCGCGGAGTCCAGCCGAACGGGTCCACTCCTGGGTTTGGGAACGAGAAGCTGGCTCAAATCTGTGTGTAAAATCGATGGAGCGACGGAGTTGGAAAAACCTGGCTCCAAGGAAATAGCGAAGCGGGATTTGAAGAGAAATTACGGGCGATGCCACCGCGAAGTGATCGATCCACCCCCGCATCAGGGACAAGCTCGAGCCCGTCCACACCCGTGACTCCTCTTCCCCCTCCCCAACCCTAGCCGCCGCACGCAGCAGGCGATGGCGCAAAGCACCTCGACCGTCGGCGGCCATGCTCTCCACCGCCGCTAGTCCATGCCGTGACCCACCCTTCCCCGCCCCTGCTATCCCTCTGTCGCCACCATCGCCGACCAGGTCCGCCGCCATCAGCGACGAGCTTCCCCGCCCCAGCTCGCCCTCTTTCGCCACCGTCGCCGACCAGGTCCGCCGCCATCAGCGACGAGCTTCCCCGCCCCTGCTCGCCCTCTTTCACCACCGTCGCCGACCAGATCCGCCGCCATCAGCGACGAGCTTCCCTGCCGTGATTCGAGCACTGTCCGTCAGCGACGAGCTTCTCTGCCGTCAATCGAGCTTCTCTGGAAGGTGATTTGCTGCCCGACCACCTCTGCTGCTACCAGTGTAAATTATCTGTACATTCTTTGCTGCTACATGTTCAGTTGTGTGAAAAATGCATAAAACTATAGCTTCACTGGTACAGGCGTGGAGGGGATGAGACTATGGTTTCCTATTGCCTCCATAGTTCACACCCTAAGAGCATCTCCGGTTCCTTGTACTTAAGAGTATATTCAATAGGTGCCCTATTATAGGACGTCAAAAATTGTTTAGAGTAAAATTTATATACAACACCAAAATGTGGTTCATAGACATAAAAAATGTTCATATTTACCCCTTCGTTTGTGAGGCAAGAGCATCCACGCATTAGGGTTTCCTTGCCTCTCGCCGGCGTTGCCGTCAGGCTGTATCGTCTCCTGTGGCCGTAGGGTCATGGAGATGTGATGGATTCGGCTCTTGCCGGCAGAATGCCTTGGTTTTTGGGTGTTTTTAAAGTTTTGTTAGAGTTTGTGTTATGCTCGGAGAGGCGAGGCGGTGGCTACTCTCTAAAGATGGATAAATTTCTTCCCGCCTAGCCCCCATCCCGACGGTGCTTCTGGCGTTGTCGGGAGGCGTGTGGACGTTGGATCCTTCCGACTTACGCTTATCTTCATCGACGACATTTGTTGTTCTGGTGCGCTGGTCTTGTGGGGCCTTAGCAGGATGACTTACCGACTGTCTATTACAACAAGGTTTGCCTCACTTCGGTGAGGAAGAGGCGATGATGATGGAGCGCCTTCGGCTCGCTTCAGTGCTTGTAGTCGTCGTTGTCTATGGACTTGGATGTATTTTTTGCTTTTGGTGTTCATTGTATTACCTTGACAACTAATGAATAGATCAAAAGTTTTTCCAGCAAAAAATATATTCATCTTCAACAGCTGCCCTAAAAGGAACACTTTGTATCAACCAGTTGATTCCACCCGGTGGTCATGTCGTCCCCGGATCTTTGAAAGGACTCCTGCCACTGCTTGGAAAGCAGATGATGGGGGTCCTGCTCACAGTCGATGGTGGATTCAGAGGAGCGACGACGCCCATGACGGCTTGTCGGTCTCCTTCAACAACCCATCGAATCTTCAGGCTGAAAGGCGGTCAACCTTGTTCCTCTCGGCCACGATACCAAAAGGGAGACAGTGTTGTGCCTTGTTGGAGTCTACAAGCAACTACAGAGGTCTCGCCGGACCAAGTGGCATGTCCCCAGCACCGCCGGTGATTTCATCTAGTGAGGAGCAGCTAGGACCCGATTTCTTTTTCTCTTTTATAGTGTGGGGTCCTTTTTGTAAGATGCAGGGACTTCTGTGTTATTTGCAGTTACTGTAGGGTGTTGGAAGTATGACCTAGAGGCAATAATATTGTACTATTATATTCCATGTTCATAATTAAGAGTTTATATTCTATGCTATAACTATTGTGATCCTGGAATGTTTGATTCAGTGGAAAACTCATATGCACGTGTAGAAGGATAAACGACATAATTAAGATTCTTAGTATCGCCTCTATGACCGGCTCAGGTGTTGTTAGTGATCATGTTTTGTAAGGACCGGAGTATATCGACCAGAGGGGGTGTGAATGGGAGATTCAAAATTTCTTTCGAAATGTTGAATACTCTCAACACAGCACAAAGGATAATCAACTAAGTAGTTTCAGTTCTACGAAAGAAAACAATTCCCGAAGGAAAAATATTTCCGAAGCAAAACTAGTTCCGAAACAAAACTATTCCCAAAACAAAACTGTTACCAAAACAAAAATGTTCCTGAAACAAAACTGTTTCTGAAACAGAACTGCTATGAAAACACAGCTGAGCAGATTTAGTTCTATGAATCAATACTATCACAGAAACAAAATTATCAGCATAGATAAAATTGCATACATGAAGCAATTGCACATATAACAGATACAAAACATGCACACTACTGCGAAATGTTCATCAGAGCAAGACTTAGCACAATGACTAAGTAGTACCATATGAAAACCAAATGAACATTCGGACAAACAACCTTAAGTACAGCGAAAGCATATATGCAACACAATATGGTCACAGTACTGAAAGGATTGCTTGGATGATAAAGAACCGTAGTACATAGATAGATATCTATCGACAGCAAAGACCACCGAAAATAAACTACCGAAAGAAATGCAGTAGGATAGAAATGACCAGTGGTGCTCGATGGCGACAGATGGTTTGGTATACCAGTTCACTCTTCTACAAAAGAGCTACATCTGGTTGGAGGGACTTGTGATTCAGCACAGGAGATAAACTCTCTCCATCCTATTCTCCTCAACGTGAAGTTCCTTGAACTTCCGTTGATTTCACTCATGGTAGATTCTTTTCGGCAATCTCCAAACCTTCGACAGACTTCTTTGTGAACCACAACGACTCTTGGTCGCTGAAGACTTTGCTCGGTGAAGACAACAACTCTTCAACACTCGAGCCGACACATATCCGTCTAGAGAGTATGCAGCTCTCAAGAGTAATAGGTGCAAGAACTCTCAACTCAGATCTACTGTGATGCTCAACCACTATCTAAGTTTCGGCTCTTGATTTTCTCTCAGTGGATTTTAAACTCAAATCTCTCGAAGAGGGGTGCTCAATCAATCTTCTCAGAATCTCAAGCGGAGCAACCAACGGACAACGTTGGAGCGGGGTGGCTATTTATAGCCGAGCCTTCCGTGAAGGGAAATGACCAAATTGGACATGTGGAGGAGCCAATGGCCGAACGACACGAGTCCAACAGTCGGAAATTTGAGCACAACGGTAACGTTACTTGCGGAGCAAGTAATTATAACTCCTCAGTCCGAAAGATATCTCCTTCAGCACGAAGAACTACGGTCTACTGCCGACAGGTAATCATTCAAAACATAAAGAGATTTCTCTCAGTCTCGCATAGGTTTGGGCTAAGCATCACAGCGGACTAAGCTTCGAGAACTTATACCCCTCTTAATAGTACAGAGGTGCTATGACTCAAATAAATGAAAGAAGAAGAACGAAATGAATAATGCGTCGTCACTTTGTCTTCGACTTCCACTCGTTGTAGTCAATTCCTTCGGACAACAGTACCGAACCAATTGCTTTGCTTCAGCAATAACTTTTCGAGGGGTTAACTCCTTCACATCAATCTTCTCGTCTACATGTTTTCAATAGATGTAGCTCATTCTTCTCTGCAACGCAGATATTCTTCGGTGAAGTTCCTCGAACTTGACACCGTAGACAACATTCTCTTCCGTTCTGCATGGACTATTTCTCTCTGTGTGCACTAGCAAACAAATCGGTCCGTGCCTGTTTCTGTCAACAATCTCCAAAACATAGGCGGGCAAATATTGCACCAACAATCGCCCTCTTTTTTGGACGATTGTTGACAAAACCGAACATATCGAAGGATAGATAATTGAATGAAATGAAATGTGAAGGATAATGAAATACGACAGATAATTACGAAGATAAAACACGCTCCCCCTGAAGATATGCATCGAATGCATAGAAGATAAAACGATAGGTTGCGAGATGAATCTTCGTACGAGTGATATTGACATATGATCTCATTTGTGGTTTCTTTCAATACACTCGATAGTGTCTGAGGTACTTCCTGTCACACACAATCTTTGAAAAGGATTAGTTAGATATAATACTTTGAAATGATCTATGACGGAGGATAAGCCATGAGAGTTTGCTCAGAACATAGTTTGAATCCACATGAGATATAAGTTCCCTGCAGGTTAGATACTCGACGAGAATCAGAGCAAGGGAGACACACAAATATATTTGCTCGGAGTAGATATGCTTAAGATAAAAAAATTCTTCACCTGCAGGGTTAGATGGCGAAAGATAATCAATATAGAACATCTAACCATAAGACTCATATAGTTTCAAGGAGTGAAATGTCTCTTTCTCAGAGAAGTATGATTTCCAGTCCTCCCAAAAAAAACTTTTACTTTTCCTGCACGATAGATAATTATTGCAAGGAGGTAAACTTTCGATCACCTGCAAACAAATAATTTTGAAGCAAATAGCATTGCAGGGGGGTTATTAACAGTACATGACGACCGAGTATCAACACCACAGACGGTGCTTTAAGTTTCAAACGCAAACTGTTCGAGAAAGCCAAATAGTTCGAGAGCAAAGCAAATGGCGAATGAAAACACCCTGCAAATAACCCGCATTTCTATCACTCGATGTTCTTCTCCCCCTTTTTGTCAACAAGTGTCACAAAGGAAAGAGAACGCATGCGAGGAACTACTCATTCAAAGAATCCTCATCAGAACTCGAACTGTTCGGAGAAGCAGACCGAGCAATGGTTGAGGCCGAAGCAGGAGTTGGAGACGCAGCTTGGGCTTCGGGAACATCTTCGGAAGAGGCATTGTGAGGTGCATCTGGCTTGTAGATAAAAGTTCCTGTTGTGTCTTCGAGAACATCTGTGACGCCCCCGATTCAATCGTACACTAATCATACACACAAATGTGTATGATCAAGATCAGGGACTCACGGGAAGATATCACAACACAATTCTAGACACAAATTCAAATAATACAAGCTTTATATTACAAGCCAGGGGCCTCGAGGGCTCGAATACAAAAGCTCGAAACACAAGCGAGTCAGCGGAAGCAACAATATCTAAGTACAGACATAAGTTAAACAAGGTGCCATAAGATGGCTAGCACAAACATCAACGATCGAAGAGGCAAGGCCTCCTGCCTAGGACCTCCTAACTACTCCTGGTAGTCGGTGGTCTCCACGTAGTAGTAGGCACCATCGGGGTAGTTGTAGTAGTTGACGGGGGTGGCATCTGGCTCCTGGGATCCACCATCTGGTCGCAACAACCGGAAAGAAGAAAGAAGAGGGAAAAAGGGGTAGAAAAGCAACCGTGAGTACTCATCCAAAGTACTCGCAAGCATCAGATATATACTAAGTATGCATTGGTATCAAGGGAAGGGATGTATCTGTGGACTGAACTTCAGAATGCCAGAATAGAGGGGAAGGCCTAGCCTATCAAGGACTAGCATCTTCAAGCATCTTGCAGCATTCAGAAGAGTACATAATAGCATTTTATAATTAACAAGCATGTTGTAGTATTAACGCCCAGAGATCCTTCATTGACTCCCTGCGAGAAAGCAATCCCGGAGCCAACATATCCATCACAAGTCTCAAGTATCCATTTCTAGTTGTAATAGATCAGGATACCACTCCGAGCGTCCATTACCGTGGACACGGCTATTCGAATAGATAATCTTCCCTGCAGGGGTGCACCACATTACCCAACACGCTTGATTACTCTGGCCGAACACACTTTCCTGGGTCAATGCCTGGCCTCGAAAGATCAACACGTCGCAGCCCTACCTAGGCTCAGCAGAGAGGTCCCCGCCGGTCTACATCCTAAGCACTCCGGGGTCTTGGGCCCATCGCCCTTTGCACTCCGGGTCGTTGCGAGCAGGGCGGGTCCAGGCTCCACCTCTGTCATGGATGCTGCCAGCCCAGCTGTGCCGCAATGCTGAACTGGATGTCTGACAAAGCTTTGGCTGATACTACGACGTCGAGTGCCCATATATGTTCCCGCGTGGTGGTTAGTGCGTATAGGCCAATGGCTAACTCAAAACAAATACCCAAACCTGTTAGTGCATTATTAACTGAAGTGACGGCTGTCGGGACAAGTCCGGAGCTACCACCACCTCCTGGGTGATACCGCTAAACAGCTAGCCGCCACCGTAACATCTCGCGGGTGCTCTCTGGGCCCGCCCGACTTTCATAGGTATCTCTCGCGGGTGCTCACTGGGCCCGCCCGACTTTCACATAGGTCTGAAGTAAAGTCAAGGTAATCGTGTGTCCAAAACATCAAGAGGGAAACCCGAGGAATCACCCTCGATGGATTCCACTCGATGTAATCGTCAAGGTGAACTTGGAGGAATCACCCTCGATGGTCCACACTTGAGGGGTTGCACGACAGAGTCGTCATCGGGAGTGGTGAAAGAGGAATCACCCTCGACAGACCACGACCGATTAGCTACACTACATAGTTATCATCAGGAGTGCGTTACGAAGTATTACCCTCGGCACTCGATAGCAGCTCTGCAGAGTCGTACAACTAAAGGGGGGGGGTGAAGTGATGTGTCGGGCTCTGGACGTCGATCACGTTGATCGAGTCATCGATCAACAAGCCGGGGCAACTGGGACAAGGAGAGGGGTCACTGATGGATCACTAGCCGACCTATACTAAGCAGTTTAGGATAAGCAAGTAAGGTACAATAGCAGGTTACAAAAGCAGGCTATGCATCAGAATAGGAGCAATCAATAACAGTAGCAAAATATAATGCAAGCATGAGAGAGAATGAAATGGGCGATATCGGAATGATCAAGGGGGGGTTTGCTTGCTTGGAAGCTCTGCTGAAAAGGAAGAAGTGCCGTCGGTGACGTAGTCGGTCACAGTGGCATCAACAGCGGTCTCGAGGTCTACCGGAGAAGAAGAGGGGGAAGAAACAGTAAATACAAGCAAACAGATGCATGACATGACTACAGGCAGAGCTAGGGGTGTTCTAACGCAGGGGTAAACGATATCGGCGAAGGGGGAAAACATCCGAGAAAGTTTTCCCGAAGTTTGCATTTTTGGACAAATGAAGCGGAGGGGGACGGTTCCATGTTCGCTATGATAGAGACATGTGGCAGACGAACGGAGGGCGTATTCGGATTCGTCATATTTTTCTGAGCAACTTTCATGTATAAAACTATTTCATCCGAGTTACGGATTATTTTATATTAATTTTCAAAGTTTAAACGAACTTCTGGATTTATTTTTAATATGAAAATAAACATTAAATTGCTATGGGTACCCAGCTTTATGTACACAGAGGCTGACATGTGGGCCAGGGGGACCCAGTTGACCAGTCAAAGTTTGACTGGTCAACAGGGAGTGGGGCCCCCTGTCATACACACATTAGCTAATTAGATGATTAAATAGGCTAACTAAGCAATTAGTTTAACTAAACCAATTTAATTAAGTTAATTATATATATATATATATATATATATATATATATATATATATATATATATATATATATATAGGAGTAGGATTTTCTATCATAGCTTACCCCAGTAATAGCTATCAGAACCGTTGAACCATGCATCTAGATTCGAACTACTCACATGGTGCGGTACCTTATCCTCCACATTTGATGAATTATTGGAGGTCGATGGCAGAGCCTGTACTTGTCGGCTTTAGTCTGTATGCACTGACGAAAAGTCTGCGTGATGTGGCTGGCCCGCGTGTTCCATTTGTATCACCGTGCCGCACAGGTTCCGCTCCATTTAAAAGCGCTCAGGCAGGTTCCTTTTTTGTTTGAGTTTGACTCAGGCAAGTTCCAAGTCATATGGACCACGTTACGCCCCGTTTTGCGCGCACGTGACACAAGTAGGCGCGGTTGAACAGGCTCGGTCCAGCCATCACGACGGTTCTGGATGGCTCATCCGACTGAACCTCGAGCCACCAGGTGTGGAACCTAGTTTAAATTGTATATATCCCAGGAGTAAAGACCCGGAGGGAATGAGCTCCTCACAACGATCAGAGCATATGGACCGTCCGATCGAAATCTCTATGCGTTACTGACCGTCCGATCTCGAGCCCGATCATTGTGAGACGTAGGATTTTGACCGCGATCGTCCTGGGCCGTTGGATAAAATTTCAATTGCAACAAAATGTAAATACCATGCCCCCACCAGGGCATTTCGGTCATTTCACATTTAGGCTATAAATTGTTAGTAGCTCCCGTGGAGAGAACACAGCCGCATCCTCCTCCCGCACTCGCGCGCGCCAGCTCCTCCTCTATGCTGCCTCCTCGCATCCCCTAACCCTAGCCGCTCCCCCACGTCGCCACCGTCTCCTTCACCCAGGCTGCCGAATGCCCGCCGTCGGTGTCTCCGGCGTCGTCGCCGTCATCCTCGAGTGCACACGGCAGGAGGAGTGCGGCTCTCCTCTTAGCCCGTCTCAGCTCTCTCCCGCTCTCTCAATCCCCTCTCCAAACCCTAACCCCGCTCGCGCATGGTCCTTGCCGCGGCTCCGCCTCCGCTCACCCTCATTCCGCCGTGGCGTCTCCTCCTCCCCACCCCCTCGGCGCTCAGCAGGAGCAGCTCGGCTCGCCGTCGGCCCTCACGGGAGTGGTCGCGACCCTCGGTCAACTCTGGCGGCCGCTGCTACCACCCGCGCCTCAGTAGCCCCCTCCCCCCTCCTCCTCCTCCACCATCTCATGTCCATCACTGGGAGGAGCGTCGGCTGCCGCTGGCGCAGTGGCTCTGCCTAGACGCGTCGCCATCGACTGTAGGTGAGATGCTGGGTGCTCAATTTTTTGTTCATTATTAGGTGCTATGTCCCTGCTCTTGCCTAGGACTGAATGGTTGCTCCAGTTGTTTGCAGGTAACTAATCTCTGGAGCATTATGTGTTTGTCTGATTCAGATGCAAATGGCAACGTCAACAGATGAATGTTCAGCACCATTACAGCAGTACAAAGATTCATTAGCATTATGTGTTTGTCTGAATGTTCCCATGCCATAGAAAAATGTACGTATCATACAGATTTGGTTCCTCAATCTTGGATGCATCGGACCTTGACTGGATCTCATTGGTTGTTGTTCAACCTGCAAGGGTCTCTCTCTGCTGATCTCTGTTTTTGCAGCATTGTATGCCAGGAAACTGAGCCATCCATGTAAGGTGGGTACTTGGTGTCACGTCTACCTGTCTAGCTGCAGCAGGTGTTAAAATTGTTGTTACTGCAGTGGACAGATGCCACAGAGCAATAGTGTGGTGCGATTCAGATGTATGTTTCAGTAGCCTTTCTTCGTTGAATTTTCTTTGGAAGCTAAAATATCAGTTTTGGGTTTCATATATGAGTCCATTAGCTTAGATTGAATGAGTGTTATATGGTTGTTGCAGGCTACATTTGAGACTGAGTGGACTTGCCTTTGGAGCAGGTTACAGTTTCTATTTGGTATGGAGGATTTCGAGCAGGCTACATTTGCGGAGACCTAGATTGGTTATGCCGGATCTCATGGTAATGAAACTCTTGCCTTGCCTGTACCTGATCGTATATGTTCCATTCTTTTGCCTTTTGAGCGGATTGCTATATGGAATACCATCTATTTCTAATGAATTTATATGTTGCTTGCTGCCTTTTTTATTTAGATATATCCAATAACTATACCAATGAGCATTTTTTTCTGACTGATATATGATTCAATGATATAAATGCTATATATTTTGCATCTGATATGCAAGGTTACTCGAATGTCCTCGCAATTTTTTTGAAGGAAGAGTGAATGCAGTCCTGAAAGTAGTCAATAAATTAACTTGGCTGACAGACTATTCATGTTGTTTTTCGCCTATTGGAAAGCTTGGCCGAATCAAACTTGGTACCGTGTTGCACCAAACAAAAGGGTCAACATTAATTATCAAGTTAAGCACTCAAAAGAGGTTATCATCATTGTATCAAAGATTACCATTTGCACTTGCTCAACAAAGTAGTTTGAGATATTCCACCAGGATCATCTAATTGCCGTGCTTTTATATGCAGGAAAACTAGCTTGTGATATGGATTTCTTTCGTCCCATTTGACCAGCTGCTCCTTGAAGAGATGGGCCATTTTGGTGGTGTTTACTGGTTGATCATCCTTTTGCAGGTGTTTACGTACACACACACATTGTTAGATATTTATTTTATGTTCAGTTGTTTCTTCTTGATGCGTTATGTTCATACCCTTGCTGATACTTGCCTTCTGTTTCTGATTTTATCATACCTCTGAGTTGCTGTCGGGGAACACCGAATGCCTCCTTTGATTGTCTTGGCTTGCAGGTCGCCGACATCGTGGAGCTGGACGAGTTCTCCGGCCAGTTCACCACACAGCTTGCAGTCCAGGTCATTGACATATTTGAGTTCTAGGTCACCGACTCAAAATTTACAGTTAATTTATCTGGCTCAATATATTTGCTCACCCATTTCCTGCATTAGATATCTTTTTATGTGCTTAGTTATCTTTGCGGTTATTCCAGTAGGTTTGGGCGTGTGAAATCTTATCTGTACTGGTTCTGATTTCGATGTTATTTATCTTAGAATCTCGGAAGTACACTTAGTTGGAAACATGCTTGCAACATTGATTTATCTTTATTTGAGTTCCTATTTGAGTTAGTTTGCTATTTGGATACCATACCAGCTCTAACATCCATGTATATGATTTCTCAGGGATCATATTCTGAATAATAATGCAAGGTACTTTGAGTAAATGTTTTGCAAATCAGTGCTCCTGGAAAGCTAGGATTTGTGGGGACAAAATATACTGTATTGCTTGACAAAGTATGGCAACAAGCTCAAATCTGTCATATATTACGAATGTACATGGCTGCCTGGCCGGGATAATTCATGTGTAGTTGTTCTGTCTAATTTGTTGTTAAGCTCTGGAATATGGATCAGTGGCAAACCAGCATCAGTACTCATTCATGTCTGGATCAGATTTGATATGGGCCGTTATTAGCCCTGGGATGGCTTCAATGGATGCGTGTGGTCAGCTCCATTTGTTATCTACTATATCTAAATAGGAGCTCCCCACTACCTCATTTCTCTCAACATGCAACCCATCCACGTCAGCAATCCACGTTCACACACACCGGACCGAGAGACATGCAGCCATCCACGACCAAAAGCTATCGCTAATCTTGCGGACGCCTCATGGGTTTCCTCAGTAAATCGTTACCAGCCCACGCTTGGCCTGTGAAGATACAATTTTGCACTGGGCTGGCCGAGCCCAAAGTTGGTCGTTGATGGTCCATCATGCATTCATGCAGCTTGTAAGACGATATGTTTGGGAAACTGCTCAGCACCCTGAACGGGTGTGGCTATCTCATATATATAGAAGTACCAAGAGGTACAATACAGGGTATATACAGAGAGGTACGGAGGTACGTATATACAGTCTAACACCCTCCCTCAATCTTAACTATGGCCTGAAGTACAAAGCAAGTTAAGATTGTGTCTACAGCCTACAAACTGCGGTTGTGGAAGAGGCTTCGTGAAGATGTCAGCAAGTTGATCCTTGGAAGGGATGAACTTGATACGAAGTAGCTTCTGTGCAACACGTTCCCGAACAAGTGATAGTCAACTTCGATGTGTTTCGTCCGAGCATGGAATACCGGATTAGATGAAAGGTATGTGGCACCTATGTTATCACACCAAAGGACTGGAGGCTGAGCCGTAGAGACTCTCAACTCTCGTAACAAGGATTGTACCCATATGAGCTCAGCTGTGGCATCGGCAACTGCCTTGTACTCAGCTTCAGTACTGCTGCGAGATACTGTAGCTTGCTTGCGAGCATTCCAGGCGATCAAGTTAGGCCCAAAGAATACCGCATAGCCCCCCGTGGATCGCCTGTCATCAGGACTGCCAGCCCAATCCGCATCAGAGAAGGACGAAAGCTCACAAGACGGTGCCGGTTGAAGTAGCAATCCATACGAGGCAGTGAGACAGACGTAGCGAAGAATACGCTTCACCGCTGACCAATGAGACGTCCTGGGTGCATGAAGAAACTAGCACACACGATTAACTGCATAGGAGACATCTGGCCTGGTGATAGTGAGGTATTGCAGACCTCCAACGAGACTGCGGTACTCAGTAGCATCAGTAGGTGAGAGAGGGTCTCCATCAAGGGCAGACAGACGATCAGTCGCAGACATCGGAGTGGCAGTAGGTTTACACTTCAACATACCCGCGTGACGCAACAAGTCCAGAGAATACTTCTTCTGAGTAAGGGTCAACCCATCAGACGACCGCGAAACCTCCAGACCAAGAAAGTAGTGCAAAGCACCTAAGTCCTTGACGGCAAAATCATCAGTGAGTGCAGTCACAAGACGATCAGCAGCAACGTCGGAGGAACTGATCAATATGATATCATCAACATAAACCAGGAGATACATCGTAACCTCAGGACGCTGAAGGAGAAACAAAGAGGTGTCAGCTGTGGAGGGAACAAACCCAAGAGCCTGAAGAACTGAGCCAAGACGCGCATGCCACGCACGAGGAGCCTGTTTAAGTCCGTACAGCGCCTTAACAAGGCGACAGAGATGCTGAGGATGTGCAGGATCAACAAAACCTGGGGGCTGGCGCATATAGACCTCCTCCTCAAGGACACCATGGAGGAAAGCATTCTGCACATCAAGCTGACGAAGAAACCATCCTCGAGTAACAGCCAGAGAGAGCAGCAAACGAATAGTAGTAGGTTTGATAACTGGACTGAACGTGTCTTCATAATCAAGACCATACCTCTGTTTGAAACCCTTTGCTACTAACCGCGCCTTGTAGCGTTCAATGGAACCATCAGCATGTCTCTTAACTTTGAAGACCCACTTGGAGTCAATGATATTAGCACCAGAAACAGGGGGAACAAGTCGCCAAGTATCATTTTTCAATAAAGCCTGAAACTCCTGTTCCATCGCAGCTCGCCAGTGAGGAATCCTGAGAGCAGCCTCAAAATGGCGTGGCTCAACTGTAGGATCAGCAGCAGCATGAGCGACACAAGCGGCAAGCCACGCAACAGTTCCATCTGTGCGCTCCTTTGGGCGAAAAACCCCATTCTGACTGCGTGTGCGGGGGCGGAGCGCAACAGCTGCAGGTCGTACTGGCGATACCTGGCTCGACTCAGGCGGCAGGGATGACGTGGAGCCTGCAGAAGCTGGCGACGCTGAACCAGTCGCAGAGGCTGTTGGCGATGGGGAGCCACGCGGCGTCGGGCCAGGCGAGTCCGGCCCACTGGGAGCAAGCCCACCGGGAGCCGGGACGGCCACTGAGCCAGTGTCCAGACCAGGCGTGGCCATCGGGCCAGGCGAAGCGGCCGCTCGCGTGGAGACCACCGAGCCAGGCGGAGTGGCCACCCGTGGCACTGCCGTGGGCGCAGCATGCGTGGCTGCACCAGGCGGGGCAGAGACGGGTTGACGGGTTTGACCCGCTATGCATGGCCCATGCACACGATCAACACCTCCGCCATGATCATCATTCAACACCTGATCAGTGAGGAGCTCAAGCCGGGCGCCACGTCCAATACCTGCAGCATGATTAGGAAGCAGCATAGGAGCATGTGCAACATCTACAAATTGATCAGGCGAAGGTATGGTGGAGTGCATAGGTGGTGTCGGAGTAGTAGAGTCGTTCGGAAGTGCACGAAAAGGAAACACACTCTCATCAAACACGACATCACGAGATATGTAAACGCGATTGGTGGGAACATGGAGGCATTTGTACCCTTTGTGGAGGGAACTATACCCGAGAAAAGCACACTTTTTAGACCGAAACTCTAGCTTCGCTTGTTATATGGACGAAGGTGAGGCCAGCATGCACATCCAAAGACTTTGAGAAAGGTGTAATCTGGGAGTTCATTGAGCAGCAGTTCAAGAGGAGTTTTCATTTTCAGAAGTCGTGTGGGAAGCCTATTTATCAAGAAACAAGCTGTTGAAAAAGCATCACTCCAAAACCGAAACGGAACGGAGGCATGAGCCAGTAGGGTCAGGCCAGTCTCTACGAGATGACGATGCTTACGTTCAGCGGTGCCATTCTGCTGATGTGTATGAGGACAAGACACATGGTGCGAGATCCCAAGCTTATTAAAAAACGAATTGAGGTTGTGATATTCACCCCCCCCAGTCCGACTGAACATGAAGAATTTTATGCTTAAGGAGACGCTCAACATGCGCTTGAAACTGGATAAAAACATCAAACACATCAGACTTGCGCTTAATAAGATAAAGCCAGGTAAACCGACTATAAGCATCAATAAAGCTGACATAGTAATTGTGGCCACTAATAGACGTTTGGGCATGACCCCACACATCAGAAAAAACAAGCTCAAGAGGGTGCTGAACAACACGACTCGACTCTAAAAACGGAAGTTGATGACTCTTGCCTTGCTAACAGGCATCACAGATAGTTTCAGCAATTTTATTGGACACAACGGGAAGCTCATGACGATGCAGAACATGACGAACTATCGGAGCAGCAGGATGGCCAAGGCGCGCATGCCAGTGCGTAGGCGACACATGAACACCACTGAAGGCCTGGGGAGGACTCTGCGCAGGAAGTGGGCGCGGTGCATCAAGCGCGTACAGACCATGGCGCAGACGACCGCTAAGCAGAACGTCCCTCGTGTCCCGATCCTTGATAAAGAAACGAAAAGGATGAAATTCAGCAAGGACATTATTATCACGTGTAAGTTGAGGAACGGACAACAAGCTACGTCTAGCAGAAGGAACTCTAAGAACATTGGCAAGATGCAGTTTTCTAGAGTTGTGTGTAAGAAGTGAGGCCTGACCAACATGTGAGATGCTCATACCTGCTCCACTGGCGGTGTGGACCTGATCATGACCGCGATATGGCTCCTGAGTGGAGAGTTTCCCCATCTCGCTCGTCAGGTGGTTGGTAGCCCCCGTGTCCATGTACCACGTCGGATCAATGGAGTAGGACGGGGTGTGCCCGTGCTCATGACTTGCCACTGCAGCAGCGGCGTGCTTCTCATTCCCTTTGCCGTTGTTGCCAAGGCCAAGGAAGTCCTTCTTGTAGCGGCAATGACAGCGAGAGGCGATGTGACGCTCGAGGCCACAAAGCTGGCAGGCCTGCGGGGCGCCACAGCATGGGCAACAGGCGTGTGGACGGCCACCGCCAGTGATGGACGGCGGCGGAGCAGATCGCGAAGCCTGCTGCGGCGAGGATGCCTGCTTGCCACCCGGCGAGAACGGCTTCTGCGGTTTACCGCGGGTCGCGGCGTTGGCAGAGGCGAAACTCGGGGAGGCACGGCGCGCCTTGATGCGCTGTTCGCGACCGAGAAGGCGTGCATAGAGCTCACGAGGCTGAAGTGGAGCGTCGCGACCATGAACGCTCTCAACGAGATTATCATAGTCGTCGTCAAGTCCGTTAAGGACATGGGTGGTGAAGTCCTCGGGAAGAAGCGGCTGACCGATCGAGGCCAGTGTGTCAGCGAAGCCGGTCATCTTGTTGAAGTAGTCCGTGATGCTGAGGTCGCGGAGCTTAGTCTCGCCCAACTCGGTGTGTATAGAATGAGCACGCGCCTGAGACTGAGAGGCGAAGCTGGTGTGTAGCGCCGCCCATGCATCGCGAGACGTGGCGGCGAAGATAACCAGCGACGAGACGCTCGGAGTGAGCGACGACTGGATGGCGGAGAGGATGACCTGATCCTGAGCCACCCACGTGTGATACGCCGGATGATACGGCGGCGGGCACGGGAGGGATCCATCCACGTATCCCTCCAAGTAGCGGCTTCGAAGGAGAGGCAGCACCTGAGCACGCCACGACAAGTAATTGTCCGGCGAGAGCTTCACCGGAAGTAGATGCGAGAAGTAGAAGGGCGACGACGCCACGGCAGGATCCGCGTGAATGGACGGATGCGACGCGGGCACGACACCGTCATACATCAGCGATGGGTAGGCACCAGGCGGAGCAGCAGTATGTGCATCGTAGTGAGGTGCGGCAGGCCCCCCATAGGGCGCGGTAGACGCAGCGCCGTAGGACATCGGCTGCGCGGGCGCCGTATAGGGTTGCGGTTGCACCGCGCCGTAGGGAGGCGCACGCCACGCGGATGACGGCGGCGGCGCTGCACCATAGCTCGCCGCGGGAGCCGGTTGGGGCAGTACGTCCTGGAGCGGCGCCACACCATGGGTCATCGCAGGAGCAGCTTGTTGAGGCAGTACGCCCTGGAGCGATGCAGCCGGGGGCCCGTACATGGGCGAGGCGGCATACCCAGACGGATGGATCGGTGCAGCCGGGGGCCCGTACATGGGCGGGGCAGCGTACACGGCGCCACCGTAGGACGACGGGACGATGTGGTTGGTCGAGCCACCGATCGATGGAGGCAGATCGCCCATCCCTTCAGATCCAATCGGGGAGCCAGAAGGGACGGCCCCGAGGGACTGGGCCTGCCACACCGTTGCCAGCGGGCGGGAGGCGAGGAAGGGCGAGACAGGAGCTGGCGCCGCGGTGGCGGTAGCCGGAGCCGCGGCGGCGGCGGCGGCGGCGGTGTATGCAGCGGAAGACATCGTAACCTAAACTGATACCATGTAAGACGATATGTTTGGGAAACTGCTCAACACCCTGAACGGGTGTGGCTATCTCATATATATAGAAGTATCAAGAGGTACAATACAGGGTATATATAGAGAGGTACGGAGGTACGTATATACAGTCTAACACAGCTAACGCAGGCCTGTACCTGCCCTTTTTGTTTGTGCCATTAGCCCATAATGGCATTACGTCTCAGGGTTATTTTTCCCCTCAAAAAAAGAAAGATGGGAGTCTCCTGCTCGCCGCCCCCACGATCGACGCACGCATTCATCTCCATGAAACGGCATCCACAAATACACATGAAACAGCAGCATTAATCGTTCCGAATTGCTCGCCTTCCGCTACCCTGCAAATGCGGAAGAAGGCTTAATCTCCCCATCGGAGATCGCATAGCAGATGAACGCTACATGTGCCAAGCGGACAGGCCGGTGCTCCAGCATCCAGTTGTACGCCTGCCTCAAAGGTGGCTTCATGGTCGTGCATGACGCGCACAGCCGCACACCCTCCATCGAGCGCGGCACGAACAGCCCGGCCGTCTACGGGCACCCGCCCTGGCAGCACGGGGCCGTGCATGCTGCAGCATCTTCCATCGAGCGCGGCACGAACGGCCGGGGCCGGGCGGTCTACCGGCACCCGCCCTGGCAGCATGGACGCGACCAGACGTATCCTGTTGATGTCAAGCTTGCGGATGCCAGCGGCGCGAACGCGGTCGAGGAGGCCGTGGTAGAGCGCCTCGCAGAAGAGGAGCAAAGCATGCCGGGTCGCGGTCGACGAAGTGCTTGGCACCATCCCCGGGCATGTTTGCGTCGTCGGCGTTCCGGCAGGGTCCAGTATGGCGTTGAGCATGGTTCCCTAGCCCGCGCCATGAGCGTGTAGATCGTCGTCTCGAACACATGTTCGCTGACAGGATGCGGCCGGCTAGCTGCCTGGCTGTGGCCAGCATATTGCCGGTTGTGTAGAAGACTTCCGTCGAGGGAAGCTCACGTGGGTTAAAAAAAACATGAACAGGAAACTTTCTTTACGCCCCCACATGCATCAGCAGGGTGCCTGACGACCTCCACTTCCACATCAATACCAAGGTAAAAGCTATACATGAGTCTACATATTTCCTCTCTTTGTTTTGAATTTTAACACCTGTTGATTTGAATCCATGTCACCGATCCCTCAAGAGTCAACGTGATCATCCATCCGCGAAAGCTGGAGGCCACACACGCACACCACTTGAGGTACTTTTTCTCCCTCCACGACCTCATTGTTGTCCGGTCCCAAAGCATCTGTTCTCTAACTAATGACCTTTCCATCTCTATATTTTTTTTTGCTCCCTAAACATGCTATGTATGAATGGCACCTGAGCAAGGGATCGAACAATACTAATTCAGCATCTGACCATACAAGCACTCGCGTAAGAATGACAATACATGCATATTTTGATATCATCAATTTAGAAAAAGTGATCGTTATTCTTCGTAACTACAAATTTATGACCATTGTTGATTCAAGATACCTAAGTTGCTCCAAGGATGTTTGATTAGAAGTCTCTACTATCTACCAAATTAAAGATGTTTTAGAAGTTAAGAATGTTTGGTGCCTTCTATATATGTTAAGATTAACTCGCTCTATATGTATCGAGTAAATTTGTGTTGAGGAGACAATGAAATGATTCAATCTAATTCACTCTATGTCTATCCAATAACATTATGTTAACTAGACAATGAAATGGTTCAATCAGATTTTGAAATGGTTTTATTTACTCAAGTATAGCCTATGGGTTTTAGCAATATTAATGTTTTTCCGTCAATTTTGCCAAACAGATACATGCAACAAGCATAAGCCAAATTGAACGAGACAAGAGCAACAGCCAAAAGAAATATGAGAGGAAACTTTCACAAATACTACGCTGGTAATGTTTTAATTTTTGCTTGATATATTAAACTTTGAAAACCTCCTATTATTGCAGTGAAAATAAACTTGGTTACGTTACTTGATTGCTTTAGATAATGTGCCTATGACACTCAAGTATCCAACATACCAATTGCACCTCTCATTTTAGGGGCACCACCTCTCATTGCGCGGTTTTTTCTATAACATTCATACTGAATGGAGAAAAGGGGAAAAAGTTGCAAAAAAGGTTCTTAACTCAGCACCATTGTTTAATTAACGCCACATGCAAAATTTCAATAGTTGAGACATATATATTTCTTTTTTATTTATCCATTGTAAGAAAAACGCTATGTGCTTAATCTAGATGATCATGTTCTCATATTTTTTTCAATCATGATTGCATTTTATTTTTTTATTTCTTTATGCTTACTGCATTTTTTCATAGGTTCCAGCTGCAACGCGCGGGGTATCTACTAGTTTTGATGAATGGTTTGGTATGGAAAAGAAGCGCTATAAGAGGTTGATTGGTTAGCTTGCTGGACATGCCCCAGGAGGATTTGTGATTCCTGTTGTCATTTGTTTTATCATTAGTTGCCATTTGCATTTGTGGTCAACTCCCAAGTGTATATGGTTGGTCTGTGTATAATATGTAAGGTTGATAATTGGCTTATACTCCCATCGTCCCACAATATATGATCGGTTTTCAAGCTACCTATTGAGTATGGAACGTGTCCTACTGGGTTTCATTTGGCTGTAAAAGTTGTTGTGCACCATTCTTTGAGCTGTTTAACTCTTGTTTAACTATGTTATATCATACTATCTTTTATGTTATATACAACCAATTGCTATGTTACCGGGTTGGATACGACCACACCCGTAGGGGTGCGGCAAGCCGCACTTCCTACCTAGTATATATATATATAGGAGTAGGATTTTCTATCATAGCTTATCCCAGAACCGTTGAACCATGCATCTAGATTCGAACTACTCACATGGTGCGGTACCTTATCCTCCACATTTGATGAATTATTGGAGGTCGATGGCAGAGCCTGTACTTGTCGGCTTTAGTCTGTATGCACTAACGAAAAGTCTGCGTGATGTGGCTGGCCCGCGTGTTCCATTTGTATCACCGTGCCGCACAGGTTCCGCTCCATTTAAAAGCGCTCAGGCAGGTTCCTTTTTTGTTTGAGTTTGACTCAGGCAAGTTCCAAGTCATATGGACCACGTTACGCCCCGTTTTGCGCGCACGTGACACAAGTGGGCGCGGTTGAACAGGCTCGGTCCGGCCATCACGACGGTCCTGGATGGCTCATCCGACTGAACCTCGAGCCACCAGGTGTGGAACCTAGTTTAAATTGTTTTAGGTGAGCTGGAGTTATTTTGCTTTTTTTTTTCGGGGAAGCTGGAGTTATTTTGCTAACATGTGATTCGCACCGGGCTGTGCTGTGATGTCTCCTGTACAAAAAAAATTGTACGTAGTTGTACACGTGGGCGTAGGAAGCCATCCAAGTTGCGACTACCATGGTGTCCGCTTCGCACTAGCGTCAGACGGTCGCGTCGGTTTCGCGAGAACGGGGCCGGCCAGACCTTTTTTTTTTTTTTGAGAAAGTAGTCCACGTGTTCATTAACCAGCAACAGCAAAACAACCCACGCAGACACACTCTAGAACCCACCCGAAGGACAGCTGTCCAGGAGAAAGTGCACAAAGGAACCCAAAAAACAGAAAATTACAAGAAGGTCCCTGCAGCTCCTTGCGCACAGCAGCCTCAGCGTTCGTCTCTGCAACCATCCATCGCCGCCGAGGCGACGCCTGAGAGGGAGAGGATGAGATCCCCGCACACCCAAGCTCGGAGCAAGCCCCATAGCAGCCAAGCTGCGTTGTTGACCTCAAGAGCCATCCGGCGCAGCCGCCGGAATCGTAGCCGTTGTGGCACATCGGTGGGGGAACACCCCCGAGCTTCTCCGATCCAGACCTCGCTGTCTCCGTCCGACATCGCCGGAGAAGATAGCCAAAGCCTCGAACCATCTTCCCGCAAACCCACTCCAAGCCACCTGTCCATGGGTCAACACCGTCGCCGCCGTCCGAGACGACGGACCACGGCCGACTCCTGTACACAGGAGCACCTTTATTCGGGCCGGCCAGACCTTAATTGCCACACCTGACAATCACACGCGCAGGTGCTATTAAACACGCATGCGCCTGCTACTTACCGTGCGCGTCCAGATGCTGCTCAGTGTACTGTTGAGTTGAGGTTGACGGTAGAAGCCCTCTTCACTAGCATTATTCACCCTCCCATTCATCCCCGTTCTTTATTTTTTTTCTCCTTTGAGGAGATAGGAAAAGGAGAAGGCCGGGGCTGCTGTACTCGTGGTTGGCTCGATGTGGCCTTATCCAACATACCCCTCTCCCCCTCAAGAAACTAGCCGGCTTTTTTATTTTCTTGGAATGGTTTGGTTGGTTCTTCTCATTTTTTTTCATCTGCTTTGCAAGTGTAATAAAATAAAAAATGATTTCGGATCATTCGGATCCTCTCGGTTCCTTGCTTTGGTTGCACCGGTTTATCGGGTTTGCATCACTCGGATCACCTCGGTTCCTTGCTTCCGTTGCATCGTTTCTTCGGCCCCTTGCCATGTCATACATTTCCGAGTAGGCAGGGCGTCGGTTCCTCGGAAAGAAAATCCCGATTCTAATTTTAATTTCGACGGTTATTCAAGGTGGCCCCCGTGTCGTGTCGTACATTATCAAACAGGCGAAGCGTCGGTTCCTTGCAAAGAATACCCCGGTTCCAATTTTAATTTCGACGGTTATTCAAGGTGGCCCCCGTGTCGTGTCGTACATTATCAAACAGGCGAAGCGTCGGTTCCTTGCAAAGAATACCCCGGTTCCAATTTTAATTTCGACGGTTCTTCAAGGTGGCCCCCATGCCGTGTCGTACATTATCAAATAGGCGGAGCGTCGGTTCCTCGTAACGAAAATCCGGTTCCAATTATTTTTTTGATGGTTCTTCAAGGTGGCCCCCATGTCGTGTCGTACATTTCCAAGTAGGCAGGGCATCGGTTCTTCGCAAAGGAAATCCCGGTTCCAATTTTAATTTCGATGGTTCTTCAAGGTGGCCCCCATGTCGTGGCATACATTTCCGAGTAGGCGGGGCAACGGTTCCCTTCAAAGAATATCCCGGTTCCAATTTTAGTTTTGACGGTTCTTCACGGTGGCCTCATGCCATGTCGTACATTTCCGAGTAGGCAGGGTGTCGGTTCCGCGCAAAGGAAATCCCGGTTCCAATTTTAATTTCGATAGTTCTTCAATGTGGCCCCCATGTCGTATCGTATTCCGAGTAGGCAGGGCGTCACTTCCTCGCAAAGAAAATCCTGGTTCCAAATTAGCACTACCATACGGGTGATTAAAAATGCTCGCAAGTGCATGAGGCTTCGGATCGTCCATTGTTGTAGTTTGAACAGCGAGCTGGGCTTTTTAGTTGAACACGAGCTGGTTGTTACTGTCATTCCCGAGCACACCTAACCTTAAGATCACCTTCTAAAAAACAAAACTATTAAACTGTAGCAAACTAACCATGAAACACACCCACCCGCAAAAAAAAAAAAAACGGCACGGCTGTACACTGTTTTGAAATGGTCTGTACAGTAAAACCAACGGCACATGACTTGTCACGGGAGCTACTCCGGCGCGATCGGCTGGACCCACTGGAGGCATATCCCGTTTGAGCTAGAGGTTCCACCGGGCTGAGTGTATCGTTCACGTGCATTCCCAAACCCCAGGCCGACCTGCACAAGTCAGTAGGACCACCTGACGCTGCCCCCACCACTTCAGACTTTCTCTGACGAAGAGACCGCAGAAACTAACCAAAATCCCTTCACCACTCTCACCAGCTCCACCCCACACGAATCACGGCGCACTAGCTTATGGCTCAGATAGCTATTTCTGTAGCAAGCTATTGTAGACACAATTTTGCATATATATATATATATATATATTAACATGAAAAGGGGATGGGCCACTGTCAGTGGCCCACTCGGGCTTAGCAAGACGGGTATACTGGGCGCGGGCGCTTGTGCACACGAACGGGGCAACAGGGGGCGCCAGCGGAGGCCGTGGCCTCGGCAAGGCGCTGGCGAGGGCGGTCGCCGGCGGGGGGCTCTGACGGTGGCGGGGCTAGCGGGGGCGCGGCCGGCGAAGGCGGCCGAGGCAGGCGACCGCGGTGGAGCAGGGCGGGGCGGTAGAGTGCGGCGGCCGGCAGCAGCAGGGCAGCAGCGGCGGGGGCGGCCGACGCAGCGGGGCAGTAGTGGCGGGGGCGGCCGGCGCAGTGGGGCGAGCGGCTGGTGGGTGCCGGGCAGGGGGGGCAGTGAGCGGGCGCATGCGAGAGCTACCGCGGCAGGGGCTGATACGTCTCCGTCGTATCTACTTTTTCTAACGTTTTTGCTCTATTTTGGACTCTAATTTGCATGATTTGAATGAAACTAATCTGGACTGACGCTGTTTTCAGCAGAACTACCATGGTGTTATTTTTGTGCAGAAATAAAAGTTCTCGGAATGGAACAAAACTTTTTGGAGAATTTTTATGAAATAAAAGAAAAATAATGGAGCCAAGAACCACCGGAGGGGGCCCCTGGGTGAGCACAACCCACCAGGGCGCCCTCCTCCTGGCGCGTCCAGGTGGGTTGTGCCCACCTGGTGGCCCCGCTGACCCTATCTCCGACGCTATAAAATCCTATTTTCGGAGAAAAAATAAAGGAGGAAGAATTATCGCGTTTCATGAGACGGAGCCGCCGTTACCTCCTGTTCTTCATCGGGAGGCCAGATCTGGAGTTCGTTTGAGGCTTCGGAGAGGGGAATCTTCGATCTTCGTCATCACCAACCCTTCTCCATCGCCAATTCCATGATGCTCCCCACAGGGAGTGAGTAATTCCTTTGTAGGCTCGCTGGTCGGTGAGGGAGTTGGATGAGATTCATCATGTAATCGAGTTAGTTTTGTTAGGGCTTGATCCCTAGTATCCATTATGTTCTGAGATTGATGTTGCTATGACTTTGCCATGCTTAATGCTTGTCACTTTGGGCCCAGGTGCCATGGTTTCAGATCTGAACCATTTATGTTTTCACCATTATATCTATGTTCTAGATCCGATCTTGCAAGTTATATGCACCTGCTACGTGTTAAGATCCGTAAACCCCGGAGTGACAGTATTCGGGATACTTTCGGTGATGACTGTAGTTTGAGGAGTTCATGTATTCACTATGTGTTAATGCTTTCTTCCGGTTCTCTATTAAAAGGAGGCCTTAATATCCCTTAGTTTCCTTATGGGCCCCGCTGCCACAGGAGGATAGGACAAAAGATGTCATGCAAGTTCTTTTCATAAGCACGTATGACTATTTACGGAATACATGCCTACATTATATTTATGAACTAGAGCTAGTTTTGTATCACCCTAGGTTATGACTGTTATATGATGAATATCATCCAACGAATTCACCGATCCAATGCCTATGAGTTTTTCACATATTGTTCTTGCTAAGTTGCTACTGTTATTGCTACTGTCGCAAATGCTACAAAATCATTGCTATCACTGTTACTGTTACTATTACTGTTACCATTGCCATCAAAATTATCATATTACTGTGCTACTGATCACTTTGCTGCAGATAATTAATCTCCAGGTGTGGCTAAATTGATAACTCAGCTGCTAATACCTTCAAATATTCTTTGGCTCCCCTTGTGTTGAATCTATAAATTTGGGTTGAATACTCTACCCTCGAAAACTGTTGCGATCCACTATACTTGTGGGTTATCAAGATATTTTTCTGGTGCCGTTGCCGGGGAGCATAGCTATATTTGTTGAGTCACTTGGGATTATTATCAATTTATCACTATGAAGAATCTAAAGGATACCAAGACTAAGATTTTTCCCTCTAAGACGAGGGGAGGTAAGTAACTGCCATCTAGCTCTGCCCTTGATTCGCCTTCTATTTTGATTAGACTTGCAAGACCACCACATGCTATTAATCCTGATATGTCGCAAGTTATTGATGATGCCACTTCTGCTATGAATGATACTTATGATGATGCTAGTACCTTACTTGATGATGATGTGCCACTAGGTGAATTTCTTGATGAACGAATTGCCAAAGTTAGAGAGAAAGAAATTACTGAAACTGATGAGATCATTGAAAATGATGAAGTACTTGAAACTGAAAATCTTGAAACACCTATTAGACCTAGCGCTCCTAGATATGAATTGCCTAAAGTACCCGAGGGTTATGATATGGATGAGGAGACAACTAGAGACTTTCTTGCTTGCAATGATAGAGATGATCTAAAGAAATTATTATGCAAACTGAAAGAAAAATATTTGAATGCTAGAATGAAATGTGATCCTCAGTTTGCTACCTCACCTATTTTTGTTGATAATCAGGATTATGAATTCTCTGTCGACCCAGAGTTAATCACTCTGGTTGAATCTGATCCTTTCCATGGTTATGAAACTAAAACTATTGTGGCACATCTTACTAAGTTAAATGATATAGGCACCCTTTTCGCTCATGATGAGAAAATTTGCTACTATTATATCCTCAAGTTATTTCCGTTCTCATTAAAGGGTGATGCTAAGATATGATACAATACTCTTGCTCCTGGTTGTGTGCATAGTCCCCAGGATATGATTTATTACTTCTCTGAAAAATATTTTCCTGCTCATAAGAAACAAGCTGCCTTACAGGAAATATTTAATTTTGTGCAAATTGAAGAAGAGTGTCCCCCACAAGCTTGGGGGGGGGGGGGGGGGGCTTCTCCAATTGCTTCATGCTTTGCCTGATCATCCACTTAAGAAAAATGAAATACTTGATATCTTCTATAATGGACTAACCGATGCTTCTAGGGATTTCCTAGATAGTTGTGCTGGTTGTGTTTTCAGGGAACGAACTGTTGGACAAGCTGAGGAATTATTGAATAGTATATTTAAAAATTATGATGATTGGACTCTTCCTGAACCACCGCCTAAACCCACTCCGAAGAAGAGGGGTATCTTATATCTCAGTCCTGAAGATATGCAAGAGGCAAAGAAAAGTATGAAGGAAAAATGTATTAAAGCAGAGGATGTTAAACTTTTACCTCCTATTGAAGAAATACATGGACTGAATACACCACCTCCACAGGTGGTAGAGGTAAATTCTTTATTGAAGTTTGATGAAGGTGATATTTCTTGTAATAAACATCCTAGTCAGTGCATATATAAGTTTGACAACTACATTATGAAACAAGATCACTTCATTGCCAATGTTATGAAACAATTGAAATATAATTCTGATATGATTGCTCGCTTGAGTGACTTGTTATTTAGAATCTCCAATGATGTTAGAGGTGTAGAAAAACATGCCTCTATGGTTCAAACTCAACTAGAACAAGTTGCTAAATCACAAAGAGAATTGCTTGATGAAATGAATAATAATATAAATGACTTTGCTGTTAGAGTAGCAACTAGAGGAGGTAAAATGACTCAGGAACCACTTTATCCTGAGGGACACCCTAAAAGAATTGAACAAGATTCACAAAGAATTAATAATGATGCACCTAGTCCTTCTAAAAAGAAGAAGAAAAAGAAAAATGATAGGACTTTGCATGCCTCTAGTGAACCTGAGATAGAAAACCCTTCTGATAATAATGATGTTTTTACTTCTGATGCTGAAACTCAATCTGGTAATGAACATTCACCTAGTGATAATGAAAAAGATAATGATGATGTTCATGAAGATACTCAACTAGACAATGATAAAGAAACAGATAATGATGTTGAAATAGAACCTGCTGTTGATCTTGATAACCCATAATCTAAAAATAAAAGATATGATAAAAGAGACTTTGTGGCTAGAAAACATGGTAAAGAAAGATAACCATGAGTTCAAAAACCCATGCCCTTTCCACCTAAATCAACTAAGAAAAAGGATGATGAAGAATTTGAATGCTTTGCTGAAATTCTTAGGCCAGTCTTTTTGCGCACTCGCTTGACTGATATTTTAAAGATGGCCCCTTATGCAAAATACATGAAAGACATCATCACAAATAAGAGAAAAAATACCTTAAGCTAAAATCTCCACCATGCTTGCTAATTATTCTTTTAAGGATGGAGTACCTAAAAAACTTGGAGATCCGGGAATACCAACTATACCTTGTTCCATCAATAGAAATTATGTCAAAACTGCTTTGTGTGATTTAGGAGCTGGTGTTAGTGTTATGCCTTTCTCCTTATATAAAAGACTTGATTTGAATAAACTCACACCTACTGAAATATCTTTGCAAATGGCTGATAAATCAACTGCCATACCTATCTGTATTTGTGAGGATGTGCCCGTTGTTGTTGCAAATGTTACTATTTTAACTGACTTTGTTATACTTGAGATGCCCGAGGACGACAACATGTCGATTATCCTCGGTAGACCCTTCTTGAATACTGCAGGGGCTGCTATTGATTGCAATAAAAGCAAGGTCACGTTTCATATAAATGGTAATGAGCATACGGTGCACTTTCCGAAGAAACAATTCCAAGTGAATGGTATTAATGTTATTGAAAAATCTCTGACACTCACTATTGGAAGTTTTCAACTACCTCTACCTACTGCCAAAAAGAAATATGAAATGCTTATTGTTTGGGACATGCATATCCCCGTTGAGGTAACTTAGTGTTTTACGAAAGTTCTTAGGTTTCATGCTAATCGAAAGTGGTTGTTAATAAGACCTGATCAACCATATTAATGGATCATTTTTGTGAGGTATGAAGTTGATGAATTTAGTAAGCACCACCTTCTGTTCCCAACTTTTGTTTTCTGTTTTTCTTAGTTAAATAAAATAAAATGCCATGTTTTGTCTGTTTTCTGATTTTCCCGTGCAATAAAAAAATGACCCAAAAATAAAAGTTCTCAAAATGCCCTGAAAATTTAATACGATTTTTTTTCTGAATATTTAAGAATTTTTTATGGAAATAACATCAGAGGGGGGTGCACCAGGTGGGTTGTGGTCCCCATGTGGCCCCCCTCACTTATATCTTTAGCCCATGTCATCACCTACCTCCAGAAAAAAATCACCATTGCTCTCTCTCTCGTGTTCTTGCTCTCAAACCCGCGGATTTCGATCTCTTTGCTCGAAGCTCCGTTTCCAAAACTGTTTTGGGGGATTGCTACTTGGTATGTGACTCCTCCATTGGTCCAATTAGTTTTTGCTTTAGTGGATTATATTTTGAATAATTAGCTACTCTTGGTGTTGCTGTAGATGAGCTTGCATGTTGAATTCTTAGAGTTCTAAGTAGTTTGAACGCTCAATATGGCCTCTATGCCTCCTTATGAGTAGTTGCTACCAGTCTTGTGAAGTTTTGTTGACAAAAAATTTGTGGACTAAAATTTTCAGAATTCTATTCATAGGAATAAGATGAGTTTCTTTAGGAAGTTTGCTTCCAAGAAGAGCTCTAAGGGAGTCATTGGGGAGTCATCGGACAACGATCTCCACACTCGGAGAAGGGCAGAGGTGCGGCCGTGCGAATGGCCGCATAACCCCTTCATGGATGGAGCCGGGATCCGTCAAGAGTTCGCACAATTTGCTGCTAATGCTGGTCTCACCGACTTCATCGCAGCTGAGTGTGAACAATACCATCTCCTTACAAATTCCTTTGTGCAAAGTTTTCATTTTCTGAGTAGGAATAACCCCCCTGAGGTTCAATTTAATTTATATGCTGAGACCCGTCAGATACCACTTACTGATTTTTGTGACATATGCTTGATCCCTTCTGACGGGGAAATAAGAGAGCCTAGGCCTGCAGAGTTCGAGGGCTTTTATCGTACTCTGTTAGTGGGAGATGAGAGAGGCCTGTCGAGTGTCACCGCTACTTGTTTGCAGTTTCCTGCTGTGCATTATTTTGCTCTATTTATTGCTAAGTGCTTAATTGCTAGAGAAAAGGTCGGTGCACTCTGTGCTCCGGAGTTCGCCATCTTACGCGGCGCACTGTACGGTGATAACACTTACAACCTAGGGGCTATCATTGCACGTCGCCTGCACCTTAACAGATCCAAGGGCAAAATTCATGGCGGTATTTATGCGACTCGTTTAGCGAGTCACTTTAACATTCAGATTTGCCAGCATGATTATCGTTTACCTAAGGTTTATTTAGATCACCAGGCGATGAAGGATCACCAGTTTACTGATATCAATGATTCTGTTAACCATATTCCTTACAACCTGGTTTCCAGTGAGGATACCCATGATATTATTCCGTTGCCTGCTCCTGCCTTGTTTGATTCTATTGCCAGGGGCGGATACAGGATCATGCCTGAGGACATTATCGCTTACCGAAATAACCAGGCAGTGGCTAAGGAAGAGCCTCAGGAGTGGGACGCTCAGGTACCCACACCACAGCACTTCAACATAGGACCAGATGGCTACTACGAGTGGTGATTACCAAGCTAGGCTAAGGCCTAAGCTTGGGGGAGTACGTATTTCCACCGACATTACATTCATGTTCACACACTTCATTCCAGTTGTCGGTGTTCACACTTTTTCATTGTATTATCCATGCTAGATTTATTTTCTTCTCGCTTTCTTCTTGTGTGTTTGAAAAACTTTGAGAAAACCAAAAAAAATGTTTCTTGCTTCTTTTCAATTTTTCTTTCTAGCTTAATTAGTTGTATCACTAAAAGAAAAATAAAAAAGATTTTCTTGTTCTTCTTTTGCTTGTTGGGAGTTCTCCCGTGTAAATAGTTTTTCTCATTTTTGTTTTTCCTTTTTCTTTAGTTTGCTTTCTTCAAGAAAAACTATAAAACTCCAAAAATATTTCAGTGTGTTTCTCTGAAATTCTTTTCTTCTTATTGAGTCATACCAAGGAGAAGACCACGATGAAAATGTTGAGTGGCTCTCATATGCATTGATATTGATCTAACAAAGAGCCATATTACCTTGTCTTCTCCCTCTTGAATAAAATGTTTGCAGATTCCAGCTTAGTCCACGGCACTCTTGCACTATCATCATTTTCATATCATTTGGTCATGCAAGTGAAAGGCAATAATGACGATATTTGATGAACTGGCTGTGGCAGAGAGAAACGAGTATGAACTCAACTTGTTCTGTTTATGTAAATATGTTTAACCTAGTATCCATGATTCAGCCTATTATGATCAAACATGTTTGCAATGACAATTAGAGATTATAGTTTCTCATGCCATGCTTAAATAGCTAGGAGTGGATAATGATTTATCTTGGATGTCAGCATTGCGTTAAAATGATTGTGATGTAGTATGATGATATGGTATCCTCCTCTGAATGTTCGAGTGTCTTGACTTGGCACATGTTCATGCATGTAGTTGAATCAAAACCAACATAGCCTCTATGATATTTATGTTCATGGTGTTCATATCCTACTCATGCTAGTACTCAATGTTTATTATGCATAATG
Source organism: Thinopyrum elongatum (assembly GCA_011799875.1). Lineage (NCBI taxonomy): Eukaryota > Viridiplantae > Streptophyta > Magnoliopsida > Poales > Poaceae > Thinopyrum > Thinopyrum elongatum. The sequence continues at coordinate 453,242,386 of CM022300.1, read as the reverse complement.
CATGTTCATGACCGTTTTCGCTCTCTAGCTGGTCGCTTCTCAACCTATTTGCTAGCCTTTGCCTGTACTAAATGGAAATACTGCTTGTGCATCAAAATCCTAAAACCCAAAGTTATTCCACATGAGTCCACTATATCTACCTATATGCGGTATTACCCTGCCGTTCTAAGTAAATTTGCGTGTGCCACCTCTAAAAGCTTCAAATAAACATCCGTTTTTGTGTGCCTGGATTGTTCATAGAGCGACAAGAGGTAGTCGGTATCTTCCATGCTAAGCGGGTTATTCTCATGATGAGTGTTTATTCACTTGTCCTTGCATGAGAGGGGCGGTAATAGGGATTCCCAGTCCCGAATTCAAATTGCAAATAATTAAACAAAACTCCCCCAGGAATGATGTTGGTATGGACGGTACCCGTGGATTCGGCTAGCCGTGGAATGTGTTTGTTGGTGGAGGGGGAGTAAACCTTTACTTTTATCGCTTGGGAACCGCCACTAATGTGTTTAGCATGGAAGATATCGATAACTAATGGTCGCGAAGTAAACAGGAAGGGTGCATTTCTCAAAATTTCATTTATCTCTGATTTAAAAATCCGAGCTCTGGCACCGCTGCAAATGCCTGCTTCCCTCTGCGAAGGGACTATCTATTTACTTTTATGTTGAGTCATTACCTTATCAAATAAGCGCCAGATCTGAGAGCACTATTGTCATCCTCATGCATTGTGTATAGTTAATGTTGGGTGCATCATGACTGGATCTTTTCTACCATGAATTACAATATTTAGTCGCTGCTTGAACTTTGGAGGTGCTCTGGATTTATGTTTTGCGGTGTCAGAAAGGGCTAGCGAGATACCACTGTTGTCATATTATATCATGGTTGTTTTGACAAAGTGTTGTCATTTGAGATATCTTATTATTGCTCGCTAGTTGATTATGCCATTGATATGAGTTAATATAATTTTTAAGAGTTATTGTCGACATGGTTAGTCATAATCTTTGCTGAAAACCTAGGTGCTACTTAAGCTTATTTATGTAAACAAGAGCAAAAGAGTTCGTAAAAGTTTTTCTTTTTCACTTTCTGTTTATCAACTGAATTGCTTGAGGACAAGCAAAGGTTTAAGCTTGGGGGAGTTGATACGTCTCCGTCGTATCTACTTTTCCTAATGCTTTTGCTCTTGTTTTGGACTCTAATTTGCATGATTTGAATGAAACTAACCCGGACTGACGCTGTTTTCAGCTGAACTACCATGGTGTTGTTTTTGTGCAGAAATAAAAGTTCTCGGAATGGAACAAAACTTTTTGGAGAATTTTTATGGAATAAAAGAAAAATAATGGAGCCAAGAACCACCGAAGGGGGGCCCCTGGGTGAGCACAACCCACCAGGGCACGCCCCTCCCTCCTGGTGCGCCCAGGTGGGTTGTGCCCACCTAGTGGCCCCGCTGACCCTATCTTCAACGCTATAAAATCCTATTTTCGGAGAAAAAAATAAAGGAGAAAGAATTATCGCGTTTCACGAGACGGAGCCGCCGTCACCTCCTGTTCTTCATCGGGAGGCCAGATCTGGAGTCCGTTTGGGGCTCCGGAGAGGGGAATCTTTGATCTTCGTCATCACCAACCCTTCTCCATCGCCAATTCCATGATGCTCCCCACCGGGAGTGAGTAATTCCTTCGTAGGCTCGCTGGTCGGTGAGGGAGTTGGATGAGATTCATCATGTAATCGATCTAGTTTTGTTAGGGCTTGATCCCTAGTATCCATTATGTTCTGAGATTGATGTTGCTATGACTTTGCCATGCTTAATGCTTGTCACTTTGGGCCCGGGTGCCATGATTTCAGATCTGAACCATTTATGTTTTCACCATTATATCTATGTTCTAGATCCGATCTTGCAAGTTATATGCACCTGCTACGTGTTATGATCCGTAAACCCTGGAGTGACAGTATTCGGGATACTTTCTGGTGATGACCGTAGTTTGAGGAGTTCATGTATTCACTATGTGTTAATGCTTTGTTCCGGTTCTCTATTAAAAGGAGGCCTTAATATCCCTTAGTTTCCTTATGGACCCCGCTGCCATAGGAGGGTAGGACAAAAGATGTCATGCCAGTTCTTTCCATAAGCACGTATGACTATTTACGGAATACATGCCTACATTATATTTATGAACTAGAGCTAGTTTTGTATCGCCCTAGGTTATGACTGTTATATGATGAATATCATCCAACGAATTCACCGATCCAATGCCTATGAGTTTTTCACATATTGTTCTTGCTAAGTTACTACTGTTATTGCTACTGTCGCAACTGGTACAAAATCATTGCTATCACTATTACTGTTACCACTGCCATCAAAACTATCATATTACTGTGCTACTGATCACTTTGCTGCAGATAATTAATCTCCAGGTGTGGCCGAATTGATAACTCAGCTGTTAATACCTTCAAATATTCTTTGGCTCCCCTTGCGTCAAATCTATAAATTTGGGTTGAATACTCTACCCTCGAAAACTGTTGCGATCCCCTATACTTGTGGGTTATCAGGGGCGAGTGGCAGGGGCGGAGCGCGGCGGCTATGGCGAGTGCAGGCAGCAGTGGGTGTCGGGCGGCAACTGCGGGGTGACGTGCGAGGGCGGCGCAGTTGGGGGGGGGGGGGGCGAACGGGGCGAGGCAGGGGGCGCCCACGGGGTAGTGGCTGGAGCGGGGATTGCGCTGGAGCGTAGGCCAGAGTGGCGCGATGGTCAGCTGCGGCGAGCTACGGCGACAGCGGGAGGCGAGCGGGTGCGGTGCGGCAGAGACGGGTCGCGGACAAGGCGCGACAGGGCACGTGCTTGCATGTACAACGAGGCGCAGGGGTAGGCAAAGCTTGGCGGACGGCGGTTACATAGTGACGGCGGAGCTCAGAGGCGGCAACATGTCCAGGCGATGGTGGACGAGCTAGCTAGGGGGAGCGTGAGAGCCAGCGGAGAGGGGGAGGAGGAAGAGGAGCTCATGGCCATGCTGTAGAGGAGGGCAGCAGGCTCGAGGAAGGCTTGTGGTTACCGGAATCGACGACGAAGCTCGTCAGGGCCGATGAAGAAGACGAAGGGTAGGGGTCGATGCAGGGGCCCTCAACTCGGTCTGGTCGGCGAAGAGGAAGCAAGGGACAATGGCGGGCCGATCTGGCATGGAGACGAGGCGAGGAGGCGACGGTGGTTGATAGCTCGTATCCGCGTCGGTATTTCCCCAAAAGGAAGGGATGATGCAGCATAGCTACGGTAGGTATTTCCCTCAGTTATGAAACCAAGGTTACCGAACCAGTAGGAGAACCAAGCAACACTATGTAAACGGTACCTGCACACAAAGAACAAATACTTGCAACCCGACGCTTATAAGGGGCTGTCAATCCCTTTTTCGGGTAACAACGCCAGATATTGTCAAGTTGACGGGATACAAATTGTGATAGATTGGATAAATAGATCTGAATAAAACACGAAATAAAAGATGCAAATAAAAAGTGCAGCAAGGTATTTTTGGGTTTTTGGAAAAATAGATTTGAAAGCAAAAGCGAATAAAAAGTAGATTGAAAAACAATATGATAAAAGATAGACCCGGGGACCATAGATTTTACTAGTGGCTTCTCTCGAGAAAATAGCATACGGTGGGTAAACAAATTACTGTTGGGCAATTGATAGAACATCGAATAATTATGACGATATCCAGGCAATGATCATTACATAGGCATCACGTCCAAGATTAGTAGACCGACTCCTGCCTACATCTACTACTATTACTCCACACATCGACCGCTATCCAGCATGCATCTAGTGTATTAAGTTCATGGAGAAATGGAGTAATGCAATAAGAACGATGAAATGATGTAGACGAGATCTATTCATGTAGGAATAGCCCCCATCTTGTTATCCTTAATAGCAACGATACATACGTGTCTTGCTGCCCCTTCTGTCACTGGGAAAGAACACCGTACGATCGAACCCATCACAAAGCACCTCTTCCCATGGCAAGAAAAATTAATCTAGTCGGCCTAACTAAACCAAAGATTTGAAGAAGAAATACGAGGCTATAAGTAATCATGCATATAAGAGATCAAAGAAACTTAAATAACTTTCATGGATATATAGATCTGATCATAAACTCAAAGTTCATCGGATCCCAACAAACACACCGCAAAAAAGAGTTACATCAAATAGATCTCCAAGAGACCATTGTATTGAGAATCAAAAGAGAGAGAGGAAGCCATCTAGCTACTGCCTACGGACCCGTAGGTCTACAATGAACTACTCACACATCATCGGAGAGGCACCAATGAGGATGCTGAACCCCTCCGTGATGGTGTTTAGATTGGATCTCATGGTTCTGGAACTTGCGGCGGCTGGAATTGTGTTTCGTCGACTCCCCTAGGGTTTCTGGAATATTTGGGGATTTATAGGGCGAAGAGGCGGTGCGGGAGGCCACCGAGGTGGGCACAACCCACCAGGGTGCGCCTGGGCCCCCCGGTGCGCCCAGGTGGGTTGTGCCCCCCTCGGGGCACCCCTCTGGTACTTCTTTGGCCCAAGTTGTGTCTTCTTGTCCATAAAAATTCTCCAAAAAGTTTCGCTGCGTTTGGACTCCGTTTGGTACTGATATTCTGCGAAGTAAAAAACAAGCAAAAAACAGCAACTGGCACTGGGCACTATGTCAATAGGTTAGTCCCAAAAAATGATATTAAGTTGCTATAAAATGATTGTAAAACATCCAAGAATGATAATATAACAGCATGGAACAATCAAAAATTATAGATACGTTGGAGACGCATTAGGACCCCCAAGCTTAATTCCTGCTCGTCCTCGAGTAGGTAAATGATAAAAACAGAATTTTTGATGTGGAATGCTGCTTATCACGTTCATCACATATTCTTTTCTTTTGTAGCATGGACATATGGACTTTTATATGGTTCAAAGCAATAGTCTAGTTTTGACATGAATATTTAAATACTCAAGCATATCAACAAGCAACCAAGTCTTTCAAAATATCAACACTAAAGAAAGTTATCCCTAGCCCATTATGCTCAATCATTGATCTATTCATGGAACACACTCGCATATTAGCTACATCCAATGATCAAGTACGATCATAGTGCCCCTTAGTTGGTGCTTTATAAGAGAAGATGGAGACTCAAATAAAAATAAAAATTGCATCAAGTAAATAGAAAGGCCCTTCGCAGAGGGAAGTAGGGATTTGTAGAGGTGCCAGAGCTCAAAGCAAAAATTGAGAGATAAATTTTTTGAGAGGTATACTTTTCCCGTCAACGAAAACGACCGAGTAATTCCCAAAACTTTCCATGCTAGATATATCATAGGAGGTTTCCAAATAGAAAATAAAGTTTATTCCTTTTTCCACCATTCTTTCACAATCCATGGCTAGCCATATCCACGGGTGCCTTCCATACCAACACTTTCCAAGGAATTTATTATTTGACAACATAAAGTAATTTTTTTTTCATTTCGGGACTAGGCATCCCTATTACCGCCGTACTCTTGTGCAATGACAAGTGAATAAACACTCATCTTGAGAATAACACATCTAGCATGGAAAATATTGGCCACCCCCTGCCGCTTCATGAGCGGTACGGGCACACAAAAAGGAATTTATTTTGAAAATTAGAGATGGCACATACAAATTTGCTTAGAACGACACAGAAATACCGCATATAGGTAGGTATGGTGGACTCATATGGAAAAACTGGGTTTAAGGGTTTCGGATTCACAAGTAGTATTTCTACTTAGTACAAATGGAGGCTAGCAAAAGATTGAGAAGCAACCAACCAAGAAATGAAAAATCACGTAAGCGAGCATTAAGCATAACTAACACCGAATAATGCACCACAAGTAAGATGTAATTTCATTGCATAACTATTAAATTTCGTGCTTGCATAGGGAATCACAAACCTTGACACCAATATTCTTACTAAAGCATAATTACTCACCAACATGACTCACATATCATTATTATCATATCTCAAAACTATTACAAAGAATCAAGTTTATTTTGTCCAATGATCTTCATGAAAGTTTTTATTATATCCCTCTTGAATATCTATCACTTTGGGACTAGTTTAATATGTTGCTTTTGATAAGCTCAAACAAATTTAAGTGAAGAACATGAGCATAAAATTTTTCGTCTCTCAAAATAATATAAGTGAAGCATGAGAGAATTTCTACAAAAATTTACTAACTCTCAAATAAATATAAGTGAAGAATGAGAGCAATTCCAACAAATCATAGCATAATTTTGGCTCTCTCAAATAGGTGTGTCCAGCAAGGATACTTGTGACAAACTAAAAAGCAAAACAAGCAAAGACTCATATAATACAAGACGCTCCAAGCAAAACTCATGATATGTGATGAATAAAAATATAGCTTCAAGTAAATACCGATGGTCGTTAGAAGAAAGAGGGGATGCCACTCAGGGAAATACAAGACGCTCCAAGCAAAACTCATGATATGTGACGAATAAAAATATAGCTTCAAGTAAATACCGATGGTCGTTAGAAGAAAGAGGGGATGCCACTCGGGGCATCCCCAAGCTTAGTTGCTTGTTCCGCCTTGGATATTATCTTGGGGTGCCATGGGGCATCCCCAAGCTTAGGCTCTTCTTACTCCTTATTCCTTCATCCATCGTGATCTCACCCAAAACTCGAAAACTTCAATCACACAAAACCTAACAAAAGTTGCATGAGATCCGTTAGTATAAGAAAACCAATCTTCACTTTAAGTACTGTTGGAAACCCATTCATATTTTATTTTTGCATTATATCTACTGTATTCTAACTTTTCCATGGCCTATACCCCCCGATACAATCCATATATTCATCAAAATAAGCACACAATGCAAAGAAAACAGAATCTGTCAAAAACAGAACAGTCTGTAAAGACGCGAATTTTGCTCATACTTCTGTAACTCCATTTTTTTTGAAATATTAGGTAAACATAGGAAATTTGTATATAAATGTTGTGAAAAAAAATCAGAAGTTTTCATCGCTTCTGTGAATTTAAACAATTCTGTTACTGGACGCAAATGTTTCTGTTTTCTAACAAGATCAAGTCAATTATCACCCAACATGATCCCAAAGGCTTAGCTTGGCACAAAAACTAATTAAAACATAAAAACACAATCATAACAGTAGCATAATTGTGAAAACACTCAAGAACAGAAATAAAAAGACAAAAATAAATTTTATTCATTGGGTTGCCTCCCAACAAGCGCTATCATTTTATGCCCCTAGCTAGGCATAATGGATAGATTCAAGTGTTGTCATCTTTAGTTTTGGATCCATAGGATACCCTCATGATTGATTCAGATGGAGGCTTAGTTCTTGTTCTAGGTAAGTGTTTCATACCCTTTCTTAATGGAAATTGAAATTTAACATTGCCTTCTTTAATATCAATCACGGCACCTATAGTGCGTAGAAACAGTCTACCAAGTATAATTGGACAAGACGGATTGCAATCAATATCAAGAACAATAAAGTCTATGGGCACATAATTTCTATTTGCAATAATAAGAACATCATTAATTCTTTCCAAAGGCTTTTTAATAGTAGAATCCGCCAAGTGTAAATTAAGAGAACATTCTTCAATATCGGTAAGACCAAGCACATCACATAAAGATTTCGGAATTGTGGAAACACTAGCACCCAAATCACATAAAGCAAAACACTCATAATTTTTAATCTTGACTTTGATAGTAGCTTCCCATTCATCATGCAATTTTCTAGGAATTGAAACTTCTAATTCCAATTTTTCTTCCAAAGCTTTCATCATGGCATCAACAATATGTTTAGTAAAAGCTTTGTTTTGTTCATAAGCATGGGGTGAATTTATCATGGAATGGAACAAAGAAATGCATTCAATCAAAGAGCAACTATCATAATTAAAGTCTTTGTAATCCAAAAGAGTGGGCACATCACTAGTTAAAGTTCTAACCTCTCCAAACCCACTTTTATCAAATTTTCCATCAAGATTTTCACCCTCCGATCCATCGGGACGCCTTCTAGCTAAAGTTGACTCTTCTCCAGTCCCTTTATCATAAATTTTAATCTTACTAAACAAGGAATCAATAGAGGAAACTCCAATCACTTTAAGATCTTCATCATTTTTATGAAAGCGATCACTAGAAAACACTCTTTCTAAAAATTCCCTTTTAGCTCTAAGCACAGCGGTTCTTTTCTTACTTTCATCCATAGAAACATATAAAGCTTTAATTGATTCATCAACTTTGGGTACAAAAATTTTCAACTTGAGATTTTCTACATCGTGAGAAATTCTATCAATGCTTCTAGACATATCATCAATCTTATTCTGTCGGATTCAAGGCTCCGCAGACCCACAAAGGTTCGAACTCTGGGTGTGTGTGCGAAGAACTCAACCTCTCAAGCTTCCAGCTCATCACCCTACAGCCTAGCCTTGCCGGATTCGTGTGAGTGGGGAAGAAGATGAACACAGCGGTTTACCCAGGTTCGGGCCACCTTGCGGTGTAAAACCCTACTCCTGCTTTGTGGTGGATTGGCCTCACGGGGAGGTTTGAGGATGAACTAGTACAGTGGATGAACAACCTCGCAAGGGCTATGGTGGTGAAGGTGGAAAGGATCCGATCCCCCTCTGCGATGGTGGCTAACCTATATTTATAGTGGCCTTGGTCCTCTTCCCCCAAAACGTAGGCAGGAAGGGATCCCAAAGTGGCCAATTTGAAAGGGGACAAGTAGTACATCTTATCTTGACGAAAGGTGGTCTTCGCCTGCAAAGCTTCTGGTCATGACGCACCAGTGGGCTCGGCGATGACATCCGTCCTGCCGAGCTCATGGTCTTGGCCTCGTTGCACTGGAATGGAAGCCTTTGGCAGATTCCTCGGGAACCCACGCCTGTCCTTGCCTCCTTAGCACCAAAGAGGAAACTACCTTCTTTGCGCTCGCTGGCGCCCGCCTGGCCTTGATCATCATGGCTTGCGTCATCGTAGCCTAGGGAGGCTGGGTACCTGCATAGAAAACTCCGCTCCTCAGGAGGTAGCCTGGGAAGGCCGCTCCCTCTGGAGGTCTTGGTGTCGTCCGCCTCGCGAGGCCAAGGGGCCCTCGCGAGGGTCTTGTCTTGGTAGTCTTGTAGATGGGCCGTACTAGGCTGTCGAGGGAGCCACATTGTGGGCCGCAGGCAGGCAGGTCTGGGTACCCTAGTTCCCAGAACGCCGACAGTAGCCCCCAGGCCCAATGCGCGCTCGGGCTTGGCTTCGAGGCGAAGCCAAGGGGCAAGGGCGAAGCACCGTGGGCCCCAATCACCTGTGGGCAAGGCTGACGCGTGGCGATCGACGGGACACGGATGCCTCCGCTTCCCCATGCCGCCTCGGCAACCACCCCGACTTGACAACTGCCTGGCACATGCAGCAAGGCCACCATTACTCGGAACGTGGAGGGGCACCGGTTAGCCTCCCTCCGCCTGTAAAAGGGCAAGGGGGCAGAGCCCCCAGTCCATCTTCAACTTCTCGCTAGCCCCCTGTCCGTCTCCATCTTCCTGTTCCATTGCTTCACGCACAGCCATGACTCCCATGGCGCCAGTGAGGAGGTTTTCCGCCGCTAAGAAAGGAAAGGCCCCAATGGAGGGACCGGGCTCGCCGCCGCCCAAGAGGGGCCACGGCCCTCCCCGCAAGTATACTGCGACGCCGGCTGCGGCTCCCCGGGGGCGTGGGCGCACCCCCTCGAAGATCGGTGCTACTTTCGGCAGTCGTGGGAAGGCTCGCTCCCGCGCCGGAGGCAGCAGCGGCCAGGGTGGCCACGGTCGAGGGGGAAAGCACGCGGTGGCCGTCCGGCCACCGCGCCCGTGATCCCATTCGGCCGACGCGTCCTCGGAGTTCGTGGTGTGGGCGGAAAGGCCGGCAGGCACCTAGTTCCAGCTCCCGCGCTTCTTCGCAGGCGCGCTGCCTGCCAGAGGGCCTGGCGGCCTCTGGCTGCAGGCCGACGGCTGCTGTAGCAAGGCCTCGTGGGTGGAGGCCGAGGTCACCCCTGCCGGCTACGTGTTCTTGAACCGCGGGTAGCAGCCCTTCACCCGCATGCGCGCGGCCTGCAGGGGAGGCGTTCCCTCCACTTCAGGCATGACGGGGCGGCGACCCTCTACGTCATGATCTTCGGGGAGGACGGCAGGCGTCTGGGGTGCTGTCCAGAGGACGACGACGACGGCGATGACGTCCACCCCTTCGATGACGACGGCCGGTGGGGCGGCGGCATCCTCGGCGGTGAACTTGCCCTTGGCGACGGCCGCGGCACCTCCAGCAGCAGTAGCTCTTCCTCAGGGGGAAGCACAAGCGACGACGACTATGACGAGCCACCACGTCACCGCGCCCGGACCGGGTAGAGTGGCGAGCCACCACGTCGCCGCACCCCTGCTCAGGAGGACGTCGAGCCGCCTCGCCATTGCACTCCGGTGAAGTAGGAGGAGGACTCTGACTGAGCGCAGGCACCGCCGGAGCCGAGCCTCAGGAGTCGCAGTGGTCGCGAGGCCGCTTTTGCTTTTTTTTCCTACATCAAGAAATGTAGAAGGCCCTGCTGGGGCATGTAATGGACCATGGCACTTGCGCCGTTATGTTAACGTTTTTATTTCGTATCTTAGCATTCATGTTGCTACAAATCGACAGGTTCTTGCTGATCGCGATTAGGATAACTTAGCTTGGTGTGCTTGTGATAGACTCCTGCGTTGCGAGGGCGCGCTCCTCCAGAGCTTGGATCCCCTGCGCGCCTCTCGTTCCTGTGACGGTGCGGCCGGGGCACCGGGACGGTCTAGAGATCTTGCCCGGGGCTTCTTTCTTTGAGGATCAGAAGGTTCTCGGGCCTCAAGAGGCGCCCAATGGCCGCGAGGCCTCCAGTGGGTCATGAGGATGTAAGGCCCTCCAGAGATACCTCACAGGGTGCCGCGCCCCACACGAGCCCCCGAGCGAGGACCGATCGTCACTGGTACGCCGGGTCATGATGCCCAGCGAGGCCAGGAGATGAGGACTCAGGAGGACATACATGCCCGTTGGCTCATTTGAGAGCGTCGCGCGAGGATTAGGACGCCAAGGCCTTGGCGAGGTGTGTTCGTGGGCGGGCCCAGGCATACACACCGTGCTCAGCCCCCACTCGCGAGACATGCGGGGAAGAGCGACGAGCCACTGCCACTCTCCCTAAAGCAAGACTCGAAAGAGCAAACGCTGCAAGGAGAAAAATTCCCATCCCTTTCAAATAAAGACACGAGAACTTCGAATTTCATTCCAAGAAGTGGCAAATTGGCTACAAAAGCAAGGAAAAGAACAGCCACGTCCGGTGCCTATATTTCTAGTCTTCCCACCAGCACGGAGCATGGGGCTTCCACTAGGCGTGGGCATAGTCGTTGAAAGACCGTGTCGTCCGCCAGCGCGGAGCATGGGGCTTCCACTTGGGCGTGGGTGGGAGCCCCCGTGAGGCCCCAGGGCAGCGCTCAGGAGACTCCGGGGCGTGTACAACCCCACTCATTATTACGTGAGAGTGTCACGGGTAGAACTTCCGGAGATGCTGGATGTTCCAGGCATTCTGGATGGGGACCCCGTCCTGCGTCTCCAGGCGCGCGGCGCCAGGCCTGGAGACGCGGGCGACCCTGAACGGGCCCTCCCACATAGGCGAGAACTTGTGGAGCCCCTCGCTGGAGAGCACCCACCTCAGGACGAGGTCACCCACCTCGAGGGTCCTGGAGTGGACGATGTGGTAGTGGTACCGCCGCAACGCCTGCTGGTACCTCGCGGCACGGAGTGAGGCTTGGCGGCGGGCCTCCTCCCCAAGCACGAGATCTATCCCCCGCGAGGCGTCCTGGTGTGCCTCGTCAAACGCCAAGACCCGGGGGGAGCGATGCTTGACCTCGTGCGGGAGGACCGCCTCAGCCTCGTAGACGAGGAAGAACGGGGTCTCGCCGGTGGGCTTAGTCGCGGTGGTGCGGATGGACCACAACACGGACTGAAGCTCACCGAGCCAACCCCTGCCGCAAGACTCAAGTTTCTTCTTGAAGCTCCTCATCTTGAGGCCCCTCAGGACCTCCACGTTGGTGCGTTTGGCCTGGCCATTACTCCGTGGGTGTGCCACCGAAGCGTAGCATATCTACGTTCCAAGGTTAGGACAATATGTCCTGAAGAGGTTACTCGTGAAACTAGGAGCCATTGTCAGTAATGATATGGTTGGGGACCCCGAACCAGCGCACGAGGCCCCTGATGAACTTGACGGCCGAGCCGGCGGGGATGGTGCGCACAGGCTCCACCTCCGCCCACGTGGTGAACTTGTCGATGGCGACGTAGAGGTAACGGTATCCCCCGGCTGCTCGAGGGAACGGGCCCAGGATATCCAGCCCCCAGACTGCGAATGGCCACGAGAGCGGGATGGTCTGGAGACCTTGCACGGGCTGGTGGATCTGTTTGGCGTGGAACTGGCAGGCCTCACAGGATCGCACCAGCTCGGTGGCGTCGTTGACCACCGTGGGCCAGTAGAACCCGCTGCGGAACACCTTGCCCACAAGGGTGCGCGACGAAGAATGGTGCCCGCAATCTCCACCGTGGATGTCGGCCAACAATTCGCGCCCTTGCTCCTTGGATATGCATCGCAGCGAGACGTCGTTGGGGCGCCTTCAGTAGAGCTCGCCGTCCTGCAAGCAATAGGCGGTTGCCTGATGAGCCACGCATTCTGCATCTTCTTCCTTCTCCGGTAGGGTGCCATAGAGCAAGTACGCCTTGAACTCTTCAGTCCAGCAACCCTCCTGAGGTTCCACCGCCAGGAGCAGGCGGCCTCCTGAGGTCGGACCGCAGGCCGGGGTGCCTGAGGAGGGGGCCAAGGGCGGCTCCTCCCGAAGCAGCACCGGGCCTGCGGCGGGGGTGCCGCTGACGGCTTGAAGAGCCTTTCCTCAAAGACGCCGGGCTTCTGGGGCTCGCGCCGGGATGCCCTCTTGGCGATGTCGTCCGCCTCCTTGTTTGTGCCACGCGGGACATGCTGCAATTCCAAGCCCAAGAAGCATTTTTCAATTTTGCGTACCTCTTCTAGGTATGCCTCCATGTGCTCGTCTCTAGGCTTGTATTCCTTGTTGAAGAAGTTGACGAGGAGCTGAGAGCCGCCCTTGATGGTGAGACGCTTGACCCCCAGGGCAGCTGCGGCCCTGAGGCCAGCGATTAGGCCCTCGTATTCCGTGATGTTTTTGGAGACCTTCTCGCCACGCTGAAAGCAGAGCTGCACAGCGTAGCATAGCTTATCCTTGGTTGGCGAGATGAGTACGGCTCCAGCCCCCGCGCCCTACCACGCAAAAGCGCCGTTGAAGTACATGACCCAGCCGTCGGGCACCTCGTCACCGGGCGCGAGGGACCGGTCTTCACCCATCCCCCGGTCGGGGGCATCCGTCCATTCTGCCACGAAGTCAGCGAGGGCCGCGCCCTAGATGACCCTGGTGGTGCTGAACTCTAGCTAGAATGCTTGCAGCTCGATGTTCCACTCTGCAACCCTCCGCGCGGCATTGGGGCTATGGAGCACCTTCTCCAGGTGTACGCGGAGACGACATTGATGGGGGACCTTGGAAATAGTGGTGCAGCTTCCTGGAGGTGACGAGGAGCATGAGCAGGAGCTTCTGCGGCATGGGGTAGCACGCACGTCATGCAGTACCGTGCTGACGAAGTACACCGGGTGCTCGACGAGGGAAGAGGCGTCGACGACGTCCCGCTCTGCTTGGGATGAGGGGGCCTTAGGAGCCTTGCCGTCTGATGGGGTAGCTGAGGCCTCAGGAGCGCCATCCTGAGGTGGCGACGACACGACTATATATGGGGTGCTACGCCGCGCACCCGCACCTGCGCGCTCGTCTGTGACCGCCACGAGAGCTGCGCTGGCCGAGTGGGGTGTGGCGGCCAGGTAAAGCACCAAGGGCTCAAGAGGACGAGGTGCCACCATCACGGGTGGGCTCGTGAGGTACCGCTTAAGGTCTTGGAAAGCCGTCTCAGCCTTCGGAGTCCACTCGAAGGGGCCCTTCCTCTTCATCAGCTTGAAAAATGGGAGGGCGCGCTCGCCAAGCTTGGAGATGAAGCGCCACAACGAGGTTACGCAGCCCGCGAGCTTCTGCATCTCCTTGAGGGTCTGCGGGGTCTCATCTTTTCAATTGCCTTAATCTTCTCGGGGTTTGCTTCAATTCCTCTATGCGACACTAGGAAGCCCAGCAACTTGCCGGACGGGACACCGAACACGCATTTCTCTGGGTTGAGCCTCAGGTTCACCTTACGCAGGTTGGCGAACATTTCTTCTAGGTCTTCGACAGGGTCCTTGCCTCCCGTGATTTGACCACTATGTCATCGATGTACGCCTCGGCGTTCCTCCTGAGTTGCTGGCCCAGAGCAATGTGCATCAATCGCTGGAAGGTCGCGCCAGCATTCCGCAGCCCAAAGGGCATGCAGGTGTAGCAGTACACCCCGCACGGGGAGAGGAAGGCCGTCTTCTCGACGTCCTGCACCGCCATCTTGATTTGATGGTAGCCTGAGAAGGCATCCAAAAAGCACAACAGGTCGCACTCGGCGGTGGAATCAATGATCTGATCGATGTGCGGAAGAGGGAATGGGTCCTGAGGGCAAGCCTTGTTGAGACTCGTGAAGTCGACGCACATGCGCTCCTTCCCGCCCTTCTTGGGGAAGATGACCGGGTTGGCCAGCCAATCCGGGTGCCGCACTTCCCTAATGAGGTCGGCTTCTTGCAGCTTGCAGACCTCCTGGACGATGAACGATTGCTTCTCTTGGGCCTGCCGCCGCGCCTTCAGCTTCACCGGGCGTGCACTGGGGCACACCATTAAGTGGTGTTCGATCACATCCCGCGGGACACTGACCAAGTCCGTTGCCTCCTATGCAAACACATCCTTGTTCGCGCGGAGGAAGCCGACCAGCGCCTCTTCCTGGTCTGGGGGGAGGCCAGCACCTATGGTGAAGGTGGGGCCTGAACCTCCGTCGTCGACGGGCACCTACTTCATCTCGGCCCGGTCTTGGGAGAACAGTTGCTTCTTCTTTGCGGGCGCGGCTCTCCGAGATTTCTGGGGCGTCCCCAGTGCCTGGCCGCGTGGCCGCCGCGGCCTTGAAAGCGAGCTTGAGGGCCGGGAGTGCATCCTTGGTGTCCCCCACCACGGTGATGATGCGGCTGCTCCTAGGCATCTTGACGATGTTGTAGCCGGGGTGCGTCGCCGCCATGAACTTGACAAGGGCAGAATACCCAAGGATGGTGTTGTACGGGAGACTGATGTGGGCGACGTCGAAGTCAATGAGCTCGGTGTGGTAGTTGTAGCGCATGCCGAAGGTGACTGGGAGGCGTATCTGCCCCAGGGGGTGGTGGAGCCATCGACCACCCCCGAGAAGGGCTTGGTGGGCGCGAGCTGGTCGTAGGGCACTTGAAGCAGGTCGAAGGCTTCCACGGAGAGGACGTTTAGGCCAGCACCACCGTCGACGAGGGTCTTGGTAACCATGACATTGCTAATGGTGGGCGTGCATAGCATGGGGAGCACACCGGCGCCGACCGTATCCCTGGGGTGATCCCTGGAGTCGAAGGTGATGTCGGTCCCAGGCGCTGCGCGGCCCGGAGGAGCCTCCTGCCGCGACCGAGCAGCTCTCACCTGGCGAAAGAGCTGCTTGACGTGGCGGCCCGAGGCTGGCGCCTGCGACCCGCCGAGGATGGACGCAATAGCGTGGGGCACCGGTGCCGCAAAGCGCGCGATGAATAGGCCGCGCAGCTCCTCCCAGGAGGCCACCGAAGACTCCGGCAGGCTGAGCATCCAGGAGCGCGGCATGCCTGTGAGAGCCATAGGGAGCCAGTTCGCCATGACCTTATCGTCACCGCCCACCGCCCAAACGGCCTGTGCGTACAGCCGGAGGAACTCCTTGGGGTCCGCCGGCCCGTCGTACCGCAGGGGCAACGCCGGCCTGAACTTCTCCGGCCACTGCACCCACCGTAGGCTGGGGGTAAAGGCTGGGTGGCTCGCGACACCTCCATAGGCGCCCGATGGCCTGGCGGGTGGGGCGGTACCTGCCATGGGAACCACGAAGCGAGGGAGGAGCGCAGTTGATGAAGAGGCAAAGCTTCAACACGCCCCTACCTGGCGTGCCAAATGTCAGATTCGGGGCTCCGCAGACCCACAAAGGTTTGAACTCTGGGGCGTGTGCGAAGAACTCAACCTCTCAAGCTTCCAGCTTGTCGCCCTACAGCCTAGGCTTGCCGGATTCGCATGAGCGGGGAAGAAGATGAACACAACGGTTTACCCAGGTTCGGGCCACCTTGCGGTGTAAAACCCTACTCCTGCTTTGTGGTGGATTGGCCTCACGAGGAGGTTTGAGGATGAACTAGTACAGTGGATGAACAGCCTCGCGCGGGCTATGGTGGTGAAGGTGGAAAGGATCCGATCCCCCTCTGCGGTGGTGGCTAACCTATATTTATAGTGGCCTTGGTCCTCTTCCCCCAAAACGTAGGCGGGAAGGGATCCCACGATGGTCAATTTGAAAGGGGACAAGTAGTACATCTTATCCTGACGAAAGGTGGTCTTTGCCTGCAAAGCTTTCGGTCATGACGCAGCAGTGGGCTTGGCGATGACATCCGTCCTACCGAGCTCGTGGTCTTGGTCTCGTTGCACCAGAATGGAAGCCTTTGGCAGATTCCTCGGGAACCCACGCCTGTCCTTGCCTCCTTAGCACCAAAGAGGAAACTGCCTTCTCTGCCCCCGCTGGCGCCTGCCTGGCCTTGATCGTCATGGCTTGCGTCATCGTAGCCTCGGGAGGCTGGGTACCTGCATAGAAAACTCCGCTCCTCAGGAGGTAGCCTGGGGAGGCCGCTCCCTCTGGAGGTCTTGGTGTCGTCCGCCTCACGAGGCCAAGGGGCCCTCGCGAGGGTCTTGTCTTGGTAGTCTTGTAGATGGGCCGTACCAGGCCGTTGAGGGAGCCATGCTGTGGGCCGCAGGCAGGTCTGGTTACCCTGGTTCCCAGAACACCGACATATTCAACTTTTCTCCTATCGTAGAATTGAAAACTTTTTGAGCATTGATAAATTCTTTAATATTATTCTCAAGATCAGAGGTGTTCCTATTGTTATTGTAGGAAGAATTGCCATAGGAATTACCATAATTATTAGAGGAATTTCCAGGAAAAGGCCTAGGATTAAAATTACCTCTATAAGCATTGTTATTAAAATTGTTTGGCGAGACAAAATTCACATCTATGGGATCACTATTTTCCTCAATCAAAGTAGACAAAGGCACATCATTAAGATCAATATGAGCACTTTTATTAGCAACCAATTTCATAAGAGCATCAACTTTTTCACTTAACGCACTAATTTCTTCAATAGAATTAACCTTCTTACTAGTAGGTGCTCTTTCGGTATGCCATTGTGAATAATTTGCCATAATATTATCAAGCAATTTAGTAGCTTCACCCAAAGTAATTTCCATAAAAGTACCACCCACGGCGGAATCTAAAAGATTTCTAGAAACAAAGTTCAATCCTGCATAAAAAAAATTGTATGATCATCCAAAGATTTAAACCATGAGTAGGACAATTTCTTAGCATCAACTCCATTCTTTCCCAGGATTGTGCAACATGTTCATGCTCAAGTTGCTTAAAATTCATGATTTGAGTTCTAAGGGAAATAATTTTCGAGGGCGGAAAATACTTAGTAATAAAAGCATCATTGCACTTATCCCAAGAATCGATACTATTGCGGGGAAAAGAAGAAAACCAAATTTTTGCATGATCCCTCAAAGAGAAAGGAAATAATTTCAACTTAACAATATCATTGTCCACATCTTTTTTCTTTTGCATATCGCATAATTCTATGAATGTGTTTAGATGGGACACGGCATCCTCATTAGGAGTACCGACAAACTGATCTTTCATAACAAGATTCAACAAAGCGGCATTAATATCACAAGATTCCGCACTAGTGGCAGAAGGAGCAATCAGAGTGCTAATAAAATCATTATTATTGGTATTGTAAAAATCACACAACTTGGTGTTTTCTTGAGTCATCGTGACTACGCACAAGATTGCACACAAAAACAGATCTGACAAGAAAACGATGAATGAAAAAGAGGGCGAATAAAACGGTATTTTTTTTGTGAAATGGGGAGATGAAAATGAGAGGCAAATGGCAAATAATGTAAATTGCAAGGAGATGAGATTTGTTATTAGGAACCTGATAGATGTTGATGATGTCTCCCCAGCAACGGCGCCAGAAATCTACTTCTCATAGCTCGTATCCGTGTCGGTATTTCCCCGAAGAGGAAGGGATGATGCAGCACAGCTATGGTAGGTATTTCCCTCAGTTATGAAACCAAGGTTATCGAACCCGTAGGAGAATCAAGCAACACTATGTAAACGGTACCTGCACACAAAGAACAAATAGTTGCAACCCAACGCTTATAAGGGGTTGTTAATCCCTTTTTTGGGTAACGGCGCCAGATATTGTCAAGTTGACGGGATAAAAATTGTGATAGATTGGATAAATAGATCTGAATAAAACATGAAATAAAATATGCAAATAAAAAGTGCAGCAAGGTATTTTTTGGTTTTTGGAAAAATAGATCTGAAAGCAAAAGCGAATAAAAAGTAGATCGGAAAACAATATGATAAAAGATTAGTAGACCGTTGGCTTCTCTCGAGAAAATAGCATACGGTGGGTAAACAAATTACTGTTGGGCAATTGATAGGACTTTGAATAATTATGACAATTTCCAAGCAATGATCATTATATAGGCATCACGTCCAAGATTAGTAGACCGACTCCTGCCTGCATCTACTACTATTACTCCACACATCGACCACTATCCAGCATGCATCTAGTGTATTAAGTTCATGGAGAAACGGAGTAATGCAATAAAAACGATGACATGATGTAGACGAGATCTATTCATGTAGGAATAGCCCCATCTTGTTATCCTTAATAGCAATGATACACACGTGTCTTGGTGCCCCTTCTGTCACTGGGAAAGAACACCGTACGATCGAACCCATCACAAAGCACCTCTTCCCATGGCAAGAAAAATCGATCTAGTCGGCCTAACTAAACCAAAGATTTGAAGAAGAAATACGAGGCTATAAGTAATCATGCATATAAGAGATCAAAGAAACTCAAATAACTTTCATGGATATATTGATCTGATCATAAACTCAAAGTTCATTGGATCCCAACAAACACACCGCAAAAAAGAGTTACATCAAATAGATCTCGAAGAGACCATTGTATTGAGAATCAAAAGAGAGAGAGGAAGCCATCTAGCTACTGCCTACGGACCCGTAGGTCTACAATGAACTACTCACGCATCATCGGAGAGACACCAATGAGGATGCTGAACCCTCCGTGATGGTGTTTAGATTGGATCTCGTGGTTCTGAAACTTGCGGCGGCTGGAATTGTGTTTCGTCAACTCCCCTAGGGTTTCTGGAATATTTGGGGATTTATAGGGTGAAGAGGCGGTGCGGGAGGCCACCGAGGTGGGCACAACCCACCAGGGCGTGCCTGGGCCCCCAGGCGCACCCAGGTGGGTTGTGCCCCCCTCGGGGCACCCCTCTGGTACTTCTTTGGCCCAAGTTGTGTCTTCTAGTCCATAAAAATTCTCCAAAAAGTTTCGCTGTGTTTGGACTCCGTTTGGTACTGATATTCTGCGAAGTAAAAAACAAGCAAAAAACAGCAACTAGCACTGGGCACTATGTCAATAGGTTAGTCCCAAAAAAGGTATAAAGTTGCTATAAAATGATTGTAAAACATCCAAGAATGATAATATAACAGCATGGAACAATAAAAAATTATAGATATGTTGGAGACGTATCAGTGGTCGCAAGCTTCATGGGACAGAGGCCATGGTGGCGCTCGGGAGAGGTTGGAGAGAATGAGGAGGAGAGGGATGGAGGAGAGGACGAGGGTTAGGATTCCAGGGGCGAGGGAAGAGCCCCTTATAGACGTCGAGGGGGGGGGGATGGGCGCCACGGCGACTGCCACGGCCGTGGCGGCCATCGTCGGCGCCCACGTCTCCCCCCGTGAACAAAGGAGGGAGGGGGGTGTCTTAGTTGGGCCGGCCGACTGTTGGCCTGGTGGACCGAGGCCCAGGGGAGGGGAGTGACCTTTTCTTTTGTTGTTTGGTTTTTTTTCTTTTTTTACAATTCATTTTTTTTCTATTTTTAAATAGCAATTAGTTTTATAAAAAATGTAGGAACGTCACCTAAATTGGTGTTACTAACTATGCTACTGCCACAATTACTCTAGTAGTTAAATAAATTAGTTTAGTATTTTAATATTTTAAAAAGCAATTAAATTATTAGTTTTAGCCATTGTTTTAATTAATTTTGAGCACTTAAACAATTTATAAAAAATTGGTTTCTCCACCAATAATACTTATGAATTATTTGCCACAGTTTGCACATTTTAGTTTTGACATTTGAAAACTTTTATTTTTTACTTTATTTTTAAATTTGAATTTGAACCGTTTTCGAATGAACGTATGTTGCCCGGACTATACACAGGCGCGAGGGCGAGGATACAGTAGCACCAAGCTGCCAAGACGAGACCAAGCTAAAGAGATAGCTATTTGAGGAATCAAAGGGCAGATCAAGAAAACCAAGACAAGCCAAGGGAACAAGATATCACTAAGAAAAGACCTCCCTTACCGGGCAGGCGAGCTTGGTCAGGTCGAGGCCTCACCAAGAACAAGCCCCAAGATTTCCCCGACAGGCTTGCCGGGGCCGCCAAGGGCAAATCTCCCGGCCAAGACTCCACCGCTCCACCGCACAGCGACGCAAGTCACTTATCAGTGTGGTGTCGAGCCCCCAAGTGATTAAGTGGATGTCATCTGACACGTGGCAGCCATTTGGAAGGGAGATTCCCCCTATATGACACCCGTCTAGCAGCGTGTCATGCAGACAGGTAGAAGATGATTAAGCGACACGGCAGGCTTGCCAGGCTACATCCTCAGCGTGACACCTAGCAGTGCATTTAATGCACTTTGTCCTAACCGCTAGAGTTAGGTGTGATAGCACTGTTGGCTATCTAATCAGTAGACAATGACTATTTTGCCAGTGTGGTAACCCCTTAGCCTATAAAAGGAGGGCCATGGCAACCTAAAAGATGATTCGGACCCTTGTACACTCATACGCGCGTAGCTGCTCTCCCCGATGCAACCTTGCCGGGTCTGAGCGCTTTGTGTCCACCACGGTCCTCCCTTCAATCCACCAAAGGAGGAGTAGGGTTTTACGCTTCTCAGTGGCCCAAACCCGGGTAAAAATCACCAGCGTCACCACTGCCATGCTGTTCCATGGCTTCCGCTCTTTGCGCTACATGATCTCCCCCTACCGAACCACAAGGGGCTGATGGCCCCATAGGTGATCGTGTTCCTCCAAGACATATTTGGCGCGCCAGGCAGGGGGAAGCACTTGTGCGAACCCGAAGTCGTGAATAGCGCATCAATCTTCATCATCGTCTTCTTCACCATTAGCTACTTCGTCCATGGCACCCAAGAAAAAGTCCGGCGCAACGGCTCACCCTTCCACCTCGAAGTCCCCCTCGCATGCAGCCATTGATACTATGGGTGCTGCGGCGGCGACGGGGGACGCGGGCGCCATGGGGGACTGACCGGTGCAGGCGGCGCTGTTGTCACTCCCCCTACGGTCGAAGCGGGAGCGGAAGACGCTGGGGGAGGGCGGCATCAACAGCATCCCGACGACCGTGTTCCGCAAGATGCGGGTGCGGAGAATGTTCAGCCTCCACCTCCCCACCACGCTGGAGGGCGCAGTCACAACGACAACGCCCGCTCTGGTGCAAGTCGCGACCCCCCCAGCTGTCCCTGTTACAGGCGCAACTATGGGGCACGCGCCTTCCCTAGGGCAGGGTAACCAAGACGAAGCGCCAAACGGGGTCGTCAACCCCCAGGCACACCCTTCTTGCCACTGTGCTGCCGTGGCAGCCGGATCGCGACGACGAGAACATGACGCCGCCACTACTGGTACTATCAGGAGTCGAGCGACGTCGCGCTCTGCGTCGTCATCTATGCCAAGCACTGCTTCGGAAGCCATGGCGCGAGCCCAACTCCTGCTGAGATTCCCACCAGCGGCCTATCAAATGGATGAGTGGAGAGCCACCATTCAGAGTTTGATCGGTTTTGCTGAAGCGGAAGGATCACAGCAGGCAGGCCCGCCACGGCGCCCACAAGCAACAACCACGGCCCGAGCTGCTGACCATGTCGAGGGGGCCACTCCAATGGTGCAATCCCCTCCACGGCAACCAGCGCAGAGGCTGCAGCCCGAACCACGCGACCAGGGGCCCGACGAGGCTTCAATGGCTTCATCTGATCCTCGAGCCCGTCGAGATCGGCGACAGGTCCTGGAAGATCGGCGGAGGGAAGACGCGCGCATCACTATAGAACGATGCCGCGAAACCCGCCACCAACCTGACAGGCGAAATGGCCCAGACGTCGACGAGCCCGCGCCCAGTGAAGGCGAATACTTGCCTTTCGAGGTTGGGTTCCCTGCCTTCACTCATGAGCTGCGGCAAACTCCGTTGGCCATCTGCCCATGTTTTCAAACCAGAGATACCTGAAAAGTATGATGGAAGGCTGAACCCGGCAGAGTTCTTGAGCATCTACACCATCGTTGTTCAAGCCGCCGGAGCAAGAGATGAGAAGGTGTTCGCCAACTACTTCCCTTTGGCACTCAAGCCAAATGTGAGGTCATGGCTGATGCACCTGCCGGAGAATTCCATTTCATCCTGGGCTGACCTGTGCAATGAGTTTGTTGGTGCCTTCACGGGCGGCCATCAAGAACCAGGGCGGCCCAGCGATTTGCAGCTCCTTCCACAAAAGGAAGGGGAGAGTTTGCGGAAGTACATGCAGAGGTTTAGCCGGGTGCACAGGAACATTCCAGATATCCACCCGGCAGCTGTGATTGCCGCGTTCCAGTCCAACGTGCGCAACATGAGGATACATTCCAAGATGAACGTCCGGTTGCCCAAGACTGTGAATGAGCTGTACACCTTGGCGGATAAGTGTGCCCGTACAGAGGAAGGGAGGCGACTCCCCGGAGAAGAGGACGACGCCGAAGTTGACTTAGAGGATGACGATGTTGCCACTAACCTGAAGAGGAAGAATAAAAAGCGCAACAAGAAGCGCAAGGAAAAGGAAGTACTGGCTGTTGAGGGTTCTGGCACTCCCAGTACCGGGAAGAAGGCCAAGCCCGAAACCCCCGGCAAAGAAGTTGCCACGTGCACTGATTGCCGGGAGGCTGCGGCGGCCAAAAAGGCTGGGAAGGCTGATGGACCGTACTGCAAGATCCACCGTACCAAGGGTCATGACCTCCAAGAGTGTCACCAAGTTGAGCAAGTTGTCAAGAAGCAGAAAGTTGAGTACGAGAAGCATGACAAGGAAAGAGACCAAGAAGGTGCTGGCGGGAAGGGCCGAGGCGGCAGAGGAGGCCGCCGCGTCAAGATTCCCCAGCATCAAGAGAAACCTGCTAGAGGCCGTGAGAAGAAGGAAGGTGATGATGAAAGTGATGAAGGGGATGAAGAGGAAACCAGTGAGCAAGAGTTCCAGAAAGCCACTGAGGCCCTGTGCATTGATGGAGGCACATCTTTGCACTCCTCTCACCGCCAGCTTAAACAATGGGCGCGTGAGGTCAATGCCGTAGAGCCAGCGGCAGATTCCCGGAAACCACTCAAATGGTCCCGCACGCCCATCATCTTTGACGAATAGGATCACCCTAACCACACCACCACGGTAGGGTGCTTGCCGTTGTTGGTTTCGCCAACAATCCGCAACCTCAAGGTCACAAAGGTGTTGGTTGACGGCGGGGCAGGGTTGAACCTGATTTCCCCTAAGGTACTCAGCAAGTTGCAAATATCAGATGAAGAGCTCAAGGTTACTGGCACATTTCAAGGGATCAACCCCAGCAGGAGTCGTCCTAAGGGAAAGATCACACTGCCGATGACGTTTGGAGGAGAATTGAACTACCGGACCGAAAAGATTGTGTTCGATGTGGTCGAGCTTCCTTTGCCGTACAATGGGATTCTTGGTCGACCAGCTCTGGCAAAATTCATCGCGACATCCCACTATGCCTATAATACTCTAAAGATGCCAGGACCAATGGGCCTCATCTCCATCCCATCCGATAAGAAGGACGCAATCATATGCGTGGATAAGATGTACCGGGATGCAGTCGCTGCCGAGGCTGCAGAAGCTGTAGTTCCCACCAAGGAAAACAAGAGAGGAAAGAAAGCTAGCAGGGATGCCGGCAAAGAATCCGGGAAGCGCGCCTCTCCAGAGTGCGCCACGCCCGTCGATGATTTGCCAGAAAGTTCCACTACAAAGAGATCCAAAGTTGCCTCACCTGTTGTAAAGAAGGTCCCGGCAGGGCTGGGTGGCGCTGATGGTACGTTCACCATCAGCTCCACCCTCGATGACAAATAGGAAAGCGCGCTTGTTGCCTTCCTGCGGGCGAATGTCGATGTGTTTGCTTGGCAACCATCTGACATCCCCGACGTTCCCAGGGAGGTAATCGAGCACCACCTTGCCGTCTGCCCTCATGCTCGGCCCGTCAAGCAGAAGGTCAGAAAACAAGCTTTGGAGCGGCAACAATTCATTGCCGAAGAGATCAAGGAACTTGAAGCAGCTGGTTTGGTCAGAGGAGTGTTGCATCCAACATGGTTGGCGAACCCGGTGGTGGTGCGCAAGGCGAATGGGAAATGGAGGCTTTGCATAGACTTCACAAATCTGAACAAGGCATGCCCGAAGGACCCTTTCCCCTTGCCCCGTATCGACCAAATTGTGGATTCCACTTCCGGGTGCGATCTGCCTTCCTTCTTGGATGCATACTCCGGATACCATCAGATTTTCATGTATAAGGAAGACGAGAGAAGACCGTGTTCATAACCCCATGTGGCACGTACTGTTTTGTGCAGATGCCCTTCGGGTTAAAGAGCGTTGGATCCACTTTTGCAAGGGTAGTACAAATTGAGTTTGAGTCTGAGCTACACAGGAATATTGAGGCTTACATGGATGATATAGTGGTCAAAACCAAGGACATATCAATGCTCATTCAGGACTTGGAAGACACCTTTGCAAACCTGCGCAAGATCAACTTGAAGTTGAACCCTGAGAAGTGTGTATTTGGCATCCCCTCCGGCAAGCTACTTGGTTTCTTTGTGTCCCACCGGGGGATAGAGGCCAACCCCGAAAAGATCAGAGCAATCGAGTAGATTCAAGAACCCAAGACAGTCAAGGACGTGAGGTGTTTAACTGGATGTGTTGCCACGTTGAGTAGGTTCATTTCCAAATCTGCCGAGCGGGCCCTGCCGTTCTTTAAAATTCTGAAGAAGGCAGGGCCCATGAAGTGGACCCCGAAGGCAGAAGCAGCGCTGCGGGACTTAAAAGCCTATCTTTCCTCTGCTCCCACCTTGGTCGCTCCTAAACCAAAAGAGCTGTTGCTGCTATATTTGGCGGCAACCAATCAAGTGGTTAGTGCAGCACTGGTGGCACAGCGGGAAGTAGATGAAGGAGCGGCTGCAGCTACTGTCCTCCCCGGAGAAGGAAGTGAACCAGTCGCGACAAGGTTGGGTACGGATCAGGAGAAAGAAGAGCAGGGTGGTGATGGCAATCCCAAGGCCACGACAAAGAAGAGGGTGGTGCAGCGACCATTTTACTTTGTTAGCTCCCTGTTGCAGGGGCCTAGGTCAAGGTACTCT
Source organism: Thinopyrum elongatum (assembly GCA_011799875.1). Lineage (NCBI taxonomy): Eukaryota > Viridiplantae > Streptophyta > Magnoliopsida > Poales > Poaceae > Thinopyrum > Thinopyrum elongatum. The sequence continues at coordinate 453,216,667 of CM022300.1, read as the reverse complement.
GGAGTGCAGAAATTGATCTTTGGCCTCATCGTGGCCTCAAGGAAACTGCGCCACTACTTCCAAGCCCACGAGATCATAGTTGTCACCCGTTTCCCGTTGCAACGCATACTGAGGAACCCTGAGGCCACCGGCAGAATAGTTGAATGGGCATTAGAGTTGTCAAGTTTTGGTCTGAAGTATGAAAGTACCTCAACCATTCAGAGCAGGGCACTGGCAGAGTTCATTGCAGAATGGACACCTACTCCAGGTGGAGAGATGCCAGAAACAATTATCCCCAGCAAGGAGGCACCCCAAAAGTGGATCATGTACTTTAATGGTGCCTTCTCATTGAAAGGTGCAGGGGCTGGCGTGCTCTTCGTCGTGCCCACCGGAGAGCACCTCAAGTATGTGGTCCAAATGCATTTTCCCCAGGAGAGAGCTACCAACAACACTGCAGAATATGAAGGGCTCCTTGCCGGACTCAGGATTGCAGTAGAGTTGGGGATCAAGAAGTTGATCATCTGTGGAGATTCGCAGCTTGTGGTGAGACAGGTTAACAAGGATTACCAGAGTCCATTGATGGAGGCATACATCAAAGAAGTGAGGAAGTTGGAGGAACACTTTGATGGATTGCGAACAGAGCACATGCCGCGTGCGGAAATAGCACTGCTGATTATTTGTCAAAGTGTGCCGCACAAAAGCTCCCTGTGGAACCAGGGACCTTTGTTCTTCATCTGACACAACCATCAGTATCTTCGTTGATGATGGCTAGAAAAAGGAGGAACCTGGACTCCGGCAAGCCTTTACCGGCAGGGCCTCCAGAGGTCCCCGGTAGAGAAGCTGCTGAGAATAACCCTACCTCGCTTGGTGAGCTGCACTCTTCCGTAGGACCACAAGTCCTTGCAGTCGAGGTAGGCGCTCCCACGAGTGAGGAGGTGCCGTTGGTCCTAGTTGTCGAGCCACGAGCTCCAACTTGGGCGTGGCACATCGTCCGCTACCTCCAAACTAGAGAACTTCCCGAAGAGCAAGAAGAAGCTGAAAGAGTAGCCCGGAGGGCTAGTATGTATCAGTTTGTCGATGACACGTTATACAGAAGGAGGCCCAACGGTGTGAAATTGAAGTGCATTTGCCGGGAAGAGGGAAAGGAACTGTTGGCAGAGATACACAAAGGCATGTGCGGCTCCCATATTGGATCAAGAGCCTTGGTTGGAAAAGCTTTTCGACAAGGTTTCTACTGGCCCATGGCCCTCCAAGATGCAATTGAGCTAGTCACCAGATGTGAAGTCTACCATTTCCACTCCAAGAATATCCATCAACCTGCTCAAGCTCTCCAGACGATCCCTTTGTCATGGCCATTTTCGGTCTGGGGGCTCGACATCTTGGGCCCCTTCCCCCGTGCTACCGGGGCTTTGAATCCTTGTACGTTGCAATCGACAAGTTTACAAAGTGGCCAGAAGTGGAGCCAGTGAGGAAGGTAACCGCACAATCAGCTATCAAGTTCTTGAAGGGATTGGTGTGCCGGTTCGGAGTACCCGCCAAAGTTATCACTGACAATGGTACCCAATTCACAAGCCGCACCTTCATGCAATACATTCAAACCCTTGGAAGCAAGGTTTCATTCGCCTCTGTTGCTCATCCGAGGAGCAATCGACAAGTTGAGAGGATGAACGCTGAAGTGTTGCATGGGCTCAAGACAAGAACTTTTGATAAGCTGCAAAAGTGCGGCAGACGCTGGATCGACAAGCTGCTGGTGGTTCTTTGGTCCCTCCGTACGACACCAAATCGAGCTACTGGCCAGACTCCCTTCTCCCTAGTCTATGGGGCAGAAGCAATGCTCCCCACGGAACTCATATATGGGTCACCTCGAGTATTTGTCTACGATGAAGTAGAGCAAGAGCAGCACCGGCATGGCGATGCCATGCTCCTTGAGGAGAACCGTCTCCGGGCTGCTGTGCGTGCTACACGCTACCAGCAAGCCCTGCGCCGCTATCACAGCCGCAGGGTACATGCCCGGAGCCTTGAGGAAGGCGACCTTGTCCTTAGGCGTGTTCAGTCTGCCAAGGGTACCAACAAGTTGACACCGAAGTGGGAAGGCCCTTACCGGGTATTACGAGTCACCAGACCTGGCGCAGTCCGTCTGGAGACCAAAGATGGCATCAAAATGCAAAACTCATGGAACATTGAGCATCTTCGCAAGTTCTACCCGTAAGGCGCGGCTGCCGAGCCCTGCCCCGGCAGCCACCCTTTTGTACAAGCCTTGCCGATGCGCATGTAACCCTTTGTACAAAGCCAGGCGCAGACCCTGAGCACAGATAATAAAATGAAGCGCTAGCGCCCTAAAAACATGCATGCATGATTAGCTTAGCTTAAACTTACCATGGTCATTTAGATGAGGTCATATGCTGCTATGTTTTCCCCTACACCGACTATAGGGCTCTTGCCGCAGACTTGATCCTGGGAAGAAGAGACGGAAAACGAGCTTACATATCAATCCCCGACAAGCCGAACAGATAATTTTCTTTTTATCCATACATGTCTCTGTAAGAAGAAAACTTGTGCATAGAGAAACCCTGTCACCTTCAAACCATTTGTGCTCCCATCTTTGATCCGAACGTTGTTTCGGTCAAGATGGTTGTAGTGGCATTTGGCAGAGAAGGATCAACAAGGAGCCGATTCCCTTTTGTAGTTTTAAGCCCGGCAGGCCAAGCCCCGAGGCAACAACGGAGGGCACTGGCAAGATAGCTTGCCGGGAAAACTTGTTTACTTAAAAGTATAGAGGCGTTCCTCCTCTGCATGGATCAGATACGTGCACAAGTACCCAGCAAGGCTTGTCTTTTTCATTAATATGTGGATAAACAAGTACAAACCTTACAGAGCGTAAACATGGATAAAAGAGATTACATATTTAAGACTAAAATTTGGCGAGCACCTACATACTTTGAAATATAAAAAGGGCAGATGCCTCATAATGCCTTTATTGCCCTCCTTCTCCCAGGGTTCGTCTCGAGTGCGAAAAGGGCAAAAGGAGCACCTTGGCGAAGGTGCACGCGGCAGAAGGCACCAAGAGAGCTTCCCCTGGCAACCGTCCAGAAGAGGCTGGTGATGATGGTGCCGGGGCGGGGAAGAATCGAAGAACGGAGCAGCAAACAGGCAGTACGAGATGAAGGCGTTGGTGCCATCATACTCCGACCTGACGGCCTGCCACCTGCCTTCCTCATCTTCGCCAGTTTCCTCCTCGTCACTGTCGCTCTGGGAAGACGCCGGACCCCTGGCCCATCACTTCCCCTGGAGAGGCTACTGATGGTGGTGGTGGCGCCCAAGGTGCATTGAGGACACCGCCCCCACCTTGGCGGGCAGGAGGGCGTCACCATCTTCAGCATCGCCCCCGACCTTGCCGGAGAGGGCCGCGCTGGGATCACTAAAGATCCCGAGCAAGGCGCCATAGGCGGGCACCAGAAGCCCTGAAGACTCCACCAACGGGCCTTCGAACTCCAACAGCTCACGGCAGAGGCGATACCCCTGCCCCGGACGGATAGCTCGTATGGAGAGTGCGAGCGCTCTGCCATTAAGGAGAGGCACGCCGCCTTCCATACCGGAGTCGATGCGGCAGCCGTGGGTGCGCTGGCACCAGCTGCGGCTGCCCCAACCACAGCCACCGCGTCTCCCGTGGCCGCGGACCAGACTCGCTCCTCGAGTATCAACATGAGCCTCCGGGACCATCACTCCTAAGCCGAGGCCCGGAGCCAGGCCCCGGCCCGTTCCCTCGGCATAAAGAAGAAGAAAGCAAGCAAGAAGAAGGAGAAGATGCAAGGATGAATGCCTCTGTTCCCCCTCGCGCTCCCTTTTATAGACGAGCTAGGACCGGGGGCTGATTCTCCACCTTCCCTCCCGGGGGCTCCTTCAAATCCGACCCATTTATGCAGCTGACGGCGGCCGGACTCGTCGACCGCCCTCTTGCACCAATCCGGGTCGATTGGATTTCTGCCACAACGCTCCTTCCTGCGCCATACGTATCCGTTACCTACCCCGCGCGATGCATGCGACGTATGTGGCGGAAAAGACAAGCATAGTGGGAAGAGTGAGATGGCAGTTACCTCCTCATGAATAAAAGTCATTCACGGGCCATTACAAAGATGGCCCCACCGCGTTTGGCGTCGCACGGCGCACGGAAAACCGAAAACTGACTCAAGCACAGATTAATGAAGAAGCAAGGGAAATATCAAGAAGGGAACCACCACAAGCGCCCTGCCTGTGTACCTGATAGGGCCTACCCCAATGGTGCTCAGCAGCACGTTCGGGCCAGGCCCGGGGGCTCCTGTCGGTGCAACAAACCTTCACGTGTGTTGCCCAGATTGTACACAGGCGCGAGGGCGAGGATACAACAGCACCAAGCTCCCAAGACGAGACCAAGCCAAAGAGATAGCTCTTTGAGGAATCAAAGGGCGGATCAAGAAAACCAAGACAAGCCAAGGGAACAAGATGTCACTAAGAAAAGACCTCCCTTACCAGGCAGGCGAGCCTGGTCAGGTCGAGGCCTCACCAAGAACAAGCCCCAAGATTTCCCCGACAGGCTTGCCGGGGCCGCCAAGGGCAAATCTTCCTGCCAAGACTCCACCGCTCCACAGCACAGCAACACAAGTCACTTATCAGTGTGGTGTCGAGCCCCCAAGTGATTAAGTGGCTATCTGATGTTTGCTTGAACTACGTCGGTATTTCCCCAAAGAGGAAGGGATGATGCAGCACAACAACGGTAGGTATTTCCCTCAGTGATGAGACCAAGGTTATCGAACCAGTAGGAGAACCACGCAACACCACGTAAACAGCTCCTGCACACAAAGAACAAATACTTGCAACCCGACGTAAGAGAGGGGTTGTCAATCCCTCATGGGTAAAAGGATAGGTAAAATTGTAGTAGATTGGATAAATAGATCTCGCGGGAACGCGAGATAAAGTAAATAAGTAAAAATTGCAGCAAGGTATTTTTGTATTTTTGGATTAATAGATCTGAAAATAAAAGCAAATAAAAATACATCGCAAAGGCAAATATATTAAAGAAGAGACCCGGGGGCCGTAGGTTTCACTAGTGGCTTCTCTCGAAAAAAATAGCAAACGGTGGGTAAACAAATTACTGTTAGGCAATTGATAGAACTTTAAATAATCATGACGATATCCAGGCAATGATCATTATATAGGCATCACGTCCAAGATTAGTAGACCGACTCATGCCTGCATCTACTACTATTACTCCACACATCGAACGCTATCCAGCATGCATCTAGTGTATTAAGTTCATGGAGAAACGGAGTAATGCAATAAGAACGCTGACATGATGTAGACAAGATCTGTTTTTGTAGAAATAGACCCCATCTTGTTATCCTTAATAGCAACGATACATACGTGTCGGTTCCCCTTCTGTCACTGGGATCAAGCACCGTAAGATCGAACCCATCACAAAGCACCTCTTCCCATGGCAAGAAAAATCGATCTAGTTGGCCTAACTAAACCAAAGATTCGAAGAAGAAATACGAGGCTATAAGTAATCATGCATATAAGAGATCAAAAGACTCAAATAACTTTCATGGATAAAAACATAGATCTGATCATAAACTCAAAGTTCATCGGATCCCAACAAACACACCGCAAAAGAGTTACATCAAATAGATCTCCAAGAGACCATTGTATTGAGAATCAAATGAGAGAGAGAAAGCCATCTAGCTACTAACTACGAACCCGTAGGTCTACAATGAACTACTCACGCATCATCGGAGAGGCACCAATGAGGATGATGAACCCCTCCGTGATGGTGTCTAGATTGGATCTGTGGTTTCTGGAACTTGTGGCGGCTGGAATTGATTTTCGTCAACTCCCCTAGGGTTTCTGGAATATTGGGGTATTTATAGAGCAAAGAGGCGGTGCGGGAGGCCTCCGAGATGGGCACAACCCACCAGGGCACGCCTGGGGGCCCAGGCGCGCCCCGGTGTCTTGTGCTCACCTCAGGCCCCCTCTTCGGTACTTCTTTGGCCCACTGGATGTCTTCTGGTCCAAAAAAATCTCAAAAAAGTTTCGCTACGTTTGGACTCCGTTTGGTATTGATTTCCTGCGATGTAAAAAACAAGCAGAAAACAGCAACTGGCACTGGGCACTATGTCAATAGGTTAGTCCCAAAAAATGATATAAAGTTGCTATAAAATGATTGTAAAGCATCCAAAAGTGATAATATAACAGCATGGAACAATCAAAAATTATAGATATGTTGGAGACGTATCACTATCATCTGGCACGTGGCAGCCATTTGGAAGGGAGATTCCCCCTATATGATACCCGTACAATGGCGTGTCATGCAGACAGGTAGAAGATGATTAAGTGGCACGGCAGGCTTGCCGGGCTGCATCCTCAGCGTGACACCTAGCAGTGCATTTCATGCACTTTGTCCTAACCGCCAGAGTTAGGTATGATAGCACTGTTGGCTATCTAATCTGTAGATAATGACTGTTTTGCCACTGTGGTAACCCCTTAGCCTATAAAAGGAGGGTCATGGCAACCTAAAAGAGGATTCAGACCCTTGTACACTCATACGCGCGTAGCTGCTCTCCCCGAGGCAACCTTGCTGGGTCTGAGCGCTGTGTGTCCACCACGGTCCTCCCTTCAATCCACCAAAGCAGGAGTAGGGTTTTATGCTTCTCAGCGGCCCAAACCTGGGTAAAAATCATCAGCGTCACCACTGCCGTGCTATTCCATGGCTTCCCCTCTTTGCGCTATGTGATCTCCCCCCTACCGAACCACAAGGGGCTGATGGCCCCATAGGTGATCGTGTTCCTCCACGACATGGGAGCACAGGGGTTTGTCTTCGAATGTGAGGTACTTCAAACAATTCCAGATGATCATATTCCTTTTCGATACCCTTTGCAGAAAGTTGCTTGTGAGAGTAATGCTGGCGCAAAAGGGTCTAGGAGCGCTTCTTCTATTCCTTCACATATAGAAGGGTTTGCCGAGAGTAATTGTAAAGCAAATTGATCTCTGTCATCATTTCCAGCTTAATTTTTCTATCGAGCTTGATGTGGCTTTCCAATGCTTGCTGAGTGCTAAGACAAATCTCATATAGTGAAGGATTTTCTTCACTGGGAATTTCAATTTTAGCCTTCTTGATCTTCAGAACTCCAGTAGAGGCAGACAAAGAAGCAGAAGTAGTGGCATCCATTGGCATCTTTCCTTTGCCTATGTCCTTCACAATTCTGAGCGTGTCCCGGACAGATGGCATGAAAACTTTTGGAACATATGGACAGTAGAATTTTTCTTCAAGGAGCTGCTCAATGGCATGCATGATCCAATGAGCATATGGCTTTAAGACTTGAAGACTATCAGTTGCACAGGCCAAGTTGCGAATGAAAAGATCTAGGATATCGAAGCGAATACCCTAAGCAATTGCAAGCAGTGCATTTCCCACGACGCCATTGATGGTTTCTGGCCTGTTAGTTGGAGTGAGGAAGTTGCAAAGGATGTAGAACAGAACTTTATTCTCATATGCCAGATTCTTCGGGTTGATCTCAATGCATTCATCTCCAACCAGCTTGGGGTCCATCAGCATGTGTAGTTGGGCTTCGGACACTTCCCAATAGTGCAGCATGTGTTCACTATTTGCATCAAATTCACACCTGGGCAGATTCAACAAAGCTAAGAACTGATCTGCCGAGCATTTAATCTTTTCCTCTCCTGTCATCCATTCGAGGATCCATGTAGAACTATCTCCAAGTTCTCCTGAGATATACAGAGTGGCATAGAATTGATGAATTACTTCACGATTCCAGCCATGATTGAAGCGTCGAAAACTCTTCAGGAAAGCATGCTCAATTTGCTCGATTGTGTGATGGAAGCAGGGTAACCTTTCAAGCTCTGCAAAGTTCAGAATCTTGTGCTTGAAGATGTGATTCTTTTCATACAGGATGCGAGCATAATACACAGCTTGTTCTTTAGTCCAGAACCTTGGCGACAATGAGGTTCTCTCTCCTTCATACGGGTTGGTCCCAAAGAATGCAAGTTTCAAGAGGTGAAACTGCTCGTTGAATGCAAGACCATTTGGGCCATCTTCAGCTGGGAACAATGGAAATGTTTCCAAATGATTTTTCAGATGTTCTTCACTCACATTCTGGGTCCGAATGTCATCCTGTGCTTGCACACCTTCCTCGATTGGTTTGAGTGGAGCATGAGGCTTCCTAGACTTCTCATGTGCAGATTTCTTCGAGGAACTAGACTGACCATCATTCTTGCTCGCTGGAACTCCTTCATCGGCTTTCTAGTTTTCTGGCACTAGGGCCTTTTCCTTCACACTATTTTCTTCGACAGGGGGCACAACAGCTTCTTTCTCGGAAGCTTGGGACACAACAGGTGGGACAATTCCTTCGTGAGCCATGGGCTCTTCAGATTTCTTCACTGCCTCTTCCAACTGTGTAGCAGTGGAACAAGGAGCAGGATCAACATCCATCTGGGTAGGGGCACCAGATGATGTGACCGGGGTGGTTTACTCTCGGGAAGCATTTAGCTCCCCCTCAATTTTGTCATCCTCCTCCTTAGATCCAGAGGGCTCAGCCTGCAATTTCTTCGAAGGCGATGGGTCTACCTTTTCAACCTCAATCTCTTCATCAACTTCATCATCAGATGGGGCTTGCTGCTCGGTTAAGGCATTTCCTTCATCATCTTTATCGAGGAAGATATCAACAACTTCTGGTTGCTCTTGGGACACTGGAGTGGGAATGATAACTTCCACACAGTCAGCCTGATGCATGGGTTCATCTTCATGAGGTGGAGAAGGTGGGATCTGCTGCAATGGAGTACTCGAGTCAATAGGGTGAGCATCAGCGACAGTCTGAAGGCGGTGATCCTTGATTCCTTTCAGTTTGCTGGCTCTAGCCTTAGCCTTCTGATGTTTTTCCTCTTTGATTCTCCTTCGAGCCAGATCAGCCTTGCGCTCAATCTCATCATTCCTTCTGTCACACATGTGAGAAATATCCATCTTCAGTTTCAAGAGCCAATCAATTTTGTCATTTCTCATGACACTTAGTGCCTTAGTGATCTTAACAATCTCTTTGTTTATGCGTTTTCTTTCGAATCCAGTACTTGCATCTCTCCTCATCTGCTCGAGGGTTTGCTTGTCCTTGATAGCCTAATTCAGCTTCTTTGTAATTTTCTTCAGCTCGATGAAATGTTTCATCACCATTTTGGTAACATTGTCAGGAAGGCCCAGACCACTGATATTTGCAGATTTAGCATCGTAAGCATCACTTTCAATCACATCAATCATAAGATTGAAGTCATACTTTTGTTCCTCTGTGGAAGCAGGAACACTGCGTTTGGGCTTCTTTGCAATAGCTTCAGCTTTTTCTTCAGGCAGCAGCTTTCTCTTCGCAGCAGTGGAACCCGAAGGTTTATTAGTGAGGGGACTTGGTGCATGCCTTGGTGATTTCCTTGGTGATGGTGACACTTTTACTGGTGAGGGGCTGCTGTGCGGCTTGTTGAGGATGGTACGTTGATCGTACATGGGAATTTCATCACCATCATCACTGGATGATTCATCAAATGAGCTGGACACAACTTTCTTTGATTTTCTGGAGATTGTTTTCTTTCGTGGGGCATGAGGAGAAGCCGACCTTCTGGACTTGTTTCCTTTGGATGCACGATCCTTTTTCTTCTGCATGTCTTGCTGAGTCAGCGCGACGTTTTTAGCTTCAACTTGATTTTTCTTCGATTGCCTAGTATCACACTTGGCTTTAGCCTTCGCCCTTTTGGCTACTTCATCAGGAAAATCCGCGATGGTTTTCAGAGACTCTGGATGAGCATTAGAAGGCGCTGGTGGTCTGAAGAAGAATCAGCAGTAGCTCTGAGAGCATGATTCTTTCGGTAGCAAGAGCCATATAGATCCCTTTTCTCTTCTTGTTGTCCTTCATGGGTGTTCAACCTCTCCATAACATCAGCATCATTGAGACTTTTGAAGTCACGACTTTCCTTGATCATCAGCTCAAGGGTATTGAAAGAACTGTCCAGGGACCGAAGCAACTTCTTCAAAATCTCATGATCGGTAATACCTTCATTACCAAGACCTTGCAACTCATTTGCGATACCATTCATACGATCAAAGGTTTCTTGACAATTTTCATTCTTGAGCCTCTTGAAGCGGTTGAACTTGGCCCGAAGGATATTGATTCGTGTTTCTTTCTGAGTTGAAACAGCTTCATTGATCTTCTCTAATCTGTCCCAGATTTCTTTCGTTGTTCCAAGTCTTCTGTACCGAAGGAATACATTCCTTGAGACATAGTTCCTAATGATATCCTTTGCTTGTGTATCCAGGTGAATGTTTCTTTCGTCATTGGGTGTGGGAGATTTGGGAAACTGAATTGTGTAGCCATTTTCCACAATCTGCCACATCTCTTCGTTGATAGCCTTCAGTCGAATCATCATCGTTTGTTTCCAGAACAGATAGTCATTTCCATCAAAGATAGGAAATCTTTCAGAGTGCCCATGGTGTCCTGCAAGCGACATACTCAAAACTCCAAGGCAGTTAGACCTTAATAAGCAGAGACAAGGAGTACCTTGCTCTGATACCAATTGTAAGGACCGGAGTATATCGACCAGAGGGGGTGAATGGGAGATTCAAAATTTCTTTCGAAATGTTGAATACTCTCAACACAGGACAACGGATAATCAACTAAGTAGTTTCAGTTCTACGAAAGGAAACTATTCCCAAAGGAAAACTATTTCTGAAGCAAAACTAGTTCCGAAACAAAATTGTTATCGAAACAAAAATGTTCCTGAAACAAAACTGTTTCCGGAATGAAACTGCTATGAAAACACAGCTGAGCAGATTTATTTCTATGAATCGATACCATCACAGAAACAAAATTATCAGCATAGATAGAATTGCATACATGAAGCAATTGCACACATAACAGATACAAAACATGCACACTACTGTGAAATGTTCATCAGATCAAGACTTAGCGCAATGACTAAGTAGTACCATATGAAAACCAAATGAACATTCGGACAAACAACCTTAAGTACAATGAAAGCATATATGCAACACAATATGGCCACAATACTGAAAGGATTGCTTGGATGATAAAGAATCGCAGTACACAGATAGATAGATATCGACAGCAAAGACCATCAAAAATAAACTACCGAAAGAAATGCAGTAGGATAGAAATGACCAGTGGTGCTCGATGGCGATAGATGGTTTGGTAGACCAGTTCACTCTCCCGCAAAAGAGCTACGTCTGGTTGGAGGGACTTGTGATTCAACACAGGAGATAAACTCTCTCCATCCTATTCTCCTCAACATGAAGTTCCTCGAACTTCAGTTGATTTCACTCATGGTAGATTCTTTTCGACAATCTCCAAACCTTCGACAGACTTCTTCGCGAACCACAACGACTCTTGGCCGCTGAAGACTTTGCTCGGTGAAGACAACAACTCTTCAACACTCGAGCCGACACCTATCCATCTAGAGAGTATGCAGCTCTCAAGAGTAATAGGTACAAGAACTCTCAACTCAGATCTACTGTGATGCTCAACCACTATCTAAGTTTCGGCTCTTGATTTTCTCTCAGTGGATTTTAAACTCAAATCTCTCGGAGAGGGGTGCTCAATCAATCTTCTCAGAATCTCAAGCAAACCAGCCAATGAACAACGTTGGAGTGGGGTGGCTATTTATAGCCGCAGCCTTCCCTGAAGGGAAATGACCAAATTGGACATGTGGAGCAGCCAATGGCCGAACGACACGAGTCCAACAGTCGGAAATTTGAGCACAACGGTAACATTACTTGCGGAGCGAGTAATGCTAACTCCTCAGTTTGAAAGATATCTCCTTCAGCACGAAGAACTACGTCTACTACTGACAGGTAATCATTCGAAACATAAAGAGATTTCTCTCAGTCTTGCATAGGTTTGGGCTAAGCATCACATCGGATCTAAGCTTCGAGAACCTATACCCCTCTTAATAGTACGGAGGTCCTATGACTCAAATAAATGAAAGAAGAACAACGAAATGAATACTACATCTTCACTTTGTCTTCGACTTCCACTCGCTGCAGTCAATTCCTTCGGACAACAGTACCGAACCAATTGCTTTGCTTCAGCAATAACTTTTTGAGGGGTTAACTCCTTCACATCAATCTTCTCGTCTACATGTTTTCAATAGATGTAGCTCATTCTTCTCTGCAACGCAGATATTCTTCGGTGAAGTTCCTCGAACTTGACACCATAGACAACATTCTTTTCGGTTCTGCATGGACTATTTCTCTCTCTCTCTCTCTGCACTAGCAAACAAATCAGTCCATGCCTGTTTCTGTCAACAATCTCCAAAACACATGAGGGCAAATATTGCACCGACATGTTTTCCGGATCTTAGGTTATCGTTAAGTGTAAATGATAGTCCTAAAACAACATTGAGAATATGATGTTAGAAGAACGATCATATTGAATCGATCCAAACTTGTTTGTTATACTTTGAGATGATATCGTCACAAGTCAATTGTTATAACACAGAGTGTTAGATTGTGTTTTAGTTCCTTAGACCATGAGAGTATTGAGTCACTTCTTACCGTACAATGAGCATTGGGGTTTCTCAAATGTCATCCGTAACACAGTGATCATAATGACAACTTACAGGTTCATCGGAAAGTTTGACAAGGGACTCGATAGCTCGAGGGTGGAATTTGCTCCACCGATGATGGAGAGATATTCTTAGGGCCCTCCCGGTGTGATGACATCCATCATCATCTAGCCAAACACAGGTGACTACGGCATGGGGATGCCGGAACATGTCAACGAGAAAGAAGAACAAAACTGACAATGAGGAGACCGGTATAGTGAGCATGTGTTGGAAATGTGCCCTAGAGGCAATAATAAATTGGTTATTATCATATTTCCTTGTTCATGATAAAGGTTTATTATTCATGCTAGAATTGTATTGACCGAAAACTTAAATACATGTGTGAATACATCAACAAATACTATGTCCCTAGTGAGCCTCTACTAGACTAGCTCGTTGATCAAAGATGGTTAAGGTTTCCTAACCATAGACATGATTTTTCATTTGATAATGGGATCACATCATTAGGAGAATGATGTGATGGACAAGACCCAACCGTAAGCTTAGCATTTGATCGTATCAGTTTATTGTTATAGCTTTCTTCATGTCAAGTATTTATTCCTAAGACCATGAGATCATGCAACTCCCTGACACCGGAGGAATACTTAGTGTGTATCCAAACGTCACTTCGTAACTGAGTGATCTTAAAGGTGCTCTACAGGTATCTCCGAAGGTGTTTGTTGGGTTGGCACGGATCGAGACTGGGATTTGTCACTCCGTATGACAGAGAGATATCTCTGGGCCCTCTCGGTAATACAACATCGTAAAGAGCTTGCAAGCACTTTGGCTAATGAGTTAGTCACGAGATCTTGTATTACAGAACAAGTAAAGAGACTTGCTGGAAACGAGATTGAACTAGGTATGGAGATACCGATGATTGAATCTCAGGCAAGTAACATATTCCGGACAAAGGGAATTGCATACGGGATTAACCGAATCCTTGACATCGTGGTTCAACCGAGAAAAGATCTTCATGGAATACGTAGGAACCAATATGGGAATCCAGGTCCCGCTATTAGTTATTGCCTGGAGAGGTGTCTCGGTCATGACTACATGATTCCCGAACCCGTAGGGTCGCACGCTTAACGTTCGATGACACTAGAGTAGTATTGGGATATTTGATGATTGGTAACTGAATGTTGTTCAGAGTCCCGAATGAGATCTCGGACATCACGAGGAGTCTTGGAATGGTCGAGAGGTAAAGATTTATATATGGGAAGTCATATTTTGGGTTCCGAAAAAAGGTGCAGTTTTTTCGGTATTGTACCGGGAAGCTTCCAGAAGGTTCTGGAGGATTTCAGAGGGGTCCAGAAGTCCACAAGTGGGTCCACCACGTCGCAAGGGCTGGCTAGGGCTGAGGGGAGGCGCCCTGGCCTTATTGGACTAGGCGCACCAGGTCCTAAAAAACCCATGTGGTTAGGGAAGGAAAAAAGGGGAGTCCTAGTAGGAATAGGACTGGACTTGGAGTCCAAGTCCTCTCCCCCTTGGCTGCGCCCTAGGGCTTGGAGGGGCTGTTCCCCACGCCCCTCCACCTATATATAGAGGGGAGGGGGCTCCCCAAGAGGACACACCAAGCCCTTGGCGCCCCTCTCTCTCCTGTTACTCCGTAGCTCCTCCATCCTCGTTCTGGTAGCGCTTGGCGAAGCCTTGCCGGTATTCTGACTCCACCACCACCATCACCACCACGCCGTCGTGCTGGTTGTGATCACATATACTTCTCCACCTTCTCTTGCTAGATCAAGGAGGAGGAGACGTCATCGAGCCGCACGTGTGCTAAACTTGGAGGTGTCGTCCGTTCGGCACTAGATCGGTTGGATCGTGATCAGATCATGAAGAGTACGACTACATCAACCGCGTTATATACACTTCCGCTTTCGGTCTACAAGTATACGTAGACACACTCTCCCCTCTCATTGCTATGCTTCTCCTGGATAGATCTTGGGTGTTTGTAGGATTTTTTTTTATTTTCATGCTTCGTTCCCCAACAGTGGCATCATGAGCTAGGTCTATGCAGAGATGTATATGCACCAGTAGAACACAAAGAGTTGTGGGCATTGATGCTCAAATTGCTTACCTCTCTTGTCTTATTTGGATTTGGCGGTATTGTGGGATGAAGCAGCCCGGACCAACGTTACCTGTCCACGCACAAGAGACTGGTTCCACCGACAGACATGCAACTTGTTTTGCATAAGGTGGCTAGCGGGTGTCTGTCTCTCTACTTTAGCTGAATCTAATTTGACGAAGGCGGTCCTTGTATAAGGTTAAAAGGCAACTTGATTATCACCATTGTGGCTCTACGTAGATAAGAACGGTTCTTGCTAGTTGCCCATAGCAGCCATGTAAAATTTGCAACAACAAAGCAGACGACGCCTAACTTGTTTTTGTAGGGCATGTTGTGATGTGGTATGGCCAAAACGTGATGTGATATACGTTGATGTATGAGATGATCATGTTTTGTAATAGGTTCACGACTTGCATGTCGATGAGTACGGCAACCGACAGGAGCCATAGGGTTGTCTTTAATTTATTATTCATCATGTAATTGCTTTACTTTATCGCTATGCGTTAGCAATAGTTATAGAAGCAATAGTTGGTGAGACAACCACGTGATGACACGATGATGGAGATCATGGTGTTATGTCGGTGATGATGGAGATCATGCCGGTGCTTTGGAGATGGAGATCAAAGGCATGAGATGATAATGGCCATATCATGTCACATCTTGATTGCATGTGATATTGCCGGGACCGGTCTTCCAGGATATTAATTTCCCAGTAAACGGCCCTTGTGCTCACCAGCCCCAGGATTACTGTTAGCTGATGAGACACAAACTTGATACAGAAATTCCAAGCAAAATACAAAATATGAAGTACAAGACCATTCTGGCCTATGAGTACAACAAATGGTTTCTAGTGGTTGATGGCGGAAGCGGTTTGCGGATCATCAGCGTCTATGGGACTCCATTTCCCACAGGAACAGCTGACCTGGATAACTCCTATCTTTGCGTAACTGCTGTCTTTGATGCCTAGGTTCCGGGTTGTCGTCGTTGCGCTTCTCTCCAAGCGAGAAATCTGGCCAAGACAATAGCCAGGGACAAGCCAGTGAGTACTTTGAATGTACTCGCAAACATTATGAACACAGGTATAATATAACAGATGGTAATCATGCTCTGAAATATTTTCATGATCACTTAGCCAGTCATGAAGTAAAATTCATGCCGCATGCAAAAAGGTTAATAAATACAAAAAAGTAATCTAGATAATAAGAATAAAATAAACCGATCGGGTGTCTGAAGCGACGCCTCGAAAGGATAAAAATATAAAGCATGCCTCAGTCGGGTGTCTGAGCAACGCCACATAAAGGGCTTGTAAAGGAAATTAAATAATCAGCATGCCACAGTCGGGCGTCTCAGCGACACCACATAAAGGGCTTATAAAGAAATAAATAGCAGGCATGCCACAGTCGGGCGTCTCAGCGACACCACATAAAGGGCTTATAAGAAATAAATAGCAGGCATGCCACAGTCGGGCGTCTCAGCGACACCACATAAAGGGCTTATAAAGAAAGTAAATAACAAACGTGCCACAGTCGGGCGTCTGAGCGACACCACATAAAGGGCTTATGAAGAAATAAATAGCAGGCATGCCACAGTCGGGCGTCTGAGCGACACCACATAAAGGGCTTATAAAGAAAGTAAATAACAAACGTGCCACAGTCAGGCGTCTGAGCGACACCACATAAAGGGCTTATATAAGAATAATCACCGTGAATATCCAGGAGGTAGAACCGTCCCAGGGATACTCAATAATTCAAATAATACAAATGGTTAGTCCATAATAATAATAATAATAATCATCATATGTCACATGTCATGATCAATGTTCTGGTTTAGCAGTTTTTCCTCCGAAGACCGACACTAAGACCGACACTTGACCTATCCCAGACTGTAGTCCTTAACCATGGACACGGCTATTCGAATAGATATAATCTCTGCAGAGGGTGTACTCTTTACCCACGAGTAACGGATTCCTTTAGTCCATCGGGACTAATTCCGTTTACGGTCTTTTACTTGAAAACACACCTGACCCGCACACACCAGCTTAACTTACCGGTGTCTGGAATCACCCACGACACCCGTTAAGCAAAACTCTAAGTGGGGAGGATACAACCTCGACTAGCATGGGATCACAAAATTTATAACGCGCGCAAACTAGGGGAGCTACCCCCTCGGCTCCAACCGGAAACACCCATGCCCCCGGACCAGGTGGCATGCCTACCGGATGCAGCCGGTATCTTCCACCATGGCCTCTCTGTATGGTGTGTGCTAAGAAAGGGGTTGACAACTTACTGAACCGTACCCTACCTAAGGCAGGGACAAGTGGTAGCACGAAGCAAGAATGGGGGTTACTGGCACAAGACTCGATCTATGGTCGTCTCAGGAGGTTTAAGTATTCCCTGCATGATTAGTACAACAAATATATTCTTCCACCAACAGACAGAATCACCACTCATCATACCTTACCATGCCTTACTGAATATACCCGTCTCAGCGAAATATCAGTAACAAGCTCGTGTCTACCCAAGACAGAGACTTTCCCGGATTCCTTCCAGTAGGCATGAGAGGTAGACGAGGGTGATTACTTTCACAAGGATACCAATTTCCAACAGCAAGGAGTCTTCATCATGCACTCATGAGCAATGATCACATCATCACATAAAATAACGAATACTCCGTGTCAAGGTGGAGTTGTAACCGTATGAAACAACACACAACAATATTATGCCAGGGTTTAGAATGATTGCCTTTAGTGTGTGGAGAGGTAGGGTGCACCCCAAAACTTTTTTGAAAGCTGCTTCCCCCTCCATTTCCTAATTTTGAAAATATTCAAATCAACACATAGTTTCAAAACAATACAAAAAAAAAGTTGTTCGGGAAATTTTCAAATAAATATGAAAATAAACTAGACAAAATTTGAGAAATAATAGAAAAAGAATCAAGTCAAATGGAGTTGTGGTTTAGAAACTAGAGTCAGTCAAAGTTCAGGTCAAAATCTGGTTTAAAATAAAAAAGAAAAAAGAAAAACGGTTCGGAGGGCTTACGCTTTCGATCGGAGAAGACGCACTTCCGGGTTTACGCCTTCACTTAAACCAGCGCGGGCCGACTCGTGGGTCACTGACACTGGGTCCCTTGGGCCCACTGGTCAGGTTTAACCAGTCGCCCGCGCCTCCTTCCTCCTCTGGCAGAGCGGAGGCGGGGCTCCGGCGATTGCCGCCGATGAACGGCGGCTCCCCACGGGGTTCTGAGGGGGGGGGGATGGATCCGCTGGTCCAGGGCGGTCCTCCCGGTGGTCAATAGGCTAGCGGGGATGAAGGGGGTCACCGGCGGCGAGCTCTGCGGCGGACGACGTCTTTGGGAATAATTGGGCTTCGGCCTATGGTGGCTCCCAGTCGAAGCTGAGAAGTTGGGCGGCTTCGTACATTCGAGGGGAGTCGAATAGTGGCACTGGAAGGACTGGGGAGGCCCTGCTCGTGACGGACGGGACCGAAGTGTGGCGGCGGCCGAACTGACCGGAGACGAGGAAGACGGCCTCCCTCCGTCGATTGCTGGCTGTGGGGGCTCTAGAGGGATGGCCCGATGTCGCCTGAGGGTCTGGACGAGCTCGGGGTCCCTATTTATAGCGTAACTAGGTCGGTTCCATGGCGGCCGGAGATAAGCTCGACGGTGAGCCGCCACTGTGGCCGCAGACGACGTGGCGATGCAGGAAGCGGCTTGGAGGAGCGAATGGATGAGCTCGGGCTGTTCAAGGGCGAGCTGGCTCGCGGCTGTGGCTTGGGCGGTGCTGCTACGACCGAAGCTCGCTGCGGTCGCCGGCGTGCCGCCAAGAGGGCTCTGATGACTGCGCTGTAGGGCGCCAGGGGCGGCTTGGATGGTTCTGACGAGCGAATGAGAACGGGGCTTGGCTCTATGGGCGAGTAAAGGCCAGGGGCAGGATGCGGTGGCTCGGTTGCGCGCGCGTGCAAAACGTGCGCTCTGGGCGCGCCCAGAGCACGCACGCCATGTGCTCGACGATATGCCAAGGCATGCCAGGAGGCTTCGATGAAACTGCAAATTAACAGGATGGTTAGGGCTTAAGCTACACCTCTAGAGGACATGCTGGTTGGGCAAAGCAAGCCGGTTCATAATGCAAGCTAGGTTTCATGCCAATTCTGTTCATGAACACAAGGTGCTCGACAGAATGCCATGGGCATCTAGGCATCTCTTCTGGTGGCCAAAATCCCCAGATCAGAGTCTCTTTGGATGATAAAGAGGGTGGCAAGGTTAGTTTGACAAAAGCAAAAACTTCCTAGTGCAAGTTTTTGAGAAAACCAAATCTGGACAGAAAACATATGCCATTATTGCATGTGCTTAAAAACTTCTAATGGGGCTGATCTCCTGGACTTAAGAGTTTGGTAGGGTGGACTACAAACAGGAAAAATCCCAAGGCAACAAGAGCAAGATAAATTATGGTTGCAGTACAAATCACCAAACTGAACCAGAGTGAAGATGAGGATGGTTTGCTCAAATCTTCCAAGGAACACCAAAGGTTTTTTTTTTGCATAAAAGTGATTTAGGAACATCACATGTCATCCCCAAATTTTGGTGGAATTATTAAATGAATTTATCAAAGGGTTGTAGTGCAAATGGGACTCTAACACTTATGAGTAACCATTTTAAAAGAAATAAAACTTAGGAAAATAATTATAGAAATAATTCCACTGATAAGAGAAATGTTTTTGAGAAGGTATACAAGTCCAACAATATTTTTGAAAAGTTTCCATTTGGAGGGAAAAACTCCACAATTCAGAAGAAAGGAGTGATTTTGAAATCAAAAGATAACCCAGGAAATAAAAACTTAATTTCCTGGCAAAATTTTAATTAATAAATCATGGTTAAATTTTTGGGGTGTTACAACACTACCCCCCTTAAGAAAAATCTCATCCTCGAGATTTGCTGAGAATGGTATCAAAAAAAATATTACTCCTATTGTCATGCAATAATAACTCGAAGATTAAATAATCTGCTCACGCGATATGACGAGGCTACAACGAGAGGGAAGATAATTTGTACAACTACAGTGGGGCACTGGCGCTGCGTGGAAAAATCTACGGTTGGGGAAACCGAGAAATTTCTACTATTGGCTAGGGTAAATTTAGAATAAATTTCTAAATTACGCTGGTCGTACCCGAGTGCACAGTGCTCTCTCTGGCTGACAGGTGGACCCTGGGCCCACTGTCAGTCTCTTCTTCTACCTCTGGCTCTCCTTTCTTCCTCTCTTACGCGTGCGTCCGCGCCTTCTCCAATTGCGACATCTAGCGAGTAGGGCACCTAGGCCGTACTGCGGTAGTGCGCGGCGCGCTAGCTGCCGGCGCAGCGTGCACTCACCTCGCGGGCCAGTGTGCTATCGGCACTGCTCGCGGATTCGCCTCCGAACACCGGCGATCGAGCGACGAGCGGCGCTGGTGGACTTCGCCCACCGTACACCGATCTTGAGCTATAAAATGACCGCGGTGCTCCACTCTTCTTCCTTACACCTGGCCTCGCTTCTTCTTCTCCTTCCTTCTCCTCCATTTCTGTTTGCAGGAGCTCGTGACGAGGCTCTAATGGCGGAGGTGATGCCGGATTGGTACACGATCCTGATGTGCGGAGGGTTGGCGGCATTGCTAGGGTTCTCCGGGCTCTTGTGCGCGATGATCCTCGATGATCGTCGTGATGCTGCTGCTCGAGTGTTAGCTCTTCGCGGCGGAGGTGATCATGAGGATTAGGTGCTAGTGTCGGGTGCTAACTGCTGTCAGTGTGCTGGAGGCAATCTGCACTAGAATAATTACCCACAAATTTCTCCTTCAGAAACCGTGGTGTGTTAGTGAGGTGATCAGTTAGGTGCAAAATGTGTACGTGGTTAAGCAATAGTGCCTGTGGTCGAGTGGTAGTGGTTGTGAGCCTGCTGTCGCGGTGCTGCGTGAATTAAAATTTATGTCGTGGAGAATTAATTGTAGCAATAACTCAAGGGAAATCCCACCTCAGAATTTACCAAGAGCGAAAACAGTCAATCAAAAATAATAACAGTAAGTAAATTGCTCACATTAATTGAAACCAAACAATTAATTCATCGCACAAACTTAGGATACAACGCATAAGCTGCAACACATGCTAGGCTAATAAACACAGAAGTGGCGTTTATGACGCAAACGTAAAATATGCTGGGTCCTGAGAAAAAGTTTCCGGCACTGGAGCACAATCTTCTTCTATCGGGGGGAGCGGATTGACTAGTCGAAGAACGCGTCTCTCCTGTTCTGGCCTCAGTGGTCTGCCAATGGCGATCTGAGGATTTAAATCAGCGAGGCTCTGGAGATAACCCATTACCCGCTGTGTCAAACGCTCTTGAGCGATGACATACTGGGCAAGGTTGGCCAGTACTGGGTCCCTCTCAATTCACCCACCGGGAAAAGATGCTACTTCTCCGGGTGCTGCACGACTCTGGAAGTAATAATACCCCCTTTCGCTGGCATAGGGTACTGCGAAGCGAAGACTAGTAATCGCTTCGTACGCAGCAGCTTCTATGGCCATTTGGGGAGTCGGCATAGATTTCCCCACGAAGGAAACTTCCGTTGGATCTTGGTTTGGGTTTGCAGGAGGGATGTGCACTACTGCCCAATATTTCGAGGTGGATGGGGTGATTCTCGATTTGAGCAGCTCGTACTGGGGTGGATGGGTAGAACTCATGGTACTGCAGGTAAAGTCCCACAATATTTTTACAAAACTACCTGGGGTTGCATCTGGAGTTCTCAGATAAATACTAGGGCTCGGCATGGCAAAGAAATGGCTGTGCGAGTTGTGCACAAAGTGAGGGATGCTTGGTAAGGTCACAAGGTGGCCTTTTATATAGCATCAGGGCTGGGTTACTTATCACGGTGTGGGGGCAACTAGTTTGTCGGTTCTGCTCTATGGGGTCGGGGTCAAAGCCACAGATACACATATCTCACAAAAGTGACGTGTTACTGTGGGTGTCGTCGGGGTGGTTTTTGGTAGCTACGCCTGGAATTAAAAATGCAACCACACGCCAACAGACTTATGCGGGGTTACTAAACAAAACAAAGGCGCACAAGCAGTCTGCATCCATTCAAGGAGAGTACACGGTCACACTATTACAAGGCATAGAAATACTAAGACTCGGTACTACTCGAGTGGCTTAGTCTACCTCGTTAATATCTAAGTGGGCGTGCCTGGTGGACGTCGAGGCTTCTCCATGGGCTTCACCATCAGGGTTAGCTGGATGGGGTTGAGGAGCGGCAGGGTCGGGGTAGCGATGATGACCATCGCGGGGGTTGGTGGCCACAATCCCATTGGAGCGTGTTCCCAAAAGGCGACGAAGCTCCTCCGGGGATACAAAAGCATTCCGGTCGATGGTCGGGGCAGAACTCAAGGATTCGATCGGGTACCCGAACAGCACAACTGGGTTGTCGGCGTCGGGCTCCTCTTCTCCTCTTGCCGGGGCTCGGCGAACAAGCTCTCCACGAGCGGCGATCAGATCAAGGGTGATCTGATCGAATAGTGCCTCTAGTGCATTTACATAGCGCACCAGATGCAGCAACGCAGGGTCCGTCTCGTGGTCTCCGTTGGCAACCTGGGGTGGCCTACCATACCCGTCACGGCTGGAGTAGTAGTAGAACGAGCGGCAGTTAACTCTGGGCGACAGGTGCCGGAGTTGAACTATAGCCTCTCGAGCAGCTAGCTGAATGGCTTGTGGCTCAAAGGAAGTTGTCCTTCCGGTGAACCTGTAGGGGCGTTCTGGCGACATACCCCTACCATAGACGTTCACAGTGGCCCAGAATTGACGGCTCTCACCGCTCATGGGCCCTTGGTACACAACATACTCTGGGGGCTCGTCTAATGCAAAGGCACGACGGGTGAGGTTTGCTAGCACGGTCACAAAACCTCCAAGGTTGGTTGCTGTGGTCTCATTGTGAACAATGGGGCCAGGCATCTTGGCTCGGTTTTGGGGTAGAGGCTGTGCTGTGCTGGGCTGGGGCTAGCGTTCCCTTTTCATAGAAAAAGAGGACGGAGTCTTCCTTCGCACGCTTGCGAATGAGACAATTTAGGTGTCGGTCACTGGCGCGTGATCGACAGGCTAGGCTGATAGGTTAGGCACCGACTGCCAAAAGGTGTCGGGGTCACTGTGTGGCTATCTTACCCGAGAAGCTTGGCGAGGTTTAGGTTAAGGTCTGGTGGGCTGGTTAACCTAGGTTTATCGACCTGGCTAAGATAGGATTAGCCAATGGTCAGCCTGGCTCTGATACCAAGGTTGTCGGGACCGGTCTTCCAGGATATTAATTTCCCAGTAAACGACCCTTGTGCTCACCAGCCCCAGGATTACTGTTAGCTGATGAGACACAAACTTGATACAGAAATTCCAAGCAAAATACAAAATATGAAGTACAAGACCATTCTGGCCTATGAGTACAACAAATGGTTTCTAGTGGTTGATGGCGGAAGCGGTTTGCGGATCATCAGCGTCTATGGGACTCCATTTCCCACAGGAACAGCTGACTTGGATAACTCCTATCTTTGCGTAACAATTGTCTTCGATGCCTAGGTTCCGGGCTGTCGTCGTTGCGCTTCTCTCCAAGCGAGAAATCTGGCCAAGACAATAGCCAGGGACAAGCCAGTGAGTACTTTGAATGTACTCGCAAACATTATGAACACAGGTATAATATAACAGATGGTAATCATGCTCTAAAATATTTTCATGATCACTTAGCCAGTCAAGAAGTAAAATTCATGCCGCATGGAAAAATGTTAATAAATACGAAAAAGTAATCTAGATAATAAGAATAAAATAAACCGATCGGGTGTCTGAAGCGACGCCTCGAAAGGATAAAAATATAAAGCATGCCTCAGTCGGGTGTCTGAGCGACGCCACATAAAGGGCTTGTAAAGGAAATTAAATAATTAGCATGCCACAGTCGGGCGTCTCAGCGACACCACATAAAGGGCTTATAAAGAAATAAATAGCAGGCATGCCATAGTCGGGCGTCTCAGCGACACCACATAAAGGGCTTATAAGAAATAAATAGCAGGCATGCCACAGTCGGGCGTCTCAGCGACACCACATAAAGGGCTTATAAAGAAAGTAAATAACAAACGTGCCACAGTCGGGCGTCTGAGCGACACCACATAAAGGGCTTATGAAGAAATAAATAACAGGCATGCCACAGTCGGGCGTCTCAGCGACACCACATAAAGGGCTTATAAAGAAAGTAAATAACAAACGTGCCACAGTCGGGCGTCTGAGCGACACCACATGAAGGGCTTATATAAGAATAATCACCGTGAATATCTAGGAGGTAGAACCGTCCCAGGGATACTCAATAATTCAAATAATACAAATGGTTAGTCCATAATAATAATAATCATAATCATCATATGTCACATGTCATGATCAATGTTCTGGTTTAGCAGTTTTTCCTCCGAAGACCGACACTTGACCTATCCCAGACTGTAGTCCTTAACCATGGACACGGCTATTCGAATAGATATAATCTCTGCAGAGGGTGTGCTCTTTACCCACGAGTAACGGATTCCTTTAGTCCATCGGGACTAATTCCGTTTACGGTCTTTTACTTGAAAACAGACCTGACCCGCACACACCAGCTTAACTTACCGGTGTCTGGAATCACCCACGACACCCGTTAAGCAAAACTCTAAGTGGGGAGGCTACAACCTCGACTAGCATGGGATCACAAAATTTATAACGCGTGCAAACTAGGGGAACTACCCCCTCGGCTCCAACCGGAAACACCCATGCCCCCGGACCAGGTGGCATGCCTACCGGATGCAGCCGGTATCTTCCACCATGGCCTCTCTGTACGGTGTGTGCTAAGAAAGGGGTTGACAACTTACTGAACCGTACCCTACCTAAGGCAGGGACAAGTGGTAGCACGAAGCAAGAATGGGGGTTACTGGCACAAGACTCGATCTATGGTCGTCTCAGGAGGTTTAAGTATTCCATGCATGATTAGTACAACAAATATATTCTTCCACCAACAGACAGAATCACCACTCATCATACCTTACCATGCCTTACTGAATATACCCGTCTCAGCGAAATATCAGTAACAAGCTCATGTCTACCCAAGACAGAGACTTTCCTGGATTCCTTCCAGTAGGCATGAGAGGTAGACGAGGGTGATTACTTTCACAAGCATACCAATTTCCAATTGCAAGGAGTCTTCATCATGCACTCATGAGCAATGATCACATCATCACATAAAATAACGAATACTCCGTGTCAAGGTGGAGTTGTAACCGTATCAAACAACACACAACAATATTATGCCAGGGTTCAGAATGCTTGCCTTTAGTGTGTGGAGAGGTAGGGTGCACCCCAAAACTTTTTTGAAAGCTGCTTCCCCCTCCATTTCCTAATTTTGAAAATATTCAAATCAACACATAGTTTCAAAACAGTACAAAAAAAAGTTGTTCGGAAAATTTTCAAATAAATATGAAAATAAACTAGACAAAATTTGAGAAACAACAGAAAAAGAATCAAGTCAAATGGAGTTGTTGTTTAGAAACTAGAGTCAGTCAAAGTTCAGGTCAAAATCTGGTTTAAAATAAAACAGAAAAAAGAAAAATGGTTCGGAGGGCTTACGCTTTCGATCGGAGAAGACGTACTTCCGGGTTTACGCCTTCACTTAAACCAGCGCGGGCCGACTCGTGGGTCACTGATAGTGGGTCCCTTGGGCCCACTGGTCAGGTTTGACTAGTCGCCCGCGCCTCCTTCCTCCTCTGGCCGAGCGGAGGCGGGGCTCCGGCGATTGCCGCCGACGAACGGCGGCTCCCCATGGGGTTCTGAGGGGGGGGGGGATGGATCCGCTGGTCCAGGGCGGTCCTCCCAGTGGTCAATAGGCTAGCGGGGATGAAGGGGGTCGCCGGCGGCGAGCTCTGCGGCGGACGACGTCTTCGGGAATAATTGGGCTTCGGCCTATGGTGGCTCCCAGTCGAAGCTGAGAAGTTGGATGGCTTCGTACGTTCGAGGGGAGTCGAATGGTGGCGCTGGAAGGACTGGGGAGGCCCTGCTCGCGACAGACGGGACCGAAGTGTGGCGGCGGCCGAACTGACCGGAGAAGAGGAAGACGGCCTCCCTCCGTCGATTGCTGGCTGTGGGGGCTCTAGAGGGATGGCCCGATGTCGCCTGAGGGTCCGGATGAGCTCGGAGTCCCTATTTATAGCGTAACTAGGTCGGTTCCGTGGCGGCCGGAGATAAGCTCGACGGTGAGCCGCCACTGTGGCCGCAGACGACGTGGCGATGCAGGAGGTGGCTTGGAGGAGCGAATGGATGAGCTCGGGCTGTTCAAGGGCGAGCTGGCGCGCGGCTGTGGCTTGGGCGGTGCTGCTACGACCGAAGCTCGCTGCGGTCGCCGGCGTGCCGCCAAGAGGGCTCTGACGGCGGCGCTCTTGGGCGCCTGGGGCGGCTTGGATGGTTCTGACGAGCGGATGAGAACGAGGCTTGGCTCTGCGGGTGAGTAAAGGCCAGGGGCAGGATGCGGCGGCTCGGTTGTGCACGCGTGCAAAACGTGCGCTCTGGGCGCGCCCAGAGCACGCACGCCATGTGCTCGACGATATGCCAAGGCATGCCAGGAGGCTTCGATGAAACTGCAAATTAACAGGATGGTTAGGGCTTAATCTACACCTCTAGAGGACATGCTGGTTGGGCAAAGCAAGCCGGTTCATAATGCAAGCTAGGTTTCATGCCAATTCTGTTCATGAACACAAGGTGCTCGACAGAATGCCATGGGCATCTAGGCATCTCTTCTGGTGGCCAAAATCCCCAGATCAGAGTCTCTTTGGATGATAAAGAGGGTGGCAAGGTTAGTTTGACAAAAGCAAAAACTTCCTAGTGCAAGTTTTTGAGAAAACCAAATCTGGACAGAAAACATATGCCATTATTGCATGTGCTTAAAAACTTCTAATGGGGCTGATCTCCTAGACTTAAGAGTTTGGTAGGGTGGACTACAAACAGGAAAAATCCCAAGGCAACAAGAGCAAGATAAATTATGGTTGCAGTACAAATCACCAAACTGAACCAGAGTGAAGATGAGGATGGTTTGCTCAAATCTTCCAAGGAACACCAAAGGTTTTTTTTTTTTTGCATAAAAGTGATTTAGGAACATCACATGTCATCCCCAAATTTTGGTGGAATTATTAAATGAATTTATCAAAGGGTTGTAGTGCAAATGGGACTCTAACACTTATGAGTAACCATTTTAAAAGAAATAAAACTTAGGAAAATAATTATAGAAATAATTCCACTGATAAGAGAAATGTTTTTGAGAAGGTATACAAGTCCAACAATATTTTTGAAAAGTTTCCATTTGGAGGGAAAAACTCCACAATTCAGAAGAAAGGAGTGATTTTGAAATCAAAAGATAACCCAGGAAATAAAAACTTAATTTCCTGGCAAAATTTTAATTAATAAATCATGGTTAAATTTTTGGGGTGTTACAGATATTTATCTTTTTATGCATCTTATTTTGCTTAGAACGACGGTAGCATTATAAGATGATCCCTTCACTTAATTTCAAGAAATTGTGTTCTCCCTAAGTATGCACCGTTGCAAAAGTTTGTCGTTTCAAAGCACCTCGTGATGATCGGGTGTGATAGACTCTACGTTCGCATACAACGGGTGTAAGCCAGTTTCACACATTTAGAATACTTGGGTTAAACTTGGCGAGCCTAGCATGTATAGACATGGCCTCAGAACACAGGAGACTGAAAGGTCGAACATGAGTCATATAGTAGATATGATCAACATGGAGATGTTCACCATTGATGACTACCCCATCTCATGTGATGATCAGACATGGGTTAGTTGATTTGGATCATGTATCACTTAGACAACTTGAGGGATGTTTATTTAAGTGGGAGTTCATTAGTAATTTGATTAAGTGAACTAATTATCATGAACTTAGTCTTAATTGTCTTTGCAAAATTTGTGTTGTAGATCAATGGCCCACGTTGTAGTTCCCTTAAATTTTAATGTGTTCCTAGAGAAAGCTAAGTTGAAAGATGATGGAAGCAACTATACGGACTGGGTCCGTAACTTGAGGATTATCCTCATTGCTGCACAGAAGGCTTATGTCCTTGATGCACCGCTAGGTACCACACTGCTACTTCTTGAGCTTACCTTGATTTTTCCCTTGAAGATGAAAGGGTGATGCAGCAAAGTAGAGATAAGTATTTCCCTCAGTTAAGAACCAAGGTATCAATCCAATAGGAGGTACAAGCAAGTCCCCAATAGATGCACCTGCACAAACTAACAAACACTTGCACACAACACAAAAAAGGGGTTGTCAATCCCTTCACAGCCACTAGCAAGAGTGAGATCTAATAGAGATAGATATAAAAGATAAATAAAAGGCAAAATAAAGTAAATATAAATAAATTGCAGCTAGGTATTTTTGGGTTTTTGGTTTTATAGATCTGAAAATATATAATGAGAAATATACCTGGGGGCCATAGTTTTCACTAGAGGCTTCTCTCTTGAAAGAACACATACGGTGGGTGAACAAATTACTGTTCAGCAATTGATAGAAAAGCACAAAGTTATGACGATATCTAAGGCAATGATCATGAATATAGGCATCACGCCCGTGACAAGTAGACCGACTCCTACCTGCATCTAGTACTATTACTCCACACATCGACCGCTATCCAGCATGCATCTAGTGAATTAATTTAACAAGAACGGAGTAACTTAAGCAAGATGACATGATGTAGAGGGATAGATCCAATCAATATGGTAAAACCCCATCTTTTTATCCTTAATGGCAACACTACAAATACGTGCCTCGCTACCCCTATTGTCACTAGATGAGGACACTGCAAGATTGAACCCATCACAAAGCACCTCTCCCACTGCAAGAAAACCCAATCTAGTTGGCCAAACTAGATCGATAGATCGGAGTGAAATACAAAGCTATCTTAATCATGCATAAAATAGTTCAGTGAAGACTCAAATAATATTCATAGATAATCTGATCGTAAATGCACAATTCATCGGATCTCAACAAATGCACCGCAAAAGAAGATTACATCGAATAGATCTCCAAGAACATCCAGGAGAACATTGTATTGAAGATCAAAGAGAGGGAAGAAGTGTGGCGCCCCCGACTCAATCATGCACTAATCATAGACGCAAACATGCACGATCAAGCACAGCGACTCACGGGAAGATATCACAACACAACTCTAACACAACTAAAATGGAGATCCACAATATTACAGACCAGGGATCTGAAGATCCGAATACATAAGTCAGTCATACAAATATTATTTGAGTACAGACATAGTTAGACAAGTTTTGCCTTAAGAAGGCTAGCACAAACAACGACTCTAGATCGAAAGGCGTTAGCCTCCTGCCTGGGAGCCTCCGATCCAACTCCTGGTCGGCTGGCTCGATCCAGTAGTACGTGCCGTCTGGACCCTCCTGGTAGTATGCTCCTGAGGTGGCATCTGGCTCCGGGGCTCCATCGTCTGGTGTATCATCAAGGTGGGGTATGGGGAAAAGAGAAAGTAAAGCAACCGTGAGTACTCATCCGAAGTACTCAGCAAGCAAGGATCTATACTACATATGCAACATTATCAATGGAGAAAGGCTGTATATGTGGACGGGGCTGCAGAAATGCTAGAATAGAGAGAAGGCCTAGTCCTATCGAAGACTAGCATCTTCATGGAGCCATCATCTTGCAGCAGTAGAAGAGAGTAGAATAGCATTTTATTTAGCAAACATGTTGAAGCAAGCCTGGAGATCCTTCCTCAACTCCCTGCGAGAAAGCGATCCCGAAGCTTCAATTAAGTAACAAGTATCCAGTTCAAGTAGTAGATCGGGATACACAAACTGAGCGTCCTTTACCGTAGGACCGGCTATCGATAGATTATTCATCCCTGCAGGGGTGCACTACTGTTACCCAACACGCTCGATCAACTCTGGCCGGACACACTTGCTGGGTAATGCCCGGCCTCGGTAGATCAACACGAAGCAACGCCCTACCTAGGCTCGGCAGAGAGGTCAGCACGCCGGACTAACCTATGTACCCAGAGGTCTTGGGCCATCGCCCTGGGCACCCTGCGCGTTGCGAGACTGGCCGGGGTGCAGGCGCGACACTGAACTCGTGAGTGAAGTATCCAGCCCAATCCCAACAATCAGCCCGCATGGTGAATCGTGACGTCTGACGAGCTTTCGGGAGAAACGCACGACGTAGAGGGCCCCATAACCATAATCCCGCGTGGTGGTAGTGCGTATAGGGCACATCGACCCACTCAGATCACACACCCAAATCCAATAGGCTCATTTAGTATCACGCGGAGACAATCAGAGTGTCTGAAGCTCCGCCACAATATCACACTCGAGTGCCCTTCCGGCACACTCGATATCACAGATCCCCAGCGGGTACCCACCAGGGTGGACCCGCCTGTAACGAAGGTCAAAGTAACCGTGTGGTCATAACATCAAGTGGGAAACCCGAGGAATCACCCTCGGCGATTCCACTCGATGAAATCATCAGGGTGAACGTATGAGGCATCACCCTCGAGGTTCACACTAAGGGGTTGCACGACAGAGTCGTATCGGAAGTGGAGAAGAAGGAATCACTCTCGATGACCACGACCGAACATCTACACTACAGAGTATTCATCGGGAGTGCGTTACGAGGTATCACCCTCGGCACTCGATAGTAACTATGCAGAGTTGTACAACGAAGGGGGGTGAGGTGATGTGTCGGTCTCTGGTCGACGATCACATTGATCGAATCGTCGATGATCAAGCAGGGGCAACAAGGGTAAGGTGGTGGGGTCACTGATGGTTCACTACCAACCTATACTAAACAGTTTATCATAGGCAGGTAAGGTAACAATGAACAGGTTACAACAGCAGGCTATGCATCAGAATAGGAGAATACATTAACAGTAGCAAAATCAAATGCAAGCAGGAGAAATGGAATGGGCGATATCTGGATGCTCAAGGGGGGGCTTGCTTGGTTGCTCTGGCAAGAGAGAGAGGTCGTCAACGGGCTGCTCGTCGGTAGTGTAGTCATACCCAGGTGCAGCCTCGTCGGTCTCGGTGTCTATCGAGAGAGAAGGAGGGGAGAGAAATAATAAATTCACGGCAATAATGCAAACAATATGTATGACATGCCTAAATGATATGCCGGGGTGATCTACTGTCTAACTAAATGATTTAGTTAATTTAGGAATTTATTCGGATTTATTTAATCAACGTTGGGCACTATTCATTTATCGAAATCGGTCTAAAAGTTCAATGTTCATATAGCTAGGGGCATCTGACAGGAATACGGAGGACGTATTCGGGTTCGTATCGAAATTCTGAGCAAGTTTCATATATAAATTATTTTCATCGGAGTTACGGTTTATTTAATATGATTTTCTAAAGTTTTAATTTTTTTATGAATTTAAATATTTAATGAAATTTCAATTATCCAGAATAGTGAATGATGACATCAGCATGAGGTCAGCATGATGTCAGCAGGTCAACAGGGACTGACCAGGGTCGAACCTGACAGGTGGGGCCCACATGTCATACACTATGGCTTTAACAGAGGGGTTAAACTAACTAATTGGGTTAATTAGTAGGTGGGGCCCAGCAGTCAGTGTCTGTTTAGGGTTTTAATTAACTAATTAACTAATTATCTATTTAATTAAATCTATTTAACCGATTGGGGCCCGCATGTCATAGACACAGGGGCGGCCACATCAGCAGTTGACCTGGTCAACAGGTCAACTGGGGCCCAGGGTCAGTGGCACGGGGCGGGGCCCATCCAGGCCAGGTCAGCAGCGGCCGGCGACGAGCCGGAGTAGCTCCGGCGAGCCAAAACGCGGCGGCGCGCGTCCGGCTCGGCCCGGGTTTCGCGCACAGGGGGTCCCAGGGGCTGCGGTTGCTTGCGTTCGACGCGGCTCGACGTCGCGCGTCGAACGGTGGCGGGGTAGTTCGGGCGTGCGGCGGAGACGGGGCTACGGTGCGCAATTAAACGAGGCGAGGTGCTAGGGAGGTCCTACAGGCGGCGGTGAGCAAAACGGCAGCAGCACGGGGCCCAATGGTCATCGGACGGTCGCCGGCGACGAGGTACACGGTGGCGCATTCGGCTAAGGTGGAGGAGCTCGCTACGGGCGGCTAGAGGGAGCAGGGGAGGGCGCATCCGGCGCAGGGGCTCACCGGTGTTGCAGAGAAGGCCCGGGGACGGCTCGGGGAAGGGCGACGACGGCGAATAGAGGCGGTGTTCGACGGCGACCGTAGGGGAAGAAGGCGAAGCAGGCCGGCGATGCAGAGCTTCCGGGGCTCGGGCTTATGGTCGAGGAGGACGGGCTCAATGCGGCGGAGCTCGTGGACACTACGGCGGGGCAAAAGGGTGGCGGTGGTCGCGCGGTTTAGCCGCGGCCGACCATGGCGGCGCTCGGGTGAAGTGGGGGAGCAAGAGAGAGAGAGCGAACGGAGCGGCTAGGGTTCATCCGCGGGGTGCGGGGAGCTGCTCTTTATCCACGGCGTGGCCGCAGTGCGTTGTCGAGCGGCGAGCGAGGGGGGCCTGGGGCGCGCGCGCGCGGTGTTCGATAGCGGGGGCGGCATGAGCAGTGCGGGAGGAGGGAGGAGGTGCGGGGTGGGCTGGGCCGGCGCTGTAGCGATAGGCCTAAGTGCACAATAGCGCGTTTAGGCCTTTGCCTTTTTCTCTTTTTCTGTCTCTTTCCTTTTCTGTTTGCAAAATGTTTGGGCACCAAATGAATTTTGTAAAAAGTGTGACCTAGTCCATAAATATCAGTGCATTATACCCTAACACCAAAAACTAGTTTGGGCAAAACATCATTTCATACTTGATTTAGATTAATTAAAAGGTTATTAAATATTATTTTCAGCCACTGTTAGAGGAGGTTTGGGTTACCTAATTAATTTATTATGTGTTGGTTACAATTTTAGAATGATCTCTACAATATTTATTATTTAATGAACATTTTAGTTTCTATGTTGAACAACTTTGATTTTCCACTTTCATTTAAATTTGAATTTTGACTTAGGAGTTGAAATGCAATATGATGCTAATGATGATCATGCACTGTTGAACTTGCTGACTTGTCATTATCAAAAGTGATTACTGTCGCTAATGACATGGGGTGTTACAATTCTCCTCATCTATCAAGAATTCTCGTCCCGAGAATTAAGAGGAAGACTGAAAGAAAGCGGGGTATTTTTCGCGAAGACGATCCTCGCGTTCCCAAGTGGCTTCATCTTCAGAATGATTTGACCACTGAACCTTGAGGAATTTGATTGACTTCTGGCGAGTTCGACGCTCAGCTTGATCAAGAATACGGATGGGATATTCTGGATAAGACAGATCTTCTCGTAATTCAAGCAATTCGTGATCCACAGCTCGAATAGGATCCTTGAAGCAGCGATGGAGTTGGGATACATGAAAGACATCATGTACTTGTGAAAGATTTGGCGGCAATTGCAATTGATATGCCACTTCTCCTCGATGGGCAAGAATACGGAACGGGCCAATGTAGCAAGGAGCTAACTTGCCTTTGATTCCGAACCGATGAGTGCCTTTCAACGGGGTGACGCGGAGGTAAGCTTGCTCGCCAGGTTGATAGACCATTTCCTGGTGCTTTCGGTCATAGTTGCTCTTCTGACGAGACTGAGCAGTTTTCAGATGTTCACGGACAATGCGGACTTGTTCTTCAGCTTGTTGGATAATGTCCGGTCCGACGAGTGAGCGTTCCCCAGTTTTTGACCAATTCAGAGGGGTTCGACACTTACGTCCATAAAGAACTTCAAACGGTGCCATGTTCAAGCTAGCTTGATAGCTATTGTTATAAGAGAATTCGGCATATGGGAGAGATTCCTCCCATTTCTTACCGAAGGAGATGACGCAAGCTCGAAGCATATCTTCGAGCACTTGATTAACTCGTTCAACCTGACCCTGTGACTGAGGGTGAAAAGCGGTGCTGAAAGACAGATGAGTTCCCATAGCTTCTTGGAAACTACTCCAAAATCTTGAGGTGAAGAGGCTGCCACGATCCGAACTGATCTCCAACGGAACACCGTGGAGTGACACAATTCAGGAAACATACAAGTCTGCTAACTGGCTAGCTGTGATTGTCTCCTTAACTGGCAGAAAGTGAGCAATCTTGGAGAATCGGTCAATGATGACAAAAATAGCATCATGACCCTTCTGAGATCTGGGAAAACCAGTATTGAAATCCATTTGGACCTTGTCCCATTTCCATTCAGGAATTTCAAGGGGTTGCAGTTTTCCAGCAGGCCTTTGATGTTCTGCTTTAATGCGTCGGCAGACATCACACTCAGAAACATAATGAGCAATATCTCGCTTCATATTAGGCCACCAGTATCTCTGACAAATGTCACGGTACATCTTTGTGCTACCAGGATGAATTGACAGAGGAGTGTCATGAGCTTCCTTCATAATGTGTTCTCTCTCATCCTTGAAATTGGGTACGAAGAGACGGTGTTGGAAAAATAGGATCCCATCCTTATCAAGATGGAATTCCGACGGCTTTCCTTTCTCAAGGTACCGCTTAATCCTTTCAACTTCAGAGTCATACTTTTGTATAATCTTAATGTTGTGCTCTAAATCTGGTTCGACAACCAGGGTATTGAGATAACCCTGTGGAACAATATGGAGGTTCAACTTGCGAAGCTCTTCATAAAGCATAGGTTGTGCTTCCTGAACCATAAGGTTGCTGCAATAAGCCTTGCGACTCAAAGCATCGGAGATTACATTAGCCTTGCCAGGGGTGTATGAGATATTCATATCATAATCGGCAATTGTTTCGCGCCATCTTTGTTGACGAAGGTTCAGATCCAGTTGAGTATATAAATACTTCAAACTTTGATGATCTGTGTATATCTCGCAACGATTACCGAGAAGGTAATGTCACCATAGCTTCAGAGCATAAATAACCGCAGAAAGTTCAAGATCATGCATGGGATAATTTTCTTCATGAGGACGCAACTGTCGAGAGGCATAAGCAATGACTTTATGTTCTTGCATTAAGACACAGCCTAGTCCTTGACGAGATGCATCACAGTATATCACGAAATCCTTTTGGGAATCCGGGGGTGCTAGCACTGGGGCAGATGTTAACTTATCTTTTAGTGTCTGAAAGCTTTCTTGACATTTTTCTGTCCACTCAAATTTAACACCTTTGTGGAGCAGATTCATCAATGGTTTTGCAATCTTGGAAAAGTTCTCAACGAATTGACGGCAATAACTAGCGAGTCCGAGAAAACTTCTGACTTGCTTAACATTCTTCGGGGGAGTCCAGTCAAGAATAACCTGAACTCGTTCGGGGTTATCAGCAATTCCATCCTTGCAAATCACATGACCGAGATAGGTCACTTCAGATAACCAGAATTCGCATTTGGAGTACTTGGCATACAACTTGTGTTCTCGAAGCCTCTCCAGAACGAGGCGAAGATGTTCGGCATGTTCTTCTTCATTCTTGGAATATATAAGGATATCATCCAAATAAACCACGACGAATTTGTCGAGGTAATCCATGAATATATAATTCATCAGACGGGAGAATGTAGTTGGAGCATTCGTTAGGCCAAATGACATGACGGTGTATTCATAAGAGCCATAACGAGTGACGAATGCAGTCTTGGGAATATCCTCTTCACGAACACGGATATGGTGATAACCCAACCTCAAGTCGAGTTTAGAGAACACCGATGATCCAGCAAGTTGATCATATAAGTCATTGATCCGGGGCAGTGGGTATTTATTCTGGATTGTGGCTTGGTTAATGGGCCGATAATCTTGAAGCAATCGGTTAGTTCCATCCTTCTTCTTAACGAAGAGTGAAGGTGCTCCCCAAGCAGAGGAACTGGGGCGGATGAAACCACTCTTAAGTGACTTGTCAATTTCTTCCTTGAGCTCGAGAAGGTGGTGCGGAGGCATCTTATAAGGACGCTTGGCAATAGGGACAGTGCCAGGCTTCAAGTCATTGACAAACTCGACAGCCCTAACCGGGGGTATGCCTGGAAGTTCTTCTGGAAAGACGTCTGGAAAATCTCAAATGACAGGAACGTTCTCGATTCCTTCTAGAGGTGAGGCGTTCAAAGCATTCAGAGCATATATCTGAGCTTCAGCATCTCGAGTAATGCGGGCGGTGTAGTTCACTATCTCATCAGAGGGGTGAAGAAGTTGGACGACTTTAGTGGCACAATTGATCGAAGCGATGTAAGCTTTCAACCAATCCATTCCGAGTATGAGGTCTATGGTGGAAGACTTCAAGACGATGGGTGAGGCAAGGAATTCCAACCCTTTAATTTCGACGGTAACGTTAGGTGCTATCACGTCAGCATGACAATGACCTCTGGGAGTTTTAATGACTAACGGAGTATGCATCTTCTCATATCGAATGCCATGCATCAATGCAAATTTTCCAGAGATGAATGAATGTGATGCTCCTGAATCAAATAAAATAGAAGCAGGTACTGAATTAACAAGAAGGGTACCCATCACAGTAGCAGGTTGATCCTGGACTTCTTCAATATCAATGTTGTAAGCGTGTCCACGACCATGTGCAGCAGACCCAGTATTATAGTTGCGGGTCTGATTGTTGCCACGACCATTGCCACGGCCAGTACGAGGAAAAGCTAACTGATTCTGAGTCTGGCGGCAGTCTTTAGCCTGGTGACCTGGTTTGCGGCACTTGAAGCACAGACCATCTTCAGGACGAAGAGGAGCATTGTTTTGAATAGCTTGAGCTCTTGGCTGCCTCGGTGGAGGAGGAGGCAGACGTGGTGCAGCATAGTTGTTCTTGGGCGCAGAGGTGTTTGGACGGAACACATTGTTGGGGACCCAGACTTTACGCTTCTGTGCTGAGCCCGAAGATGAGCCAGCATCACGATAGCGCTTCTCCGAGTCCTTATGCTTCATCTGAGCGGTCTCAACCAGAATAGCCTTGTTTACGAGAGTTGAAAAGTCGTTGAAGTCTTGAGCAGCAAGGGCAAGCTCGAGGTCTGGGTGGAGTCCATTACGGAACTTCTCTTGTCTACGAGCATCTGTGGTGATGTCTTCTTCAGCATAGCGGGAGAGGTCAAGAAATTCCCGCTGATAAGCTTTGACAGTCTTGTTGCCTTGAGTGAGGTTGCGGAACTGGGTCTTCATCCGTTCCATAATTGCCTGAGGGATGTAACGTGCACGAAAAGCAGCCTGGAACTCATACCAGGTAACCACTGTTCCAGCAGGCAGTGAATGCTTGTGGGTGTCCCACCATTGAGCAGCGGGACCCTTTAGGAAAAAGGCCGCGAAGGTGACGAAGTTGGCAGGGGCGACATTAGCAGACTCCATCTCGTGAGTGATGTCGCGGAGCCAGTCATCAGCATCCAGTGGCTTGTCAGAGTTGCGGAACTGAGTGGGGTTAAGCCGCATAAACTCCGGTAGAGTTATTGATGGAGGGTTCTGGTTCTGGTTCTAGTTGTTCTGATGCGGAAACTGAGCCATGATCCCAGTCATGAACTGGCGGTTGAGCTCGAATTGTTGCATCATAGCTGCCATATAGTCTGGCGGTGGTGGGCGTTCAGGGGCACCACGACCACGACCACCTGGTCTAACCATCCTGCTAAGTATCAACATGGGGTAGTTTAGTAAAAGCAATTGCGAGTGTTTAGCGACAAGCATGATGTAACTCGACAACAATTAAGCAGTGTAACAGATACATAACAATAGTCAATTAAGACATACAGATCCATACACAGGGTCGGGTACATGCGGACAGCATAACGGCGCAAATTTAGAACTAGACATACTAGGCGGCGCGCAGGCACGCGGTAAGGAAGTACACAACGAGACATAGCAAAGGCTACATCAACGTCGGAGAAAACCACTGAAACGGGGTAACTGCGATTGCGGACGACGAATGTTCGTCGCGGTAGGATCCTGTGCTCCATGTGCACTCTGATACAGAACATGGTCTCGAGCTGTAAGAAGAGGTCCACATGCAGGTGTGTGACCTCCAACAGCAGGCCAATCAATACCAGCATACATCTGAGTCCTGTGCGGATAAAGGATGTCTCCGGATGTATCCCTGCGCGAACAGCGGGTAGCAACTGCGTCATAGCATCGTAGAGACGTGCTCGAGTGGCAACCAACTCGACGGCAAGAGCCCGAATAGTGCGATCTAGAGCCTGAGTGCACTGAATCAGAATGCGCTGGTCGTAGCAACGAGGCTCGTACGGGGCACATATAGCTATGTAGTATCCAGTAGCATCTCCAGCAGGGGCATACAGAATGTATCGAAACTCAGAGCCATCCAAGATATCACTGATCTGTCCTCGGAGACGTGCGACAGGAGAGTAGACGGCATCATGGACTGTCATCTCAATCGTCACGCCGATACCGTGGAAAAGGTGCAGCTCAGTGTCTGAGTCATTTTGCTGATCATAGATACGGACATCAGCATGGTACTGTTCCTGATTGAACTCGCTGTAATCCTCGTAGACCATGTACTCAGGGTACCAGCGGCAGCCAAGTCTGGTCATGAGAGCGATCAGAACAGCTGGAAACCCAGGGGCATCACGAGCCCAAGTGCGAAGCACAAGCTGTGTCGTAGGACGCGGTGGAAACAAACGGTCCATCTGAAACAGAGGGAAAATTCAGAATTGTCAAATGACAATGAGAAGTTTAACACAACTCAGAGAGAAACGTTAAACAAAACAATGGAAAGGAAAATGATTATCAGACTAATCAGATAAATGACAGGGAAATCGCACAGATATCCAGCTCTCCGGGTAGACGGAATTTATGAGATCCTAAGTGTCGGCGTTTGTAAAATTTATTTAACCCGAAATAGAAGAGAGATCAGAGTCCCAGAGTATAGACGAGGAATAAAAGATCCTAATACCACCCAGTTGGCGACGTGGGCCCGTAAGCCACACAGCCAAGTTAGTAAATTAGTTTTTCGGTTTCTAGACTCAACTTCGGCCAAGGAATTGGCAGGGGCTTCCTACAGGCAGTCGGCTCTGATACCAACTTGTGGCGCCCCCGACTCAATCGTGCACTAATCATACACGCAAACATGCACGATCAAGCACAGGGACTCACGGGAAGATATCACAACACAACTCTAACACAAATAAAATGGAGATCCACAATATTGCAGACCAGGGATCCAAAGATCCGAATACATAAGTCAGTCATACAAATATTATCTGAGTACAGACATAGTTAGACAAGTTTTGCCTTAAGAAGGCTAGCACAAACAACGACTCTAGATCGAAAGGCGTTGGCCTCCTGCCTGGGAGCCTCTGATCCTACTCCTGGTCGGCTGGCTCGATCCAGTAGTACGTGCCGTCTGGAGTCTCCTGGTAGTAAGCTCCTGAGGTGGCATCTGGCAATGGGGCTCCATCGTCTGGTGTATCATCAAGGTGGGGTATGGGGAAAAGAGAAAGTAAAGCAACCGTGAGTACTCATCCGAAGTACTCAGCAAGCAAGGATCTATACTACATATGCAACATTATCAATGGAGAAAGGCTGTATATGTGGACGGGGCTGCAGAAATGCCAGAATAGAGAGAAGGCCTAGTCCTATCGAAGACTAGCATCTTCACGGAGCCATCATCTTGCAGCAGTAGAAGAGAGTAGAATAGCATTTTATTTAACAAACATGTTGAAGCAAACCTGGAGATCCTTCCTCGACTCCCTGCGAGAAAGCGATCCCGAAGCTTCAATTAAATAACAAGTATCCAGTTCAAGTAGTAGATCGGGATACACAAACTAAGCGTCCTTTACGGTAGGACCGGCTATCGATAGATTATTCATCCCTGTAGGGGTGCACTACTATTACCCAACACGCTCGATCAACTCTGGCCGGACACACTTGCTGGGTAATGCCCGGCCTCAGTAGATCAACATGAAGCAACGCCCTACCTAGGCTCGGCAGAGAGGTCAGCACGCCGGACTAACCTATGCTCCCAGAGGTCTTGGGCCATCGCCCTGGGCACCCTGCGCGTTGCGAGACTGGTCGGGGTGCAGGCGCGACACTGAACTCGTGAGTGAAGTATCCAGCCCAATCCCGACAATCAGCCCGCACGGTGAACCGTGACGTCTGACGAGCTTTCGGGAGAAACATACGACGTAGAGGGCCCCATAACCATAATCCCGCGTGGTGGTAGTGCGTATAGGGCACGTCGACCCACTCAGATCACACACCCAAATGCAATAGGCTCATTTAGTATCACGCGGAGATAATCAGAGTCTCTGAAGCTCCGCCACAATATCACACTCGAGTGCCCTTCCGGCACACTCGATATCACAGATCCCCAGCGGGTACCCACCAGGGTGGACCCGCCTGTAACGAATGTCAAAGTAACCGTGTGGTCATAACATCAAGGGGGAAACCCGAGGAATCACCCTCGGCGATTCCACTCGATGAAATCATCAGGGTGAACGTATGAGGCATCACCCTCGAGGTTCACACTGAGGGGTTGCACGACAGAGTCGTATCGGAAGTGGAGAAGGAGGAATCACCCTCGATGACCACGACCGAATAGCTACACTGCAGAGTATTCATCGGGAGTGCGTTACGAGGTATCACCCTCGGCACTCGATAGTAACTATGCAGAGTCGTACAACGAAGGGGGGGGGGGGGTGAGGTGATGTGTCGGTCTCTGGTCGACGACCACATTGATCGAATCGTCGATGATCAAGCAGGGGCAACAAGGGTAAGGTGGTGGGGTCACTGATGGTTCACTACCAACCTATACTAAACAGTTTATCATACGCATGTAAGGTAACAATGAACAGGTTACAACAGCAGGCTATGCATCAGAATAGGAGAATACATTAACAGTAGCAAAATCTAATGCAAGCAGGAGAAATGGAATGGGCGATATCTGGATGCTCAAGGGGGGGGGGGGGGGGCTTGCCTGGTTGCTCTGGCAAGAGAGAGAGGTCGTCAACGGGCTGGTCGTCGGTAGTGTAGTCATACCCAGGTGCAGCGTCGTCGGTCTCGGTGTCTATCGAGAGAGAAGGAGGGGAAGAGAAACAATAAATTCACGGCAATAATGCAAACAATGTATGACATGCCTAAATGATATGCTGGGGTGATCTACTGTCTAACTAAATGATTTAGTTAATTTAGGAATTTATTTGATTTGTTTAATCAACGTTGGGCACTATTCATTTATCGAAATCGGTCTCAAAGTTCAATGTTCATATAGCTATGGGCATCTGACAGGAATACGGAGGACGTATTTGGGTTCGTATCGAAATTCTGAGCAAGTTTCATATATAAATTATTTTCATCGGAGTTATGGTTTATTTAATATGATTTTCTAAAGTTTTAAACATTTTCTGAATTTAATTATTTAATTAAATTCGAATTATCCAGAATAGTGAATGATGACATCAGCATGAGGTCAGCATGATGTCAGCAGGTCAACAGGGACTGACCAGGGTCAAACCTGACAGGTGGGGCCCACATGTCATACACTGTGGCTTTAACAGAGGGGTTAAACTAACTAATTGGGTTAATTAGTAGGTGGGGCCCAGCAGTCAGTGTCTGTTTAGGGTTTTAATTAACTAATTAACTAATTATCTATTTAATTAAATCTGTTTAACCGAGTGGGGCCCGCATGTCATAGACACAGGGGCGGCCACATCAGCAGTTGACCTGGTCAACAGGTCAACTGGGGCCCAGGGTCTGTGGCACGGGGCGGGGCCCATCCAGGCCAGGTCAGCAGCGGCCGGCGATGAGCCGGAGTAACTCCGGCGAGCCAAAACGCGGCGGCGCGCGGCGGGCTCGGCCCGGGTTTCGCGCACAGGGGGTCCCAGGGGCTGCGGTTGCTTGCGTTCGACGCGGCTCGACGTCGCGCGTCGAACGGCGGTGGTGCGTGGTGCTGGGGAGGCCGAAGCGGAGCGCCAGGAGCTCGCCGGCGGCGGGGTTGTTCGGGCGTGCGGCGGAGACGGGGCTACGGTGCGCAATTAAACGAGGCGAGGTGCTAGGGAGGTCCTACAGGCGGCGGTGAGCAAAACGGCAGCAGCATGGGGCCCAATGGTCGCCGGACGGTCGCCAGCGATGAGGTACGCGGTGGCGCATTCGGCTAAGGTGGAGGAGCTCGCTACGGGCGGCTAGAGGGAGCAGGGGAGGGCGCATCCAGCGCAGGGGCTCACCGGCGTTGCAGAGAAGGCCCGGGGATGGCTCGGGGAAGGGCGACGACGGCGAATCGAGACGGTGTTAGACGGCTGCCGTAGGGGAAGAAGGCGAAGCAGGCCGGCGATGCAGAGCTTTCGGGGCTCGGGCTTAGGGTCGAGGAGGACGGGCTCGACGCGGCGGAGCTTGTGGACACTTCGGCGGGGCGAAAGGGTGGTGGTGGTCGCGCGGTTTAGCCGCGGCCGACCATGGCGGCGCTCGGGTGAAGTGGGGGAGCGAGAGAGAGAGCGAACAGAGCGGCTAGGGTTCATCCGCGGGGTGCGGGGAGCTGCTCATCCACGGTGCGGGCGCAGCGCGTTGTCGA
Source organism: Thinopyrum elongatum (assembly GCA_011799875.1). NCBI lineage: Eukaryota > Viridiplantae > Streptophyta > Magnoliopsida > Poales > Poaceae > Thinopyrum > Thinopyrum elongatum. The sequence continues at coordinate 453,174,456 of CM022300.1, read as the reverse complement.
GCGGAGAGCGAGGGGGGCCTGGGGCGCGTGCGCGTGGTGTTCGACAGCGGGGGCGGCATGAGCAGTGCGGGAGGAGGGAGGAGGTGCGGGGTGGGCTGGGCCGACGCTGTAGCGATAGGCCTAAGTGCACAGTAGCGCGTTTAGGCCTTTTCCTTTTTCTCTTTTTCTGTCTCTTTCCTTTTCTGTTTGCAAAATGTTTGGGCACCAAATTAATTTTGTAAAAAGTGTGACCTAGTCCATAAATATCAGTGCATTATACCCTAACACCAAAAACTAGTTTGGGCAAAACATCATTTCATACATGATTTAGATTAATTAAAAGGTTAGTAAATATTATTTTCAGCCACTGTTAGAGGAGGTTTGGGTTACCTAATTAATTTATTATATGTTGGTTACAATTTTTGAGTGATCTCTACAATATTTATTATTTAATGAACATTTTAGTTTCTATGTTGAACAACTTTGATTTTCCACTTTCATTTAAATTTGAATTTTGACTTAGGAGTTGAAATGCAATATGATGCTAATGATGATCATGCACTGTTGAACTTGCTGACTTGTCATTATCAAAAGTGATTACTGTGGCTAATGACATGGGGTGTTACAAGAAGCCATCTGGCTACTAGCTAAGGACCCATAGTAGGTCTGTGGTAAACTACTCACACATCATCGGAAGGGCAGCAAAAGTTGGTGTAGAGGCCCTCCGTGATCGAATCCCCCTTCGGCAGAGTGCCGGAAAAGGCCCCAAGATGGGATCTCACGAGAACAGAAGCTTGCAGCGTCGAAAAAGTATTTTTGGTGTGCCCTCTGGTATACGGGGAATATTTGGGTATTTATGGAGCGAAGATTAGGGTTAGGAGGTCTGCATGGGGCTCACAAGCCTAGGGGGCGCCCCTAGGGCTTGTGGCTCCCTCGTGGGCCTTCTGGCCTCTTCCCGAAGCTCCGTGGTTGTCTTCTGGTCCAAGAAAAATCCTCAAAAAGTTTTGTTCCGTTTGGACTCCGTTTGGTATTGATTTTCTGTAAAAGACAAAAACAAGGAAAAAAACATCAACTGGCACTAGGCACTAGATTAATAGGTTAGTCCCAAAAAATGATATAAAATAGCATATTAATGCATATAAAACATCAAAGATGGATAATATAATAGCATGGAACAATAAAAAGTTATAGATACGTTGGAGACGTATCAAGCATCCCCAAGCTTAATTCCTGCTCGTCCTCGAGTAGGTAAATGATAAAAACAGAATTTTTGATGTGGAATGCTACCTAACGTATTTATCAATGTAATTTTTCTTATTGTGACATGAATGTTTAGATCCATAAGATTCAAAACAAAAGTTTAATATTGGCATAAAAACAGTAATACTTCAAGCATACTAATAAAGCAATCATGTCTTCTCAAAATATCATGGCTAAAGAAAGTTATGCCTACAAAATCATATAATCTTGTCATGCTCTATCTTCATCACACCACGCATTTATCATGCACAACCCTGATGACAAGCCAAGCAATTGTTTCATACTTTTAATGTTCTATAGCTTTTTCAACTTTGACGCAATACATGAGCATGAGCCATGGATATAGCACTATAGGTGGAATAGAGTATGGTGGAGGTTGTGAGGAGAAGACAAAAAGGAGAAAGTCTCACATCAACTAGGCAAATTAATGGACTATGGAGATGCCCATCAATTGATATCGATGCAAGTGAGTAGGGATTTCCATGCAACGGATGCACTAGAGCTATAAGTGTATGAAATCTCAAAAGAAAACTAAGTGGGTGTGCATCCAACTTGCTTGCTCACGAAGACCTAGGGCAATTTTGAGGAAGCCCATCATTGGAATATACAAGCCAAGTTTTATAATGAAAAATTCCCACTACTATATGAAAGTGATAAAATAGGAAACTCTCTATCATGAGGAACATGGTGCTACTTTGAAGCACAAGTGTGGTTAAGGATAGTAACATTGTCCCTTCTCTCTTTTTCTCTCATTTTTTCTTTCTTTTTTCTTTTTTCTTTTTTTCCTTTCTATTTTTTTTGGCTCTTTGGCCTCTTCTTTTTATTTAAGTCCGGAGTCTCACAACTTGTGGGGGAATCATAGTCTCTTTCTCACATGGGACAATGCTCTAATAATGATGATCATCACACTTTTATTTACTTACAACTCAAGAATTACAACTCCATACTAGAACAAAATAGGACTCTATATGAATGCCTCCGGCGTTGTACCGGGATGTGCAATGATCTAGCATGACATGTATAAAAAAATATGAACGGTGGCCGAGCCACAAATACTATGCCAACTACATGATCATGCAAAGCAATATGACAATGATGGTATGTGTCATAATAAATGGAACGGTGGAAGTTGCATGGCAATATATCTCGGAATGGCTATGGAAATGCCATAATAGGTAGGTATGGTTGCTGTTTTGAGGAAGGGTATATGGTGGGTTTAATGCACCGGCAAAAGTTGCGCCGTACTAGAGAGGCTAGCAATGGTGGAAGGGTGAGAGTGCGTATAATACATGGACTCAACATTAGTCATAAAGAACTCACATACTTATTGCAAAATTTTATTAGCCATCAAAGCAAAGTACTAATACGCATGCTCCTAGGGGGATAGATTGGTAGGAGAAGACCATCGCTCGTCCCCGACCGCCACTCATCAGGAAGACAATAAAAAATAAATCATGCTCCAATTCATCACATAACGATAGACCATACGTGCGTGCTTCGGGAATCACAAACCTTAACACAAGTATTTATACTAATCCACAATTACTCTCTAGCATGACTCTAATATCTCCATCTTTATATCTCAAAACAAATGCAAGGAATCAAACTTCTCATATATTCAATGCTCTTTATGAAAGTTTTTATTGTATCCCTCTTGGATACCCATCATATTAGGACCAAATTCATAACCTAAGCAAATTGCCATACTATTTTTAAGACTCTCAAAATAATATAAGTGAAGCATGAGAGTTCATCAATTTCTACAAAATAAAACCACCGCCATGCTCCAAAAAGACATAAGTGAAGCACTAGAGGAACTGCCTAGCTCAAAAGATATAAGTGAAGCACATAGAGTATTCTAATAAATTTATGATTAATGTGTGTCCCTATCAAAAGGTGTGTATAGCAAGGATGGTTGTGGCAAACTAAAAAGTAAAGACTCAAATAATACAAGATGCTCCAAGCAAAACACATATCATGTGGTGAATAAAAATATAGCCTCAGGTAAATTTACCGATGGATTGATGACAAAAGAGGGGATGCCATCTGGGGCATCCCCAAGCTTAGATGCTTAGTTGTCCTTGAATATTACCTTGGGGTGCCTTGGGCATCCCAAATCTTAGGCTCTTGCCACTCCTTATTGCATAGTCCATCAAATCTTTACCCAAAACTTGAAAACTTCACAACACAAAACTCAACAAAAACTCGTGAGATCCGTTAGTATGATAAAACAAATCTCCACTTTTATGTACTGTTGTGAACTCATTCCAATTTTATATTGGTGTTATATATACTGTATTCTAACTTCTCCATGGTTCATATCCCCCCGATACTACCCATAGATTCATCAAAATAAGCAAAGAACACATCGAAAACAGAATCTATCAAAAAAAATAGTATGTAAAGACCAGAATATTAGTCATACTTATGTAACTCCAAAAATTCTGAAAAATTAGGAAAACGGAGGTAATTCATAAATAAAGCTTTTGTAAAATATTCATAATTTTTCATGCTCCAGTGAAGTTTAACAATTCTGTTACTGGACACAAAAGTTTCTATTTTTCAGCAAAACCAAACCAACGATATACCAAAGCATCCCAAAGGTCTTGCTTGGCTCAAACACTAATTAAAACACCAAAACACAATTACCACAGAGGTAATATTGTGTATTTGTTGAAAAACAGAAGCAAATACAAAAACAACATAAAATAAAATTGGGTTGCCTCCCAACAAGCGCTATTGTTTTATGCCCCTAGCTAGGCATAATGCATAGATCTAGGTATTGGCATCTTTGGTATGCAATCCATAAGTGGCCCTCATAATAGATTCATATGGCAACTTAATTTTCTTTCTTGGAAAGTGTTCCATGCCCTTCCTTAATGGAAATTGAAATCTAATGTTTCCTTCTTTCATATCAATAATTGCACCAATCGTTCTAAGGAAAGGTTTACTAAGTATAATAGGGCATGTAGGATTGCAATATATATCAAGCACAATAAAATCTACGGGCACATAATTACTATTTGCAACAATAAGAACATCATTAATCCTTCCCATAGGTTTCTTAATAGTGGAATCCGCTAGATGCAAATTCAAAGAATAATTATCAAGTTTATGGAAACCTAACACATCACATAAAGTTTTTTGGGATAGTTGAAACGCTAGCACCCAAATCGCATAAGGCATTGCCGTCATAATATTTAATCTTAATTTTAATTGTATTTTCCCACTCATCATAAAGCTTTCTAGTGATTGAAACTTCCAACTCAAATTTTTCTTCAAAAGATTTCATCATAGCATCAACAATATATTTAGTAAAAGCCTTATTTTGATTATAAGCATGATGTTAATTAAGCATGGATTGCAACAAGGAAATACAATTTATTAAAGAACAATTATCATAATTAAAGTACTTGAAATCCAAAAGAGTGGGTTCATCGCTACTTAAAGTTTTGACCTCTCCAATCCCACTTTTATCAAATTTTTCATTAAGATCTTCACCCTCCAAATTATTGGGACACCTTCTAGATAAAGTTGAATCATCTCCAGTCCCTTCTTTATCAAGTTTTATATTAGCAAACAAAGATTCAATAGGAGTCACACCAATCACTTTAAGATCTTCATCATTATTCAAGGCTTCGGGTCTAGTAGCCATCTTATTTACTAAAGTGGTTTGCTTATCGGAAATTTGACCTACTAAATTTTCAATATGAGAAAGTTGGGATTTAAGACCAAATATTTCCATAGTAACATCGTCAAGCTCTTTATTGATATATTCCATCATAGTTTTTTGTTCTTTAAGTTCGTTCCAAAAGAAACTATTATGCTCAAATTGTAAAGACATGAAACTTTTTGTACTGTTTTTGATTTCTTCCAACCTTCTGTGGTAAAGGTCAAGATTTTTAGGTTGAGACATGGTGGCAAAGAAAGCAATCTAGCACACAAGCAAACAAAAAGCAAACGAAAAGACGAAAGAAAGAGGGCAAATAAAAAGGCAAATATTTTTGTGTTTTTCTAAAAATGTTTTAGAAGTGGGGGAGAGGAAAACGAGAGGCAAATGGCAAATAATGTAAGTGCAAGAGATGAGAGTTTATGATAGGTACTTGGTAGGCTTGATGTAGAACCTCCCCGGCAACAGCGCCAGAAATTCTTCCTGCTACTTCTTGAGCTTGCATTGATTTTAGATAATTATTTCCCTCAGTTAAGAACCAAGGTATCAATCCAGTAGGAGGTACAAGCAAGTCCCAAATAGATGCACCTGCACAAACTAACAAACACTTGCACACAACGTGAAAAAGGGGTTGTCAATCCCTTCACGGTCACTAGCAAGAGTGAGATCTAATAGAGATAGATATAAAAGATAAATAAAAGGCAAAATAAAGTAAATATAAATAAATTGCAGCAAGGTATTGTTGGGTTTTTGGTTTTATAGATATGAAAATATATAATGAGAAATAGACCCGGGGGCCATAGTTTTCAGAACACGTACGATGGGTGAACAAATTACTGTTGAGCAATTGATAAAAAAAGTGCAAAGTTATGACGATATCTAAGGCAATGATCATGAATATACGCATCATGTCCGTGACAAGTAGACCGACTCCTGCCTGCATCTACTACTATTACTCCACACATCGACCGCTATCCAGCATGCATCTAGTGAATTAAGTTAACAAGAACGGAGTAATGCCTTAAGCAAGATGACATGATGTAGAGGGATAGATCCAATCAATATGGTAAAACCCCATCTTTTTATCCTTAATGGAAACAATACAAATACGTGCCTCGCTACCCCTACTGTCGCTAGATGAGGACACCGCAAGATTGTACCCATCACAAAGCACCTCTCTCATTGCAAGAAAAACCAATCTAGTTGGCCAAACCAAATCGATAGATCGGAGAGAAATACAAAGCTATCTTAATCATGCATAAAAGAGTTCAGAGAAGACTCAAATAATATTCATAGATAATCTGATCATAAATCCACAATTCATCGGATCTCAACAAATGCACCGCAAAAGAAATTTACATCGAATAGATCTCAAAGAACATCGAGGAGAACATTGTATTGCAGATCAAAGAGAGAGAAGAAGCCATCTAGCTACTAGCTAAGGACCCGTAGGTCTTTGGTAAACTACTCACATCATCGACGGGCGGCAAGGTTGGTGTAGAGGCCCTCCGTGGTCGAATCCCTCTCCGGCAGAGTGCCGGAAAAGGCCCCAATATGGGATCTCACGAGAACAGAAGCTTGCGGCAGCGGAAAAGTATTTTTGGTGTGCCCTCTAGTATGCGGGGAATATTTGGGTATTTACGGAGCCAAGATTAGGGTTAGGAGGTCTACGAGGGGCCCACAAGCCTAGGTGCGCGCCCCTAGGGCTTGTGGCTCCCTCGTGGGTCTTCTGGCCTCTTCCCGAAGCTCCGTGGTTGTCTTCTGGTCCAAGAAAAATCCTCAAAAAGTTTCGTTCCGTTTGGACTCTGTTTGGTATTGATTTTCTATAAAAGACAAAAAACAAGAAAAAAACAGCAACTGGCACTGGGCACTAGGTTAATAGGTTAGTCCCAAAAAATGATATAAAATAGCATATTAATGCATATAAAACATCCAAGATGGATAGTATAATAGCATGGAATAATAAAAAATTATAGATACGTTGGAGACATATCACACCCCCCCACCAGCATCATCTGTGCATGTTGTGAACATCTGGCAGTCACATTCTGATGACTACTCGATAGTTCAGTGCACCATGCTTTACGGCTTAGAACCGGGGCTCCAAAGACGTTTTGAGCACCACAGAGCATATGAGATGTTCTAGGAGCTAAAATCGGTATTTTAAGCTCATGCCCTGGTCGAGAGGTATGACAGCTCTGACAAGTTCTTTAGCTGCAAGATGGAGGAGAAAAGTTCTGTTAGTTAACATATACTCAGAATTGTCTGGGTTTCACAACCGCTTGACTCAGATGGGAGTTAATCTTCCAGATGACATGGTCATTGACAGAGTTCTCCAGTCACTGCCACCAAGCTATATGGACTTTGTGATGAACTATAATATGCAAGGGATGGAGGAAACGATTCCCGAGCTATTTGCGATGCTAAAGGCCACGGAGGTAGAAATCAAGAAGGAGCATCAAGTGTTGATTGTTAAAAAGACCACTAGTTTCAAGAAAGGTATGGGAAAAGAAAGGGAACTTCAAGAAGAACGACAAGATAGTTGCCGCTCCCGTGAAGAAACCCAAGGCTGGACCCAAACCTAAGACTGAGTGTTTCTACTGCAAGGGGAATGGTCACTAGAAGCGGAACTGCCCAAAGTACTTGGCAGATAAGAAGGATGGCAATGTCAGCAAAGGTATATGTGATATACATGTTATTGATGTGTTCCTTACTAGTGCTCGTAGTAGCGCCTGGGTATTTGATACTAGTTCAGTTGCTAATATTTGTAACTCAAAATAGGATATGCGGAATAAACGAAGACTGGCTAAGGACGAGGTGACGATGCACGTCGGAAATGGTTCCAAGGTTGATGTGATCACCGTCGGCATGCTACCTCTACATCTACCTTCGGGATTAGTTTTAAACCTAAATAATTGTTATTTGGTGCCTGTGTTGAGCATGAACATTATATATGGATCATGTTTATTATGAGACGGTTATTCATTTAAGTCGGAGAATAATGGTTGTTCTATTTATATGAGTAACATCTTTATGGTCATGCACCCCTTGTGAATGGTTTATTCTTGTTGAATTTCGATTGTAGTGATACACATATCCATAATATTGATGCCAAAAGATACAAAGTTAATAATAATAGTACCACATATTTGTGGCACTGTCGCTTAGGTCATATTGGTGTAAAGCGCATGAAGAAACTCCATGCTGGTGGACTTTTGGAATCTCTTGATTATGAATCATTTGAGACATGTGAACCATGCCTTATGGGCAAGATGACTAAAACTCCGTTCTCTGGAACAATGGAGCGAGCTAGTGACTTATTGGAAATAATACATACCGATGTATGTGGTCCAATGAGTGTTGAAGCACGCGGTGGATATCGTTATTTTCTTACCTTCATAGATGATTTGAGTAGATATGGGTATATTTACTTAATGAAACACAAGTCTGAAACATCTGAAAAGTTCAAGGAATTTCCGTGTGAAGTGGAGAATCATCGTAACAAGAAAATAAAGTTTCTACGATCTGATCATGGAGGTGAATATTTGAGTTACGAGTTTGGTATGCATTTAAGACAATTTGGAATTGTTTCATAGCTCACGCCACCCGGAACACCACAGCCTAATGGTGTATCCGAATGTCGTAATCGTACTCTATTGGATATGGTGCGTTCTATGATGTCTCTTACCGATTTGCCACTATAATTTTGGGGTAGAGACATCCACATTCACTTTAAATAGGGCACCGTCTAAATCCGTTGAGACGACACCGTATGAGTTATGGTTTAGCAAGAAACCTAAGTTGTCGTTTCTTAAAGTTTGGGGATGCGATGCTTATGTCAAGAGGCTTCAGCCTGATAAGCTCGAACCCAAAGCGGAGAAGTGCGTCTTCATAGGATACCCTAAAGAGACCACCGGGTATACCTTCTTCCACAGATCTGAGGGCAAGATCTTTGTTGCCAAGAATGGGTCCTTTCTAGAGAAGGAATTTCTCTCGAAAGAAGTGAGTGGGAGGAAAGTAGAACTTGATGAGGTAATTGTACCTTCTCTCATTTTGGAAGGTAGCACATCACAGAAAACAGTTCTCGTGATGCCTACACCAACCGAAGAGGAAGCTAATGATGATGATCATGAAACTTTGGATCAAGTTACTACTGAACTTCGTAGGTCGACAAGGGTATGTTCCGCACCAGAGTGGTACGGTAATCCTGTCCTGGAAGTCATGTTGTTAGACAATGGCGAACCTACGAACTATGAAGAAGCTATGTTGTGCCCGGATTCCGACAAATGGCTTCAGGCCATGAAATCCAAGATAGGATCCATGTATGAGAACAAAGTATGGACTTTGGTGGACTTGCTCGATGATCAGCAAGCCATTGAGAATAAATGGATCTTTAAGAAGAAGACAGACACTGATGTCACCATCTGGGAAACTGTAGAAGCGGAAGGCAAATATTAAGCCTTCAGTGATGTTGAATGTCCTTGCAACTTTAGGCCAGTGGCTATGGGTAATTACCCGCCCAACCTTCGTCCTCTTTAGGAAGACTTCAATATTGTACCGTGGGTGTTGAATGAATACCTTCCTCGCCTCTTGACCATTCAGGTGGTTTGAGAGGTAATCATCGGTGAACTGCTTTGAAAAGTACTGAAAACAAAGATATGCATAAATCGCTGTTATAAATTTTGAAATGGCGCAAGGGGTAAAAACAAATTAAAAGAGTTAGTACCATCCTATAGTTGACCGGTGTCTTCTTCATTGTGCAAACAAAGATCTTGCTGTTATTCGTCGCAAGTTTCTTTATCCTAACAATCTTTCTGAGTTCCTTGACTTGACTGATATTCATGGACATCTCATTTCCCCATATGCAAAATGGGTCGAACAGTGGGTCTAAGCCTCTGATAGCAGGACCTACATGTGCAAGACCAAATTGTAAGAAACCTAAATATTAGAATGATTCCTGCAACTGCACAATATTGTGCTATTAGCGAAAGGACTATGCATGAGCAAACCTCGATGGTAAACCGCAGTGCCTCCCATTGTTTCCCTGCAACACATATAAGGAAGATCTTGATCAGGTTAACTGAGAGTTGGCATACTATCAGTAGAATATGTATTGAGTACAGCCAAATTCGATTTATTTCTCACATGCATAACAATACAAAATTGTACCCACAACAAATGAAAATCAAATTGCAGAATTGAACCAAATAGTTAACTGGACAACAGACCAAATGAACCAAAACAGTTAACTGAGCACGACATTGCAGAATAGAACATATACTAGAAGATAAGACAGTTAACGAAACCAAGAATGCTTGAGAACAATACTACAAAATGTAGCAATTTTTGGACCAAACTGTTAACTGAACATTACATTTCAGAATATCAGATTGCATATTAACATTACAAAGGACAAATCACTAGAAGGCACTGGCGGTGGCCTCGAGAAAACAGCACGAACTGCATTTTAAAGTAGACAACCGCGTGGCAGTGTCGACGGTGGCCTCGAAGACAAGGTGCTCCTCCAAGATCTGGCGGTCGGCACGCATGGCAGCCATAGCGACCTCGTCCGTGCTTGCGGCCGCGATTTGCTTCTCCGCTGCCAGTTGCTACTGAGCTCCATGTTATACTGCGTGCAAAATGGCTGTGGGCGGCGCTTAATTGGAGGACTGGACCAGTGATTTCGGCGGAAGGTGTCGCGCCGTCGGTCGGGGCATGTGGGACGGGGAAGGAGGAGGATGGTGTGGGTGGGGTGTGGATTACCCGACCATATTGACGAGGCCGCGCAGCAAGAAGAAGGGTCACCGGCGAGGAGGCGGCGCTGCCAGTAAGCAGCAGTGAAGGTTTGAACTTCGTAAGCAAGGAGGAACAGTGGAAATGTGGCTTTTGGTGGTGGGGGAGATAGATATTTCCGCGGTGGCAGAAAAATTTCGCTCGGTGCCGTGAGGAACTGGCGCGCAAGTGTGGTTCAATCGCGGGCGGTAGACTGTAGACGACGAAGCTTCCTGCGTAAGCCAGACTAGATGGTGCGCCAAGATATTTTATATCGCATCCCACATGATTCTTGCTAGTAAACTGTTTGTGGTCTACCTGATTTTTTCATTCTGTTTTGAAAGACAAAATGGTGTTACAAAGGGAAAGGATGGTGTTTGAATTGCTAGAACATTTATCTACAGTGAACATGCAACTATATGAGTGTCGTGTTGAAATTTGGAATCATTCCGGGTTCATTTGGCATTTTTTATGCATTAATTGAGTTTCTAGGCATTTAATGTGCATAATTCAAATTTGAACTACAAGCACATGCTCCAATGCACCATAGTTTGTTGAAAAATCACATGTGTGTCTTTGGGTGAATTTATAGGTCCCATGCAAGAATGGGAATGAAATTCAAACATCTGGGCGTTGTGGCTCGGCCGGAAACATTGAAAAACTTGGTTTTTAAATTCCTTTAAATCCCAAACTCGCCTGAAAATCATGAAACTTGGCATGGTGTCATTTCATGGCACCAACATGTTGTGGTAAAAAAATTGGCCGAATTGGGACAAGTTTTGGTATAAGCTTCTTGCAAATTGGAGCTTCTCTCAAGAAGGCGTGTGGTTTCGAGAGGGAACGTGTCACCTTTGTGTGCGAAACGACATACGCTGCCCCCTATTGATTTTTTACAGAGCAAACATAGAACTATATGAGTGTCGTTTTAAAATTTGGAATTATTCCGGGTTCATTTGGTACTTTTTACGCATTAATTGAGTTTCTGGGCATTTAATGTGAATAATTCAAATTTGAACTACAAGCGCATGCTCCAGTGCACCAAGGTTGGTTGAAAAATCACATGTGTGTCCTTGGGTGAATTTATAGGTCCCATGCATGAAATGGGAATGAAATTCAAACATCTGGGCGTCGTGGCTCGACCGGTAACATTGAGAAACTTGGTTTTTTGAATTGCTATAAATTCAAAACTCGCCAAATCATGAAACTTGGCATGGTGTCATTTCATTGCACCAACATGCTGTGGTAAATTTTTTGGCCGAATTGCAACAAGTTTTGGTATAAGCTTCTTGCAAACCGGAGCTTCTCTCAAGAAGAGTCGTGGTTCTGAGAGGGAACATGTCACCTTTGTGTGCGAAATGATATACGCTGCCCCCCTTGATTTTTTTACAGTGGCAACATAGAACTATATGAGTGTCGTGTTAAAATTTGGAATTATTCCGGGTTCGTTTGGCCTTTTTTATACATTAATTGAGTTTCTGGGCATTTAATGTACATAATTCAAATTTGAACTACAAGCACATGCTCCAGTGCATCGAAGTTGGTTGAAAAATCACATGTGTGTCCTTGGGTGAATTTCTAGGTCCCATGCAAGAAATGGGAATGAAATTCAAACATCTGGGCGTCATGACTCGGCCGAAAATATTGAGAAACTTGGTTTTTTAATTCTTGTAAATCCAAAATACGCATGAAAATCATGAAACTTGGCATGGTGTCATGACATGGCACCAACATGTTGTGGTAATTTTTTTGGCTGAATTGGGACAAGCTTTGGTATAAGCTTCTTGCAAATCAGAGCTTCTCTCAAGAAGACTCGTGGTTCTGAGAGAGAACGTGTCACCTTTGTGTGCGAAACGATATACGCTGCCCCCCTTGATTTTTACAGAGGCAACATAGAACTATATGAGTGTCGTGTTAAAATTTGGAATTATTCCGGGTTCGTTTGGCCTTTTTTATACATTAATTGAGTTTCCAGGCATTTAATGCACATAATTCAAATTTGAACTACAAGCACATGCTCCAGTGTGCCAAAGTTAGTTGAAAAATCATTTATGTGTAGTTGGGCGAATTTCTAGGTCCCATGCAAGAAATGGGAATGGAATTCAAACATCTGGGCGTCTTGGCTCGGCTGGAAGCATCGAGAAACTTGGTTTTAAAATTCCCGTAAATCCAAAACTCGCCTGAAAATCATGAAACTTGGCATGGTGTCATGACATGGCACCAACATGATGTGGTAAATTGTTTATCCGATTTGCGAAGGCACACACCTTAACAATCAACAAAGTCATTTTAGAACAAGTGATGTCACGTTACAATCGGAAACACAAGTATTATTGAAACCGTGGGCGTTCTACTTACCATTTACGTGCCGCCACGCGTCCCCTTTTTTTATTGGCTAGGAGGTGCTGTGCGTGGTAGCTATTTGAGTACGGGAGGCGTGCGATCAGACCCCTGCGTGTGCTTATCGGGAGGAGAGGCCTTTGACCTCCATCCGCCACCCACCTCTCTCCCAACGTCTCCATTAATGGCGCCCGAGCCCCTGTCTCACTTGACTGAGATTTAAGAGAGAAAAAGAAAATCTGAAAAGAGAGTTTTGCACGGATGTTGATGTAAGATCCGACGGACATATATAGCATCGACTACGACTTATAGCAAGACTGATGAATATAAGGACGATGACAGTGGATAATAATTGTCTTACATATTTAGGAAGATAATTTTAAAAGCCACATGCGGCAACGCCTGAAATACACAAGGGCAAAAGAAGAAGGAAGACGCAGACAACGATCTAGCTCGCTGATCTCTACTTTCTTGATGCGTTGCTGCAGGCCGCAGAGACTAATTCTTACGGCGAGCGGCGATGAGCTCTTTCATGTCCTCAATACACTGCTTTAGAGCATCTACGGATTCCTCAACCAGCCTTTCACGCTCAATGCGGAGCATGGCATTCTCGTCAATAAGTTTCTTGACGATGACGCCCATCCTCTTCAACAAGGCAGTGGTCTCATCGTGCTGCTTCAATGTTCCGGCGATCTTCGCCCTCAGCAGGTCGCGCTCGGTGCGGAGCTTCACCTTGTCCTACCCTAGTCCCCGGATGATGTTGGTAGCATTTTCAAATGAGGCATTCATCTCATCCTGCAGCTTCATCCAGTCGGAGATCCGACCCATCAGGTCATCGAGCATAGTGCGCATGCGCCTGTGAGAGTCCTCGCCTACCCGCGAGACATTTTCCTAGGCCGCCGCGGCGCGGGAGGACATCTCTGCTGCATTCGTGGCGTGGCGGGACCAGTCTGCTGCATCGACGGTGCGGCGGGACCTCTGTGCTGCTTCGGCGGCACCTCTATGCTGCTACCGTGACGCGATGGGACATGTCGGCTGCTTTCGCGTGAGGTAGGACATCTCTCGTGCTTCCGCTTCCATGCTCGCCTCTCCCTGGTAGTAATCTCTCGACCCAGAACTCATGCGGGCCATGGCAGACATAAGTTAACGACGATGAATGACTTGTTTGTTTTTGTGGATGAGGAGTTGAGGAGGAATGTGCAATCATCTTGGAGTAGGTAGTATTTATAACCAAGTACTAATACGCTCCTAAGTGGGAAACCGTTTAGGTTTTGATCGATGTGAACAGGTTTGCAATTAAATATAGCGTGGTAGTAATTTGGAATGTGATGGGATGCAGGCTCAAAATTTATTGATGGTTCTATAATTTCTAAGTGCGGCACTATTCCCCGATGGCGTAAAGAGGGCACGCGTTCTCGGCCGCGTACCTGGCGTTTGCACCATAGGGTGCACCGCAATAGGCGATGTCAGCACACGTCTTGTTCCATCAACCTTGCGCACTCGTTATTACCATTGCGCACGCTTCTTTTAATTAGAATGTGTGCCCGTCTAGCGCACACACGTTGATCTGTCTAACTATTTCTGTTTCTTGTGGCTTATCGCAAACAGTTCATCCATGTGAAGTGTATGCCGTTAATCGCACATACCTTGATCTGGCTGACCGTTTCTGTTGTGTTGCCTAATCGCAAATTGTTCATCCGTCTGAAGTGTATGCCATCAATCGCAGACACCTTGATCTGCCTGACCGTTTCTGTTGTGTTGTCTGATCACAAATAGTTAATCCGACTGAACGGTATGCCATATATCGCACACACCTTCATCTGGCTGCCCGTTTCTGTTCTTCTGCATCATCGCACAAAGTTCATTGAACTAAACCGTATGCCCCGCATCGCACACGCAACTAAAATCTGAACCGTGTTTGATGTATCTGCCATCGCAAACGTTTTGCATATTTTTTGATGGTTTTTTACATCACCGTTTATGATTAATGCGTTGCACACAGTTTCGTTGAAGGGTCTCTGATTGTAGTGTCGCGTTAGCAGCATCCTGCAGTAGTGTTACATACTGGGCCTTAAGATCTATAGAAATAGATCAAGATGCCTGATAAGACTTTCACAAAGCACACACCTTGACAAGATTTTGAAGGAGTTCAAAATGGACTAGTCAAAGAAGAAGTTCTTGCCTGTATTGCGAGGTGTGTAGTTGAGTAAGACTCAAATCCCGACCATGGCAGAAGAAAGAGAAAGGATGAAAGTCGTCCCCTATGCCTTGGCCATAGGCTCTATAATGTATGCAATGCTGTGTAACAGACCTGATGTGTGCCTTGCCATAAGTCTGGCAGGGAGGTACCAAAGTGATCCAGGAATAGATCACTGGATAGCGGTCAAGAATATCCTTTGTTTCCTAAAGAGTACTAAGGAAATGTTTCTCGGTTATAGAGGTGATAAAGAGTTCGTCGTAAAGGGTTACGTTGATGCAAGCTTTGACACCGATCCGGATGACTCTGAGTCGCAAACCGGATACGTATAGTGGAGGAGTCATTTGGAATAGCTCCAAGTGGAGCATGGGAGCAGCATCTACAGTATGACATAGAGATTTGCAAAATACATAAGGATCTGAATGTGGCAAACCCGTTGACTAAAACCTCTCTCACAAGCTAAACATGATCAAACCCTAGAACTCACTGGGTGTTAATCACATTGCGATGTGAACTAGATTATTGACTCTAGTGCAACTAGGTGACTGTTGGAAATGTGCCCTAGAGGCAATAATAAATTGGTTATTATCATATTTCCTTGTTCATGATAAAGGTTTACTATTCATGCTAGAATTGTATTGACCGGAAACTTAAATACATGTGTGAATACATAAACAAATACTATCACTACTGCAGGTTGGTCCAAACACGACAGTCCAATCAGAGACCCTTCGACGAAACTGTGTGCGATGCATTAATCACAAACGGTGATGTAATAAAACCGTTAAAAAAGATACAAAATGTTTGCGATGGCGGTGACATCAAACACGGTTCAGATTAGAGTTGCGTGTGCGATGCGTGGCATACGGTATAATCCAGCAGAACTGTTTGTGACGAGGCAGAACAACAGAAACGGGCAGCTAGATGAGGGTGTGTGCGATATACGGCATACAGTTCACTAGGATGAACTGTGTGTGATTGGGAAACACAATAGAAATGGTTAGCTAGATCAAGGTGTGTGCGATGGAGGGCATATAGTTCACTCGGATGAATTGTTTGCGATGAACCAAGACAATAGAAACAGTTCGACTGAACAAGATGTGTGTGATACGCGGCAAACAGGTCCGTAATCAGAAATGTGTGCGAAGACCAATAATAACACAGACGATTGCTGCTAATGAGCCGTGTGATTTACTCTGGCTACAGAAGAATAATATATATATATATATATATATATAACTGCAATAAACATCCAATTACATAAGTGACTATACAGATCATTCGCACACACCTCAATAAACAATTGCATGCTTTCTAAACTAGGAGAAATGATTGTCTAGTCATCTACTTCTTGTGATGCTCCCGCCACTTCTCTGTGGCTTGGTCCCTCGTCTGGGGCAGGAAGAAGACACTTCCTCATGTCAACGATCCGCCTGTACATCTCGTAGCTTGTGTACGCGTCCTTGGCCGTGTACTTGACATGTTGTTCATCCAGTCTCTGATGCCAGACACTGTGCCAGGCGTTCTTATCCTTCTTGCTCTCATCCTTCATCTTCATGTAGTAGGGGTCGATGATGGTCGAGGCGAGTTCAACCAGGGAGTTCTGTTTGTTGTTGTCGCTGCCCCAGACCTTGTAGTGGTCCTAGATGTTGACAAGATTCTGGCATTTCAAGCCCGAAACCTTGAGCGCTTTTAGATCGTTGGTGGTGTCCACCGTAGCGAAACTGTAGTCAGAGCTGTTGATAAACCTAGAGAAACGCTCACAAGGCCTTGTGGCCAGGTGGTAGTGGTAGACGAGGACGTCATGTCGCACGCACAACTGGGCGATGGCAACCTTCTGATCGTGCCCGGCACGACTGATGGTGTACTCGAGGTCGAAGCCGACCACTTGGTACTTGTCCTCAGCAAGCAACTGCTCCATAGTTTGGATGGAGCTCTCCACCGAGACCGGCTCGTTCGTGTACACCACTGAGAGGGCCTTTCCCCCTCATGTGGGTGTCCACTATGTGATGTGTGGTGAACTGCCCCCCGTTGTCGTCATCGGCCGCTGGGAGTGCCATTGGAGCCACGGGGAGCGCCATTGGAACCGCTGGATGTCCTCTCTGTATGTGTCGTTGTGGGTGTGCTTATTGTGTCGTGTGGCGCGAGAGATGAAGGTAAATGGCTGCAGAAATAAATGGGGGCCGGGCGGCCTGGATTCTCGACGCGTCCGCATGGCAGTTTTTGCAGCGGGTAACTGCATCGTGGCGCCGCGCCCGGCGCAACCGCATGCATAATGGCAGCACAAATGTACGTGATCGTGCGCCGGCCCCAAACACTGGCAGCGCGCATGGAGGGACGATGGCAGAGTGCCCGGAGGGACTCAAGAGCACAGCGTGCGTGGCGGGACGCGAGCAGAGCGCGCCGCGGCCGCCTCAACAGCAAGCAACCACACGCATAGAGCAGTTGAACACGCAGGGAATGGTCGTCTACAAGCCGGCCGGCAGTTGTGACGCTGCGTAGAGAGCGACCGTGTGCTACTACCTCCGTCTTCGTCTATTAGTCCCCTTCACATTCTGTGAAATATTTTGACCTTAAATTTAACCAACAAAATGTTGATGCATGTTATAAAAATTATATAATTGGAAACTATGTTCAAATACGAATCCAACGATATAATCTTTGGCGACATGCATTCGTGCTTTATTAGTTAAATCTCTAGTCAAAATTTGGCACAAAAATACATAGACGACTTATAAACCAGGACGGGGGTAGTAGGTAATTAAATTGCAAATGTTTTTTATTAACCGTATGTGTACGTGTCCTTTCGTCCTCCTCTCGCACATCTTGTCACCCCGCTGCCGCAGAAGGCTTACAGCGCAAGCTTGCGCAGCGCGCGGGGGGCGTTCTTTTGGCCAAACGGTGGGTCGAAGTGGCGCCAATGAATCGTCGGTGAGCCCTTTCCCATGCAACCTTGCAGGTTCCTGCGCAAGCTTCCCGCCTGACTTGGTGAAATCCCCCAAAATCCCAATGCTTACCGGCCTGCTATATAAACCCTCACGGCCGGCGAGTCCCGCGTCGCATTTTCCCCTCCCTCCCTGTACCTTATCTTGTCTGCTTCTCCCACAATCGCCAATAGCGCCAGTCCGTCGTCGTCGCTCAGCCACTCTGCCGTCATCAGAGGACAGCTCCAGCTGGGAGGCTACACCACGGCGGCGACGCAGTCCCCGGTGTAGTGTAGTGCGCGTGGCGTCCCTGTTGGGTCTTCGCGGAACACCCACCACACGCTCCGCCACCGCTTCCCGTCGGTAGCTGTTGCCGGCCGCTGTTGCCGCCACCCCACCATCTGCCACCGTGGCCGCCACACCACCGTCGAAAGCCAGGGCCATCACCCGCTCCACCGCCGCGGCCCAAAGGTGGAAGGTGGCCGTCGTGGCTGCCACCCCACTGGCGGCCGCCATGGCCATCACCCGCTTCGCCATCGCGGCCCGAAGGCGGGAGGTGGTGGTCGTGGCCGCCACCCCATCGTCGGCCACCATGGTCGCCAGCCCATCGTCGACCGCCCGAGGTCATCACCCGCTTCGCCACCGCCACCCAAAGGCGGGAGGCGGAGGTGGAGGCCCGCACGTGCGTCAGCGACCTTGCGCGCTACATCGAGTTCCTGCGGGAGGAGGAGGAGCACCTCGTCGAGCACGCAAAGAGCCTTACCGCTGCCGTGGCCATAGCACATGCCGCCACAGAGGCGAGGAATCAGGAGACCTACAAGGAGAACCACCGCTTCGAGAGGGGTCGTCTGGAGCGGCAGAGGACATTCGAGGTGAGCGTCGCTGAATCTGCAGCTGCGGCAGGCACCGTATTGCAGTTGTCCAGCTCGTCGGTAGGCTCCTCCTCCTCTGCCTCTTATTGAGTGCCCTCGGCAAAGGAGAGGCTGTCGGAAGTAGTACAAAGCCCCTCCGTAGTAGTAGTATTTAGGGGCTATTTTGTTCAGTTCATCTGACTATAGATGTGGTGGAACTGTACAACGTACTTATAATTAGCTAGTATATATAGTTGAACTAGCTATTTCAATACGTGGTTGGCAACAATTGGGGAAAAGTTTGGTCAGTTCAGCTGTCGAGTTGAACTGTTTGTATAAAAGAATGACTGCTTAATCTATGAATGAAATATATGCTTATGTACTGAATTTTAGTTGCAAAAATTAGATAGTGCTAGTGATTTTTAGCAGCATATTTTGACAAATGGCAGTGTTACAAGCTTGACAAATGGCAATGTTACTAGATCAACAAATGTCAATCTTTCCAGTTTGACAAATGGCAATATACCCAATATGACAGATACAAATCTTACCAAATTGTCTGTACGTGCTTGCACACGGATCATCCAAAACAACCGTTTGCGTTGAAGGGATGTACAAATCCTGTTCGGCACATTTTCTCTTGGCTTAGTGCCAAAGTTTGGCTTTGCATACCGTATTCAATCTGAACCGTTTGCGTTGAAGAGATGCACAAATCCTGCGCTGCGAATTTTCCCTTGGCTTACTGGGGAAGACCATAGCTCTCACTTTGCATACGGGTGTTCTATCTAAAACATTTGCGATCAAGAGCTGCACAAATCCTACTCGGCACATTTTCCCTTGGCTTCCTGGGGAAGCTGTCGGTTTGCATACGGGTGTTCTATCTAAAACATTTGCGATGAGTGTTTTATATTTAAAAACCATTTACATTGTTTTTAAAGAAAATCATTTGATAAGTCTGTACATTCAGAGAGAAAAACGCAAGTTCGTTCAAACCATGTCTTTCATTCAGTCACACTGCGAATTTATATTCATATGATCGAGATACACTTATACAGTATTAAACCCCCAAAAAATCTAACTCCGGCGGTGGCGGAGGCGGCGTGCCACGCCGGCGTTGTCGTCCTCCGGGACACCGTTGTTGAAGTCTTCAAGGCAGCACAGAATGTTCTTCACTTGGAAATCAAACATCATGTTGTCGCGTGATCGACGGGCGGGGCACGGGAGGATGGCAACTCGCGGCACTGCGAGGTAGCATTCGACGGCGGCGTCCCATGCCATTGAGGGGGGCGCACGCATGGGCATAGGCGCGGTGGGTGCAGGTAAACGCACGGGGACCGGTGCCGCGGTGGGTGCATGGGCACGCACGGGCACGGGCGCTGCCGCTGGCATGTACACGAGTTCGTGCGGGTTCACGGAGACCTCGCTGACGCCAGCAGCTTCCAGCTCTGCGATAGTGCTTGGCGACCAGCCCATCAATGCTACAGGGATGGTCGCTGGCGCCGGCGCGGGGACGGGAGCTGGGACGGGTGCGGGTGCGGGGCCGCGGCCAGCTCGTTCAGGGCCATGTCCATGAGGCCCCATTCCTCCTTATTTTCTATCTCCTCCGGCTTGAAGTCGACTTCACCAAACTGGAAGACTAGTGGCAGATGATCCTTCTACGCCATGGCATTGGTGGAGGTTTGCGGGAGGGAGGGGAATGGGAGGTGAACAGTAAGGCCGCCCGTATTAAACAGCGGCTCGGGCGCCATTAATGGAGAGGATGCGAGCAAGGCGGGCGGCCATGGAAGTCAAAGGGCTCGCTTCCCAGTGAGCCTGCGCAGCGTACAGCTCACACGCTTCCCGATGAGCCTGCGCATTGGAGGACAGCTTGCACGCCTCTCGGTCAGCCTGCACACCGGACTGCGCTTGATCGCCTCCCGTTCAGTCAAGCAGCTGTCCGCACGGCACCTCCTATAGCCATTAAAAGAGAGACGTGGCATCACATGAATGGTTAACAGAACGCACACGATTTAAATTATACAAACGTTTGAAATGTTAAAGTGGCAGCTATTTGTTTCAAAATGCCTTTGTTGGTTGTTATTCGAGTGCGTCTTCTCTCAAAATGGACACAAAAAATACCACAGCATGTCGGGTGCCATTCCATGATAGCATGCCAAGTTTCATGAATTTCAGACGAGTTTTGAATTTACTAGAATTTAAAAACAAAGTATCTCAACATTTTGCCGGCAATCAACAATGCCCTGGTGTTTGAAATTCATTCGCATTTATTGCATGGGACCTAAGCATGCACCCAACGACACACATTTGATATGTCAACCCATTTTTCTGCACTGGAGCTTGTGCATGTAGTTCAAATTTGAATTATGCACATAAAATGCCTAGAAAACCCAGTTAATGTATAAAAATGTCCAAGCGAACCCCGAAAAAGCCCAAAAATTGACACAACACTCTTGTTGTTCTATGTTGACACTAGAAAATTTTTGAAAGCAAGAAGAGGCAACCGATATCGTTTCGTCCCCGAAGGTGGCACGTTCCCTACCGAAACCATCAAACTTGTTATGAGAAGGTCTGGTTTGCGAGAATCTTATACCCAAACCTGCCCCAAATGGGACAAATTTTTACCACATCATGTTGATGCCGCTCCATGATAGCATGTCAAGTTTCATGAACTACAGACGAGTTTTGGATTTACTAGAATTTAAAAACCATGTATCTCAATGTTTGCGGCCGAGCAACGGTGGCAAGGTGTTTGACATTCATTCCCATTTCTTGCATGGGACCTAAGCATGCAACCAAGGACACATATTTGTTTTTTCAACCA
The DNA here is from genome assembly GCA_011799875.1 of Thinopyrum elongatum. Classification (NCBI taxonomy): domain Eukaryota; kingdom Viridiplantae; phylum Streptophyta; class Magnoliopsida; order Poales; family Poaceae; genus Thinopyrum; species Thinopyrum elongatum. The sequence continues at coordinate 453,152,645 of CM022300.1, read as the reverse complement.
ATTTACATGCATTGGAGCATGTGCCTGTAGTTCAAATTTGAATTATGCACATAAATACATAGAAAACTCAGTTAATGTATAAAAATGTCCAAACGAACCCCGAAAAATTCCGAAATTTAACACAACACTCCTGTTGTTCTATGTTGACACTAGAAAAATTTGAAATCAAGAAGAGGCAACGGATATCGTTTCGTCCAGAAAGGTGAAACGTTCCCTACCGTAACCATGAGGCTTGTTGTGAGAAGCTCTGGTTTGTGAGAAGCTTATACCCCAACCTGCCCCAAATGGGACAATATTTTTACCATGGTATGTTGATGCCATTCCATGCTAGCATGTCAAGTTTCATAAATTTCAGACGCGTTTTTGATTTTCTAGAATTTAAAAACCATGTATCTCAATGTTAGCGGCCGAGCGACGGTGGCAAGGTGTTTGACATTCATTCTCATTTCTTGCATGGGACTTAAGCATGCAACCAAGGATAGACATTTCAATTTTGAACCCATTTAGATGCACTGGAGCATGTGCATGTAGTTCAAATTTGAATTATGCACATAAATGCATAGAAAACTTAGTTAATATATAAAAATGTCCAAGCGAACCCCAAAAATCCCAAAAATTGACACAACACTCCTGTTGTTCTATGTTGACACGAGAAAAAAATTTGAAAGTAAGAAGAGGCAACGGATATCGTTTCATCCCCCAAGGTGGCATGTTCCCTACTGAAACCATCAGGCTTGTTGTGAGAAGCTCTAGTTTGCGAGAAGCTTATACCCAAACCTGCCCCAAATGGAACAATATTTTTACCACGGCATGTCGATGCCATTCCATGATATCATGTCTAGTTTCATGAATTTCAGACAAGTTTTTGATTTACTAGAATTTTAAAACCATGTATCTCAATGTTAGCGGCCGAGCGACAGTGTCAAGGTGTTTGACATTCATTCTCATTTCTTGCATGTGACCTAAGCTTGCAACCAAGGACACACATTTAATTTTTCAACCCGTTTTTATGCACTAGAGCATGTGCATGTAGTTCAATTTTGAATTATGCACATAAAATGCCTAGAAAACTCAGTTAACGTATAAAAATGTAGAAACGATCCCCGAAAAATTCCAAAATTTAACACGACACTCCTGTTGTTCTATGTTGACACCAGAAAAAAATTTGAAAGCAAGAAGAGGCGACGAATATCGTTTTGTCCACAAAGGTGACACGTTTCCCTAATGGAACCATGAGGTTTCTTGTGAGAAGCTCTGGTTTGTGAGAAGCTTATACCATAACCTGCCCCAAATGGGACAATATTTTTTACCCCAGCATGTTGATGCCATTCCATGATAGCATGCCAAGGTTCATGAATTTCAGACGGGTTTTGGATTTACTAGAATTACAAAAGCAAGTACCCGACGTTTGCCGAAGAGCCACGGTGCCGTGGTGTTCGAAATTCATCCCCATTTCTTGCATGGGACATAAGCATAAACCCATGGACACATATATGATTTTACAACCCATTTTGGTGCACCGGAGCATGTGCATGTAGTTTAATTTTGAATTGTGCACCTGAAATGGCTAGAAAACCAAGTTAATGTATAAAAATGTCCAAGTGAACCCTGAATAATTCCAATTTTTTGACGACACACCTATAGTTGCATGTTCACTGCAGATAAAACTTCTAGCAATTCAAACACCCTCCTTTGCCGCTGTGACCCCATTATGTAATTCAAATCAAGATGAAAAATCAAGTAGATCGCACACAGTTTATTATCACCAACCGTGTGAGATGCAGTACAAAATATCTTGGAGCACCGTCGGAGTATAGTATGCCTATGGCTTACGCGAGAAGGTTCGTCGGCTACAGTCCACAGCCGGCGTGTCAAGCACACTAGCTTGCTCCCCAAATATCATTTAACTGTTCAATCGTCGCCGGTGAAAGATGGGGTCGTGGACCCGCGTCATGAGGGCAACTTCGGCGGCCCACTCTGGCGAGAGCACAGCCGCAGCCGCCATGCACGTGCTAACAAGCTGCATGAGGGAGGCTGCAATCTGCGACCGGGCGGCCAAGGCAGCCCAAACGGCTGTTGTTACTTCTCAGGTGGCGGCAGCAACATCTACCTCGGGGATAGCAACTGGCGAGAGCGGCACAACAGTTGTTCGTTCCGGAGCGGCGGCCTTAGCCCTGATGGAGACCGCCCACGACCATGTCGAGGCCACCGACGCCCAGCTCGTGGCGGTCACCGCACAAATCACACGAAGCTTCTTCGATAACGGTCGGCAACCCATGACTGAAGAGTTGGCAATCGGCGAGAGCGTTCGAGTAGCCGTCCATTCCTCCGAGGCACGACGGAGCCCGTCCAAGCCCACATCGCGGCCGCCCATGCCCAGCTCGTGGCGGCCTTTTCCAAAGAGATGGCAGATGCGGATGGCGAGATGCTTGCCGAGTATGGTGCGATGGATGCCATGGAGCCCCTTCCCCAGGAGATCATCCAGCACGAGCTGGACATGGAGGAGGCGGCGGAGATCGACGAGCACCAGCCGTAGTAGTACTCTTTGTTTTGTTTAATTAAGAGCGCCGGTCTTTAATTTGTTAGAGTAATGTTTAGGTTAGCTAGCTCTATTTAATTGCTGAACTTGCTCGATTAAGAAGTGTGGGTGTGCTGTAGTCTCGTTTGTGTACCCAAATTATGCAATGACGTGGATGACCACTGTAACCAGGGAAATTCGAACCAAAATTTTTGACGTTCAAACTCATCACACACGGGTTAAGCTATATGAATCATTTGTGATGTTCACATATCGTACACAGTGCTGAATAAGGGACCGTGTATGATGAAACTTTGCGCGCCAGTTTTTTCGCTGCACCGATTCAAAATTTTCGGCTTCTGCGGAAATATCTACCTCCCCGCCCCCTCCCCTTACCAAAAGCCACATTTCCCTTGTTTCCGCCTTTCTTTCCAAGTTGAAACCTTCACTCCTTTCTTGTAGCGCCGCCTCCTCATCGGCGACCCTCCTTCACGCTGCTCAGCCTTGTCGATCCTGGCAGGTAATCCACACCCGACCCCCATCCTCCTCGTCCTTCCACATCCCACATGCCTCGACCGCCGGTGCGACACCTTCCACCCAAATCACCGACCATCCCCCAAATAAGCGCCGCCCTAAGCCATGGTGCACGCAGTATAGCCAGGAGCTCAAGGAGCATTTGGCAGCGGAGAAGCAAATCATGGTCGCACGCGCGGATGAGGTCATGATGGCTGCCATTTGTGCCGACACCCAGATCTTGGAGGAGCACCTCGCCGTCGAGGCCACTGTCGACGCCTCGCGAGCCGACGCCACGACACGGTTGGCTGCTTTAAACGACAGTTTGTGGCGTTTCCTCGAGGCCACCGTCGGTGCCTTCGACGAAGACTACGAGGTGTTTTCTCAGCGTGCCCTTGCTTACCTCAACTCGAGAGGCAGCAGGTTGGTGCCCGGAGCGGCTCAGGCAACTCACCACTACGATGAGGGCACCCACGATGTGGAGGCCTCGCCCTCTTCCATGTCTAAGGAGCCAATCATCATCGATATCTTCGACGATGAGGAGTAGCTTGTCTTATTAGCTCACTATAAGGACCTATGTTCAGTTTCCTAGCTATGCCGGTTAAGCATGCTCGGTTTACCCATTGCATGTGCTGCTCCTGCCTTTCCTTAACAAATTCTAGTGAATTGTCCTATCTACTTTTACCATGCAATCTGTTTCTCTAGTGTATATGTTCTATATGTCGTGCAATGTGGTGCTCACTTATTAACTGTTTGGTTAATTAGTTGTCATCTTCAGTTAACTGTTTGGTTAAATTCTACGAATGTGATGTTCAATTCTTCAGGGTGCAATTTTTTATTGTCTTCCATGTGATAAATAAATCGAATTTATCTTTACAAAATACATGAGAAACAAATACAATTGCTATATTTCCAAGTTGTCAAGCATGCTTGGTTTGGTTAACTGTCTGATCTTCTAGTATGTTATACATTGTGCAATGTGGTGCTCAGTTAACGTTTGGTTCATTTGTTGTAGTGTTTAGTTAAGTGTTTGGTTCAATTCTGCAATGAGATGTTCAATTGTTGTGGGTGCATTCTGTTATTGTATACCATGTGAGAAATAAATTGAATTTGGTTGTACTAAATTCATGAGAAACAAATACAATTGCTATATTTCTAAGTTGTTAAGCATGCTTGGTTTGGTTAACTATCTGATCTTCTATTAGGAGTATGTTATATTGTGCAATGTGGGGCTCAGTTAATGTTTGGTTCATTTGTTGTGGTGTTTAGTTAACTGCTTTGTTCAATTATGCAATGTGATGTCCAATTGTCGTGGGTAGAATTTTGTATTGTTGTGCATGTGAGGAATAAATCGAATTTGGCTGCACTTAATACATGAGAAACATATACAATTGCTATATTTCCTAATTCTTAATCATGCTTGGTTTGGATAAATGGTTTCCATGTGGCTTGAATTAATCTGATGAATCTGCAATGTGCGTATTTTTCATCAACATATTTTACTGATAGCATGCGAACCCTCACTTAACCTGATCACTAACTACCTTATATGTGTTGCAGGGAAACAATGGGAAGCACTGAGGTTTACAATCTGTAACACCCCTGTGTATTAGTCACTATGATCAACTGCTAATAATGCCAAGTCATATCATTTGCAGTGACTAGTCATAGTGATTAATCCTGACAATTCGAACTCTATTCTGAAAATCAACTCAAATTCAAAAGTGCAAAAATGAATTTGCTCAAACAATATGGGAAAAATGTTCACTAGATAGCAAATATTCCAGAAGCACTCATAAAAATATAACCAATGGTACTTGGAGTAGATAAAAGACCCCAACAACATGAAACAACACCAAAACAGAATTATTGAATCTAGTTAAATTCATTTCAAATTCAAATAAAATTCTACTTTGCCCAAACCAATTTTTGGTGAAAGGAAATATTGCATTGTAATATTGGGGACAACTTTCATATTTTACAAAAATGCAAAAGTGACCTAACTATTTCAAAACAGAAAAGAAATAAAGAAAAGGCAAAACAGAAAAATAAAACGAGGCACTGTGCACTGGGCCTAAGTGCACAGTGCCCCGATAACGGCTCACTTGGCCCAACTCCCTCTCTCTCCGTCGTCGTGTCACCACCACCGAGGCTGCGCGCGAGCGCGCCAGTCGAACGGTGACACGACGACGGCCGCGGCAGCCACCGACAGCTGAGGGGATAAGCTCCCCCTCGTCCATCTCCCCTGGACGTCCCCGCTCACTCTCCCCTCGCCAGGCTGGCTCCTTCCATTCCCTTTTCCTCCTCCAGATCCGCAGCAGAGCGCCATCGTAGCCGCTCGCTGTCGTTCGCGCGTCCACCGTCGCCCTCGTGCCTGGTTACCATGCCCGTCAGCTTCGCCGTCGATTGCTGCGCCGACTGGGGTCACTTGGAGAAGCCAGGACCCCCTGCACCGTGCGCATCGACCTCGTCGTCTTCCTCGGCCGCCGGTGATCTTCCTCCTCGTCGGCGACGTTCTGCAGCTACTAACCTTTCACGGGCCACCGTGTGTGCCGCTGCGGTGAGCCCCATATCTCCTCCCTCTTCTTTCTGCTCTTCTTCGGGCCTGTGCATGGCCACCACCGCAACCGTGCTCCGGCCGCCGACGTTGGCGTTGTTGCCATGCTCCCATGCCACTTCACACTCGTCCGACCCCTCCGGCGTGCACCTCGTGCACCATAGACCCCCGCATAGCTAGTTTGGTGGCCCGCCCGCGCGCCCAAACGTCGAACCCGACGAGCTCAGGCTTCGGCCTCTGCCACGGCTCATCATCGGCGCCATTTCCGGCCATCTCCGGTCGGTCCCATGTCACCACTCGACGTGGCACTCTCCTAGCTTTCGAACGCACCCGAAAATGCGTGAAATGGTGACCTGTGGCGCATTTCCGACTCCGGCCACGCCCCTCCACCGCGTTTTGTGCTCGCCGGCGTTCAGCCGCTGGCCGGCCGACGTGGCATGGGTGGGACCCAGCCCTGGGTCATTGACCGTGGGCCCTGGGGGCCCCAGTTGACTGGGTTGACCCAATCAACTATGTTGACTGGGCAGCCCAGCCACTGACACGTGGGCCCCACCACATTTAGTTTAATTAAAATGTTTTATAAATTTGAAATAATTAGTTTAGCTCATTAAGTGACTAAGCACTCACTGACATATGGGGCCCACCCCCCTAATTAACCCTGTTAGTTAGGTTAACTCACTGTTAGTCTCAACAGAGGCTGACATGTGGGTCCCACTGGACCCACATGTCAGGTTTGACCCTGGTCAGCCGCTGTTGACTACTGACGTCATAGTGACATCATGCTGACATCATATATCATTATCTGTAAATAAAAATAATTCCAAAAAATCATTTAAACTTTGAAAATTAATAACTTTTAAACCGTAGCTCAGATTGAAAAACTGAAAACATGAAAGTTGATCAGAACAACGAGACGAATCTGATCGTGTCATCTGTTTTGATGCCGGAACCCCCTACGTAGGAGAACCCGTAACTTTTAGCCGGATTCCGGTAGATGAATAGTGCATTCTTACCGGTTAATAAATCCAACTTTAATCCTAAAATAACCAAAATGACTTAGACATATCTTTAGGCAACCCTGCACTGCATTGTAGCATAGCATGCCCCATGTTGCATTTGATTGCATTATGTTTACCTGTTTCCTCCCCCTTTTCTCTCTCGATTAGACCCCGATGTTGACATAGCTCCTGAGGCAGACGCCGCTCCGGAGTACGACTACGTCCCCGAAGACCAGCCACTTGCCGATATCGCCCACTCTCTTCTCTCTTATGCTTGCATTAGAATCTGCTGCTATTACTGTATCCTATATCTACTGCATAGCCTGTTTTCTTGTAACCTATTGTTGATACTTACCTGTTATCCTAAACTGCTTAGAATAGGTTGGGTAGAGATCATCAGAGACCCCCACATATCCCGACTGCCCCGCTGGATGATCAGAAGACCCGAGCAACGGGATCGAAGTCCAGGCCGCGACATCGCACGACACTTCCCTTACTTGCTCGACACTACGGGGTTACTATCAAGTGCCGAGGGTGATACCTCGTCAGCACTTCTGATGTTAACCTTGTAGGTTAGTTAATCGGTCGTGGTAAGCGAGGGTGATTCCTCCTACACCACCCCCGATAACGACGTCGTCGTGCAACGCTTCAAGTGTGGACCTCGAGGGTGATTCCTCCTTCGTTCACCTTGACGAAAACATCAAGTGGGATTCCATCGAGGGTGATTCCTCAGGGTCCCTTGGTGTTAGACACACGGATACCATTGATACTATGACTTTGCACTGAAACATGAAACTAAAGACGGGTCGGCCCTGAGGGGTACCCGCGTGAGCTTAATAGCGAGTGATGTGAAATCGGGTTGACCTGGATGGTGCCCGAGAGTTGAACACGAGGCGTGGCCGAGCATTCTTAGCCCTTTTCGCAAGTCCTCGAGACGGGGCGACGGGGTCACATCTTTCGTGAGTCTCTGCTCGTTTCCGCACTACCAACACACTAACGGTTTGGATATTTGATCCGAGGGGCCTCTGGCCTGATAGCACTAACCATCACATGGGCATAGTATGGGCGTTCTGCGTCGTATACTTCAGTCGAAGCTTAATGGACGTCAGCGACTGAGCGGCGCGCACCGAGTTGGACTGGTTACGCAACTGCGCTTGTATTAAGGGGTTGCTAGGTCTGCTCTCGGCCGCGTTCGCAACGTGCAGGAGTTTCCGGGGCGATGGCCCAAGACCCCTGGGGGCATAGGTTAGTCCGGCGTGCTGACCTCTCTGTTAAGTATTCGGTCGGGTTGCGGCGTATTGTTTGGCCGAGGCCGGGCATGACCGAGAAAAGTGTGTCCGGCCGGAGTTAATCGAGCGTGGTGGGTAAGTTGGTGCACCCCTGCAGGGAAGAAAACATCTATTGATAGCCTGTCCTACGGTAACGGACACTCGGAGTTGTATCCTGATCGGTACAACTAGAACTTGAGATGAATTGGATAGTATGGCTATGGGATTGCTTTCTCGCAGGGAGTCGAGGAAGAATCCCTGGGTGAGGTTGATAACATTACTACTACTTTACATTATGTTAATCTGCACTGTTCTAATGCTGCAAGACCGATGAAGATGATCGAAGATGCTAGTCTTTGATAGGACTAGGCTTTCCCCCTATATTCTGGCATTTCTGCAGCCCAGTCCACATATACAGCCCCCTTTGGAAATGTTGCATATGTAGTGTAGATCCTTGCTTGCTGAGTACCTCGGATGAGTACTCACGTTTGCTTTATTTTCTTTTTCCCCCCATATACAATTGACGCCACCAGATGACGGAGCCCCTGAGATAGCTGCCCCCGTCGACGACTACGGCTACTACTACTACCCTCCCGGCGAGTACTACTATGAGGAGCCGACAGACGGCCAGGAGTAGGATTCGGAGGATCCTAGGCAGGAGGCCTACGCCTTTCGATCGTAGAGTTTATTTTGCCCCGCCTTCCTAAAGGCTTATCTCTATTTCTACAATATATCTGTACCCAGATATCTGATGCTTCCGCTGACACTTGTATGCCATCGAGCTATGTATTCGAGCCCTCGAGGCCCTGGCTTGTAATATAAAGCTTGTATGAATTTATTTATGTTTTAGAGTTGTGTTGTGATATCTTCAAGTGAGTCCTTAGGCTTGATCGTGTGCATTTGCGTGTATGGTTAGTGCATGATTAAGCCGGGGTCGTCACAGGTTGGTATCAGAGCCGACTGCCTGTAGGAATCCTCCTATCCAATTCCTTGGCCGAAGTTGAGTCTAGTGGTCGAAAACTGTTTTACTAACTTGGCTGTGTGGCTTACGGGCCCACGTCACCAATTGGGTGGTATTAGGATCTTTTACTCCTCAATCTTTGCTCTGGGACTCTGATCTCTCATCTATTCAGGTTTAATAAATTTACTAACACCGACACTTAGGATCTCGTAATTCCGTTCACCCGGAGAGCTGGATATCTGTGCGATTTCCCTGTCATTGATCTGATTAGTCTGACAATCATTTTCCTTTCCATTGTTTTGTTTAACCTTTCCTTCTGAGATTTGTTATATTTCTCATCGTCAAATGACAACCCTGAACTCCTTTGTTTCAGATGGATCATCTATTCCCGCCACGTCCTACCACCCAGCTTGTGCTTCGCAATTGGGCTCATGATGCCCCTGGGTTTCCAGCTGTTCTGATCGCTCTCTTGACCAGACTGGGTTACCGCTGGTACCCTGAGTACATGGTCTACGAGGTTTACCGCAAGTTCAACCAGGAGTAGTACTATGCTGATGTTCGCATCTATGATCATCATGATGACTCGGACACTGAGCTGTACCTTTTCCACGGTATCGGCGTGACGATTGAGATGGCAGTCCATGATGCCGCCTACAATGCTGTCGCACGTCTCCGAGGAGAGCACAACGCCAGCTTGGATGCTTTTGAGTATCGATACATTCCGTATGCCCCTGCTGGAGATGCTACTGGATACTACATGGCTAGCTGTGCCCCGTACGAGCCTCGTCGCTACGATCAGCGAGTTCTGATTCAGTGTACTCAGGCTCTGGATCGCACTGTTCGCGCTCTAGCCGTTGAGTTGTTTGCCACTCGAGTACGACTCTACGAGGCTATGACACAGTTGCTACCAGCTGTTCGTGCAGGGATACATCCGGAGCATATTCTTTACCCGCGCAGGACCGAGATGCCACCAGGGATCGATTGGCCTGCTGTGGGAGGTCACACACCTGCACGTGGACCTCTTCTTTCAGCTCGAGACCGGGTTCTGCATCAGAGTGCACATGGAGCGCAGGATCCTTCTGCGATGAACGTCCGTCGTTAGCACTTGCAGCTACCCCGTTCCAGTGGTTTTCTCCGACGTTGATGTAGCCTTTGCTATGTCTCGTTGTGTACTTCCTTACCGCGTGCCTGCGTGCCGCCTAGCATGTCTAGCTTTTGAATTTGCGCCGTTATGCTGCCTGAATGTAACTGACTCTTTATGGATCTATATGACTGCTATTAAGCATCTATTGTACTACTTACATTTCATCGCGTTACATCATGTTTGTTCCTAAACACTCGCAGTGGCTTCTGCTAAACTACCCCTGTTGATTTAGCAGGATGGCAGATAACAATCCACCACCGCCGCCACCGCCTGACTATATGTCTGCGATGATGCAACAGTTTGAACTCAACCGTCAGTTTATGACTGGGATTATGCAACAGTTCCCTCGTCCCAATGCCAACCAGCAGCCACCTTCAATTACGCTGCCAGAGTTCGTGCGCCTCAACCCATCAATATTCCGCAACACTGTTAATCCGCTGGATGCTGATGATTGGCTGCGTGACATCTTCTATGAGATGGAGTCAGCTGATGTTCTCCCTGTCAGCTATGTCACCTTTGCGACATACTTCCTGAAGGGTCCCGCAGCGCAATGGTGGGCCACTCACCGACAGACCCTACCTCCTGGAACTGTTGTCACATGGGAGGAATTCAAGATTGCTTTTCGCGCCCGTTATATTCCTCAAGCAGTTATAGCATGCAAGAAGGCTGAGTTCCACAACCTTGTTCAAGGCAACAAGACAGTAGAAGTTTATCAGCGAGAATTCCTTGACTTGTCTCGCTATGCTGAAGAAGACATCCCCACTGATGCCCGAAGGCAAGAGAAGTTTCGTGAAGGGCTGCACCATGACATTCAGTTAGCCCTGCTCGTCCAAGACTATCCTGACTTCGCCACCTTGGTGAATAAGGCTATCATGGTCGAGACTGGTCTGAAGAAGCACAAGGAAGCGACCAGACACACTCGTGAAGCAGGCTCATCTTCGGGCTCATCTTCCCAGAAGCGCCGCATATGGATTCCACAGAGGATGTACCGTCCAACAGCTCCAGTGTACAGGCCTGTGTATGCCGCACCTCGTCTGCCTCCTCCACCACCGAGGCAGCCTCTGCAAGCTCCACCACCTCGAGCTCCCGCACCACGTCCTGACAGTGGACTCTGCTTCAAGTGTGGCCAACCAGGTCACCGTGCTAGAGATTGTTCTCAGAATCAGAATCAGTTAGCACTTCCTTCTGCCGGCCGTGGTATTCCTCAGCAACGTAACAACAATGCCAGACCATCTTATGGTCGTGGACAGAACTATCACGTCAACATGGCTGAAGCTCAAGATCAACCTAAAACTATGATGGGTACGCTTCTTGTTAATTCAGTACCAGCATCTGTTTTATTTGATTCAGGAGCATCGCATTCATTCATGTCGGAAGAATTTGCATTCATGCATGGCATTAAATATGAATGGTTGCACCATCCGTTAGCGGTAAATACTCCTGCGGGCCAGTGCCAAGCTTCCCTATTCAGCCCCGAAGTCACTATTGAAATTGAGGGGTTGAAGTTCCAGGCATTTCCCATTATTCTGATATCCTCCAAGATTGACCTTATTCTGGGAATAGATTGGTTGAAGGCCCACTACGCCTCAATCAACTGTGCCACTAAAGTTGTTCATCTTCTTCATCCATCAAATGAGTTGGTGAATTACCATGCTCACCTCACTCAGAACGCCGAGGCTCAGATTTATGTCTTAAATGCGTTGAATGCTTCTCCACTTGAGGGGATCGAAAACATTCCAGTTGTCTACGAATTCCAGGATGTTTTTCCAAAAGAACTTCCAGGAATACCCCCTGCTAGGGCTGTCGAGTTTGTTGTTGACTTGAAGCCTGGCACTACTCCTATTGCGAAGCGTCCTTACAAGATGCCTCCGCACCACCTACTTGAACTTAAGGAAGAAATCGACAAATCACTTAAGATGGGCTTCATCCGTCCTAGTTCCTCTACCTGGGGGGCACCGTCTCTCTTTGTCAAGAAGAAAGATGGTACGAATAGGTTGGTTCAAGATTACCGTCCTATCAACCAGGCAACCATTCAGAATAAATATCCGCTTCCCCGGATCAATGACTTATATGATCAACTTGCTGGATCATCGGTGTTCTCTAAACTCGACTTGAGGTTGGGTTATCACCAGATCCGTGTCCGCGAAGAGGATATTCCGAAGACTGCCTTCGTTACTCGTTATGGCTCTTATGAGTACACCGTCATGTCTTTTGGCTTGACCAATGCTCCAGCTACGTTCTCCCGCTTAATGAATTACATATTCATGGATTACCTCGACAAGTTCGTCGTGGTATATCTGGACGATATTCTGGTATATTCGAAGAATAAGGAAGAACATGCCGAAAATCTTCGCCTTGTTCTGGAGAGACTTCAAGAGCACAAGTTGTATGCCAAGTACTCTAAATGTGAATTCTGGCTTTCTGAAGTGACCTACCTTGGACATGTGATTTCCAAGGACGGTATTGCCGTTAACCCGGAGCGTGTTCAGGCTATCCTTGACTGGACCCCTCCGAAGAATGCCAAGCAAGTCCGAAGTTTTCTCGGCCTTGCAAGTTATTGTCGTCGATTCATCGAGAACTTTTCCAAGATTGCCAAGCCCCTAACTAATCTGCTCCACAAAGGCGTTAAGTTTGAGTGGACAGACAAGTGTCAGGAAAGTTTCCAGACCCTCAAGGACAAGCTTACTTTTGCTCCAGTGCTTGCTCCTCCTGATTCACACAAGGACTTTGTGATATATTGTGACGCCTCTCGTCAAGGATTAGGCTGTGTCCTAATGCAAGAGCGAAAGGTAATTGCATATGCCTCGCGACAATTGCGTCCGCATGAAGAGAACTATCCAATGCATGATCTCGAACTCGCTGTTGTGATCTATGCTTTGAAGCAATGGCGACATTACCTTCTTGGTAATCGGTGTGAGATCTATACCGATCATCAGAGTCTGAAGTACTTGTTCACCCAACCGGATCTTAATCTTCGTCAGCAGCGATGGTTGGAAACAATTACGGACTATGACTGTGGTATTTATTATACTCCTGGCAAGGCTAATGTGATGGCTGATGCCTTGAGCCGCAAGTCCTATTGCAATAACCTCATGGTTAAGCAAGCTCAACCCCAGCTATATGAAGAATTGCGCAAGTTGAACATATGTATCATTCCGCAGGGTTCTTTTAATAACCTTGTGGTACAGCTAGACCTTGAGAAAGCTGTTAAAGAAGCGCAAGCTAAAGATGTCGAAGTAGATCTAATGAAGAAAGAATTTCACCTTGATAAGTACAGGGATTTCTCAATTGCTGAAGATGGAACCTTGTATTTCAGAGACCGCATTGTGGTACCTCGTTTTGAGCTTATGACAGACAAGGTCATGAAGGAGGCTCATGATATACCACTGTCTATCCATCCGGGTAGCACCAAGATGTATCGGTATCTCCGGCAGAGGTATTGGTGGTCTAAAATGAAGCAGGACATTGCTCGCTATGTTGCTGGATGTGATGTTTGTCGTCGCGTGAAAGCAGAACATCAGAAACCTGCTGGAATTCTTCTACCACTCGCAATTCCTTTGTGGAAGTGGGATAAAGTGCAGATGGATTTCATTACTAGTCTTCCCAAGTCTCAGAAAGGTCACGATGCTATTCTTGTCATCGTCGACCAACTTTCCAAGGTTGCTCATTTTCTACCTGTCAAGGAGACTATCACTGCTAGCCAGTTAGTAGAACTTTACATCTCCAGAATTGTTTCACTCCATGGTATTCCGAAGGAGATCAGTTCGGACCATGGAGGTCTTTTCACATCCAAGTTCTGGGAAAGTTTCCAAGAAGCTATGGGAACTCACATTACCTGGAGTTCAGCTTATCATCCCCAATCCCAAGGCCAAGTCGAGCGAGTAAATCAATTGCTTGAAGATATGCTTCGGGCTTGTGTTATATTCTTCGGTAAGAAGTGGGAAGAATCTCTCTCGTATGCTGAATTCTCTTATAATAATAGTTATCAAGCCAGCTTGAAAATGGCCCCCTTCGAAGTGCTATACGGGCGTAAATGTCGAACCCCACTGAATTGTTCAGAAACTGGGGAACGACCTCTCGTGGGACCGGACATTATCCAACATGCTGAAGAACAAGTCAGAATTGACCGAGAAAATCTCAAGGCAGCTCAGGACCGCCAGAAGAGCAACTATGATCGCAAGCGATGGGGTCTGACTTATCAACCAGGTGATCAAGCTTATCTTCGTGTCACTCCTATGAAGGGCACCAATCGTTTCGAAATCAAGGGCAAGCTAGCTCCTCGCTATATTGGTCCCTTTCGCATTGTTGCCAGGCATGGACAGGTGGCATATAAATTGGAGTTGCCACCACAATTCTCTCATATCCATGATGTCTTCCACATGTCACAACTTTGTAAATTCTTCAAGGAATCTCCGCACCGCGTAGTGGATCACGAGATGCTTGAATTGCAAGATGACTTATCTTATAAGGAGCATCCGATCCGCATCCTTGATGAAGCTGAACGTCAAACTCGTCAGAAGACGACCAAGTTCCTGAAAGTGCAGTGGTCGAATCATACTGAAGATGAAGCCACTTGGGAACACGAGGATCATCTCCGGGAAGAATATCCCGACCTCTTTCCTTCTACCTCCTAAATTCTCGGAACGAGAATTTCTTTTAGAGGAGGAGAACTTGTAACACGCCTGTGTATTAGTCACTGTGATCAACTGCTAATAATGCCAAGTCATATCATTTGCAGTGACTAGTCATAGTGATTAATCCCGACAATTCAAACTCTATTATGAAAATCAACTCAAATTCAAAAGTGCAATACTGAATTTGCTCAAACACTATGGGAAAAATGTTCACTAGATAGCAAATATTCCAGAAGCACTCATAAAAATATAACCAATGGTACTTGGAGTAGATAAAAGACCCCAACAACATGAAACAACACCAAAACAGAATTATTTAATCTAGTTAAATTCATTTCAAATTCAAATAAAATTCTACTTTGCCCAAACCAATTTTTGGTGAAAGGAAATATTGCATTGTAATATTGGGGACAACTCTCATATTTTACAAAAATGCAAAAGTGGCCTAACTATTTCAAAACAGAAAAGAAATAAAGAAAAGTCAAAACAGAAAACAGAAAAATAAAATGAGGCCTAAGTGCACAGTGCCCCGAAAACGGCTCACTTGGCCCAACTCCCTCTCTCTCCATCGTCGTGTCACCACCGCCGTGGCTGCGCGCGCGCGCCGGTCGAATGGCGACACGGTGATGGCCGCGGCAGCCACCGACAGCTGAGGGGATAAGCTCCCCCTCGTCCATCTCCCCTGGACATCCCCGCTCACTCTCCCCACAACAGGCTCGCACCTACCCTTCCCTTTTCCTCCTCCATATCCGTAGCAGAGCGCCACCGTAGCCGCTCGCCGTCGTTCGCGCGTCCACCGTCGCCCTCGTGCCTGGCTACCGTGCCCGTCAGCTCCGCCGTCGATTGCTACGCCGACTGGGGTCACTTGGAGAAGCCAGGACCCCCTGCACCGTGCGCATTGACCTTGTCTTCTTCCTCGGCCGCCGGTGATCTTCCTCCTCGCCGGCGATGTTCTGCCGCTACTAACCTTTCAGTGCCACCGTATGTGCCGCTGCGGTGAGCCCCATATCTCCTCCCTCTTCTTTCTGCTCTTCTTCGGGCCAGTGCGCGGCCACCACCGCAACCGTGCTCCGGCCAGCGCCGTTGGCGTAGTTGCCGTGCTCCCGTACCACTTCACACTTGTCCGACCCCTCCGGCGTGCACCTCGTGCACCATAGACCCCGCGTAGCTAGTTTGGTGGCCCGCCCGCATGCCCAAACGTCGAAGCCGACGAGCTCAGGCTTCGGCCTCTGCCACGGCTCATCGTTGGCGCCATTTTCGGCCATCTTCGGTCGGTCCCATGTCACCACTCGACGCGGCGCTCTCCTAGCTTTCGAACGCACCCGAAAATGCGCGAAATGGTGACCTCTGGCGCATTTCTGACGCCGGCCACGCCCCTCCGCCGCGTTTTGTGCTTGCCGGCATTCAGCCGCCGGCCGGCCGACGTGGCATGGGTGGGACCCAGCCCTGGGTCACTGACCATGGGCCCTGGGGGCCCCAGTGACTGGGTTGACCCAGTCAACTGTGCTGACTGGGCAGCCCAGCCACTGACACGCGGGCCCCACCACATTTAGTTTAATTAAAACATTTTATAAATTAGAAATAATTAGTTTAGCTAATTAAGTGACTAAGCACTCACTGACATATGGGGCCCACCCCCCTAATTAACCCTGTTAGTTAGGTTAACTCACTGTTAGTCTCAACAGAGGCTGACATGTGGGTCCCACTGGACCCACATGTCAGGTTTGACCCTGGTCAGCCGCCGTTGACTGCTGACATCATAGTGACATCATGCTGACGTCATATATCATTTTCTATAAATAAAAATAATTCCAGAAAATCATTTAAACTTTGAAAATTAATAACTTTTAAACCGTAGCTCAGATCAAAAAACTTAAAACATGAAAGTTGATCAGAACGACGAGACGAATCTAATCGTGTCGTCTATTTTGATGCCGGAACCCCCTACGTAGGAGAACCCGTAACTTTTAGCCTGATTCTGGCAGATGAATAGTGCATGCTTACCGGTTAATAAATCCAACTTTAATCCTAAACTAACTAAAATGACTTAGAAATATCTTTAGGCAACCCTGCACTGCATTGTAGCATAGCATGCCCCATGTTGCATTTGATTGCATTATGTTTACCTGTTTCCTCCCCCTTTTCTCTCTCGATTTGACCCCGACGTTGACGTAGCTCCTGAGGCAGACGCCGCTCCGGAGTACGACTACGTCCCCGAAGACCAGCCACTTGCCCCAGAGCTTGCAGGCAAGCACCCCCCTTTTGAGCATTCCGATATCGCCCACTCTCTTCTCTCTTATGCTTGCATTAGAATCTGCTGCTATTACTGTATCCTATATCTGCTGCATAGCCTGTTTTCTTGTAACCTGTTGCTGATACTTACCTGTTATCCTAAACTGCTTAGAATAGGTTGGGTAGAGGCCATCAGAGACCCCCACATATCCCGACTGCCCCGCTGGATGATCAGAAGACCCAAGCAACGGGATCGAAGACCAGGCCCCGACACCGCACGACACTTCCCTTACTTGCTCGACACTACTGGGTTACTTTCAAGTGCCGAGGGTGATACCTCGTCAGCACTTCTGATGTTAACCTTGTAGGTTAGTTAATCAGTCATGGTAAGCGAGGGTGATTCGTCCTACACCACCCTCGATAACGAAGTCGTCGTGCAACGCTTCAAGTGTGGACCTCGAGGGTGATTCCTCCTTCGTTCACCTTGACGAAAACATCAAGTGGGATTCCATCGAGGGTGATTCCTCAGGGTCCCTTGGTGTTAGACACACGGATACCATTGATACTATGAATTTGCACTGAAACATGAAACTAAAGACGGGTCGGCCCTGAGGGGTACCCGCGCAAGCTTAATAGCGAGTGATGTGGAATCAGGTGGACCTGGATGGTGCCCGAGAGTTGAACACGAGGCGTGGCCGGGCATTCTTAGCCCTTGCCGCAAGTCCTCGAGACGGGGCGATGGGGTCACATCTTTCGTGAGTCTCTGCTCGTTTCCGCACTACCAACACACTAACGGTTTGGATATTTGATCCGAGGGGCCTCTGGCCTGATAGCACTAACCATCACGTGGGCATAGTATGGGCGTTCTACGTCGTATACTTCAACCGAAGCTTAATGGACGTCAGCGACTGAGCGACGCGCGCCGAGTTGGACTGGTTACGCAACTGCGCTTGTATTAAGGGGTTGCTAGGTCTGCTCTCGGCCGTGTTCGCAATGTGCAGGAGTTCCCGGGGCAATGGCCCAAGACCCCTGGGGGCATAGGTTAGTCCGGCATGCTGACCTCTCTGTTAAGTATTCGGTCAGGTTGCGGCGTATTGTTTGGCCGAGGCCGGGCATGACCCAGAAAAGTGTGTCTGACCGGAGTTAATCAAGCGTGGTGGGTAAGTTGGTGCACCCCTGCAGGGAAGAAAACATCTATCGATAGCCTGTCCTACGGTAACGGACACTCGGAGTTGTATCCCGATCGGTACAACTAGAACTTGAGATGAATTGGATAGTATGGCTCTGGGATTGCTTTCTCGCAGGGAGTCGAGGAAGAATCCCTGGGTGAGGTTGATAACATTACTACTACTTTACATTATGTTAATCTGCACTCTTCTAATGCTGCAAGACCGATGAAGATGATCGAAGATGCTAGTCTTCGATAGGACTAGGCTTTCCCCCTATATTCTGGCATTTCTGCAGCCCAGTCCACATATACAGCCCCCTTTGGAAATGTTGCATATGTAGTGTAGATCCTTGCTTGCTGAGTACTTCGGATGAGTACTCACGTTTGCTTTATTTTCTTTTTCCCCCCATATCCAATTGACGCCACCAGATGACGGAGCCCCTGAGATAGCTGCCCCAGTCGACGACTACGGCTACTACTACTACCCTCCCGGCGAGTACTACTACGAGGAGCTGACAGACGACCAGGAGTAGGATTCGAAGGATCCTAGGCAGGAGGCCTACGCCTTTCGATCGTAGAGTTTATTTTGCCCCGCCTTCCTAAAGGCTTATCTCTATTTCTGTAATATATCTGTACCCAGATATCTGATGCTTCCGCTGACACTTGTATGCCATCAAGCTATGTATTCGAGCCCTCGAGGCCCTGGCTTGTAATATAAAGCTTGTATGAATTTATTTATGTTTTAGAGTTGTGTTGTGATATCTTCAAGTGAGTCCTTAGGCTTGATCATGTGCATTTGCGTGTATGGTTAGTGCACGATTAAGCCGGGGTCGTCACACAATCGAGGTTTGCACATGCATGGTCCTTTGTCTAATAGCACATTGTTGTGCAATTGCAGGAACCATTCTAATATTTAGGTTTTTAACAATTTGGTCTTGCACATGTAGGTCCTGCTGTCAGAGGTTTTGACCCACTGTTCAACCCTTTTTGCATATGGGGAAATGAGTTGTCCATGAATATCAGTCAAGTCAAGAAACTCAGAAAGATTGTTAGGATAAAGAAATTAGCGACAAAAAAAAAAAGATCTTTGTCTGCACAATGAAGAAGACATCAGGTCACTACATGATGGTACTAACTATTATACCTTGCCTTTTTTATTCCTTTGCCCCATTTCCAATATAGAGAAGATATTTATGCACATCCTTGTTTTCAGGCCTTTCCAAAGCAGTTCACTGATGATTACATCTCAAACCACCTGTATGGTCAGGAGGCGAGGAAGGTATTCATACAACACCCACGGTTCAATATTGAAGTTTTGCTGAAGAGGACGAAGGATGGACGGTCAATCATCCACAGGCACTGGCCTAAAGTTGCAAAGACCTCAACATCAATGAAGGCTCAATATTCGCCTTCCGCTTCAGCAGTTTTCTAGATGGGTTCCATCTGTCTATGTACCATCTATGATGCTAATTTCAAAAGGTTATAGATGTTGCATGTGAAACTTGGTGCCGGTGCAGTTGTGTAATGGGGTAGCTGAGTGCTGAAGCTATATGATGTTCTACTCTGATGTATTTCAATTATGAAATCCTGCTTCCTTAATATGAAAATGAAATATATTGTGTGCTTAATATGAAATGTCAATTAGATTAATAAATGGATTATTAATAATAGGACAATTAGCCTGCTAATGGCCAATTAGCCTGCTAATTGGGATTTTCTATTGCAAACGGTTATTGAGAAAACACCGTGGGCGATGACCTCAGGCAACACACACAGTTTCTAGGAATAAACCATGTTGGATCCATGAACAATCACACACGACATCCTCTTGAAAACTGTTTGCGTTAGGCCACCTTGCGCAAATGTTTACCACATAAAAAGTGTGTGTGATGGACAACCTTTGCAACACAGTTTCTTCTACGCACCGTGTGTGATGCATTCAATAATGCAAACGATAAAATTGTTAATATCGTGTGCAATGGCAATGCTATCACAAACAATTTAATGGGGAAAATTGTGTGTGATGTACCTGCGAACGGAAATGTTTTCCTTGGAGTGACTGTGTGGGATGTATATACGAACGGAAACGTACTTCTTGGATTAACTATGTGGGATGTACGTACTAACGAAAACCTATTCCTTGGATTGACTGTGTGGAATGTACATAAGAATGAAAACGTTTAGCCGGGACTGACTGTGTGGGACGTACTTACGACCGGAAATGATTTGGCCTGTATAATTGTATTTTTTTAGCACAACTGTACGTATAACCGTATTTGATCGCTCGCCCGTCGCACATGACCTCACTTTGCCGGGCGTGTGTGACCGGAGGGCCTATCCTCGATGGTTTCTGGGTCATGTGGGAAGGACCCCCCTATCGCAGTCACTCACTTGGCGATGGTTCAAAACGCCATCGCGGAAAGGGGTTAAAAACCGTTTGTATAGCACCTCGCTGTACTAGTGTATGTCCCTAGTGAGCCTCTACTAGACTAACTCATTGATCAAAGATGATTAAGGTTTCCTGACCATAGACATTAGTTGTCATTTGATAATGGGATCACATCATTAGGAGAATGATGTGATGGACAAGACCCAACTGTAAGCTTAGCATTTGATCGTATCAGTTTATTGTTATAGCTTTCTTCATGTCAAGTATCTATTCCTAAGACCATGGGATCATGCAAGTCCCTGACACTAGAGGAATACTTAGTGTGTATCCAAACGTCACTTCATAACTGGGTGATCATAAAGGTGCTCTACAGGTATCTCCGAAGGTGTTTGTTGGGTTGGCACGGATCGAGACTGGGATTTGTCTCTCCGTATGATGGAGAGATATCTCTGGGCCCTCTCGGTAATACGGCATCATAAAGAGCTTGCAAGCAATGTGGATTATGAGTTAGTCACAAGATATTGTATCACGGAACGAGTAAAGAGACTTGCCGGAAATGAGATTGAACTAGGTATGGAGATACCGACGATCGAATCTCGGGCAAGTAACATATCGCCGGACAAAGGGAATTCCATACGGGATTAACCGAATCCTTGACATTGTGGTTCAACCAATAAAAGATCTTCGTGGAATATGTAGGAACCAATATGGGCATCTGGGTCCTGCTATTGGTTATTGCTCGGAGAGGTGTCTCGGTCATGACTACATGATTCCCGAACCCGTAGGGTCGCACACTTAACGTTCGACGACGCTAGAGTAGTATTGGGATATTTGATGATTGGTAACCGAATGTTGTTCAGAGTCCCGGATGAGATCCCAGACGTCACGAGGAGTCTCGGAATGGTCGAGAGGTAAATATTTATATATGGGAAGTAATATTTTGGGTTCCGGAAAAGGGTGCAGTTTTTTCAGGATTGTACCGGGAAGTTTCCAGAAGGTTCTGGAGGATTCCGGAGGGGTCCGGAAGTCCACAAGTGGGTCCAACACATCCCAAGGGCTGGCATGGGCTAAGGGGAGGCGCCCTGGCCTTATTGGGCTAGGCACACCAAGTCCTCAAGAGCCCATGTTGCTAGGGAAGGGGAAAAAGGGGAGTACTAGTAGGAATAGGATTGGACTTGGAGTCCAAGTCCTGGCCCCCTTGGCTCCGCCCCAGGGCTTGGAGGGGCTGTTTCCATGCCCCTCCACCTATATATAGAGGGGAGGGGGCACCCCAAGAGGACAAACCAAGCCCTTGGCGCCCCTCTCTCTCCCTATACTCCGTAGCTCCTCCGTCCTCGTTCTGGTAGCGCTTGGCGAAGCCCTGCCGGTATTCTGAATCCACCACCACCACCACCACCACACCGTTGTGCTGGTTGTGATCCCATCTACTTTTCCGCCTTCTCTTGCTGGATCAGGGAGGAGGAGACGTCATCGAGCCGCACATGTGCTAAACTCGGAGGTGCCGTCCGTTCGGCACTAGATCGGTTGGATCGTGATCGGATCGCGAAGAGTACGACTACATCAACCGTGTTATATACGCTTCCACTTTTGGTCTACGATGGTACATAGACACACTCTCCCCTCTTGTTTCTATGCTTCTCCTAGATAGATCTTGGGTGTTCATAGGATTTTTTTTGATTTTCATGCTTCCTTCCCCAACAGCATGTGTATGACTCAAGAGCATACCGACACATCTCACCTCTGGTTTTGTAAAGTATCATGAAGTAAAGGGAACATAAGATAATAATCAAAGGTTCACTCGAATGTCATTCATGTAATCATATAGTTCGATATGGACGTCCACGGTTCCGCTATCGGTCATTGAACGAAGGGGTTTTGTTCATGTCTATGTTTTACCGAACCTACAGGGTCACAAGCTTAAGGTAATCAAGATCTGCTGAGTGGTAAAAGGATGACAGTATTGAGGATTTATGTGTGTAATTGTTTCATTAATATTCGAAATAGTTTCAAGAGGAACCGGAAGCGTTTCAGGGTCACCGGAAGGATTTCGGATTTTATCATATAATATCGCGTATTACTGATAAATAATATAGATGAAAAATGTTTCTGGTCATGATAAATTAATAATAAAAAGCTATAGTAATTGCTAGGAGTATTTTATATTTAATTTAATATCAACGAGCCTTAAAAGGCCAAGTGGTGGAGGGAGAATTGGGCCACCAAGGCCCATGTAGGGAAGGCACCCCTTTCCCCCTTTGGGAGGCCAAATTGGGGAGGGAGGAGGACTCCTCCTTCCAAGGACTCCTCCTTCCCTCCTTAGACGGCGCAAGGGGAGGGGAGTCCTTTCCCCCCTTGTGGCGCCCCCTCCTCTCATCCAACCTATATATACTAGCAGTTTTTTCACTTTTGGAACACACAAGTTTTGGAGCCTCCTCTAGTTCCCTAGTTTTAGTTCTAGTTGGTCCTAGTTGATCAATCAGAGCTTGACCTAGATCCTCTAATCCTCATAATTAGAAGCCCGTGTGGTTCTAATCTCCTCCTTTAATTCTCTGGCGATGATTAGCTCTAGACGGTGAAGCGCTGCTGGATCGTGAAGACTGTACGGTTGCAACCAAGTAGAAAGGCCGTGCTTTCGGTCTTCCATTCGAGGGATCGTTTGCGGGCGGTTCACGGGATCATTCATCTACGGATCGAGGGAATCCTAGTATGATCTACACCGACTCGTTTACTTCCGTTGCTACTAGGAGTCGGTAACAATCATGATCCAAATTGTTTACGCATCTTCATATTGTTCCTGGGTGATCGTAGGGTGATTTTTTTGTTTTCTACTACGTTTCCCAACATAGGGTTCTTCTTGTAAGATGTTGTATGCCACCGCTTTGACTATATGAAGCATCTGGGGCCTTCGTGCCCCTACCAATGTTCAAAAAAAGATTCCACATGGAAATCAATGGAGTTGCTAGCTCGCGACGTGCCCCTCCCACACGCTGCCCTCCACGACCCTCGTATGACCTTTTTTTACTTGATGCTGCTCTCCAAAAATCCCATATGACATTTTTTTTACCCGACGTTGCTCTCTGTGGCTACCGTACTAGTTAGTTCATATTGTACTTACATAAATCAGAACCAGACCCAAGCCATTGATTGGAGTACTAATGCAACATTAATCCCATTAAGAGTCGCACAAAGGGCGCCTCCTCACGCTAGCCACATGGGGTAGAAGTCGGCGAGGAAAAACATGTTTTTCGTTGAGTGTGCCGATTGGGTAGCAACTCTGATGCGGAGGATCCCACGGTCATACCCATGGACGCTTCATCAACACATCAAGTACCAAGTGGACCCATGACAAGAGCTCGCGCACGTGCTATTCAGACCAAGGTGACATCTCTCCTACTCGAGCTTTCCATAGATTTGAATGAGACATGGTTGCTATATCAAGTAGAGATATTGTGTGTGATCAGGTACGACAAATAGACCACGGAACCGAGAGCTGAAGGAGAGGGAACAACCAAGAGTGCAAACTCTTTGTCCAGCCCGGAACCTCTAGCGCCTGGAACTTCTGGCCATCCCGGAACTTTCGGCCCCTGACGCTCAAGATGACCCCCGGACGTGCAAACTCTCTGTTCAGCCCGGAACCAGGCCGGACCCTCATCCAGAACCTTCGGCGCCCGGAACTTCTGGCCACCCTAGAACTTTCGGCCCCTCACGTCCAGTTCAGCTTCGAGCATGCCAACTCTCTGTTCAGCCCAGAACCCGACCGGACCTTTGCCTGGACCTTCCCCCACCTAGACTATAAATACTCATCTCCTACCTCCGTTTTAGGGTTAGCAAAGGATTAGCTTGAGATTGAGATTGAGCTTTGCTCATCCACACCTACTCCCATGCAGATCAAGACCTCCATGTGAGAAGATCCCTGGTGGATTCAAGACCCCTTCTTAGGGAAGTTCCTCCAAGGATTCAAGACCTCTCTCCTTAAAGGATTGGGATGAACTAGCTACCCTTTGTACCCTCTTGTGTTGGATTTGGATCCTTGTACCTCTTACATTTATGTGGATTTAGCACATGTGTGATTTGGATCTTGTTGATTGAGTGTTTCCCCTCTCGTGTTCTTCGCGGGACCCCCCTCCAATTTGTGAAAAATTGGCCAAATAGGGTTCCACCCTACATCATCTTGGTATCATGAGCCACGTTGATCACGAATTTGGAGCTTTCCCTGTCATTTTCTAGCCTAATTTTTCTTTGTTTTGTCCTAATTCAAAAAAACCCACAAAAATAGCCCTCCCATTTTTTGTGATTTGTTGGTTTTGATCCATGGATTCCGAGTGTTGCATGTGGATCTAGCTTCTCCGCCGCCCCATCCATCCAAATTTTCTTTTTCACTGTCCAATTTGGGTTTTTCCGTAACTTTTTCCCGCCCAAATCCACAATCTAAAATTGATGTTCTTGGCAGTTTTCCCGAGCCCCGGAACTTCCGGCCCCGCCCGGACCTTCTGGCCCCCAGAACTTCCCACCTAGACATAAACTCTACACCGCCTTCGTTTTCGCAAGCTGATCATTCTCCACCCGATGTAGCAGCATCTTCGACAACGTATTGGAAAACATGCACCGTGACTTCGACTTACCACATTTGATCAATAAAAGGCAAGGGGTAATGATCATTTCTAGTAGCTTTATTTAATTTCCTGAAATCAATTACCATCCTATAACCAGTTACAATTCTTTGTGGGATAAGTTCATTTTTATCATTAGGGTCTACGGTAATGCCTCCTTTCTTAGGGACACAATGAACATGACTTACCCATCTACTATCAACTATAGGATAAATTATACCTGCCTCTAGAAGTTTTAATATTTTAGTTCTTACCACATCCTTCATTTTAGGATTCAGACGACGTTGATGATCAATGTCTGGTTTAGCATCAGGCTCCATATTAATCTTGTGCTGGCATAAGGTGGGACTAATGCCCTTAAGATCATTAAGAGTATATCAAATAGCAGCACGGTGCTTCCACGGAGTTTTAAGTAACCTCCTTTCTTCATGCTCTGAAAGGTTAGCATTGATAATAACATGATATATCTTCTTTTCATCAAGATAAGTATATTTCAGTGTATCAGGTAATTTCTTTAATTCAAACACAGGATCACTCTTCGGTGGAAGAGGATCTCCAAGAGTTTCAACAAGTAAATTATGTTTAAGGATAGGTTCTTGTTTAAAGAATATCTCATCTATTTCATTTGTTTCATTCATATGGATATCATATTCATGGTCTAACAAATATTGTTCTAAAGGATCGGTAGGAGGAACAACAATAGAAGCAAGACCAATAATTTCATCTTTACTAGACAATTCTTTATCACGTGGTTGTCTACGAAATTTAGAAAAATTAAAATCATGAGATTCATCACCAAACTTAACTCTAACCTTTTCTTTAACACAATCAATTTCAGCATTAATGATATTCAAGAAAGGCCTACCAAATATAATGGGACAAAAATTTATCTTGTTGTGAACCGAGTACTAAGAAATCCGTAGGGTATTTGATCTTACCACACAAGATTTCAACATCTCGAACAATCCCAAGTGGTGAAATAGCATCTCTATCTGCAAGCTTAATAGTAACATCAATATCTTCGATCTCAGCTGTCGGGGACGAATCCGCGATCACCTATGGGACCCAGGGAAGGACCCCTTTACGTTCGGCAGGGAGAGACGGTCGCACGAAGAGCAAATCTAGCGAAGAACGCGACAGTGCACGAGAGAGATTTACCCAGGTTCGGGCCGCACGGATGCGTAAAACCCTACTCCTGCTTTTTGGTTTATTATCACCTATGTTCGGGCCGCACGGATGCGTAAAACCCTACTCCTGCTTTTTGGTTTATTATCTGTATGATTGTTCTAGCTCCAGGAGCGCTACAGTACCGAGTAGCTGCGTACAATACTGGAGTTCTCCCTTTTCCAGTTCCTCTCCCCATTCACGTTGCCTATGGGCCTCCTTTTATACGCACAAAGGGGTCACCAACAGGTGGCAAACAGTAAAGGTAGAGGTGGAAAGCTGCTACAGTAAGGCCACTATTACCAGGATGACATGTCCTACCTACCACTGACGGCAGGGGACAAGGGCATTAAATGCCCATGCCTTTGCTGTCCAGATACATGTACCCGGACGTCTTGGACGTGGGAAAAGCCTATCCCACCTGCTCCTGCACCGCTAGCTACAGTGCACCGCCGTCTACACAGTGCCCTGCCACACACGCTTGGAAGGACCCAGAGTGCCACACTGGCAGAGGCACTGGAGCAGCAGCACAGTAGCACAGTGGTACAGTAACGCTTGCCGCGGCAAGACCTTGCCGCACCTGACAGCTTGCCGCAGCCCATAGTTTGCCGCGCAAGGTAACTTGCCGGGGCAACTACCTTGCCGCAGCTGCTATCTTGCCGTAGCCAATACCTTGTCGTAGCCAATGACTTGCCGGGGCAAGTACCTTGCCGCGGCAAGTACTCTGCTACAGCATTTACATGCTTATCACTTACGGGTCAGGACAAGCGCATTAAATGCTCTGTCTAGGTGTCCCTTAGCTTCTTGGGGATGGGAAAAGGGGCCATCCTATCAGTGCCGCTTGGCACAGTGCTCTGCCACGCATGCCTGGAGAAGGGTCCAGAGTGCCATGCTGGCGGCCGCACTGGAGCAGCAGCATAGTGGCATAACCTTGCCGGGCAGGAACCTTGCCGGGCTCAGCTGGTCATCCCGGCAAGAACCTTGACGGGGCCTTGTCTCCAGTCTAGCTGTCCCCCGGCAAGCCTTGCCAGGTTCAGCTGGTCATCCCGGCAAGAACCTTGCCGGGGCCTTATCTTTAGTCTTGTCGAGTCCTGAGCTTGCCGGCCCTGATCTCGCCGGCAGTAGTAGACTTGATCTTCTGGTCGATCCGCCTGGAGTCTTGTCTTGCCAGCTCTGCCTTGCCGGCGTTGCGCGGACCCATTCCCGGCAAGTAGACCTTGCCGGGAACCGGGCTTCGAATGTACTCTTGGGTGGATTCCTCCTCTGCCATGTCCTTCCCGCCTGGAGGCTGCGACTTGCCGGTGCGTGTCCAGGGGTAGTGAACACCCCCCTGTTTATTACACCGACAGGAGCCCCCGGGCCTGGGCCGGACAGGCGTGCACAGTGGTTGTCTGGGCTAGGCCCAACGACGCACACCGGCAACATGTAGATCTGTTCCCTGCCGTTCCTCCTGCCTGGAGGTCGCAACCCTGTTGCTGCAATGGCACGCATAAAGAAACAATTTACCTTGATTAGGCCAAGCTTTATGGCACAAGAGATATTCCTTCATGCTAAATGAATGCATGCTTCCCCCTTGATTGATTCCGTCCTTGCACGTATCTTGTACCCTACGCTGTCTGGAAACCCTGCCGGTGCGCACACTTGCCGCGAGCGCTAGGTGCGGGTCTTTAGCAGCCTGCTGGAAACGCTGCCGCCGGCAAGGCGACTTGCCGGGCCAGAACACAACTGCTAAGTTTGCCGAGCGGACTCGAGGCGAAACCAGAGCGCGGACTAACCACGGCAAGGTCCTTTCGCGTGCAGGTCGATATACGAGAACGAGGAATCAATCAAGACGACCCACGCTTGCTGGAAAGCTTTCCGGTGCGCACGTTCCAGGCAGCGGCGCTTGGGGATCGGGTCCTTAGCAGCTCGCCGGGAACGCCGCCTCCCGGAAAGGTTTACCTTCCCGGTTCTGGTGCAGCTGCTCACATCGCCGAGCGGACTCGAGGCGACTAGGAGCGCAACTAGCCCCGAGAAGGCTCCTTCGCGTGTAGGTGTAAGAAGCGAGTGAGGACAGAAAAATGAATGCAATTGCCAAAAAATCTGTGCAACTTAGCTTTTTCTGCTAGGGCGCCGCTAGCCCCCGAGCTTGTTTCTTGCTCAAAGAGTGGTTGTCGGAGCCCCCGGCAAGGGAGGCTCTTAACTCTGGCGGAGAACTTTGACGTTCTCGACGCCAGCTTCCGGCAAGGGGTTGCCGGGAAGGCTCTTGACTCTGGCGGAGAACCTTGACGTTCTCAACGCCAGCTTCCGCCAAGCTTGTTGCCGGGGAGGCTCTTGACTCTGGCGGAGAACCTTGACGTTCTCAACGCCAGCTTCCGGCAAGCTTGTTGCCGGGGAGGCTCTTGACTCTGGTGGAGAACCTTGACGTTCTCAACGCCAGCTTCCGGCAAGCTTGTTGCCGGGGAGGCTCTTGACTCTGGCGGAGAACCTTGACGTTCTCAACGCCAGCTTCCGGCAAGCTTGTTGCCGGGGAGGCTCTTGACTCTGGCGGAGAACCTTGACGTTCTCAACGCCAGCTTCCGGCAAGCTTGTTGCCGGGGAGGCTCTTGACTCTGGCGGAGAACCTTGACGTTCTCAATGCCAGCTTCCGGCAAGCTTGTTGCCGGGGAGGCTCTTGACTCTGGCGGAGAACCTTGACGTTCTCAACGCCAGCTTCCGGCAAGCTTGTTGCCGGGGAGGCTCTTCAGGGGGTTACTCTCTGGGGCGTTGCCAGCCCCCGAGCTCGCCTTCCATGCGTGTTCCTGCAACACTGACTGGGCATGAAATGCCACAACAGCGTTTGAGCACAACAAGTTGATTAGCTTCTGGTTAATGTCGGATTCGCTGCAATCTTGACTCCTGCTGAATATTCCCTTGCTTGCCGGAACACTTTCCGGTGCGCACGATCCAGTCAGCAGCGCTTTGAGGAACGGATCCTTAGCAGCATGCCGGGAACGCCGCCTCCCGAAAAGGTTTACCTTCCCGGCTCTGGCGCAGCTGCTCAGGTTGCCGAGTGGACTCGAGGCAACTAGGAGCGCGACTAGCCCCGGGAAGGCTCCTCAGCATACGGGTTTACGCAGGAACCTTAGAATAAAACTCGCTAAGTCCTTCTCCTTAAATGACTGCATTTTTGCACAGTGAGCCCCCCACGCTTGCCGGAATACTCCCCGAATGCGCACGTTCCGGTCGATGGCGCTTAGGATCGGTTCCTGTTCAGCAGCCTATCGAGAACGCCGCCTCTTCGGGAGCTTAACGCCTTAGAAACAATCGCAGCTGCGTCTGCATTGTTGGGCGGACCCAAAACAACTAGGAGCGCAGAATGTTTCAGGAGCGCTCCTTCGCGCACAGGTTATGCACAAAAATATCGTCCAGGATAAGACTTAACAGCAGAAAGTAATTAAAGCTTTAAAACTTAGCTTTTTGCGAAGGTTCAGGCCCTTCTTCTTGGACGCTATGGCGGTGAAGATGATGAAGAAACTGCCGCGCTGATCGCCAGATCCGGTTCGCGCAGCCCCTCACCCCCTACCTGGCGTGCCAAAGATGTCGGGGAGGCTCTTGACTCTGGTGGAGAACCTTGACGTTCTCAACCCCAGCTTCCGGCAAGCTTGTTGCCGGGGAGGCTCTTGACTCTGGCGGAGAACCTTGACGTTCTCAACGCCAGCTTCCGGCAAGCTTGTTGTCGGGGAGGCTCTTGAGTCTGGCGGAGAACCTTGACGTTCTCAACGCCAGCTTCCGGCAAGCTTGTTGCCGGGGAGGCTCTTGAATCTGGCGGAGAACCTTGACGTTCTCAACGCCAGCTTTCGGCAAGCTTGTTGCCGGGGAGGCTCTTGACTCTGGCGGAGAACCTTGACGTTCTCAACGCCAGCTTCCGGCAAGGGGTTGCCGGGAAGGCTCTTGACTCTGGCGGAGAACCTTGATGTTCTCAACGCCAGCTTCCGGCAAGCTTGTTGCCGGGGAGGCTCTTAACTCTGGCGGAGAACCTTGACGTTCTCAACGCCAGCTTCCGGCAAGCTTGTTGCCGGGGAGGCTCTTGACTCTGGCGGAGAACCTTGACGTTCTCAACGCCAGCTTCCGCCAAGCTTGTTGCCGGGGAGGCTCTTGACTCTGGCGGAGAACCTTGACGTTCTCAACGCCAGCTTCCGGCAAGCTTGTTGCCGGGGAGGCTCTTGACTCTGGCGGAGAACCTTGACGTTCTCAACGCCAGCTTCCGGCAAGCTTGTTGCCGGGGAGGATCTTGACTCTGGCGGAGAACCTTGACGTTCTCAACGCCAGCTTCCGGCAAGCTTGTTGCCGGGGAGGCTCTTCAGGGGGTCGCGCAGCCCCTCACCCCCTACCTGGCGCGCCAAAGATGTCGGGGACGAATCCGCGATCACCTATGGGACCCAGGGAAGGACCCCTTTACGTTCGGCAGGGAGAGACGGTCGCACGAAGAGCAAATCTAGCGAAGAACACGACAGTGCACGAGAGAGATTTACCCAGGTTCGGGCCGCACGGATGCGTAAAACCCTACTCCTGCTTTTTGGTTTATTATCACCTATGTTCGGGCCGCACGGATGCGTAAAACCCTACTCCTGCTTTTTGGTTTATTATCTGTATGATTGTTCTAGCTCCAGGAGCGCTACAGTACCGAGTAGCTGCGTACAATACTGGAGTTCTCCCTTTTCCAGTTCCTCTCCCCATTCACGTTGCCTATGGGCCTCCTTTTATACGCACAAAGGGGTCACCAACAGGTGGCAAACAGTAAAGGTAGAGGTGGAAAGCTGCTACAGTAAGGCCACTATTACCAGGATGACATGTCCTACCTACCACTGACGGCAGGGGACAAGGGCATTAAATGCCCATGCCTTTGCTGTCCAGATACATGTACCCGGACGTCTTGGACGTGGGAAAAGCCTATCCCACCTGCTCCTGCACCGCTAGCTACAGTGCACCGCCGTCTACATAGTGCCCTGCCACACACGCTTGGAAGGACCCAGAGCGCCACGCTGGCAGAGGCACTGGAGCAGCAGCACAATAGCACAGTGGTACAGTAACGCTTGCCGCGCCAAGACCTTGCCGCACCTGACAGCTTGCCGCAGCCCATAGTTTGCCGCGCAAGGTAACTTGCCGGGGCAAGTACCTTGCCGCAGCTGCTATATTGCCGTAGCCAATACCCTGTCGCAGCCAATGACTTGCCGGGGCAAGTACCTTGCCGCGGCAAGTACTCTGCTACAGCATTTACATGCTTATCACTTACGGGTCAGGACAAGCGCATTAAATGCTCTGTCTAGGTGTCCCTTAGCTTCTTGGGGATGGGAAAAGGGGCCATCCTATCAGCGCCGCTTGGCACAGTGTTCTGCCACGCATGCCTGGAGAAGGGTCCAGAGTGCCATGCTGGCGGCCACACTGGAGCAGCAGCATAGTGGCATAACCTTGCCGGGCAGGAACCTTGCCGGGCTCAGCTGGTCATCCCGGCAAGAACCTTGCCGGAGCCTTGTCTCCAGTCTAGCTGTCCCCCGGCAAGCATTGCCGGGTTCAGCTGGTCATCCCGGCAAGAACCTTGCCGGGGCCTTATCTTTAGTCTTGTCGAGTCCTGAGCTTGCCGGCCCTGATCTCGCCGGCAGTAGTAGACTTGATCTTCTGGTCGATCCGCCTGGAGTCTTGTCTTGCCAGCTCTGCCTTGCCGGCGTTGCGCGGACCCATTCCCGGCAAGTAGACCTTGCCGGGAACCGGGCTTCGAATGTACTCTTGGGTGGATTCCTCCTCTGCCATGTCCTTCCCGCCTGGAGGCTGCGACTTGCCGGTGCGTGTCCAGGGGTAGTGAACACCCCCCTATTTATTACACCGACAGGAGCCCCCGGGCCTGGGCCGGACAGGCGTGCACAGTGGTTGTCTGGGCTAGGCCCAACGACGCACACCGACAACATGTAGATCTGTTCCCTGCCGTTCCTCCTGCCTGGAGGACGCAACCCTGTTGCTGCAATGGCACGCATAAAGAAACAATTTACCTTGATTAGGCCAAGCTTTATGGCACAAGAGATATTCCTTCATGCTAAATGAATGCATGCTTCCCCCTTGATTGATTCCGTCCTTGCACGTATCTTGTACCCTACGCTGTCTGGAAACCCTGCCGGTGCGCACGCTTGCCGCGAGCACTAGGTGCGGGTCTTTAGCAGCCTGCTGGAAACGCCGCCGCCGGCAAGGCGACTTGCCGGGCCAGAACGCAGCTGCTAAGTTTGCCGAGCGGACTCGAGGCAAAACCAGAGCGCGGACTAACCACGGCAAGGTCCTTTCACGTGCAGGTCGATATACGAGAACGAGGAATCAATCAAGACGACCCACGCTTGCTGGAAAGCTTTCCGGTGCGCACGCTCCAGGCAGCGGCGCTTGGGGATCGGGTCCTTAGTAGCTCGCCGGGAACGCCGCCTCCCGGAAAGGTTTACCTTCCCGGTTCTGGTGCAGCTGCACACATCGCCGAGCGGACTCGAGGCGACTAGGAGCGCAACTAGCCCCGAGAAGGCTCCTTCGCGTGTAGGTGTAAGAAGCGAGTGAGGACAGAAAACCCCAGAAATAACCCTAGATCAGAAGTTCCGCGGCCGCAAGGCTCTGTAGTCATGAAAAACCAATCTAGACCCCGTTCCGGCACCCTACCGGAGGGGGAGATCATCACCGGAGGCCATCTTCATCATCCCTATGGCCACCATGATGAGGAAGGAGTCGTCCACCCTCATGGCCGAGGGTTCGTACCAGTAGCTATGTGTTTAATTTCTCTCTCTCTCTCTCGTGTTCTTGAGATGTCACGATCTTGATGTATCGCGGGCTTTGTTAATATAGTTGGATCATATGGTGTTTTCCCCTCTCTATCTTGTTGTGTATTGAGTTTTCCCTTTGGGATTTCATTTTATCGGATTGAATACTTTTATGGATTTGAGAGCACTTGATCTATGTCTTGGCACTCAACTCGCGAATTCCCGAGGTGACATTGGGGTAATCTATGAATAGGGGTTGATGCACGTTTTCGTCCTTGTTTCTCCGGTAGAAATCTTGGGGCACTCTTTGAGGTTCTTTGTGTTGGATTGAGCATTATGAATCTGAAATTGTTTGATGCATATCGCATAATCAACTCATGGATACTCGCGGTGACATTGGATTATCTAGGTGACATTAGAGTTGGTTGATGTGTATCATATAGTGTTATTTTAGTATGAACTCTTGGATAGATCGAATGGAAAGAATAACTTTGTGTTATTTTAGTACGAACTCTTGAATAGATCGAACAGAAAGAATAACTTTAAGGTGGTTTCGTACCCTACAAACAATTTCTTCTTATGTTCTCCGATAGATAAGAACTTTGGAGTGATTCTTCATTGCACGTTGAAGGATGGTTATGTGATCCAATTAGATTAGCATTATTGAGAGATTGCACTAGCGAAAGATTGGACCCTAGGCCTCATTTTCAAGCATTGCAATACCATTTGTACTCACTTTTGTTACTTGCTACGTTGCTGTTTTTATTTATTCAGATTATAAAAATATATTTCTACCATCCATATTAAACTTTTATCACCATCTCTTCGCCGAACTAGTGCACCTAGACAATTTGCCATTGTATTGGGTGTGTTGGGGACACAAGAGACTCTTTGTAATTTGGTTGCAGGGTTGTTTGAGAGAGACCATCTTCATCCTACGCCTCCCACGGATTGATAAACCTTAGGTCATCCACTTGAGGAAAAATTGCTACTGTCCTACAAAACTCTGCGCTTGGAGGCCCAAGACCAGTCTACAAGAATTAGTTGTGTAGTAGACATCAAGCTCTTTTCTGGCGCCGTTGCTGGGGAGGTGAGTGCATGAAGGTATATCTATAGATCTTGCAATTGAATCTTTTAGTTTCTTGTTTTATCACTAGTTTGGTTTATAAAAGAAAACTACAAAAAAATGGAATTGAGGTTGCATCATATTGTTCATCTTTATAATGTCTTTCGTGAAAATGATGGAAAGGAAAATTGTGCTCAATTGATAGAGCAAGAATTCTATAAATGTTTGACATAAAATCTTTGAATGATGAGCATGATTGCAATGTCGCTAGTATGAATTCTTTGAATATCCATGATTTTAATGATATGCAAAGCTACAAGCTTGGGGATGCTATGTTTGATGAAGATGATATTTTTAGTTCCCCAAGTTTTGATGAGAAAAATTATTATGATGGTAGCATGCCTCCTATTTATGATGATTATATTAATGAAAATGGGTTTGGAAGAGTGTCAACTCTAGGTAATAATGATTGCACTATTTTGGAGGGTGTTGAATCTTATTGTTATAATGATAAAAGTGGATTTGGTGAGGTCGTGACTTTATTTAGTGATGAATCCACTATTTTGGAAGAGGTTTCAATTGACTATGATAAAAAAGTTGCTACCTATGATGATTATTGTGATGACATGCATGCTATAAAGAGTAATTATAACTATGAAACATGTCATCATGATTTTAACTTTCAATTGGATTATGCCTCACATGATAGTTATTTTGTTGAGTTTGTTCCCACTACTATGAATGAGAACAAATTTGCTTATGTGGAGAGTAGTAAATTTTCTATGCTTATGAATCATGAAAAGAATGCTTTATGTGATAGCTATATTGTTGAATTCATTCATGATGCTACTGAAAATTATTATGAGAGAGGAATATATGCTTCTACATATTTCAATAATACCAAGTTTCCTCTCTTTATGTTGAAAGTTTTGAAGTTGCACTTATTTTGCCTTCCTATGCTAGTTGATTCTTGTTCCCATAACTTGTTTGCTCACAAAATCCCTATGCATAGGAAGTGGGTTAGACTTAAAAGTGCTAGTCATATGCTTCATGCTGCTCTCTTTGTGTTTCAATTCTTATCTTTTATGTGATCATCATTGAAATCATCATGCCTAGCTAAAAAGGCATTAAAGAAAAGCGCTTGCTGGGAGACAACCCAACACTTTTACCTACTGTTTTTGTGTGTTCACATGATTAAGGTACTGTAGTAATCATGTTTTATAGCTTTTGTTTCAATAAAGTGCCAAGTAAAGCTTTGGGATAGTATGGATGATAATTGACTTGATTCTGTGCAAAAACAGAAATGTTTGCTTCCAGTAACAGAATTGTTTAGATTCGCTGGAGCATCTAAAAACTCTGAAATTTTGAAATATGATTGATCCACAAATTTCCTACGTTGTCCTAAATTTTCTGAATTTTTGAGTTGCAGAAGTATGACTAAAATTCAGATCTTTATGTACAGTTCTGTTTTCGACAGATTCTTTTTTCAATGCATAGTTTTCTTGTTTTATGGTTTCTATGGCTTATATTGGTCAATATAAGTTGTAGAAATTGTAGGGTACAGTAGGCATTGTGTGAGAACAATTGTGAATCTTATCTTGACAGTACCAAAGTGAATGATTTGTCTTTATCACCAAGTTCCGTTAAGTTTTGTGTGATTGAAGTTTTCAAGTTTTGGGTGAGATATCGATATTAGGAGAATAAGGAGTGACAAGACCCTAAGCTTGGGTATGCCCAAGGCATCCAATGGTAATATTCAAGGAAGATCCAAGCAACTAAACTTGGGGATGCCCCGGAAGGCATGCCCTCTTTCGTCTCCAACATTATCGGTAACCTCACTTGGGGCTATATTTTTTATTCATCTCATGATATGTGTTTTGCTTGGAGCATAATTTTCTTTTATTAGGATTTGCTTGCTGCTATTTAGAATGATGTTTTGTATCTCTTACTTCAATAAAAATGTCAAGTATAGCCTTTGCTATGCTTATTTTGCAAGTCTATATGTGGCTGTTTGAAAACAGAAAGTTGCACGCTAGTGCGTGAATTCTTGAGAAAAGTCAGAATGTGATGAAATGTTGATATTTTTTGCAAAATAAGATATGATAAATTTTCTACTGTGTGGTTAATTTGCAGAATTTTTGGAGTTAGGGAAGTATGAGTAAAATTGCACTCTTTACGGACTATCTTGTTTACACAGATTGCTGTTATGTTTGCATATGTTTGCTTGTTTAATGATTCTATTTGAGGATGGAAGTATTGAATATGCAGAGGCATTTAGTATGCAATGTTAAATAATAATTTTAGTGATTTGTAACAGTAGAGAATGATAAGGTGTTGCATTTATTCATACTAACTTTTCTCACGAGTTGTTGTTGAGTTTTGTGTGGATGAAGTTTTTAAGATTTAGGGAAACCGTGATATAAAAGGAAGTAAGGAGACACAAAAGCTCAAGCTTGGGGATGCCCAAGGCATCCCAAGATAATATTTCAAGAAGTCTCAAGCATCTAAGCTTGGGGATGCCCGGGTAGGCATCCCACCTTTCTTCATCAACAATTATCGGTTAGCCTCGGTTGAGCCTACGTTTTTGCTTCTTCACATGATGTGTGCTATTCTTAGAATGTCATTTAGTTTTTGTTTTCCTTGCTGTTTAAAAAAAATACTTATATCTGAAAGTTTTTAAATAAGAAAGAGTCCTCACATAGCTACCTATTTACTTAACTACTCGCTTGATCTTCACTTATATCTTTTTGGAGTAGCTTGTCATTTACTCTTGTGCTTCACTTATAATCTATGAGTAAATTGTTGAATGAATTGAATATCAGGAAGTTGAAATTATATGTTCATATCATGCCTAGTGGTAGCTTCACATTGGGTTTAGAAAGTGAAATCTTTTGAAGCTTGACAATCACAATATTGGTCATACAAGCAATTCATGAATGATTAGTATAACGAAGAGAACTTTCACATGTAAATATATTATCTTGAAAATCTTATATGATTGTGAATACCCATTAATTATTTCCAAACTTGAGCAAATTAGTTGAAGTTGGACAAGGAAGACAACGTAATGAGTTATGTTTGGGTATATTTGTATAGAAGTTATATTGTTATGGATCCTCCAACATGTGGTGTTTGCCTAGGATATTTTGCTAGCCAAAAATTCGTACTAAGTAGAGATACTACTTGTGCATCCAAAAACTCTTAAACCCAGTTTCTTGCCATGAGTGTTCACCATACCTACCTATGGATTGAATAAGATCCTTCAAGTAAGTTGTCATCGTTGCATAAAGCAATAAAAATTGCTCCTAAATATGTTCGATCTTTTATTGTAAGGGAAAATTGAGTGTTGTAAAAACTTTTGATGGCAAAGTTATAAAAGCGACAAACTACATAATAAAGGTTGCTATCACAAGGGGTAATATAACATGAAGTTCCTTTGAATTAAGAGCTTGGGCATCCAAAAATAAAAAGCGCATGACAACCTCTGCTTCCCTCTACGAAGGGCCTATCTTTTACTTTTCAGTATTTACTTTTATGAAAGAGTCAATAGAATGCATTCTCATTTCAACCTCAATTATTCTCTAGTTGGCAAGCATCATGTGGTGGGGAAAGATCTAGGCACATATGGCCAGTCAAATATATTTGATCATGATTTATTATTG
This sequence comes from Thinopyrum elongatum, assembly GCA_011799875.1. Lineage (NCBI taxonomy): Eukaryota > Viridiplantae > Streptophyta > Magnoliopsida > Poales > Poaceae > Thinopyrum > Thinopyrum elongatum. The sequence continues at coordinate 453,115,015 of CM022300.1, read as the reverse complement.
TTGTCAATTATCTCTATGATAAATGAGTTGGAGGCGAAACATTAAGCCCCTATCTTTCTCTGTGTTCGATGGATGCCATTTGTTCTAAAAATATGCTTTGAGTACTAGCAATCATAGAAGACTATATGATGATTGAGTATGTGGAGCTCTTACTTAGACTCTGCTGAATAAGTTGAATTGCAATTGCTTGGTGACTCAGAACATAGGTTGTTAAGTTTCAAGAGACTTCATTGTTTGAACCTTAACATGTGAATTGGTTGGTACTTTAACATGAGAAGTCTTATGAGAAAGAATTGCTGTTATGATGCTAGGAAAATTGATTGAAATTATCATTGATCAAACTTATGCACTTTGCTAGCATTCACACTTCATAAATTATTTCTTTTATCATTTACCTACTCAAGGACGAGTAGGAATTAAGCTTGGGGATGCTGATATGTCTCCAACGTATCTATAATTTATGAAGTATTCATGCCATGTTTACAACAATTTTATATGGTTTTGGTATGATTTGGATGGAACTAACCCGGACTGACGCTGTTTTCAGCAGATCTACCATGCTGTTGTTTTTTGTGCAGAATTAAAAGTTCTCCAAATGCAATGAAATTTTTTGATGATTTTTTTGGAACAAAAGAGGCACTAGAAGCTTCGTGGGAGGACCAGAAGGTGAAGGAGGTGAGCACAAGACACCTGGGCGCGCCAGGAGACCCAGGCGCGCCCACCTCGAGGCCCATCTTCACGTGAAACCGACGCCAAAAAATCCTATAAATACAGAAACCCCCAGAAATAACCCTAGATCAGAAGTTCAGCCGCCGCAAGCCTCTATAGACATGAAAAACCAATCTAGACCCCATTCCGGCACCCTACCGGAAGGGGAGATCATCACCGGAGGCCATCTTCATCATCCCTATGGCCACCATCATGAGGAGGTAGTAGTCCAGCCTCGGGGCTGAGGGTTTATACCAGTAGCTATGTGTCTAATCTCTCTCTCTCATGTTCTTGAGATGTCACGATCTTGATGTATCGCGGGCTTTGTTAATATAGTTGGATCATATGGTGTTTTCCCCTCTCTATCTTGTTGTGAATTGAGTTTTCCCTTTGAGATTTTATTTTATCAGATTGAATACTTTTATGGATTTGAGAGCACTTGATCTATGTCTTGGCACTCAACTCGCGGATTCCCGAGGTGACATTGGGGTAATCTATGCATAGGGGTTGATGCATGTTTTCGTCCTTATTTCTCTGGTAGAACTCTTGGGGCACTCTTTGAGGTTCTTTGTGTTGGATTGAGTATTATGAATCTGAAATTGTTTGATGCATATCGCATAATCAACTCATGGACACTCGCAGTGACATTGGAGTATCTAGGTGACATTAGGGTTGGTTGATGTGTATCATATGGTATTATTTTAGTACGAACTCTTGGATAGATCGAACAGAAAGAATAACTTTGTGTTATTTTAGTACGAACTCTTGAATAGATCGAATGGAGAGAATAACTTTAAGGTGGTTTCATACCCTATAAACAATTTCTTCTTATGTTCTCCGCTAGATAAGAACTTTGGAGTGATTCTTCATCGCACATTGAGGGATGGTTATATGATCCAATTAGATTAGCATTGTTGAGAGATTGCACTAGCAAAAGTATGGACCCTAGGCCTCATTTTCAAGCATTGTAATACCGTTTGTGCTCACTCTTGGTACTTTCTACCTTGCTGTTTTTATTTATTCAGATTATAAAAATATATTTCTACCATCCATATTACACTTTTATCACCATCTCTTCGCCGAACTAGTGCACCTATACAATTTGCCATTGTATTGGGTGTGTTGGGGACAGAAGAGACTCTTTGTTATTTGGTTCCAGGGTTATTTGAGAGAGACCATCATCATCCTATGCCTCCCACGGATTGATAAACCTTAGGTCATCCACTTGAGGGAAATTGCTACTATCCTACAAAACTCTGCGCTTGGAGGCCCAGCACGAGTCTACAAGAATAAGTTGTGTAGTACATCACAACCTCACTGCAAAAGTAAATAACATGCCCAACAGTATTATCAACCAAGAGATCCTTAACCATTGCAATATTAGGTTTGATACATCCCAAACGTATCTACTTTTCCAATAAGATCCATCAGCATTCAGCTTTCTCTCAAAAGCAATACCCTATTTTCTAGAGTTCCTGTTCAGAATCTGCTTCTTGAGCACATCACAAAGAGTTTGATGTCCTTTGAGGCTTTTGTACATGTCTGTGATGTACAATTTCTTCAGACCTGCATTTTTGTCAGTAACACTCGTAGTTTCCTCAGATGAGGGAATTGCAACCACGGAGACATTTGAAGATATAGCAGCAGTTGAAGCATTTGAACATTCAGCTGAAGAATTAGCATTGTCATGTTCTAGGCATTTTAAGCATGGAGCAACAAATTCTTCCTGAGAGGTGCTGATCTGTTGGGCGAGTAACGAGTCATTCTCTTTTCGAAGATCATCATGAGACGCTCTCAGCTTTTTGACTTCTTGCTTCCTTTGAAGAAATTCATAGGATAGCTTCTCGTGTTGGGCTGAGAGGGCCACATGACAACTTTCAAGTTCATCATGTTCTGACTTAAGACGTCTGAGGTCTTCAGACAGAGCTTGACTATGACCCATTTCCTCATCTAACAGATCATCACTTTTGTCTAGCAATTTTTGCATCTTTTCCATAACAGTTTGTTGTTCAGTTGCAATTTTAGCAAGTTTCTTATAGCTGGGTTTAGCTTCACATTCAGAGTCATCATCACTAGAAGTCTCAAAGTAAGCTTCTCGTGAGGTTACCTTGGCACCCCTTACCATGAAGCAATATGTGGGAGTGTAGTCGTCAGCACAGTCTTCAGTGTTCGTGGAGTGACCTTTTTCTTCATGGTGGAAGATGGACTTGCTGACGAACTCCGTAGCGAGGGCCAAGCTTGCAGCCCCAAAGTCATATTCCTCCTCGGATTCCTCAGATTCTTCCTCAGAATCCATTTCTGTCGTGGGAAACCATGGCCACCTATGGGGCCATCAGCCCCTTTTTGTTCGGCGGGGGGATGGACACGTTGCACAAAGAGTGGAGAAGCGTCGCGCAGCACGGCAGAGATCACACGGGCAGTCTTTACCCAGGTTCGGGCCGCCGTGAGGCATATAACCCTACTCCTGCTTTGGTGGATTGATGGTGGATAATGGTGGTAAAATGTAGCACACTCGCCCGGCAAGGTTGCTCTGGGGGCGAGAGTGGCTACGCGCGTATGGATATGCGAGGATCCAACCCTTTCTACGGTCGCCAAGGGCCTCCTTTTATAGATTAAGGGGTCACCACAGTGGCAAATCAGTCTTTGCGTACTGATTAGATAGCTAACAGTGCTATCATATCTAACTCTGCAGGCTGACAGAGCGTATTAAATGCGCCACTCTGTGTCACATCACAGCTCGCCCGGCAAGCCCTGCCGGGCTATTTTGCCAGCTTCGCGCCTGCTTGCCATGGTGAGGGGGCGAGGGCGCGGTAGTACTCTGGTGGTGGCGACGAGAACTTCTGCTCGACGGCGTCTCCCCCCTCCTCTCGATGATGTGGGGGCGGAACCCGCTGTGGGAGGAGGCGGAAGGGGGCGTGGCGGAGGTCGTCGTGGCGTGCGCGGCCGAGGAGGCCGGGGCGGCGCCTCAATTGCGCCCGCACCGGACGCTCTTCCCCCGATGGAAGGCCACGTCGGAGATCAACCCTTGGAGTTCGTCATCAGGCTGGACAAGCCTCCGCGCGGCCGCCTCCGTCTCCCTACTCCATTTGACAGGGTGATGGAGCTCGAACAGCCGCGTGTGCTGCGGTTGCACATGAGGAGCTGTGGGAATGGCAGCATGCGGGTGGATGTTGACTTCCCTGCTCCTCATGTCATGTACCTCTGCCGCGGCTGGAAGACCTTCGCTCGAGCCCATAGCTTGTCGGAGGGGCACGTTCTCCAGTTCAAATTAATGGAGAGCGGCCTGCTTTCCGTCAAGGTCTTTGGGCGCTCGGGAGCTCGCTTAGGGTGCTGCGCGGAGAGCTCGACCGACGACGAAAGCTCCTCCTCGAGCGAAAGCGACAAGGAGGAGACTGACGGTGATGACGACGGCAGCGGCCGAGACGGCGACGACTCCAACTCCAGCTAAACGTCGCCCGCAGCATCTTCATTAGGCGGTAGCACCATCATCTGCACATGTGTTTTCTCCCCGGCAAGGTGGTTTGCCGGGAAGTTGGATGCAGAGGTGGTGATGGTGCCCCCCTTGGCCCTTCCAGCAGGACCCCGGCAGGCTTCCTCTCGGGCTGTAGCTCCGTTAGCCCTGCCGTGCCCTGCTGGCCTTGGTGGTGGCGGTCGACGGGTAGCCTCCGCCATGCTCTCCATCGACGTCTTCGTCCACGCCCTCTCGTCCCTGCCGGGCATCCTCTCCTGGAGCCCGACAGGGTCAAGCTGGGCTTCTGCCCTGGCACTCCTCTTGCCCTCTTCGCCTTCTACCGCCGTGCCTAGGAGGAGAGGGACAAGAAAAGACATTACGGGGCACTTATCTTTTTTCAGTCTTAAATCTATAGGCACTTGCCAAATTTTAGCTCAAATAATGTAATCTCTTGTATCGATGTTTATGTTCTGTGAGATTTGTACTTGTTGATCAGCATATTAATGAAAAAGATAAGCTTGCCGGGCACTTGTGCATGTATGACATCCATGAAGAGGTGAAACACCTCCATACTTTCACGTAAACAAGTAGGTCCCGGTAAGCTACCTTGTTGGCACCCCACAGGACTGCCGCCGTGAGGCTGAGCCTGCTGGGCGCAGAACCTATTGGGAGAGACCAGCCCCCCGCCAACCCCTTTCAGCCAAAGGCTACTACGACCTCCCTAACCGAAGCAACGTTCGTGCCAGTAGATGGGAGCACCTTTGTTTCCGAGGCGGCGAGGTTTTCGTATGCACAAGTTCTACTCACGGAACTTGTATGGATAAGAGATGGAACTTATCTGTTTAGCTTGCCGGAGATCACAGTGTTGGCTTGTCTTCGCATCCTCTTCCTAGGACTAAGTCCATGGCAGGAGCCTACAGTTTATGCAAATGAAGATGATGCCAGATGCAATCTATCTACATGATCATGCAACCTATCTACATGAATCATGCAATGCTTATGAAATGCTTATGCATGCATGCAAATTGTCGGGGGCCCCCAGCGCTTCATTTATTTCTCTGTTGCTCAGGGTCTTTGCCTGGCTTTATACAAGGGGTTACATGCAGCTGAGGCAAGGCCTGTACAAAAGGGTGGATGTCGGGCAGGGCTCGACAGCCACGCCTTACGGGTAGAACTTGCAGAGATGCTCAATATTCCATGAGTTTTGCAATTGAATGCCATCTTCGGTCTCCAGATGGACTGTGCCAGGTCTGGTGACTCGTACTACCCGGTAAGGGCCTTCCCACTTCGGCGATAGCTTGTTTGTACCCTTGGCGGACTGAACGCGCCTAAGGACAAGGTCGCCTTCCTCAAAACACCAGGCATGAACCCTGCGGCTATGATAGCGATGCAGGGCTTGCTAATAGCGTGCAGCACGCGTAGCAGCCCGGAGACGGTTCTCCTCGAGAAGCACGGCGTCGTCACGCATGTGCTGTTCCTGCGCTACTTCATCGTAGGCAAGCACTCGAGGTGACCCGTAAATGAGTTCTGTGGGGATAATTGCTTCTACCCCATAGACTAGGGAGAAGGGAGTCTGCCCGATAGCTCGGTTTGGTGTCATTCTGAGGGACCAAAGAACCACCGGCAGCTCATTGATCCATTGCCTACCATGCTTCCGCAGCTTATCAAATGTTCTTGTCTTGAGTCCTCACAGCACTTCAGCGTTCGCCCTCTCAGCTTGTCCATTGCTTCTGGGATCTACGACGGATGCAAATGAGATCTTGCTTCCGAGGGGATGAACATATTGCATGAAGGCGCGGCTTGTGAACTGGGTGCCGTTGTCAGTGATGATCCGGGCAGGAACCCCGAAGCGGCACACCAATCCTTTCAAGAACTTGATAGCTGACTGAGCAGTCACCTTTCTCACGGCATCTACTACCGTCCACTTTGTAAACTTGTCGATTGCAATGAACAAGAATTCAAAGCCCCCGGCAGCTCGGGGGAAAGGGCCGAGGATATCGAGCCGCCAGACCAAAAATGGCCATGACAAAGGGATTGTCTGGAGTGCTTGGGCAGGCAGATGGATATTTTTGGAATGGAACTGTCAGGCTTCACACTTGGCGACGAGCTCAACCGCATCTTGGAGGGCTGTGGGCCAATAGAATCCTTGCCAGAATGCTTTCCCAACCAAAGCCCTTGATCCAATATGGGAGCCGCACATGCCTTTGTGTATCTCTGCCAGCAGTTCCTTTCCTCCTTCCCGGCAAATGCACTTTAATTTCACACCATTGGGCCTTCTTCTGTACTGTGTGTCATCAACAAACTGATACATACTGGCCCTCTGGGCTACTCTTTCAGCTTCTTCTTGCTCTTCGGGAAGTTCTCCGGTTTGGAGGAAATGGACTATGTGCCTTGCCCGAGTTGGAGCCTGAGGCTCGGCAACAAGGACTAGCGACACCTCCTCATTCATGGGGGCGCATCCCTTGACTGCGGGGACTAATGGCCCGGCAGGAGGGTGCAGCCCGGCAAGAGAAGGGGAGTTGTTTCCGGCAGGGTCCCTGCCAGGAGCCCCGAAAGGCTCTACCAGGAGAGGCTTACCAGAGTCCAATTTCCTCCTATTTCGGGCCATTGTTGTCGGGGATACGGAGAGCTGAGTAAGATGGAGAACAAAAGTCCCTGGTTCCACAGGAAGCTTCTACGCAGCGCACTTTGACAGGTGATCAGCAATGCTGTTTTCCGCACGGGGTACGTGTTCTGTTTGCAACCCGTCAAAGCGCTCCTCCAATCTTCTCACTTCCTCGACGTATGCCTCCATCAATGGGCTTTGGTAATCCTTGTTGACTTGTCTCACCACCAGTTGTGAATCTCCTCGAATGATCAGCTTCTTGATTCCCAATTCTGTGGCAATTCTGAGCCCGGCAAGAAGCCCTTCATATTCTGCTGTATTGTTGGTTGCCTCCTCCCGGGGAAAGTGCATCTGGACGACGTACCTCAGGTGTTCTCCAGTGGGAGCCACGAGAAGCACGCCAGCCCCTGCACCTTGTAGGAGAAGGCACCATCGAAATACATGATCCATTCTTGGGGCGCTTCCTTGCCGGGGATAACTGTTTCCTGTACTTCTTCATCAGGGGTCGGCGTCCATTCTGCAATAAACTCTGCCAACGCCCTGCTCTGGATTGTTGATGTGCTTTCAAACTTCAGGCCAAAGCTGGATAACTCCAATGCGCACTCCACTATCCTGCCGGTGGCCTCTGGGTTTCGAAGTATCCTTTGCAACGGGAAGCGGGTGACAACCATGATCTCATGGGCTTGGAAGTAGTGGCGCAGTTTCCTTGAGGACATGACAAGGCCAAAGATCAACTTTTGCACGCCAGAATACCTGGATCTAGCCCCCTACAACAGGGAGCTGACAAAGTATACTGGGCGCTACACCATCTTCTTCCTTGCCGTGTCCTTGGGGTTGCTTCCGCTGCCGTGCTCTTCTTTGTCCTGATCCGTATCTGGCCTTGCCGGGCCGCTCTCTTCCTCTTCTCGTTGTGCTACTAGGCCCGCACTAACCACTTGATTAGTTGCTGCCAGATATAGCAATAACGCCTCTTGTGGTTTGGGTGCGACCAAAGTAGGCACAGAAGATAAGTAGGCCTTCAAATCCTGCAGCGCTGCATCTGCTTCCGGGGTCCACTTCATGGGTCCTGCCTTCTTCAAAATCTTGCAGAACGGCAAGGTGTGCTTGGCAGACTTGGAGATGAACCTGCTAAGCGCGGCAACGCATCCTATCAAACGCCTCACATCCTTAACCGTCTTGGGTGCCTGTATCTGCTCAATAGCCTTGATCTTATCGGGGTTGGCCTCTATCCCACGGTGGGACACAAAGAAACCAAGTAGCTTGCCAGAGGGAACTCCAAACACGCACTTCTCCGGATTCAGCTTCAAGTTGATCTTGCGCAGATTAGCAAATGTCTCTTCGAAATCCTGAATGAGGGTTGATCTGTCCTTGGTCTTGACCACAATATCATCCATATAGGCTTCAATGTTCCTGTGCAACTTTGGTTCAAAGCCAATCTGGACTGCTCTTGCAAAAGTGGACCCGGCACTCTTCAACCCGAAAGGCATGTGCACAAAGCAGTACGTGCCGCATGGGGTGATGAATGAGGTCTTTTCTTCATCTTCCTTGGACATAAAAATCTGATGGTATCCAGAGTATGCATCCAAAAAAGAGAGCAACTCACATCCTGAAGTAGAATACATGATCTGGTCGATGCGCGGCAAGGGAAATGGGTCCTTTGGGCATGCCTTGTTTAGATCCGTAAAATCTATGCAAAGCCTCCATTTTCCATTAGCCTTGCGCACAACCACTGGGTTTGCTAACCATGTTGGATGCAGTACTCCTCTGACCAAACCAGCTGCTTCAAGTTTCTTGATTTCCTCTGCAATGAACTGCTGCCATTCCAAGGCCTGCTTCCGAACCTTCTGCTTGATGGGCTGGGCATGTGGGCAGACAGCAAGGTGGTGCTCGATTACCTCCCTGGGAACACCGGGGATATCAGATGGTTGCCAGGCAAACACATCGATATTCGCCCGCAGGAAGGCAACGAGCGCGCTTTCCTATTTGTCATCAAGGGTGGCGCTAATAGTGAAAGTACCATCAGCGCCAGCCAGCCCTGCCGCGACATTTTTCACTTGGGGTGCAGTAGCCTTGGATCTATTGCTGTTGGAACTCTCTGGCGTGTCATCAATGGGCGCGGCACATTCCATAGAGGTACGCTTCCTGGATTCCTTACCAGTGCCTCTGTTATGCTTTTCCTTGGCGGGAACTGTGGCTTCCACGACATCTGCCGCGACCGCGTCCCAGTACATCTTATCCATGCAAATAATTGCGTCTTTCTTGTCCGATGGAACGAAAATGACGCCCATCGGCCCTGGCATCTTCAAGGTGTTGTAGGCATAGTGGGATGCTGCCATGAATTTGGCCAGGGCCGGGCGCCCAAGGATCCTGTTGTACGGCAGAGGGAGGTCAACCACATCAAACACAACTTTCTCAGTCCTATTGTTCAACTCCCCTTCAAATGTCACTGGCAACGTAACCTTTCCCTTAGGACGGCTCCTGCCGGATTGACTCCTTGAAATGTGCCTGTGGCCTTAAGTTCTTCCTCTGCTATCTGGAGTTTACTGATAACCTTTGGGGAAATCATATTCAACCCGGCCCCGCCGTCAACCAGCATCTTTGTGACCTTGAGGTTGCGAATCGTTGGTGATACCAACAACGGCAAGCACCCTACCGCAGTGATGCGGTCGGGCTGGTCATCTTCATCAAAGATGATGGGCGTGCGTGACCATTTGAGCGGCTTCCGAGAATCTGCCGCTGGCTCCATGGCACTGACTTCACGCGCCCACTGTTTAAGTTGGCGGTGAGAGGAGTGCAAAGATGCACCCCCATCAATGCACAGGGCGTCAGTGGCCTTCTGGAATTCCTGCTCGCTGGTTTCCTCTTCATTCCCTCCATCACTCTCATTGCTGCAATCCTCCTTCTCTCGGCCCTTGGCGGGTTTCCCTTGGTTCCGAGGAGCCTTGCCGGGGTGATTTGCTTCACCACCCGGCCCTTCTCGCCAGCGCAATTCTAACCTTTTTCCTTATCACACTTCTCATACTCAGCCTTCTGTCTCTTGACGAGCTGCTCAACTTGATAACACTCCTGGAGATCATGGCCCTTGGTCCGATGAATCTTACAGTACGGCCCATCACCTTTCCCAGCTTTCTTAGCAGCCGCCGCCTCCCGGCAGTCAGCGCATGCGGTAGCCTCCTTGCCGGGTGCTTTAGCCTTGGCCTTCTTGTCGGTACTAGGCGTGCCTGACCCCTCAATAGCCATCACCGTCTTATCCTTGCGCTTCTTGTTGTGCTTCTTGTTCTTCTTCTTCCTACTGATGGCTTCGTCATCATCTTCTGAGTCGATGTCGACGCAATCTTCCTCCCCAGGAAGCTTCCTTCCCTCCTCCACCCGAGCACACTTGTCCACCAAAGTGTCGAGCTCCTTCACAGTCTTGGGCAACCAAACGTTCATCTTGGAACGTATCCTGCGGTTGCGCACGTTGAATTGGAAGGCAGCTATCACGGCAGCTGGGTGGATATCTGGGATATTTCTGTGGACTCGACTGAATCTCTGCAAGTACTTCCGCAGAGCTTCTCCTTCTTTTTGCCGGAGAAGCTGCAAGTCGCTGGGCCGCCCTGGTTCTTGATGGCCACCCGTGAAGGCACCAATGAACTCGTGGCACAGGTCAGCCCAGGTCAAAATGGAGTTCTCCGGCAGGTGCATCAGCCAAGACCTCACATTTGACTTGAGGGCCAAAGGGAAGTAGTTGGTGAACACCTTCTCATCTCTTCCCCCGGCAGCTTGAACAGCGATGATGTAGATGCTCAAGAACTCTGCCGGGTTTAGTCTCCCATCATACTTCTCGGGTATCTCTGGCTTGAATGTGCGAGTGGACGGCCAACGGACTTGCCATAGCTCACAGGTGAAGGCAGGGCACCCAACCTCGAAAGGCAGGCACCCGCCATCTCCGAGGGCGGGCTCGTTGATGTCGTGGCCATCGCACCCATTGGTCTGGCGGGGGTTGTTGCGGCGCCGCTTGTTGATGAAGCGCACGCCTTCCCTTCACCTGCCCTCCGGGGCACGATGTCGGCATTGACGCGCTCGAGTATCTGACGAGGCCAACGAGATGTCATTGGGCACCTGGACTTGCGGCTCTCGGGCGGCTTGCCGTTGTGGGGATTGCACCGTGAGGGTGGCCCCTCCCGCGCGACCAGCCGCACGAGCCGTCGTTGCTTCCTGAGGAGGCCGTGGCGGTCCGGCCCGCTGTGATCCTTCCGCCTTGGCAAAACCAATCAAACTTTGGATGGTGGCTCACCACTCATCCATCTGGTCTGCCGCCGGTGGAAATCTCAACAGCAGTTCGGCTCGCGCCATGGCCTCTAAGGCAGTGCTTGGCATAGGATGATGACGATGTAGATCGTAGTGTCGCTCGGCTCCTGACATTGCCGGTGGCGACTGCGCCGCACCCTTGCTACTGTGAACCAGCCGTTTGGATGGCATGGTGACGCGGCAGAGGCGCCTGAGGGCCAGCGGCTCCATTGGGCATAGTAGCTGGGTCAGCCCGCCCCGGGGGTGGCGCGTGCCCTGCGGTCGCGCCCACAGCGGGGGTGGCCGAAGGGTTGCGATTCGCCCCAGAGCGAGCATCATCACTGCGGCTGTGCCAGTTGGCGAGGAGAAAGGGTTCAGGCGGAATGACCCCTCCATCCGTACCTCGTGGAGCATGGCCGTCGGGATGTTGCTGATGCTGTCCTTCCCCGGTACCTCCCGTTCCTGCTTTGGCCGTGGGGGAGGTGGCGACGGTGCCGCTTGCGCCAACCACATCCCCCGCAGCATCCACACCCTCGCAAGCCCCCGCATTCCCCGCGACGTCAGCGGTCGCGGGCGGCGGAGCCTTCGAGGTGGACGGGTGATTTGCCGCTCCGGGCTTCCTCTTGGGTGCCATAGTCGATGACGCCGTCGACGATAAAAATGTCGATGAAGATGACGCACAGCGTACACTCTCGGTTTCGTGCAAGTGACCCCCCTACCTGGCGCGCCAAAGATGTCGTGGCAAACCACGGCCACCTATGGGGCCATTAGCCCCTTTTGGTTCGACGGGGGGATGGACACGTTGCACAAAGAGCGGAGAAGCGTCGTGCAGCACGGCAAAGATCACACGGGCAGTCTTTACCCAGGTTCGGGCCACCGTGAGGCATAAAACCCTACTCCTACTTTGGTGGATTGATGGTGGATAATGGTGGTGAAACATAGAACACTCGCCCGGCAAGGTTGCTCTGGGGGCGAGAGTGGCTACGCGTGTATGGATATGGGAGGATCCAACCCTTTCTACGATCGCCATGGGCCTCCTTTTATAGATTAAGGGGTCACCACAGTGGCAAATCAGTCTTTGCGTACTGATTAGATAGCTAACAGTGCTATCATATCTAACTCTGCAGGCTGACAGAGCACATTAAATGCGCCGCTCTGTGTCACATCACAGCTCGCCCGGCAAGCCCTGCCGGGCTGTTTTGCCAGCTTCACGCCTGCTTGCTTGACACGTCTCAGGACGGGTGTCATATGGAGGTGTTTGCTGTAGGAAGTGGCTAACATGTGGCAGAAAGCAGCCACTTAGTCACCTTGGAGCTTGACACCGCTTTGATTACTAACTTGCGTCACTTGTGAGGTGGAGCGGTGGAGTGGCTTGCCTCCGCCAGCCCCGGCAGGCCTGCCGGGACGATCTGGGAGCTTGCTTCCGAGGGAAAAACCAACCCTGCCAGGCTCACCTGCCCGGCAAGGTAGGCCCTTCCCTTAGTGGTGCCTCGTTCCTCTGGCTCGCCTTGGCCTTCTCGACTTGCTCTTGGATCCTTCAAAGGAATTGATCCTCCTTGTTTGGTTTGATCTTGGTCTTGCAACTTGTCTCTGGCCTTTGCACAGTCCGTGTAATGGACCCAGGGTCTGTTGCACCGACAATTTCCTTCCCAATGAAAGTGCGAGCTCTGCCGAAGGTGCTTTTATTCTTTGATGAGGACTTTGATGAAGATTTTGATGACTTCTTTTTGTCATCAGAGTCGTCATCCTTGCTAGACTTCTTCTTCTTTGATCCCTTTTTCTAGAGGGGGTAGTCAGCGATGTAATGGCCTGGCTTCTTGCATTTGTGACAAGTTCTCTTATCGTAGTCTCGAGCCGAAGCTTGTTCAGTGTTCTTTGAGTCAGACTTTGAAGACTTTCCAAAGCGATTTCTCTTGGAAAAGTTCTGGAACTTCCTCACAAGCATAGCCAGCTCTCGCTCAATTTCTTCAGCGCCATCAGTGCTGCATTCTGATTCTTCTTCTTCTTCAGATGAAGAAATTGCCTTGGATTTAGCCTTTGCCTTCATAGCGCGAGATCGTCCATAGCTAGGACCATACATATCTCTCTTCTCAGCTTGCTGAAATTCATGAGTATTGAGCCTCTCAAGAATGTCAGCTGGATCAAGTGACTTGTAATCGGGGCACTCTTGAATTATCAGGGCCAAGGTGTCAAAGGAGCTGTCAAGAGATCTTAGCAATTTCTTCACAACCTCATGATCAGTGATGTCAGCAACACCGAGATCTTGAAGCTCATTGGAGATATCGATGAGGCATTCAAAGGTTTGCTAAACATTTTCATTGTTGAGTCTTCTGAAGCGATTGAAGAGATTGCGGAGAACATCAACATGTGAGTCAGGTTGTGTGGAAACGCCTTCGTTGACCTTGGAAAGCCTATCCCAGATAAGCTTCGCTGTTTCCAGAGCACTCACACATCCATACTATCCTTTGTTGAGATGTCCGCATATGATGTTCTTCGCTTGAGAATCGAGTTGCTTGAATCTCTTCACATCAACAGCGTTGATACTAGGAGCAATGCCTGGGACGCCATTCTCAACAACGAACCAGAGGTCATTGTAAATTGGCTCAAGGTGCATACGCATCTTGTTCTTCCAGTAAGGATAGTTTGTGCCATCAAAGATGGGGCACGCAGCGGATACCTTGATCATACCTGCGGTCGACATAACTAAAACTCCAAGTTGTTAAACCAAAATCACACAGAACAAGGGAGTACCTTGCTCTGATACCAATTGAAAGCGCAGGCAAACTCCCAGAGGGGAGTGAATGGGAGATTTTTACAAATTCCTCAAACTCTGATGAATTTAACGAAGATCAGATTGAGGAAATAGAAACACGGAGGAAACTAAGTCATCACAGAATTAGAGTACATGCAATCATGATACATAATGGTGAAGAACTGGCAATCAGAAAAGCATACACGCATGAAGAACAAGAACTGAGGAACTAAAAGATAGCAAGATGAAATTCTCCAGTTCAAATTCGTCAGAGGATGGATCAGAAATTCTAAAGCAGCGGAATAAAGTAAGAGATGGGTTGAGGAATTTGAAACTAGGTTAGCTCGGTGAAGACAGCGATTTGGTAGACCAGTTCCAGTTGCTGTATCAACTGTACGTCTGGTTGAGGCGGCTGAGTCGCAACTCTGAGGACACACAGTCCTCACCGTATTCCTCTTGAGCTAAGGCCTGCAGACCTCGCCCAATCACCCGTGGTAAGTCTTCAAGGTAGACTTCCAAAACCTTCACAGACCTGTTCACCGGCACACCACAATGACTCTTGGTGTACTCAGAACTTGACCCCTAACCATCTGGAAGAATGACAATCTTCAAAGGTATCAGGCATCAGATCACACAGATTAATCTCTTTAGTGATGCTCAATCACTTTGGCTCTGGGTTTTTCCTCAATTAGGATTCTCTCAAAGTCGTCAAAGGATGGGTTGCTCTCTTATGACAAGTGTCAAGTTCTCTCGAAGCAGCCAACAAACAAGTGGTTGTGGGAGGCGGCTATTTATATCCAGGGGCAACCCGACATGAATTTTCATAAATGCCCTTCTCTGATTCGACCGTTGTCAGGATAAGGATCCACCCGACAGCTGGCCCGCGGCGCAGCAATGGTCGGAATTTGAACTCTCAAATTCGTCGGGGCACTCAATTTCCTCATGATAGGCAGATCGCACTGGCGAACTCCTAACTCCTTGATACATCCATTTTGCATCATGATTTCCTACTGTTATTTATAATGTTTTTATGCATAATAATGCTTTATGGAGTAATTCTAATGCCTTTTCTCTCATAATATGCAAGGTTTACATAAAGAGGGAGATTACCGGCAACTGGAATTCTGGACCTGAAAAATCTACGTTAGAGCTACCTATTCTGCACATCTCCAAATAAGCTGAAACTTCACGGAGAATTATTTTGGAATATATGAAAAATACTGGAGCAAATAACTACCGGAGCGGGGCCACCTGGTGACCACAAGACACCAGGGCGCGCCAGGCCCCCCTGGCACGCCCTGGTGGGTTGTGGCCAGCCCAGCCCACCTTTGATGCCTGTCTTCTGGTATATAAGTCATTTTTACCTAGAAAAAATAAGGGGAAGACTTTCGGGATGGAGCGCCGTCGTCTCGAGGCGGAACTTGGGCAGGAGCACTTTTGCCCTCCGGCGGAGCGATTCCATCGGGGGAACTTCCCTCTCGGAGGGGAAATCGAAGCCATCGTCATCACCAACAACCCTCTCATCTTGCCAATCTCCATCAACATCTTCAACAGTACCATCTCCTCTCAAACCCTAGTTCATCTCTTGTGTTCAATCTTTGTACCAGAACCTCAGATTGGTACCTGTGGGTGACTAGTAGTGTTGATTACATCTTGTAGTTGATTACTATATGGTTTATTTGGTGGAAGATTATATGTTCCAATCCATTATGCTATTTAATACCCCTCTGATCTTGAGCATGAATATCATTTTTGAGTAGTTACTTTTGTTCTTGAGGTCACGGGAGAAGTCATGTTGCAAGTAATCATGTGAACTTGATATGTGTTCGATATTTTGATGATATGTATGTTGTGATTCCCTTAGTGGTGTCATGTGAACGTCGACTAAATGGCACCTCACCATATTTTGGCCTAAGGGAATGCATTTTGGAGTAGTTATTAGATGATGGGTTGCAAAAGGGACAGAAGCTTAAACCCTAGTTTATGCGCTACTTCGTAAGGGACCGATATGGATCCAAATGTTTAATGCTATGGTTAGATTTTATCTTAATACTTTTCTCGTAGTTGCGGATGCTTGTGAGGGGGTTAATCATAAGTGGGAGGTTTGTTCAAGTAAGAATAGCACCCAAGCAACGGTCCACCCACATATCAAATTATCAAAGTAGCGAACGCAAATCAAACCAACCTGATGAAAGTGACTAGATGAAATTTCCGTGTGCCCTCAAGAACACTTTGCTTATTATAAGAGACCGTTTTGGCCTGTCCTTGCCACAAAAGGATTGGGCTACCTTGCTGCACTTTATTTACCATTACTGTTACTTATCCATTACAAAATTATCTTGCTATCAAACTACCTGTTACCGACTATTTCAGTGCTTGCAGAAAATACCTTGCTGAAAACCACTTGTCATTTCCTTCTGCTCCTCATTGGGTTCGACACTCTTACTTATCGAAAGGACTACAATTGATCCCCTATACTTGTGGGTCATCACTCCTCAGCTTGAACAAATTCGTCAGTGACCAGATGAACTTTGTCACAATCGCTAGCAAATGCGTCAGCTGTCCCAGAGATTTCCAAAGGCTTCACTCGAAGCAGCTTCTGTGTATAGGTTTGAGTAAGTTTGAGCATCACTTCGGAAACATGAAATATGTTTCACTGCTACTTCTTGAGCTTGCGTTGATTTTTCCCTTGAAGAGGAAAGGGTGATGCAGCAAAGTAGAGATAAGTATTTCCCTCAGTTAAGAACCAAGGTATCAATCCAGAAGGAGGCATAAGCAAGTCTCCAATATATGCACCTGCACAAACTAACAAACACTTGCACACAACGCGAAAAAGGGGTTGTCAATCCCTTCACAGTTACGAACAAGAGGGAGATCTAATAGAGATAGGTATAAAAGATAAATAAAAGAGCAAACTAAATTAAATATAAATAAATTGCAGCAAGGTATTTTGGATTTTTTGGTTTATAGATCTGACAATATATGATGGAAAATAGACCCGGGGGCCATAGGTTTCACTAGAGGCTTCTCTCTTGAAGAAAACATACGGTGGGTAAACAAATTATTGTTGAGCAATTGATAGAAAAGTGCATAATTATGAAGACATCTAAGGCAATGATCATGAATATAGGCATCATGTCGGTGACAAGTAGACCGAAACGATTCTGCATCTACTACTATTACTCCACACATCGACCGACTCCTGCATGCATCTAGAGTATTAAGTTCATATGAACAGAGCATCGCCTTAAGCAAGATGACAGGATGTAGAGGGATAAACTCAAGCAATATGATATAAACCCGATCTTTTTATCCTTGATGGCAATAATACAATACGTGCCTCGCTACCCCTTCTGTCACTGGGTGAGCACACCACAAGATTGAACCCAAAACGAAGCACCTCTCCCATTGCAAGAAAAACCAATCTAGTTGACCAAACCAAACCGATAGCTCGAAGAGAAATACAAAGATATCTTAATCATGCATAAAATAGTTCAGAGAAGACTCAAATAATATTCATAGATAATCTGATCATAAATCCACAATTCATCAGATCTCAACAAACGCACCGCAAAAGAAGATTACATTGAATAGATCTCCAAGAACATCGAGGAGAACATTGTATTGAAGATCAAAGAGAGAGAAGAAGCCATCTAGCTACTAGCTATGGACCCATAGGTCTGTGGGAAACTACTCACACATCATCGGAAGGGCAGCAAGGTTGGTGTAGAGGTCCTCCGTGATCGAATCCCCCTCCGGGGGAGTGCCGGGAAAGGCCCCAAGATGGGATCTCACGGGAACAGAGGCTTGCGGCGGTAGAAAAGTATTTTTGGTGTGCCCTCTGGTATATTAGGAATATTTGAGAATATATAGTGGTGGAATTACGGTTGGATGGTCTCTGGGGGGCCCACAAGCCCTGGGGCGCCCCCCCTCTGGGGCACGCCCCTACGGCTTATGGCCTCCCCGTAGGGCTTCTGGCCTCCTCTCCAAGTCTCGTGGGTTTCTTCTGGTCCAAGAAAAATCACCGTAAAGTTTTATTCTGTTTGGACTCCGTTTGATATTCCTTTTCTGTAAAAGTCAAAAACAAGGAAAAAACAGAAACTGTCACTGGGCACTAAGTTAATGAGTTAGTCCCAAAAATAATATAATATAGCATATTAATGCATATAAAACATCCAAAACAAATAATATAATAGCATGGAACAATAAAAAATTATAGATATGTTGGAGACGTATCATTCACCTAGACCCCCTTTAATAGTACGGTTTTTCCTATGACTCAAATAAGAAGAAAAGAAACTACGAAAACAAAAGTCTTCAAGCTTCATAGTCTTCACATCAATTTCTTTAAAGGCCGTACCAATTTCATAACCAAATTCTTCACTTGAAGAAATACATTTTTAGGGGTCGTCTTCCATGTGTTAAACAAAATCTTCAGGGACTATATTACCTGTGTATACTCACAAACACATTAGTTCCTCAACCTATTTGTCTTCAATACTCCAAAACAACTAAGGGGGCACTTGATGCACTTACACCATCACCGTCCAGCAAGCCTACGAAGGAATTACTCACTCTCGGTGGTGAGCATCATGGAATTGTTGATGGAGGATGGTTGATGATGATGACAGCGTCGAATCCCCCTCTCCGAAGACCCAAACGGACTCTAGATCAGCCCTCCCGATGAAGAACGGGAGGTGGCAGCGGCTCGGTATCGTAAAATGCGATGATTCTTTCTCTCTGATTTTTTTCTGGAGGAATATGTACTTATTGAGTTGGAGTTAGGGTTGCCGGAGCTACCATGGGCCCACAAGCCTGCTAGGCGCGCCCTGGGGGGCGTCCCCTTCGCTTGTGGCGCCTAGGTGGACCCCTCTCATAATTCTCTTCGCCAGTATTTTTTATATATTCTGAAAATAATCTCTGTAAAGTTTCATCCCAATCCGAGAACTTTTATTTCTGCACAATAATAATATCATGGCAATTCTGCTGAAAATAGCGTCAGTCTGGGTTAGTTCCATTCAAATCATGCAAATTAGAGTCCAAAGCAAGAGCAAAAGTGTTTGAAAAAGTAGATACATTTGGGACGTATCAACTCCCCCAAGCTTAACTCATTGCTTGTCCTCAAGCAATTCGGTTGATAAACTAAAAGTGATAAGGAGAAAACTTTTACAAACACTTTTTGTTCGTGTTCATGTATATATGCTTTACTAGTACTCTAGTTTTCAGCAAGTATTATGAACTAACCATATGAATGATAGCATTTAGGTATCACATTTACTCATGTCAATAACATAACCAACTAGCGAGCAATAATAACATATCTCGGATGCCAACACTTTATCAAAACAATCATGATATAATATGATAACATGGTATCTCGCTAGTCCTTTCTGAGGCCGCAAAACATAATGCAGAGCACCTCTGAAGTTTAAGTAGCGACTAAATATTGTAATTCATGGTAGAAGAGATCGATTGAAGTCACACCCAACATTAACTATACTCAATGCATAAGAGTGACAATAGTGCTCTCCAACTGGTGCTTAGGAAGAAGGTGATGACTCAACAATAAAAGTAAAAAGACATGAAAGTAAATAGATATGCCCTTCGCAGAGGGAAGTAGGGATTTGCTGCGACGCCAGAGCTCGAAGCTTAAAACAGAGATGAATATAATTTTGAGAGCTATGCCTTTCCTGGCAAAGTCACGACCGAGAGTTTTCAATATCTTCCATGCTAAACACATTAGCGGCGGTTCCCAAACTGAAAGGTAAAGTTTACTCCCCCTCCACCATACAAACACAAGCCATGGCAAGCCGAATCCTCGGGCACCCTCCATGCCAACAACTTCCCGGGGGAGTTTGTTTCATTATTTTTTGTTTTGATCATGGGACTAGGCATCCCAAATACCAGCCCCTCTCATGTAATGACTAGTGAATAAACACTTATCATGAGAATAACCCACTTAGCATGGAAGATACTGACCGCCCCCTATCGCTCCATGAGCGGTACGGGCACACAAAATAGATGCTTATTTGAATGATTAGAGGTGGCACATGCAAATTTACTTGGAACGACAGGGTAATACCGCATAAAGGTAGATATAGTGGACTCATCTGGAACAACTTTGAGTTTAAGGATTTGGATTCACAAGTAGTATTCCCGCTTAGTACGGTTGAACGCTAGCAAATAGATTGAGAAGCGACCAGCTAGAGAGCAAAAACGGGCATACTACTGCATTGAGGACAATCAACATCGAGTACGAGCATGAGTAGGATATAAACACCATGAACATAAATATCGTGGAGGCTATGTTGGTTTTGAATCAAGTACAGGCATGAACATGTGCCAAGTCAAGCCACTTGAATTGTTCAGAGGAGGATACCATACTATCATACTACATCATAACCATTTTAATGCATGTTGACACTCAAGATAAATCATTGTCCACTCCTAGCTATTTAAGCATGTCATGAGCAACTATAATCTCTAATTGTCATCATAAATATGTTTACTCGTAATATGTTGAATCAAGATCGACCGAGCTAAACATATTTACAAAAGCAAAAAACAAAGAGAGTTCATACTAGCTTTCCTTCACCGCAGTCACTTCATCAAATCATCATCATTATTGCCTTTCACTTGCACGAGCGAATGATGTGAAAATAATAATAGTGCAAGTATGCCATGGACTAAGCAGGAATGTGCAAACATTTTATTCAAAGGAGAAGACAAGGTAATATGGGCTCTTCGATAAATCATCAATAAAGCATATGAGAGCCACTCAAAATTTTCATCGCTATCTTCTCCTTATAACAAATCAAAGAAAAGAATTTCAGAGAAACACACTGAAATATTTTTTGAGTTATGTTTTTCTGAAGAAAGCAAACTAACGAAGGAGAAACATGAAAACGAGAAAAACTCTTTACACGGGAAAGCTCCCAACAAACAAAAGATGAACAGGAAATCTTTTTGGGTTTTGTTTTACTACTAGGAATTAATTTAACAAGAAAGAAAAACTGAAAAGAAAGGAGAAATATTTTTGGATTTTCAAAGTTTTTCAAACACACAAGAAGAAGTGGAAACTAAAACTAACATGGATATACAATGAAAGAGGATGAACACTGATACGTCTCCAACGTATCTATAATTTTTGATTGTTCCATGCTGTTATATTATCATTCTTGGATGTTTTACAATCATTTTATAGCAACTTTATATCATTTTTTGGGACTAACCTATTGACATAGTGCCCAGTGCCAGTTGCTGTTTTTTGCTTTTTTTACTTCACAGAAAATCAATACCAAACGGAGTCCAAATGCAGCGACACTTTTTGGTGTTTTTTTCTGGACCAGAAGACACATGATGGGCCAAGAAAGTACCTGAGGGGGGCTCCGAGGGGAGCACAACCTCTATAAATACCCTGGACGTCCAAAAACCCTAGGGGAGTCGACGAAAAACAATTCCAGCCACCGCAAGTTCCAGAAACCACAGATCCAATCTAGACACCATCACGGAGGGGTTCATCATCCTCATTGGTGCCTCTCCGATGATGCGTGAGTAGTTCATTGTAGACCTTCGGGTCCGTAGTTAGTAGGTATATGGCTTCCTCTCTCTCTTTTGATTCTCAATACAATGGTCTCTTGGAGATCCATTTGATGTAACTCTTTTTGCGGTGTGTTTGTTGGGATCCGATGAACTTTGAGTTTATGATCAGATCTATCTTTTTATCCATGAAAGTTATTTGAGTCTTTTGATCTCTTATATGCATGATTACTTATAGCTTTGTATTTCTTCTTCGAATCTTTGGTTTAGTTAGGCCGACTAGATCAATTTTTCTCGCCATGGGAAGTGGTGCTTTGTGATGGGTTCGATCTTACGATGCTCAATCCCAGTGACAGAAGGGGAAATGACACGTATGTATCGTTGCCATTAAGGATAAAAAGGTGGGGTCTAATTCCTACATGAATAGATCTTGTCTACATCATGTCATCGTTCTTATTGCATTACTCCGTTTCTCCATGAACTTAATACACTAGATGCATGCTGGATAGCGGTCGATGTGTGGAGTAATAGTAGTAGATGCAGGCAGGAGTTGCTCTACTAATCCTGGACGTGATGCCTATATAATGATCATTGCCTGGATATCATCATGATTATTTGAAGTTCTATCAATTGCCCAACAGTAATTTGTTTACCCACCGTATGCTATTTTTCTCGAGAGAAGCCACTAGTGAAATCTACGTCCCCCAGGTCTATTTTCCCATCATATACTTTCAGATCTATATTGCTATTTGCCTTTTTATTTATTTGCATCTTTTATTTTCAGATCTATATTATCAAAAACCCCAAAATACTGAATTTTATTTGCTTTTATTTGCATCTATCAATTTATTACAACTTTCTCATGTCCGTTTGCCAATTTCTGGTGCCGCTATCCGAAAGGGATTGACAACCCCTTTTACACGTCGGGTTGCAAGTATTTGTTGTTTGTGTGTAGGTGCCGTTCATGTAGTGTTGCGTGGTTCTCCTACTGGTTCGCTAACCTTGTTCTCATCACTGAGGGAAATACCTACCGTAGCTATGCTGCATCATCCCATCCTCTTTGGGGAAATACCGACGTAGTTCTAGCCGCAATCAAAAGGAATTTCTGGCACCGTTGCCGGGGAGACATCATCAACATCTACCAGGTTCCTAATCACAAATCTCATGTCCTTGCAATTTACATTATTAGCCATTTGCCTCTCGTTTTCATCTCCCCCACTTCACAAAAAAATGCTGTTTTATTCGCCTTCTTTTTCCGGTCGCCTTTTTCTCGTCAGATCTATCTTTTTGCTTGCAATCTTGTTTGCTATCTTTTCTTGTGTTACCATGTGTCTTCTATTTGCTTGCATCTTCGCTTGCTAAAAATCAATTGATATGGATCCTCATCCACTTGCTAATATTTTCAAAAGATCCAATTATGATGAACCAATTGCTAGTGAATTGAGTTCACTAGATTATCTTTATGAAGTTTTGTTTGAAATTCATGAATCTGAAAATTGTACTGAAGTGTTAAAAGAAGAAATTTATAAAGTGATTCACGATAGCTCCTTGAATGAAAAGCATGATTGCAATGATATTGTTATAAATTCTATTAATGTCAATTGTGCTAATAATATGCAAAACCCCAAGCTTGGGGATGCTAATATTGGTATGTCCACTACTTATTGCAATGATCATGATTGGGGTGATAATGATTCTTACGATCTTGAAAATTTATTTAAACCTCATGATGAATATGTTTGCAATAATATAGAAAGTGGGTTCGGAAGAGTGTAAACTCTAGGTAAAAATAATCCCACATGTTTGGAGAGTGTTCAATCTTATGAAATTATTGATAAAAGTGGGTTTGGAGAGGTCATGACTTTAGTTGATGTTAATCCCACTATTTTGGAGAAGTGTTAACTTTGCATGCATGTGGATCATGAAGAAATTTTTTTATATGATAGCTATATTGTTGAATTTGATTATGATCCTACATGTAATTATTATGAGAGAGGAAAATATGGTTGCAGAAATTTCCATGTTACTAATTTACCTCTCGTTATGTTGAGATTGCAATTGTTTCTTTCTTCTTGCTTGCATAGGATATATATTTCTTGTCTTGATAATTTGTTTGCTTATAAAATCCCTATGCATCAGAAGTATGTTAGACTTAAATGTGTTTGTCACATGTATTATGATGCTGTCTTCGTGTTTCAATTCTTATCTTTCATGTGAGCATCAATAAAATTTCATGCCTAGCTAGGGGCATAAAACGATAGCACTCGTTGGGAGGCAACCCAATGAATACAATTTATTTATTTCTTTTTCTTTCTGTTCTTGAGTGTTTGCACAATTATGCTACTGTTATGATTGTGTTTTTTATGTTTTAATTAGTGTTTGTGCCAAGTAAAGCCTTTGGGATAGCTTTGGTGATAGTTGATTTGATCTTGTTGGAAAACAGAAACTTTTGCGTCAAGAAAAATAATTGTTTAAAATCACAGAAGGGACGAATTGCCTACGTTGTCCTAATTTTTCAGAATTTTTGGAGATACAGAAGTGTGAGAACAATTCGTATCTTTGCAGACTGTTCTGTTTTTGACAGATTATATTTTCTTTGCATTGTGTGCTTATTTTGATGAATCTATGGTTTGTATTGGAGGTTATAAGCCATGGTAAAGTTAGAATACTGTAGATATAATGCAATAACAAAATTTGAATGGGTTTTCTACATCACTTAAAGTAAAGATTAGTTTTCTTATACTAACGGATCTCACGAAGGTTTTGTTGAGTTTTGTGTGATTGAAGTTTTCAAGTTTTGGGTGAGATCACGATGGATGAAGGAATAAGGAGTAAGAAGAGCCTAAGCTTGGGGATGCACCATGGCACCCCAAGTTATTATCCCAAAGAGGAACAAGCAACTAAGCTTAGGGATGCCCAGAGTGGCATCCCCTCTTTCTGCTAACGACCATCGGTATTTTACTTGGAGCTATATTTTTATTCGTCACATATCATGAGTTTTGCTTGGAGCGTCTTGTATGATATGAGTCTTTGCTTGTTTTGCTTTTCTTTTTAAGTCAAGTATCCTTGCTGGACACACCTATTTGAGAGAGCCAAAATTGTAATATGAATTGTTAGAATTGCTCTCTATGCTTCACTTAAATCTTTATGAGCTTTGGAATTGCTCTAGTGCTTCACTTATATCTTTTTTTAGCACGGTGTGCTTTAGTATTTTTGAAGAAATGCTCTCATGCTTCACTTAGATTTATTTGAGAGTTAGTAATTTTTTTAAGAAACTCTCTTATGCTTCACTTAAATTATTTTGAGAGAAGAAAATTTTTATGCTCATGTTCTTCACTTAGATTTGTTTGAGCTATCAAAAGCAACATATAAAATTAGTCCCAAAGTGATAGATATCCAAGAGGGACATAATAAAAACTTTCATGAAGATCATTGGACAAAATAAACTTGATTCCTTGTAATAGTTTTGTGATATGATGATATAATATGTGAGTCATGTTAATGAGTAATTATGGCTTAGTAAGAATATTGGTGTTAAGGTTTGTGATTCCCTATGCAAGCACGAAAGTCAATAGTTATGCAATGAAATTACATCCTACTTGTGGTGCATTATTCAGTGTTAGTTATGCTTAATGCTCGCTTATGAGATTTTTCGTTTCTTGGTTGGATGCTTCTCAATCTTTTGCTCACCTTCATTTGCACTAAGTATGATCACTACTTGTGCATTCAAAATCCTTAAACCCAGTTTTGCCATATGAGTCCACTATACCTACCTATATGTGGTATTCTTCTACCGTTCTAAGCAAATTTGTATGTGCCATCTCTAATTTTCAAAATAAATTTCTCTTTTGTGTGCTCGTACCGCTCATGAAGCGGCAGGGGGTGGCCAATATTTTCCATGCCAGATGTGTTATTCTCAAGTTGAGTGTTTATTCACTTGTCATTGCACGAGAGTACGCCAAAGGTATTAGGGATGCCCAGTCCCGAAATGAAAAATGAATTTAGTTTATGTTGTCAAATAATAAATTCCTTGAAAAGTGTTGGTATGGACGGCACCCGTGGATTCGGTTAGCCGTGGAATGTGAAAGTATGGTGGAAAAAGGAATAAAATTTATTTTCTGTTTGGGAACCGCCTATGATATATCTAGCAAGGAAAGTATTGGAAACTACTCGATTGTTTTCGTTGACAGGAAAGGCATGCCACCCAATTTTTTTTATCTCTATCTTTTTCTCTTTGAGCTCTGGCACCTCTACAAATCCCTACTTCCCTCTGCGAAGGGCCTTTCTATTTACTTTATGCAATTTTTATTTTTTACTTGAGTCTCCATCTTCTCTTATAAAGCACCAACTAAGGGGCACTATGATTGTACTTGAGCATTGGGTGTAGTTAATATGCGAGTGTGTTTCATGAATGGATCAATGATTGAGCATAATGGGCTAGGGATAACTTGCTTTACTGTTGATATTTTGAAAGACATGGTTGCTTGTTGATATGCTTGAGTATTGAAATCTTCATGTCAAAACTAGACTATTGCTTTGAATCATATAAAAGTCCAAATGTCCATGCTATACAGAAAAGAATATGTGATGAACATGTTAGGCAGCATTCCACAACAAAAATTCTGTTTTTATCATTTACCGACTCGAGGACGAGCAGGAATTAAGCTTGGGGATGCTAATACGTCTCCAACGTACCTATAATTTTTGATTGTTCCATGCTGTTATATTATCATTCTTGGATGTTTTACAATCATTTTATAGCAACTTTATATCATTTTTTGGGACTAACCTATTGACATAGTGCCCAGTGCCAGTTGTTGTTTTTTGCTTTTTTTTTACTTTGCAGAAAATCAATACCAAACAGAGTCCAAACGCAGCGAAACATTTTGGTGATTTTTTCTAGACCAGAAGACTCACGATGGGCCAAGAAGGTACCTGAGGGGGGCTTCGAGGGGAGCACAACCCACCAGGGCGCGCCTGGGGGCCCAGGCGCGCCCAGTGGGTTGTGCCCACCTCGGCCGCCTCCTGCACCGCCTCTTTGCTCTATAAATACCCTGGACGTCCAAAAACCCTAGGGGAGTCGACGAAAAACAATTCCAGCCGCTGCAAGTTCCAGAAACCACAGATCCAATCTAGACACCATCACGGAGGGGTTCATCATCCTCATTGGTGCCTCTCCGATGATGCGTGAGTAGTTCATTGTAGACCTTCGGGTCCGTAGTTAGTAGCTAGATGGCTTCCTCTCTCTCTTTTGATTCACAATACAATGGTCTCTTGGAGATCTATTTGATTTAACTCTTTTCGCGGTGTGTTTGTTGGGATCCGATGAACTTTGAGTTTATGATCAGATCTATCTTTTTATCCATGAAAGTTATTTGAGTCTTTTGATCTCTTATATGCATGATTACTTATAGCTTTGTATTTCTTCTTCGAATCTTTGGTTTAGTTAGGCCGGCTAGATTGATTTTTTCTTGCCATGGGAAGAGGTGCTTTGTGATGGGTTCGATCTTACGGTGCTCAATCCCAGTGACAGAAGGGGAAATGACACGTATGTATTGTTGCCATTAAGGATAACAAGATGGGGTCTAATTCCTACATGAATAGATCTTGTATACATCATGTCATCGTTCTTATTGCATTACTCCGTTTCTCCATGAACTTAATACACTAGATGCATGCTGGATAGCGGACGATGTGTGGAGTAATAGTAGTAGATGCAGGCAGGAGTCGGTCTACTAATCTTGAACGTGATGCCTATATAATGATCATTGCCTGGATATCATCATGATTATTTGAAGTTCTATCGCCCAACAGTAATTTGTTTACCCACCGTATGCTATTTTTCTCGAGAGAAGCCACTAGTGAAATCTACGGCCCCTGGGTCTATTTTCCCATCATATACTTTCAGATATATATTGCTATTTGCCTTTTTATTTATTTGCATCTTTTATTTCCAGATCTATATTATCAAAAACCCAAAAATAACTCGCTGAATTTTATTTGTTTTTATTCGCATCTAACAATTTATTACAACTTTTTCACGTCCGTTTGCCAATTTCTGGCGCCGCTACCCGAAAGGGATTGACATCCCCTTTTACACGTCGGGTTGCAAGTATTTGTTCTTTGTGTGCAGGTGCCGTTCATGTAGTGTTGCGTGGTTCTCCTACTGGTTCGATAACCTTGGTCTCATCACTGAGGGAAATACCTACCGTAGCTGTGCTGCATCATCCCTTCCTCTTTGGGGAAATACCGACGTAGTTCTAGCCGCAATCAAACACCGACAACTGGAATGAATGTGTGAACATGAATGTAATTTCGGTGAGAAATACGTACTCCCCCAAGCTCAGGCTTTTGGCCTAAGTCGGTCTATGGACCCTGGTAGTCTGGATAATACCCGTAGTCGTAGTTCGGGTTGTACTGAGGTGCAACTTCCATAGCTTGGCATGCTGCCTCATTAAGACGGGTGGTCTCCACCGCCCTCTCGTACTCCTCGGCCTCCTTCTCAAGTATGAAATGTCTATGTTTTTCCTAGAAATTAAAGAAGGAAGGAGCAGGCAAAGTAATATGGAAGACACGATGCCTGTTAAAGATTAACCTATATCTAAGCGGAGGGTCGTTCCTCTCAGGGAACTGGTGGCGTTCCATAGCATCATAATCAAGAAAACTAGGTGGCAACATGGCATCATTTTGTTTAATGGGTACACCAAGATAAGCAGCTAAGCGAGTAGGATAAATTCCACCAAAGAAATCACCAACTGAGGCATTATTATGTAAACATCATGCAATAATAGCCCCCATGTTAAATTGTCTATCTCTCAACACCGCACTCTTAAGAATTCTCAAATCAGGGGTGCAAAGATGACTATGGTCATGTTTACCATTAATGCATCTACCTATGAACAAAGCAAAATAATGTATAGTAGGAAAGTGAATGCTCCCCATAGTAGCTTGTGTTATGCCTCTAGTTTCGCCCTTAGTAATACTCTGTAGAAATTCATTGCAATCAGATTTACGAGCCTCAGTGCATGTCCCCCAGTAGGGAACTTTACAAACTTCTCTAAATCCCTAAAGGTTCATGTGAAAAGGATTTTCATATAAGTTGAAAATAACATCACGTGCAGTGCGATGATATACATACTCAAATTTCCGCACAAAAGAATCGGTGAGATTATAGTATTGTGGGAACTTATGTGACACGAAGTCCGTCAACCCGGCATTGTGCACATACATATCAAACTCCTCCTCAATACCAGCTCGAGTCATGAAGGAATCCGACGGCCATTCACATGGGTGCACAAGAGCTGCCCATGGTTGTTCGAGGTCCGGCTCGCATATTGCAAGCCTCGGAGAACTCTTTCTCGAAGAACCACCATGGAATATTTTCCTAAAAAATTTCTTCCTCTGAAAAATTTCTGAATTTTTTTATACCTCAAACTAAAAGTGAACAAAACTTAACCAAATTGATAGCAACTACTCCCACAAGTGTCTAGAGGCTATATCATGCATCAAAACTACTTTGAACCATATAAATTCAACATGCATGCTCAAGAACATGGTCACTGCTACTTGTGAGCTGCGTTGGGATTTCCTCGAAGAGGAGAGGATGATGAAGTACAGTAGAGATAAGTATTTCCCTCAGTTAAGAACCAAGGTTATCAATCTAGTAGGAGAACCACGCAACACTATGTAAGCAGTACCTGCATAAAAGATAACAAATCCTTGCACCCAACGCTAACAAGGGGTTGTCAATCCCTCGACGGTTATTTGCAAGATTAAATTGTATGGTGATAGATAGATAGATCGCACAAAATATAAAATAAAACAAATACAGAAAAATTGCAGCAAGATATTTTTAGGATTTTATATGATAAAAGATAGACCCGGGGGGCATAGTTTTCACTAGAGGCTTCTCTCAAGAAAATAGCATACAGTGGGTAGACAAATTACTATGGGGCAATTGATAGAAAAGCAAATAATCATGACAATATCCAAGGCAATGATCATACATAGGCATCATATCAGAGACGAGTAGACCGAAATGATTCTGCATCTACTACTATTACTCCACACATCGACCGCTACCTAGCATGCATCTAGAGTATTAAGTTCATAAAGAACGGAGTATCGCCTTATGCAAGATGACATGATGTAGACAAGATAAACTCACATATGAATAAACCCCATATTTTACCCTTAATAGCAACGATATACACATGTCATGTCCACTTCTATCACTGGGATTGAGCACCGCAAGATCGAACCCATTACAAAGCACCTCTTCCCATTGCAAGATAAATCAATCTAGTTGGCCAAACAAATCAATAGATCGGAGAAGAAATACGAAGCTATATTAATCATGCATAAAATAGTTCAGAGAAAACTCAAATAATATTCATGGATAAATATATCATAAACTCATAATTCATCGAATCCCAGCAAACACACCGCAAAAAGAATTACATCGGATAGAACTCCAAGAACATCAAGGAGAGCATTGTATTGAAGAACATCGAAAGAGAAGAAGCCATCTAGCTACTAACTATGGACCCGTGGGTCTGTGGTAAACTACTCACGCATCATCGGAAGGGCAGCAAGGTTGATGTAGAGCCCCTCTGTGATCAATTCCCCCTCCGACAGAGGCCTCCAGATGGGATCTCACGAGAACAAAAACTTGCGGCGGCGAAAAACGTATTTCGGGGTCCTCTCTGATCTGAGGGGAATATTTAGGTATTTATAGAGGCGGAATTAGGTGAACACGCTCTGCAAGGGGCCCACAAGTCTGTGGGGCGCCCCCTAGGCGCGCCCCACGAGCTTGTCGCCCCCTCATGGGTCTTCTGGCCTCCTCCCGAACGTTCTAGGGTCTCTTCTGGTCCCGAAAAAATTAATCCAAAGTTTTTTCTTTGTTTGGACTCTGTTTGATATTGATTTCCTGAAAAGTCAAAAACAGGCAAAAAAACAGCAACTCGCACTGGGCACTAAGTAATAGGTTAGTCCCAAAAAATGATATAAAGTTGCTTGTCAATGAATATAAAACATCCAAAATTGATACTATAATAGCATGGAACAATAAAAAATTATAGATACGTTGGAGACGTATCAAGCATCCCCTAGCTTAATTCCTGCTCGTCCTCGAGTAGGTAAATGATAAAAATAGAATTTTGGTGTGGAATGCTACCTACCATCTTCATCATATAATATTTTCTTTTGTTGCATGGATATTTGACTTTGAGTGATTCAAAGCAATAGTCTATAATTTGACATGAAGACATAAATACTCAAGAATATCAACAAGAAACCATGTCTTTCAAAATATCAACGCTAAAGAAAGTTATCCCTAGCCCATTATGCCCAGTCATTGATCCAAACATGAAACACACTCAAATATTAGCTATGCCCAATGCACAAGTATGACAATAGTGTTCCCTAGTTGGTGCTTTATAAGATAAGGTGGAGACTCAAAATAAAAATAAAAATTGCATAAAAGTAAAAAGATAGACCCTTCGTAGAGGGAAGCAGAGATTTACATAGGTGACAGAGCTCAAAGCTTAAATTAGAGATGAAAAATATTTTGAGAGGCATGCTTTTCCTGTCAACGCTACGACCGAGAGTTCCCAATATCATCCATGCTAGACAAATCATAGGCGGTTCCCAAACAGAAAATAAAGTTTATTTCTTTTCCACCTTTCTTTTCACAAGCCATGGCTAGCCGTATCCACAAGTGCCTTCCATACCAACACTTTCCAGAGAATTTATTATTATCATCATAGAAATTTTTCATTTCGGGACTGGGGATACCTATAACCTGCCACACTCATGCAATGACAAGTGAATAAACACTCATCGTGAGAATAACCCACCTAAGATGGAAAACATTAGCCACCCCCTGCCGCCACATGAGCGGTACGGGCACACAAAATGGAAATTTATTTTGAATAATTAGAGTTGGCACATGCAAATTTACTTAGGACGACATTTGAATATCGCATATAGGTAGGTATGGTGGACTCATTTGGCACAACTTTGTTTTAAAGAGTTTGGATGCACAAGTAGTATTCCCGCTTAGCACAAATGAAAGCTAGCAAATAGATTGAGAAGTGACCAACCAAAAAATGAAAACGGTCATAAACACGCATTAAACATAATTAACACTGAATAATGAACCACAAGAAGGATGTAACTTCGTTGCATAACTATTGACTTTTGTGCTTGCATAGGGAATCACAAACCTTAACACCAATATTCTTACTAAAGCATAATTACTCACATATTTTCATCTTCATATTGCAAAACTATTGCAAGGAATCAAACTTATCATATCCAATGATATTCATGAAAGTTTTTATTAAATCTGTCTTGGATATTCATCATATTGGGACTAAATGCATATCTTGTGCAAATTACCATCACTATTTTCAACTCTCAAAAAGATATAAGTGAAGCATGAGAGTACACATATTTCTTCAAAATGTATCAACTCTCAAAAATAATATAAGTGAAGCATGAGATCGTATTTCTTCAAAATTTATCACTGTCGTGCTCAAAAAGATTTAAGTGAAGTACTGGAGCAACTGCCTAGCTCAAAAAATTTAAGTGAAGCACTTAGAGCATTCTAACAAATCATTATAAACGTGTGGCTCTCTCAAATAGGTGTGTTCAGCAAGGATGATTGTGGCAAACTAAAAAGCAAAACAAGCAAAGACTCATATAATACACGATGCTCCAAGCAAAACTCATAATATGTGATGAATAAAAATATAGCTCCAAGTAAAATTACCGATGGTCGTTAGAAAAAAGAGGGGATGCCTTCCGGGGCATCCCCAAGCTTAGTTGCTTGGGAGTCCTTGAATATTACCTTGGGGTGCCTCGAGCATCCCCAAGCTTAGGCTCTTGCCACTCCTTATTCCTTCATCCCCAAGCTTAGGCTCTTGCCACTCCTTATTCCTTCATCCATCGTGATCTCACCCAAAACTTTGAAACTTCAATCACGCAAAACTTAACGAAAACTTCATGAGATCTGTTAGTATAATAAAGAAATCGCCACTTCAAGTACTGTTGCAAACCCATTCATATTTTGTTATTGCATTATGCCTACTGTATTCTAACTTTACCATGGCTTATACCCCCCGATACAATCCATAGATTCATCAAAATAAGCAAACAATGCAACAAAAACAGAATCTATCAAAAATAGAATAGTCTGTAGTAATCTGAACATTGACCACACTTTTGTATCTCTAACAATTCTGAACAATTAGGACAACATGGAAAATTTGTATATAAATTATGTGTAAAAAAATTAGAGCAAAAGCACGCTTCTGTGAATTTAAAAAATTCTAGAACTGGGCACAAAAGTTTCTGTTTTTTAACAGAATCAAGTCAACTATCATCCAAAACATCCTAAAGGCTTTACTTGGCACAAACACTAATTAAAACATAAAAAGCACAACTATAATAGTAGCATAATCATGTGAACACAAGAAAACAGAAAAATAAACAAGAAAATTAAGATAACTATTGGGTTGCCTCCCAACCAGCGCTATTGTTTTACGCCCCTAGCTAGGCATAATGCATAGTCTCAAGTATTGTCCTCTTTGGTTTTATTTTCCAAAGGTGTGTTTTCATCAGGAGGATTTCAAAAGGTAACATGAAACACATCATCCATAGAAATTTTAGCATTAGCAAGTTGCCCATCTGTAAATCCTCCTTCATTATCGGCTACAATCCAAGAGTATTGTTGATTAACATTATTGAAAACTTATTAGGTCATATTGAAAGGAGGAACTTCTTTTTTAATTATCATCAATGATGCGGTCATTACGAAGCAAATACCTTAATAAGTAATCACTATTATAAAGGACCTTATCTATTACCGATTTTCATGGTTCATACCATAAAAATCAAAGATCGCTCTAGCTTCCCCCACTATGTGATCAAATTCATTCATGAGGACAAGAGTGGCTATCTTTTGGGCTCTAGGATTTTTTATAACTAGCAACTCATAAAACAATCTTTGCAAAGTAGAATGGGTGTGAATAAATCTTCTCTCAAGTTTAAGAACAAGTGCGGAAATAGCTTCAGCATAAGTTTGGTTCTCTTAAGTATAGGAGCATCATCACAAGGCAAGGTACCAATGCAGTTAAAGAATTCTTGGATACCACTTTTTCCTATAACATTCCCTTGTCCCGACACAAAAGTTTTAGCATCAAGATTGGTAGAACTTCCAATTTTAGGAGTTCTACCATCATCAGTTTCTCCCATGCCAAAATCACTCATGGTAACAGTTTCAAATGAGCAAACAAGAAAAATGCAAAAAAATTGTATTTTTGTAAAAACTTTTTAGAAGTGGGGCAGATGAAAATGAGTGGAAAATGGCAAATAATGTAAATGAAAGGAGATGAAAGTTTATGCGTAGGTACTTGATAGATGTTGATGATGTCTCCCCGGCAACGGCGCCAAAAGTTCTTCCTACTACTTGTGAGCTGCGTTGGGATTTCCTCGAAGAGGATAGGATGATGCGGTACAATAGAGACAAGTATTTCCCTCAGTTAAGAACCAAGGTTATCAATCAAGTAGGAGAACCACACAACACTACGTAAGTAGTACCTGCACACAAGATAACAAATCCTTGCACCGAACGCGAACAAGGGGTTGTCAATCCCTTGACGGTTATTTGCAAGATTAAATTGTATGGTGATAGATAGATAGATCGCACAAAATATGAAATAAAACAAATAAAGAAAAATTGCAGGAAGGTATTTTTAGGATTTTTAAATGATAAAAGATAGACCCGGGGACATAGTTTTCACTAGAGGCTTCTCTCGAGAAAATAGCATACGGTGGGTAGACAAATTACTGTTGGGCAATTGATAGAAAAGCAAATAATCATGACGATATCCAAGGCAATGATCATACATAGGCATCACGTCCGAGACAAGTAGACCGAAACGATTCTACATCTACTACTATTACTCCACACATCGACCGCTATCCAGCATGCATCTAGAGTATTAAGTTCATAAAGAACGGAGTAACCCCTTAAGCAAGATGTCATGATGTAGACAAGATAAACTCACGTATGAATAAACCCCATATTTTTACCCTTAATAGCAACGATACATGCGTGTCATGTCCCCTTCTGTCACTGGGATTGAGCACCTCTAGATAGAACCCATTACAAAGCACCTCTTCCCATTGCAAGATAAATCAATCTAGTTGGCCAAACCAAATCAATAGATCGGAGAAGAAATACAAAGCTATATTAATCATGCATAAAAGAGTTGAGAGAAAACTCAAATAATATTCATGGATAAACAGATCATAAACTCACAATTCATCGATCCCACCAAACACACCGCAAAAAGAATTACATCAGATAGAACTCCAAGAACATCAAGGAGAACATTGTATTGAAGAACATCGAGAGAGAAGAAGCCATCTAGCTACTAACTATGGACCCGTAGGTCTATGGTAAAATACTCACGCATCATCGGAAGGGCAGCAAGGTTGATGTAGAGCCCCTCCGTCATCAATTCCCCCTCCGACGGAGTGCCGGCGAATCCCTCCAGATGGGATCTCACGAGAACAGAAACTTGCGGCGGCGGAAAAAGTATTTCGGGGTCCTCTCTGATCCGAGGGGAATAATTGGATATTTATAGAGGCAAAATTAGGTCAAGACGCTCTACAAGGGGCCCATAAGCCTATGGGGTGCACCCCCTGGGGCATGCCCCACGAGCTTGTCGCTCCCTCGTGGGTCTTCTGGCCTCCTCCCGAACCTTCTAGGATCTCTTCTCGTCCAAAAAAATCCAAAGTTTTTTCTTTGTTTGGACTCTGTTAGATATTGATTTCCTGAAAAGTCAAAAACAGGCAAAAAAACAACAACTGGCACTGGGCACTAAGTTAATAGGTTAGTCCCAAAAAATGATATAAAGTTGCTTGTCAATGAATATAAAACATCCAAAGTTGATACTATAATAGCATGGAACAATCAAAAATTATAGATACGTTGGAGATGTATCAGTCACCAACAGTAGCAAAATACGCAAAGTATAAAGCACTAGAACAAAACTAATTGGACCATTGGAGGAGTCACAATCCAAAGAGTAATTTCCCAGAACAGTTTTGGAAACAGAGTTCCGAGCAAGGAGATTGAAATTTGCAGGCAAATGAGCAACAACACGGGTTTGAGCAAGCTAGTGATTTTTTCTGGAGGAAGGAGATGGTGGTGGACTGCTGGAATAAGTGTGTGGGTCCCTGTGGGACCCACAAGCCTGCTGGGCTTGCCTTGGGGGTGGCGCACCCTGTGAGCTTGTGGCTCACAGGTGCACCCCTGGGGGTGTGTTTAATGCCAGAAATTCTAAAATAATCTAGAAAACATCGTATCAAATTTTTAGGACATTTTGAGAAAATAGGATATTCATGGCATTTCTACTTTATTAACTTAAATAATAGAGAACAAAAGGTAGGTACAGTAGGGTGTGCTTACTAAATTCATCGACCACATTCCTCTCAAAAATAATCCATTAATAAGGTTGATCAAGTCTTATTAACAAACCATTTTCGAATGACATGAAACCGAAGAATCTTCGTTAACACTAAGCTACCTCAACGGGGATATGCATCTCCCCAATAATAAGAGTTTCATATTTATTTTTGACTGAAGGAAGAGGAATTTTGAAACCTCCAATAGTGATTGTCGCAATTTTTTCAATAAACTTTATTTCTTCTAAAAGTAAACCGTATGCTCATTACCATTGACATGAAAACTGACCTTGCTTTTGTTGCAAGCAATAATAGCCCTTACAGTATTAAAAAAGGGTATACCAAGGATAATCGACATAGCATCATCCTCTGGCTTATCAAGTATAACAAAGTCTGTTAAGATAGTAACATTTGCAACCACAACAGGCACATCCTCGCAAATTCCAATAGGTATAGCAGTAGATTTAGCATCCATTTGCAAGGATATTTCACTAGGTGTGAGCTTATTCAAATCAAGTCTTCTATATAAAAAGAAAGGCATAACACTAACACCGGCTACAAAATCACATAGAGCAGTTTTAACATAACTTCGTTTAATGGAGCATGGTATAGTAGGTATTCCTGGATCTCCTTACTTCTTAGGTACTCCACCCTTAAAAGAATAATTTGCAAGCATCGCAGAAATTTCAGCTTTAGGTATCTTTCTTTTATTAGTGACAATATCCTTAATGTATTTAGCATATGGAGGCATTTCAATATATCAGTCAAATGAGTACGCATTAAAATAGGCCTAAGCATTTCAACGAAGCGTTCAAATTGTTCCTCATCCTTATTCTTAGGTGGTTTAGTTGGGAAAGGCATAGATTTTTGTACCCATGGCTCTCTTTCCTTACCATGTTTCCTACCAATGAAATCACTTTTATCATATCGTTTGTTCTTAGGAGGTGGGTTATCAAGATCAACAACAGGTTCTATTTCTACATCATTATCTGGTTGAGCATCAACATGGACATCATCATCATTATCATTATCACTAGGTGGATGTTCATTACCAGGTTGTGTCTCAACATGAGAAATAAAAAAATCGTCATGATTCTAAGAAGGTTTTTCTATCACAGGTTCACTAGAAGCATGCAAAGTTCTATCATTATTCTTCTTCTTTTTCTTCTTAGATGAACCAGGCACATCATTATTAATTCTCTAAGAATCTTGCTCAATTCTTTTTGGATGACCTTCAGGATATAGAGGTTCCTGGGTCATTCTACGTCCTATAGTCATAACTCTAACAACATGGTCATTCATTTTATTATTCATCTCATTAAGGAAATCGTTTTGTGACTTAGCATCTTGTTCTAGCTGAGTATGAACCATGGAAGAATGCTTACTTAATCCTTTAACATCATTAGAAATTCTAAACATCAAGTCACTCAAACGTTAAATCATGAAAGCATTACGTTTCAATTGCTTCTTCACATACATATTAAAATGCTCTTACTTAACAATGTAGTTATCAAATTCATCCAAACATTGATTAGCAGAATTATTATAAGGAATATCAGCTTCATCAAATCATATAAGAGAATTTACCTCTACTACCTGTGTCAGGGTGTCGAGCCCATGTATTTCTTCAACAGGTGGTAAATTCTTAACATCTTCAGCTTTAATGCCCTTTTCTTTCATCGATTTCTTTGCCTCTTGCATATCTACAGGACTCGGAAATAGAATACCCCTTGTCTTCGGAGTTGGTATAGGTGGTGGTTCAGGAAGTGTCCAATCATTATCATTTCTCAATATATTATTCAATAATTCTTCAGCCTGTTCAACAGTTCTTTCCCTGAAAACACAACCAGCACAACTATCTAGGTAGTCCCTAAAAGCATTGCTTAGTCCATTATAAAAGATATCAAGTATTTAATTTTTCTTAAGAGGATGATCAGGCAAAGCATTAATTAACTGGAGAAGCCTCCCCCAAGCTTGAGGGAGATTCTCTTCTTCAATTTGCACAAAGTTAAATATTTCCTGTAAGGCAGCTTGCTTCTTATGAGCAGGAAAATATTTTTCAGAGAAGTAGTATATCATATCCTGGGGGCTACCCACACAACCAGGTGCAAGAGTATTAAACCAATTCTTAGCATCACCCTTTAACGAGAAAGGAAACAACTTAAGAATATAGTAGTAGTGGATCTTTTCCTCAGGAGCAAATAGGGTGGCTATATCATTTATTTTAATAAGATGTGCCTTAACAGTTTTAGTTTCATAACCATGAAAAGTATCAGATTCAACCAAAGTAATTAACTCAGGATCGACAGAAATTCATAATCCTTATCAGTAACAAAGATAGGAGTAGTAGCAAACTTAGGATCATATTTCATTTTCTCTATCATAGATTTTTCTTTAAGCTTACTCAGTAATTTCTTAGCATCATCTCTATCATTACAAGCAAGAATTTCTGTAGCTATCTCCCCATCCATAAAATAACCTTCAGGTATTTCAACTCTAGTAGGAGGGCTAGGCAATATAGGTGAATCATAATTTTCATCAGTTTCAACATCTTCAATTTCTTTAGCTTTAGCAAGTTGTTCATCAAGAAATTCACTTAGTGGCACAGTTTCATCAAGCAAAGTACTAGCATCATTCATAGCAAAAGTGGCATCATCAATTACTTGCGACATATCAGAATTAATAGCAGGTGGTGCTGTCGCAAGCTTACTCAAAACATAAGGTGAATCAAGTGCAGAGCTAGATGGCAGTTCCTTACCCCCCCCCCCCCTCGTCTTAAAGGGAATGACCTTGGTTCTATTATCTTTCAGATTCTTCATAGTGATCAACAGATATAATTCCCAAGTGACTCAGCAAATAGTGTTATGCTCCCCGGCAACAGCTCCAGAAAAAGGTCTTGATAACCCACAAGTATAGGGGATCGCAACAGTTTTTGGGGGTAGAGTATTCAACCCAAATTTATTGATTCGACACAAGGGGAGCCAAGGAATATTTGCAAGTATTAGTAGTTGAGTTCTCAATTCGACCACACCTAGAGAACTAAATATCTACAGCAAAGCAATCAGTAGCACAGTAGTATGATAGTTTGATAGCAGTGGTAATAGTAGCAATAGTAATGGTAACAATAGCAGTAGCAGTTTTATAGTGGTTGTAACAGTAGCAACAACGAAAGTAACTTAGCAAAAATCAATATGAGAGAATCGTAGGCATTGGATTAGTGATGGATAATTATGTTGGATGACATTCATCATGTAACAATCATAACCTAGGGCGACGCACAATAGCTCCAATTCATCAATGTAATGTAGGCATGTATTCCGTATATAGTCATATGTGCTTATAATAAGAACTTGCATGATATCTTTTATCCTACCCTCCCATGGCAGCGGGGTCCATAAGGAAATTTAAGGGATATTAAGACCTCCTTTTAATACAAAACCAGAACAAAGCATTAGCACATAGTAAATACATGAACTCCTCAAACTACGGTAATCACCGAAAAGAATCTCTATTATTGTCACCTTGTGGTATGCGGATCATAACACATAATAGGTGGATACAACTTGCAAGATCGGATCAAGAACTCAAATATATTCATGAAAATATAAAGGGTTCAGATTTGAAATCATGGCACTCGGGCCCTGGTGACAAGCATTAACCATAGCAAAGTCATATCAACATCAATCTTAGAACATACTCGATAATAGGGATCAAGCCCTGACAAAACTGACTCGGTTACATGAAAAATCTCATCCAACCCATCACCGTCCAGCAAGACTACGGTGGAATTACTCACTCCCGGTGGTGAGCATCATGGAATTGTTGATGGAGGGTGGTTGATGATGACGACGACGTCGAACCCCCCTCTTCGCAGCCCCGAACGGACTCCAAATCAGCCCTCCCGATGAAGAATAGCAGGTGGCGGCGGCTCCGTATTGTAAAACACGATGATTCTTTCTCTCTGATTTTTCTGGACGAATAGGTACTTATGGAGTTGGAGTTAGGGTTGTCGGAGCTGCCAGGGGCCCACAAGCCTGCCAGGCGTGCCTTGGGGGGGGGGGGTAGGTGCGCCCCTGGTCTTGTGGCGCCTGGGTTGCCCCCCTCTGGTAATTCTCTTCACCAATATTTTTATATATTCTAAAAATAATCTCCGTAAAGTTTCAACCCAATCCGAGAACTTTTACTTCTGCACAAAAATGACATCATGGCAATTCTGCTGAAAAAAGCGTCAGTCCGGGTTAGTTCCATTCAAATCATGCAAATTAGAGTCCAAAACAACAGAAACCTAAGCAGTATCCCAAAACCACATGGGTTGCTGCAAAAGGACCTCCATTTGATCCATCCACTCTATCTGGCTATAAGTGTGATACTCCTTATTCTTCTGATGAGTCATTTGACTCCAACTATAAACTATTCAAAAACTAGAATGGTGAAGTATTTGCTAGATTTGTTGGTACTAACTGCGCGAATGGTCCCCCAGTGAAGAAAATCTGGGTGCCCAAAAGTCTTGTTCAAAATCTTCAGGTGAATGTCATCATGACACCACCAAAGAAGAAAAACCTCAGGGAAAATTCTAACCAAAGTCGTCAAATGATCATAGACCAACTTATGGTCACACGAATGCCTCTGTTTCGCAGGGAAACAAACCACGATCTGATGAATATGTGCATTATTCATCAAATCACTATGTGCACAAAACTTCAAAGAATTTCTCTGCTTATTCATTCAATTACTATAACCCTCCTGTGAAGATAAATGCATATTCTTCAATGCTTAAGTTTTCAATCAATGCATTGCGCTACAT
Source organism: Thinopyrum elongatum (assembly GCA_011799875.1). Taxonomy (NCBI): domain Eukaryota; kingdom Viridiplantae; phylum Streptophyta; class Magnoliopsida; order Poales; family Poaceae; genus Thinopyrum; species Thinopyrum elongatum. The sequence continues at coordinate 453,074,409 of CM022300.1, read as the reverse complement.
TTGCTTCTCAGCCACCCATTCAGATGTGGGTGGTTAAGAAGAAAAACTAATCTCTTCTGCAGGGCCAGGTCTTCAGACAACTAAATGTCTGATGAATTTGCTAAAGACCTGACAAATGCTTGTTGGGATGCAAGCTAATCATGATGAAATGAACTCATTTCACACATCCCTTATGCTGCTCGTTATACAATACTAATGAAATTCACTGACAAAATTGATCATCATATTCTTTAACTGAAGTATATGAATTTGTAAGTAAGACTAATGCTTCTATAGGATGATACTCCGAAAGCTACTGAATGGGTTCTGGACAGTGGTTGCACCAATCATATGACGGGTGACAGGAATCTCCTCACTGATGCCCCTCTTACTCCATCTCATCTGAAGCATATCACCTACGCTGACAAAAGAAAAGGCAAGGTATTGGGTCTATGTTGGCATTCTGGGAACCAGGGTACCCAGACCTGCCTGCCTGCGGCCCATGGCGTGGCTACATCGACGTCCTGGTACGGCCCACCTTCAAGACCATCAAGACAGGACCCTCGCGGGGCCCTCGGCCTCGCGAGGCGGACGACTCCAAGACCTCCGGAGGGCGCGGCGTCCCCAGGATGCCTCCCGAGGAGCGGAGATTTCTATGCAGGTACCCAGCCTCATGAGGCTACCATGACACAAGCCATGATGACCAAGGCCAGGCGCCCGCAGAGGAGGCAGTTTCCTCTTTGGTGCTAAGGAAGCAAGGACAGGCGTGGGTTCCCGAGGAATCTACTAAAGGTTTCCATTCCAGTGCAACAAGACCAAGACCACGGGCGTGGCAGGTCGGGTGTCATCGCTGAGCCCACCACTACGTCACAGCCAGAAGCTTTGCAGGCGAAGACCACCTTTCACCAGGATAAGATGTACTACTTGTCCCCTTTCAAATTGGCCACTGTGGGATCCCTTCCCGCCTACGTTTTGGTGGAAGAGGACCAAGGCCACTATAAATATAGGTTAGCCACCAGCGTAGAGGGGGCGACTCATTCCCTCACCCCCGAACCTCGTGAGGTTGTTCATCCCTTGTACTAGTCCATCCTCAGCCCCTCGTGAGGCCAATCCACCACAAAGCAGGAGTAGGGTCTTACACTGCAAGGTGGCCCGAACCTGGGTAAACTGCTGTGTTCATCTTCTTCCTCATCTGCACGCGAATCAGGTTAGGCTAGGTCGTGGGGCGATGAGTAGGCAGGCTTGAGAGGTTGAGTTCTTCGCACACGCCCCTGAGTTCGAACATTCTTGGGTCTGCGGAGCACTGAATCCAACATTTGGCGCGCCAGGTAGGGGGCGTGTTGAAGCTCTGCCTCTTCACCAACCGCGCTCCGCCCGTGCTTCGTGGTTCCCATGGTCGACGCCGTCCCACTTGTCGGGCCACTGGGCGCTTACAGAGGCGCTGCGGGCCTCCGAGCCTTTACCCCCGGCCTCCGGCGGGTGCAGTGGCCACAGAGGTTCAGGCCGGCGCTGCCCCCGCGATACGACGGCGCGGCGGACCCCGAGGAGTTCCTCCGGTTGTACGCACAGGCCATCTGGGCGGCGACCGGCGACGACAAAGTCATGGCGAACTGGCTCCCTATGGCTCTCATGGGCGTGCTGCGCTCCTGGATGCTCAGCCTGCCGGAGTCTTCGGTGGACTCCTGGGAGGAGCTGCACGGTCTGTTCATCGTGCATTTCACGGCGCCAGCGCCCCACATCGTTGCATCCATCCTCGGCGGGTCGCAGGCGTCATCCTCGGGCCGCCATGTCAAGCAACCACTCCGTCGGCTGGGAGCTGCTCAGCCACAGCAGGGGGCTCCTCCGGGCCGCGTTGTGCCTGGGACCGCCATTACCTTCGACTCCAGGGATCACCCCAGGACCACGGTCGGCACCGGCGCGCTCCCCATGCTGTGCACACCCACCATCAGCAACGTTGCGGTCACCAGGACCCTCATCGATGGTGGTGCTGGCCTCAACGTGCTCTCCATGGAGGCCTTTGGTCTGCTTCAAGTGCCCTACGACCAGCTCACCCCCACCAGGCCCTTCTCAGGGGTGGTCGATGGCTCCACTGTCCCCCTAGGGCAGATCCACCTCCCAGTCACCTTCGGCACGCGCTACAACTACCGCCCAAGCTCATTGACTTCGACGTCGCCCACATTGACCTCCCGTACAATGCCATCCTTGGGTATCCGGCCCTTGCCAAGTTCATGGTGGCGACACACCCCGACTACAACATCGTCAAGATGCTGGGGAGCAGCGCCATCATCACCGTGGCGGGGGACACCAAGGATGCACTCCTGGCCCTCAAGCTCGCTTTCAAGGCCGCAGCGGCCTTGCGGCCGGGCACTGAAGACGCTCCAGAGGTCCCGGATGCCGCGCCTGTAAAGAAGAAACAACTATTCTCCTAAGACCGGGCCGAGACGAAGCAGGTGCCCATCGACGACGGAGGTTCGGGCCCCACCTTCACCATAGGCACCGGCCTCCCCCCGAATCAGGAAGAGGCGCTGGTCAGCTTCCTCCGTGCGAACAAGGATGTGTTTGCATGGGAGGCGACGGACTTGGTCGGTGTCCCGCGGGATGTGATCAAACACCATTTGATGGTGTGCCCCAGTGAAACAGAAGGCGCGGCGGCAAGCCCAGGAGAAGCAATCGTTCATCGTTCAGGAGGTCCGCAAGCTGCAAGAAGCCAGCGTCATTCGGGAGGTGCGGCACCCGGATTGGCTGGCCAACCTGGTCATCGTCCCCAAGAAGGGCGGAAAGGAGCGCATGTGTGTCAACTTCATGAGCCTCAACAAGGCGTGCCCTCAGGACCCATTCCCTCTTCTGCGCATTGATCAGATCATCGACTTCACTACCGAGTGCGACTTGCTGTGCTTCCTGGACGCCTTCTCAGGCTACCACCAGATCAAGATGGCGGTGCGGGACGCCGAGAAGGCAGCCTTGCTTTCCCCGTGCGGGTGTGCTGCTACACCTGCATGCCCTTCGGGCTGTGGAATGCCGGCGCGACCTTCCAGCGATTGATGCACATCGCCCTGGGCCAGCAACTCGGGAGGAACACCGAGGCGTACGTCGACGACATAGTGGTCAACTCACGGGAAGCAAGGACCCTTGTCAAAGACCTGGAAGAAACGTTCGCCAACCTGCACAAGGTAAACCTGCAGCTCAATCCGAAGAAGTGCGTGTTCGGTGTCCCGTCCGGCAAGTTGCTGGGTTTCCTGGTGTCGCATAGAGGGATTGAGGCTAACCCAGAAAGGATGAGCCCGCCACAGACTCTCAAGGAGATGCAGAAGCTCGCAGGCTGCGTGACCTCTTTGGGGCGCTTCATCTCCAAGCTTGGCGAGCGCGCCCTCCCGTTCTTCAAGCTGATGAAGAGGAAGGGCCCCTTCGAGTGGACTCCGAAGGCTGAGGCGGCTTTTCAAGACCTCAAGAGGTACCTCACGAGCCCACCAGTGAAGGTGGCACCTCGTCCTATTGAGCCCTTGGCGCTCTACCTGGCCGCTACGCCCCACTCGGCTAGCGCAGCGCTCGTGGCAGTCAGAGAGGAGCGCGCAGGTGCGGGTGCACGGCGTAGCGCCCCACGTACAGCCGTGCCATCGCCACCTCAGGATGGCGCTCCTAAGGCCTCATCTGCTCCATCAGACGGCAAGGCTCCTGGGGCTTCCTCATCCCAAGTGGAGCGGGACCCCATCGACCCCTCTTCCCTCGTCGAGCACCCCGTGTACTTCGTTAGCATGGTGCTGCGTGACGCACGCACGCGCTACCCCATGGCGCAGAAGCTCCTGCTCACGCTCCTTGTCGCCTCCAGGAAGCTGCGCCACTACTTCCAAGGCCACCCCATCAAGGTCGTCTCCGCGTACCCCCTGGAGAAGGTGCTCCGTAGCCCCAATGCCACGGGGAGGGTTAACGCGTGGAACATCGAGCTGCAGGAGTTCCAGCTGGAGTTCAGCACCACCAGGGTCATCATGGGTGCGCCCCTCGTAGACTTTGTGGCGGAATGGACTGACGCCGCTGATCGGGGGATGGGTGAAGATCGCTCCCTCGCGCCCAGACGAGGCGCCCGATGGTTGGGTCATGTACTTCGACGACGCGTTCGCGCACCAGGGCGCAGGGGCTGGGGCCGTACTCATCTCGCCGACCCAGGACAAGCTATACTACACCATGCAGCTTTGCTTTCAGCATGGTGAGAAGGTCTCCAACAACATCGCGGAATACAAGGGCCTGATCGCTGGCCTCAGGGCCGCGGCGGCCCTGGGGGTCAAGCGTCTCACCATCAAGGCGATTCTCAGCTCCTCGTCAACTTCTCCAACAAGGAATACAAGCCTAAGGACGAGCACATGGAGGCATACCTAGAAGAGGTATGCAAGATTGAAAAATGATTCTTGGGCTTGGAATTGCAACACGTCCCGCGTGGCACGAACAAGGAGGCGGACGACATCACCAAGAGGGCGTCCCGACGCGAGCCCCGGAAGCCTGGTGTCTTCGAGGAGCGGCTCTTCAAGCCATCGGCAGCCCTCCCCCCCCTGCTGTAGGCCCTGTGCTGCTTCGGGAGGAGCCGCCCCTGGCCCCCTACACGGGCGCCCCGGCCTGCGGTCCGACCTGAGGAGCCCACCTGCTCCTGGCGCTCGAACCTTAGGAGGGGTGCTGGACCGAAGAGTTCAAGGCGTACCTGCTCTGAGGCATCCTGCCGAAGAAGGAGGAAGATGCAGAACGCGTGGCCCGTCAGGCCACCGCTTACTGCTTGCAGGACGGCGAGCTCTACCGAAGGCGCCCAAACGACGTCTCGCTGCGATGCATCTCCAAGGAGCAAGGGCACGAGTTGCTGACTGACATCCATGGTGGGGATTGTGGGCACCATTCTTCATCGCGCACCCTCGTGGGCAAGGCGTTCCGCAGCGGGTTCTACAGGCCCACGATGCTCAACGACGCCACCGAGCTGGTGCGATCCTGTGAGGCCTGTCAGTTCCACGCCAAACAGATCCACCAGCCTGCTTAGGGCCTCCAGACCATCTTGCTCTCGTGGCCATTCGCGGTCTGGGGGCTGGACATCCTGGGCCCGTTCCCCCGAGCAGCCGGGGGCTACCGCTACCTCTACGTCGCCATCGACAAATTCACCAAGTGGGCGGAGGTGGAGCTCGTGCGCACCATCCCTACTGGTTCGGCCGTCAAGTTCATCAAGGGCCTCGTGAGCCATTTCGGGGTTCCCAACCGTATCATCACTAACAATGGCTCTCAATTTACAAGCAATCTCTTCAGGACATATTGTGCTAACCTTGGAACGCAGATATGCTGCGCTTCAGTGGCACACCCACGGAGTAACGGCCAGGCCAAACGCGCCAGCGCAAAGATCCTGAGGGGCCTCAAGACGAGGAGCTTCAAGAAGAAGCTGGAGGCCTACGGCAGGGGTTGGCTCGGTGAGCTTTAGTCCATGTTGTGGTCCATCCGCACCGCCGCGACTAAGCCCACCGGCAAGACCCCGTTCTTCCTCATCTACGGGGCTGAGGCGGTCCTCCCACACGAGGTCAAACATCGCTCCCCGCGGGTCTTGGCGTTTGACGAGGCACGCCAGGACACCTTGTGGGGGATAGATCTCGTGCTCGGGGAGGAGGCCCGCTGCCAAGACTCGCTCCGTGCCACGAGGTACCAGCAGGTGCTATGGCGGTATCACTGCCGCAGCATCCGCTCCAGGACCATCAAGGTGGGTGACCTCGTCCTGAGGCAGGTGCTCTCCAGGGAGGGGCTTCACAAGCTCTCGCCTATGTGGGAGGGCCCGTTCAGGATCGCCCATGTCTCCAGGCCTGGTGCCGCGCGCCTAGAGACGCAGGACGGGGTCCCCATCCAGAATGCCTGGAACATCCAGCACCTCCGGAAGTTCTACCCATAACATGCGAGCGCCATGCGCCTCTCAAGTCTCCGCTCGTGACACTCTCACGTAATAATGAGTGGGGCTGTACACGCCCCGGAGTCTCCTGAGTGCCGCCCTGAGGTCTCACAGGGGCTCCCACACACGCCCAAGTGGAAGCCCCATGCTCCGCGCTGGCGGATGACACTGTCTTTCAATGATTATGCCCACGCCTAGTGGAAGCCCCATTCTCCGCGCTGGCGGGAAGACCAGAAGACTAGTGTAGGTGCCGGACGCGGCTGTTCTTTTGCTTGCTTTTTGTAGCCGATTTGCCACTTCTTGGAATGAAATTCAAAATTATCGCGTCTTTATTTGAAAGGGATGGGAATTTTTCTCCTCGCAACGTTTGCTCTTTTAAGTCTCACCTTAGGGAGAGTGGCAGTTGCCCGTCGCTCTTTCCCGCGCATCCCGCGAGCGGGGGCTGCGTACGGTGTGTATGCTTGGGCCCACCCACAAGCACACCTCACCAATGCCTTCATGTCCTAATCTTTGGCGTCCTAATCCTCGCACGACGCCCTTAAACGAGCCAACGGGCATGTACGCCCTCCTGAGTCCGCACCTGCTGGCCTCGTCGGGCATCGCGACCCGGCGTACCAGCAGCGGTTGATCCTTGCTCGGAGCTCGCATGGGGCGTGGCGCCCTGTGAGGCATCTCCGGAGGGCCCATATCCTCATGATCCGCTGGAGACCTCGTGGCCACTGGGCGCCTCCTGAGGCCGGAGAACCTTTGGGTCCATGAGAAGGAAACCCCCAGCAAGATCTCTCTGGAACGAGAGGCCCGCAGGGGACCGAAGCTCCGGAGGAACACGCCCTCGCGGCGCAGGAGTCTACCGCAAGCACACCAAGCTAAGTTACCCTAATCGCGATCAACAAGAGCTTGTCGATTGGTGGCAACACGAATGCTAAGATACGAAATAAAAATGTTAACATAAACAGCGCAAGCGCCATGGTCCATTACATGCCCCAGCAGGGCCTTCTACGTTTCTTGATGCAGCAAAAAAGAAAAAAAAAAGAGCAAAAGCGGCCTCACGACCACTGCGGCTCCTGATGCCTGGCTCCAGCGATGCCCGTGCTTAGTCGGAGTCCTCCTCCTTCTTCACTGGAGCGCGATGGCGAGGCAGCTCATCGCCCTTCCCGGTCCGGGCTCGGCGGCGTGGCGGCTCGTAGTAGTCGTCGTCACTCGTGCTCTCCCCGCGGGAGGGGTCGCTGCTGCTGGAGGCAGCACGGCCGTCGCCAAATGCAAGTTCACCGCCAAGGACGCCACCGCCCCTCCGTCCATCGTCGTCGGAGGGGTGGACGTCGGCATCATCGTCGCCCTCCGGACAGCACCCCAGACGCCTGCCGTCCTCCCCGAAGATCCTGACGTAGAGGGTCGCCGCTCCGTCGTGCCTGAAGTGGAGGGTAAACCTCCCCTGTAGGCCGCGTGCGCGTGCGAACAACTGCCACCCGCAGTTCAGGAACACGTTGCCAGCGGGGGTGACCTCGACCTCCACCCATGAGGCCTTGCTGCAGCAGCCGTCGGCCTGCAGCCAAAGGCCGCCAGGCCCTCCGGCCGGCAGCGCATCCGCGAAGAAGCACGGGAGCTGGAACCAGGTGCCTGCCGGCCTCTCCGCCCACACCACGAACTCCGAGGATGCATCAGCCGAGAGGGAACACGGGCGCGGTGGCCGGACGGCCGCCGCGTGTTTCCCTTGGCCGTGGCTGCCTTGGCCGCGGCAGCTTCCGGCGCGGGAGGGAGCCTTCCCACGACTGCTAGAGGTGGCACCGACCTTCGAGGGGGTGCGCCCACGCCCTCAGGGAGCCACCGCCGGCGTCGCAGCATACTTGAGGGGACGGTCGCGGCCCCTCTTGGGCGGCGGCGAGCATAGTCCCTCCTTGGGGGCCTTGCCTTTCTCTTCGGCGGAAAACCTCCTCACCGGCGCCATGGATGCTTCGGTAAGATGGCGGGGCAGCGAAGACGAGGAAGGGGCAAGTAGCGAGAAGACATAGATGGGCTGGGGGCTCCGCCCCCTTCCCCATTTATAGGCGAAGAAAGGCTAACCGGCGGCCTCCCATGCTCCAAGCAATGATGGCCCCGCTGCATGCACCAGGTAGTTGTCAAGTTGGGTAGTTGCCGAGGCGACGTGGGGAAGCGGAGACGCCCACGGCCCATCAAGCGCCATGCGTCAACCTAGCCCGCGGCACTTCGCCCTTCCCCCTTGGCTTCGCCTCGAAGCCAAGTCCGAGTGCGCCTTGGGCCCGGGGGCTACTGTCGGCGTTCTGGGAACCAGGGTACCCAGACCTGCCTGCCTGTGGCCCACAGCATGGCTACATCGATGGCCTGGTACGGCCCACCTCCAAGACGATCAAGACAAGACCCTCGCGGGGCCTCCCCAGGCTGCCTCTCGAGGAGCGGAGATTTCTATGCAGGTACCCAGCCTCATGAGGCTACCATGACACAAGCCATGACGACCAAGGCCAGGCAAGCGTGAGCGGGCGCAGAGGAGGCAGTTTCCTCTTTGGTGCTAAGGAAGCAAGGACAGGCGCGGGTTCCCGAGGAATCTACTAAAGGTTTCCATTCCGGTGCAACGAGACCAAGACCATGGGCACGGCAGGTCGGATGTCATCGCCGAGCCCATCGCTGCGTCATGGCCAGAAGCTTTGCAGGCGAAGACCAACTTTCACTAGGATAAGATGTACTACTTGTCCCCTTTCAAATTGGCCACTGTGGGATCCCTTCCCGCCTACGTTTTGGGGAAAGAGGACCGAGGCCACTATAAATATAGGTTAGCCACCACCGTAGAGGGGGCGACTCATTCCCTGACCCCCAAACCTCGTGAGGTTGTTCATCCCTTGTACTAGTCCATCCTCAGCCCCTCGTGAGGCCAATCCACCACAAAGCAGGAGTAGGGTCTTACACCGCAATGTGGCCCGAACCTGGATAAACTGCTGTGTTCATCTTCTTCCTCATCTGCAAGTGAATCAGGTTAGGGTAGGTCATGGGGCGACGAGTAGGCAGGCTTGAGAGGCTGAGTTCTTCGCACACGCCCCTGAGTTTGAACCTTCTTGGGTAAGGTTGCTATCTCAAATTAAAGGATCGACACATGGAAAAGTTGATGCTTGTCGAGTCCCTCGGATACAACCTCATGTCTGTCTCAATGCTTTGTGATCTTGATATGATTGTCATCTTCGGAAAATTTAGATGCATTGTGCTAATGGAATCTGACAAGTCCAAAGTCTTCGAAGGCTTTAGGAGATGACTTGGACATGCTGGCATGAGGTATTTGAGCACATTTGTACATTGTACATTTCTCTCTAGGTCCTCAACCCGCTACATGTCTACTAGCAAAAGCTTCAGAGTGCTGGCTATGGCATCGATGACTTGGACATGCTGGCATGAGGTATTTGAGCACACTTGTCAAGAAGAAGCACATCATTGGTGTCGAGGGCGTCAAATTCATCAAAGATCACCTTTGCGATGCTTGCGAGTCTGGAAAGATGACTAGATCCAAGCACTCCGCGAAGACTATCATGACTACTACTCGTCCTTTTGAATTGCTTCATATGGATCTTTTCGGTCCTACACATTTTGCCACACTAACCAATGCAGCATCACTCTATGGATTTGTCATAGTTGACGACTACTCTCGTTAGACCTGGGTGCACATCATTACCTTCAAGATTGAAGTGCAGGGCGTCTTCAGATGATTCTCAAATCGGGCCATGACGAATTATGGTCACAAGATCAAGCACATCAGAAGCGACAACGACACCGAGTTCAAGAACACCGGCCTTGATGACTATCTTGATGAACTTGGTATCACTCATGAGCTATCTGCTCCCTACACTCCTCAGCAGAATGGAGTAGCCGAGCGCAAGAACAAGACACTTATTGAGATGGCTCGCACTATGCTTGACGAATACAAGACTCCTACTCGCTGATGGCCTGAAGCAATTGACACTGCATGTCACATCATCAATCGAGTATATCTTCACAAATTCCTCAAGAAGACCTCATATGAACTCCTTACTGACAAGAAACCCAATGTGATTTATTTCAAAGTCTTCGGTGCTAAATGCTGGATTAGAGATCCTCACCACGGTTCCAAATTTGCACCGAAAGCACATGAAGGTTTTATGCTTGGTTACGGAAAGGACTCGCAAACCTACAGAGTCTTCAACACCTATCACAACAAGGCTGTTGAAACTGTAGATGTGTGGTTCGATGAAACTAACGGCTTGCAAAGAGAGCACCTGCCTCCTGTGCCAGATGAAATGCCTCCTGAGGAATCCATCAAATTGATGGGCACTAGAGAAATAGTACCTAGTGAAGAAATAGCTGATGAAGAAGTGATCATTCCCCAACGTGAAGAAACTACTGCTCTTAAAGGAAGTGACTCTGAGGAAAATGCTCAACAACAACAAGGCCCTCATCCTGCTCATCCACAAGTGGCTAATGAAGTGCAAATTGTGAAGATGCTCGACAACATCAATGCACCTGGTCCCCTCACTCGCTCGAGGGCTTCACATTTAGCTAACTTTTGTGGGCACTTTGCATTTGTCTCTATCACAGAGCCCACCAAAGTTGATGAAGAATTTCTGGAGCCTGAATGGATTCAAGCTATGCAACATGAATTGCATCAATTCGAGCTCAACAACGTGTGGGAGCTTGTGAAGCCTCCTGATCCACGCAAGCACAATGTCATCGGAACTAAGTGGATCTATCACAACAAGCAAGACGAAAATGGCCAAGTGGTGAGGAATAAGGCTCGTCTTGTTGCTCAAGGGTACACACAGGTTGAGGGTATAAACTTCGATGAAACATTTGCACCTGTTTCTAGGCTTGAAGTTATTCGTATACTGCTTGGATATGCTAACCATCACAATATTCTCTTATATCAAATGGATGTGAAATGTGCATTCCTCAATGGTAAGCTTGAGGAAGAAGTATATGTTGCTCAACCACCAGGTTTTGAAGACCTAAAGCATCCAGACAAAGTCTTCAGACTCAACAAGGCTCTCTATGGCCTCAAGCAAGCCCCATGGGCTTGGTACGATACACTGAAGGAATTCCTGAAGAAAAAGGGTTTCAAACCTGGTTCACTTGATCCTACTCTTTTCACGAAATTTTATGATGGTGAACTGTTCATATGCCAAATATATGTTGATGATATTATCTTTGGTTGCACTAACAAGCGTTTCAGTGAAGAATTTGCATACATGATGCATGAAGAATATCAGATGTCTATGATGGGAGAATTGAAATTCTTCCTTGGTCTTCAAATTCATCAACAACACAATGGAATCTTCATTTCTCAAGAGAAGTACCTCAAAGATTGTGTGATGAAATTCAGCATGCAAGACTGCAAAGGCCTCAAAATTCCAATGCCTACCAATGGTCAACTCGGCACTGACGAAAATGGTAAAGATTTCGATCAGAAGGTATATCACTCCATGATTGGCTCATTGCTTTACCTATGTGCATCTAGACCAGATATTATGCTTAGCATTTGCATGCGTGCCCGATTTCAAGTGACACCGAAGGAATCACACCATCAGGCTGTGAAGCGAATTCTTTGATATTTAGCTCACACACCAACACCTGGATTATGGTATCCCAAGGGCTCATCTTTTGATCTAGCTGGATTTTCTGATTCTGGTTACGCTGGAGATCGTGTGGATCGCAAGTCTACATCAGGCACATGCCATTTCTTCGGACGGTCTCTTGTTTGTTGGTCCTCAAAGAAGCACAACATCATCGCACTTTCTATAGCCAAGGCTGAGTACATTGCCGCTGGTGCCTGCTGTTTTCAGTTGCTATGGATGAAGCAGACCCTCAAGGACTATGGCGTCAATGTGAAGAAAGTCCCTCTCTACTGCGACAGTGAGAGTGCTATCAAGATCGCCCATAACCCCATGCAACACTCAAGGACGAAGCATATTCAGATTTGTCACCATTTTCTTCCTGATCATGTGCTGAAGGGAGATATCATCATCGACCACGTGAAGACTGAAGATCAACTTGCATATATCTTCACTAAGCCCCTGGATGAGAAGAGATTTTGCATGTTCCGGTGTGAGCTGAACATCCTAGAATCTTTGAATGTCCTCTGAAGTGGACACACATCCTAACACTTATGCGTTCTTGATGACTTTGATGCACAACACACGAAGTAACATATTTATTCAATCAATGAATACTTACCCTCTAAGTGTGAATAAATTAATGAAGAACTTGACTCTTAAAATCCTACGACAATTGTACGTGGTGTCTGTAGTCAACATAGTTCTTATACGGTGGGTAAGGCCACCACCTCTTAATTGACATTCTTCAAATTTGAGTTTTTCGTCATTTGCAATTTCGTCAAACTTTTCAAATTCATCATTTGAGGTTATTCTTCATTGTCTTAGCTGATATATATGTTTGAGTTTTCATGTCCTCAATAGCATCCACATATTGCTAATTCTTCAGTTTGATTTTTCATCTATGTGGATGTGATCGGACCCGCTCCCCTCTATGCTAAGCTCAAACCACGTTGTTCTCAAATTCTTCACATGCGTTCTACTTGACACTGTTCAAAGTCTTCACTGTGTCCTTGACAGCTGAAGAATTTGTGAACACACTTTAATTATTCTTAAAAGTTTTATTTCTGGTGGTTGCCACAGTAACTTCATGCCGTGCTTCACCTGCTTGGATAAGTGCGAAAATGCATGTGTGACGTGTGTTACTGAGATGCGAATAGTCAGGGGCTTATCTGTCCAAATCTTCCGGACCGCTCAGTCTTCACTGCGGCTATAAATAGCCTTGACCCCGTCAACATGTATTCACTTCACCTCTCAGCTCCCGTCGCTCTCAGACCTCAAACCCTAGCACCGCCGCTGGATTTCATCGCCGCCGGAGAAGAAGAGCTTCACTGCCTCGGCTTCTTCGTCGCCGTACTCACGCTAGACGCGGATTTCTTCACCTCCGCTGCCGTCGTAGCTGTCTTTTGTCACCAAGTTTCGGCACGAAAGATCTGAACTAATGATTTCGACCATTTCATCATCCAGTTTGTCGAGTTCATCACTGGGGTAATTAAATTCTTATTTACTGCACCGCTTTGATCTTCACATTACTCAAAAATCTTCAAGTGTTGTTTTTATCACTCTTTCAATTCTTCAGCACTTTCGTTTGGCCAGTCTTGAGTATTCATCTAAGTTATGCTTAAAAATTAGATTCCTCAATTGTGCAATTGTCTCAATCTGTACAACTCTGGGACCTAAGTCAAGAACACTTGATGGAATTCTTCATGACGACAAGGGCCAATTTCCTCAACTGTTTTTTTAATCTCTGAGAACGCATGTTACTCTTCCCCATTTCCTCGCAACTATACTCTATTCACAGGTACAATGTCTGCCGATGAATCACTTGGTTCTCATCAAATTAATTCATTTGCAGCATTGCTTGAGGAAAACATTCAAACATCTTCAGAGTCCTCAAGAGTTCAAAAACCTCGGTTGAAGAAAATGGCTAAAGGAAAGAGGCCTCCGAAAGGAGGCAAGAGGAAAGAGGAAAGAGGAACACACTGCTTTTGAGATACCAGACGATTTATACGCAGGGTACTGTACACCGGATGAAAACATCCATGGTCCTGAAACAAAGAAGCAGTGCAAAACGTGCACACAAAAGTTCAAACGACACTGGATGTACAAGTGGAGGGAATACAGATATGTCACCCCCAAATACATGAAGGGTTTTGCTGTGAAGCCTCTGTGCAAGAGGCCACTGCTTGCTGAAGGACAGGTTGCTGACCCCACAAGCATCCATCGTGGTGAAGAATTCCCCAAGGAATGGGCCAAGTATCAAGCAAAATTGGCTTAGAAGGTTGTTGAAGAATTCAACAGAGCCACAAAAGCTCAAGCTGAAGCAAGTGTTGGTGGTAGTGGCAGTGGTAGTGCCCCCAAGAAGGCTATGCAAAAGAAGCCTGCCTCCAAGCCAAAGCCTTCTACTCCAAAGCCCTTAGTGGCCCAGCTGGCAGCTTCAAAGGTCTCAGCACCAAAAGCTTCAAATCTTCAGTGCCTCTTCCTGCTTCTAGTTCGTCAATGGCTGCAGTTAGAGCTTCAACACTGGTCATGCTTCCATCTTGCCAGCGCACCGAGGGCTTTTCAATAGCCTCAATTGCTGCATCAAGTAGCTCAGCTAGTGGGAACCATCTTCCTCAACTCCCAAGCTGAAGCAAAAGGCAACTGCTGGCCGTGGAACTAGGCCAAGTCCCAAGAGCAAGGCCTTAGTGCCTCAGGTTGACAAACATGGGATGGCTGACGAGGATGACCTTCCAGAATTCGTTAGAAAGAAGCAAGAAGAAGTTGCTATTGCTAAGAATTCTTTCGTTCCCAAGCTGCTGGACCTGAAGAAACAGCTTGATTTCCTTGACATATGGTGCACCAAGCCAGACACACCGCTTGATGACCTCAACTTTCCACCTGGCCCAAGCCATATGATTTCTTCATTGATCTTGAATGAGAAATACAAGATTGCACAGGCAAAGCTAGTGCATAAACAGAAAGTATAGAAGGAGAAGGAATTGTGGAAAAACATGATGTCTATAACTCCTCAGCAACTTGTGACTTTAGAATCTGAGATTCAACAGCTGTCTGAAGAATATGAGAGACAGGTGACAGTGTCCTGGACTGGGGGGTGCTCGCCACGTAGTCTCCCGACTAGGTGGGTCGGGCCGAGTACCCCATGGCGGTTCTCTCATGGGCCACTTCGGGCAGTCCATGCCGCATACAAGGGAGATTACACAAGACTTGGCGCTCAAGCCGAGGACTCTTCTAAACCCTAGGCCTCTGCTACATTATATAAACTGAGGCCAGGCTAATCAATAGATGATCTCATATTCATTAGAACAATCTCGTGGTAGATACTTGTACACTGTACTACACCCATATCAATACAATCAAAAGCAGGACGTACGGTATTATCTCTTCGAGAGAGCCCGAACCTGGGTAAAATCCTGTTTCCATGTTACCATCACTCCAAGATGCCTAACTTAGGACCCCTACTGCGAGATATGCCGTATATAAAACCGACATTGGTGCTTTCACTGAGAGCCTACTAGGTGATCGCCGTGGTTCGATAGGAATCCAAATCAACA
The DNA here is from genome assembly GCA_011799875.1 of Thinopyrum elongatum. Lineage (NCBI taxonomy): Eukaryota > Viridiplantae > Streptophyta > Magnoliopsida > Poales > Poaceae > Thinopyrum > Thinopyrum elongatum. The sequence continues at coordinate 453,059,395 of CM022300.1, read as the reverse complement.
ATCAGGTGATATTTTTTAGTAAAGATCCATTTCATGTAAATTATCTACTTTGCAAAATCATTGCCGTCGCATTGTTTTACTTTGTTTACAGACAGATCGGGATCAAAATAATAATAGCGGCGGCCGTGTGTCCGTCGCCGGGCAGTATGTCAGATCTCAGAAGCGTCCGCATGCAAACAACAACAGTTTGCGGACTCGATCTAGGTCAACGCAAAGAAAAAAAAATATGGCGATCTGACAGCGGTGTTCCAGCCGAGGAGACCATGCACGCATAGTGCTTCATGTGTGGAGCAGTACACCAGGGCCGAGATGAATTCAGCCATGTGCATTGGCTGACCAGACTTCAGCTCGGTGGAGCAACATCAGGAAGATTTCTTTCCTTCTTTTTTAATTCATCTCGTAGTTTGGCCGCGGGTCATCTGCTACTTTTTTCTGAAAAGTGCAAACCAATAGTTCCATGTTAACACATTTAAGTACTTGTTTTCCAAGCACCATCTTCAAGATGTAGTCTAGAAATACTACTACGTCACGTACCGATGAATGCTACTTGTTTAATCAGTACTACTTCGTGGAAAGATCAAAGCGAGCTGGTACTATTTAAGTATGGATCCTTTTTCTTCTGTTTCCTTTGGTCTGCTACAACGCTGGTCTGCTACAGTCAGTAGAATCACCAGGTTTTATTTCTCCGAGCTATTTGTTTAGCACTTAAAATTATTACGAACAAAATATTGTCTATTTGTTTGTACTTATTTTTTGCAGAGATATTTTCCGGCGTTCGTGCGTGACATTGGTCTGGCCAGCCTCTCATGGATTTTTGACTTGTGTCAACATCAACCTCGATTATGCCACGCCGCTACCTCGTCGAGTCGACGACGTCGCCCCACCTTAGCCGACCAAGTTGTCGGGTCGCCTCGGCGTGCGCCCTCTGTCGACATCTCCATGCTGCCACTCCATCGGGCTGACCTCGACGCTCAGGCCACATTTCTTTAATTACTTACTTCACTTAAATTAATTAAGTAGAAGATTTGTTTTAATCTTTATTGATATTACTTTTGGCTCGCACTATTATATGTGTGCAGGCAATCGACTTCGATGGCGTCACACCTCGGCATGCGGATGTCGTCGTCCCACCACCGTCGACCAAATCGCGTCCTCACCTCGGCAAGCCATCCTATGCCGGCATCACCACATCATCACTCCTTCAGGACGATGTCCACCACGCCGATCTGCTTCGACACGTCGGCTGACGTGGGGGCTCCAATGACTTGCTTCGACACCTCGGCTGAACCGGGGGCTTCGCCATTGCTTCATCAGACTACTCTAGGGACTTTGGCGTCACGCCGCCGACCCGCTCCGTTACCTCAGCTGGACCGGGGGCTTTGCCTTGCCACATCAGCCAAGCTATGTCACCACTTCGAAGTGCCAAGCTCTTCGCCCGGCCACCTCAGGACCGGCTCGGGGGCTTGGACCTAGTCCCACTGCAAGCTCGATCGCATCATCAACACCGAGCACATTAACCAGCTAAGTCGCTTTCATGCTTATTTTTTTAATGTTTAATTTTTGTTCAGTTCGACCCAGCATTATAGTTTTGTCAAACAAAAAACTGTTTGTTAAAAACTTTGTTTGTTAAAAATGTTGTTTGTTAAAAACACTTTGTCCTAGGTTTACTGGGGGCTCCTAAATTTGCATGAGCCATTTTATAATGAAAGTTTTCTTCTTAGTCGTTGCAAAGTCTTTTTCTGCCACTCGTTTCTCAACTCTAGTGTGTGGTCAATAGCCGGATAGCCTGTTTTTTCTCTAAAGCCACTCGATTTTAGTTTGCTAAACTGTCCTCGGAGAAGCACTCTGCCTTCGGGATAAGGAGGTTGAAGCCGAAGGCTGACCCACTTGAAGTTTGGAGATCGGATGTGTCATGTTAAAGCACGACAGAAACACAAAAAAATTAAGACCAATTTCGGATTGGCACCAAAAAACCTGATCTAATTTAGATGTAAAGTTTTTATGTGAGTTTTTTGGTTTTCTAAGCTTATGACACTCTTAACCTATTTGTGTGCCTCCAGCATAAGTCTCGTAGTTCAATGCCGGACATCTTTAAAGCTTCAGCAATATCAACGCGGGGCTGCGACTAGAGCCGAACCCACCAAAGGCCAAGGTACTCAATGGACTCCTCGGCAAAACGTTCCCGGCTATTGCTTTATATGCATCGGTTTCTAATTGTGTCTTCGGTCAATAGTTGGGTTGCCCAACTCTTGTGCTTGCCTCCTACGTTCCGCTTTGTTCGGCTAGGTGTGCAAAGGGAGAGCCACCTGCACACAAAGCGGCTCAATGGAGAAAGCTGAAAACTGACTGTCGCAATGAGCGTAAACTGGTCAGCGGTTTGATGACTGTGCCAAACTATAGATCGATAGAGGTTACCCCATGTTAAACGACGGGTCATTCATAAAATTGGCCGAAGTGTTAATGGCTTGACCTCGGCTAACGCCGAACACTAACCAGGGGCTAGTAACTGGCCTCCCAACTTTAAGCTCCTATGACTAAGTGAAAGTTATAAAGCCTGCATATCTGATTGCCACGTTTCTGCTAAAGCAACCACCTCTGGGTACCGAGACATCGGCTAAGGGTTGTCTTGTTACTGCGGAAACACCCCGCGTAGCATCTACAAAGGGGTAGAAGCTGATGATGGGCCACTTTCAAATGATAAACAGTCGCAATGGAGTCAACATAAACATATATCATCAGTGTTTGTATTCAATATACAAGCGCCGCCTTCCGTAATTATCGTTATAAAGCCATAAATATGCATCAATTTGACTTAAGATATTGGCCAAGTTGGGTTGCCTGGCTCCTGTCTTTACACCCTACGTTACCGATTATTCGGCTAGGGGGTAAAGGGAGCACCTCTGTGATTGTTACTTTCGGGTAATCCGGGCTAGTACCTCAGACTGGGTGAAGCCGAAAGCTATCCATCTTAAGAATATAATTGGTCGGCAATGACGGAAGTGAAAATTTAGCTTCATTAAGATCACAGAGTTTGGGAACTTTCCCCATACTAAATCCTCAATATTTTCCTCCCACATTGATCGGAGGTGAGGTGTCATGATCATGGTCAACATGACAACCTGGGAAAATGAACTTATAAAGGAACTATTTTCCCCAGAAGATGCTTCTTACGTTAAATAGTAATATAACATATCTCTTCGCGTACCTTTGTTTATAAAACCGTATGGCCGGATTGCCTTGTTTGCCGTAAATCTTTGCCCTCATAAAGGCTTTATAAAGTAGAACAAACACTCCACAGCTACTGGCCGAGGAGGTTGAAGCCGATGGTCGGTCAACAAAGTTTTGTACAGTGCGGATCCGAGCATTAATGATGTAAAGTACTTGGATACATAGAATTATTACACATAAGTTTTGAATAAGTCAATTTACTGCAGTCCATCTTTTAAAGAGTCAAGGGCACAATCTTGCTGAGACAACCGAGTAGCTGACATAACGCTCTCATAATTCCCTATTGGCATTGATTTCCTATCTATTAAGCACCTTGGGGCCGACCTTGGCGAGCTCGGCTTTCGCTAGCTCTGGCTCCTTTAAGAGATCTTTATTCTCTTTCCGAGAAGTCTGTGTTAAACACAACAAAATTTTCTGCCAAGTGGATATCGATCCTTAATTCGGCCACCCGTGCCCACATTAAGGCTCGGGGGCTACTGGGCTTCGCACTTCTCACTTAAAAGTCTTTAACGGGTCACATCGATCCCCTCTTCTGGTGTTGCCACCCAACCAGTGGCTCGAGGGCTACTGCACTGACGATTCAATGCAGACAATTTACAAAGTGCAAATAGTGTCCGAGGAGATTACGATCCTTGGGTTGGTCGGTCGCACCCAACCTGAGTCTCGAGGACTATGCATACCGCGTTTCCGTTCCTAAGTATGCTGCCGAGCTAGGAGTTGATCCTTAGGCCGATTTCGTGAATCGACCAGAGTCTCAGGGGTTACTGGGATCAGCGGTTTCATGTTTTCCTTCAGGTGCATCTTGGATTTTAGTCCGACACACACACCATGAGGGCTACTGGCTATATATCTCGGCAGAGAATAAATTGCACTGATCAAAAAAAAATATCCACAAAAAAGCAGCCCAAGGCCGAGGTAGTGCACCACCTCGGAAGTAGTCTGACATAAAGCTTGGATGCAAGTGGCTGGCTCTATAGATGGCATTTCCGGCATTAAGCTCGACTGAACTCCTGCAAAGTTTTTCAAGAGTGTGGTAATTTCTGAGACCTCGGACGTAGGTCGACGTTGGAGCTCGGATGCAATCCGGCGTTGGAGCTTGGATGTAATCCGGCATTGGAGCTCAGATGCAATCCATCGTTGGAGCTTCGATGTAGTCCGGCGTTGGAGCTTGGACGTAATCCGGCGATGGAGCTCGGATGTAGTCCGGCGTTGGAGCATGGATATAGTCTGGCGTCGGAGCTCGGATGCAATCCGGCATTGGATCTTGGATGTAGTCCGGCGTTGGAGCTCGGATCCAATACGGTGTTGGAGCTTGGATGTAGTCCGGCGTTGGAGCTCGAATGCAATCCGGCGTCGGAGCTTGGATGTAGTTCAGCGTTGGTGCTCGGCTACAAAAAGACACCTCGAATGTTGTCCGGCGTTGGAGCTCGGACGCCAGGGGATACTGCCGCACGGGAAACACTTCGAACCCGAGGTGTGACGTAAAATAACAAGGCATTGATAAAGGCCGAAGACTTAAAGAGCTCCACAGATGCCCGACGTGTGAACTCTTCAGATTTAGCTCGGCAATCCACAAGATCGAAGATGGGAAGATTTGTTGAACTAGTTTTCAAGACCGACAACTGAAGATGAAGAACAATTCGGAAGAATCGAGGAGCATCCCTAACTTGAAGACCGGTTCAGGGGGCTACTGACGGTGTCCTAGACTGGGGGGTACTCGCCATGTCGTCTCCCGACCAAGTGGATCGGGCCGAGGACCCCCATGGCGGTTCTCTCATGGGCCACTTCGGGCAACCCATGCCGCATACAAGGGAGATTACACAAGACTTGGCGCTCAAGCCGGGGACTCTTCTAAACCCTAGGCCTCCAGTACATTATATAAACCGAGGCCAGGCTAGTCAATAGATGTTCTCATATTCATTAGAACAATCTCATGGTAGATACTTGTACTCTGTACGACACCCATATCAATACAATCAAAAGCAGGATGTACGGTATTATCTCTTCGAGAGAGCCCGAACCTGGGTAAAATCCTGTGTCCATCTTACCATCGCTCCAAGACGCCTAACTTAGGACCCCTACTACGAGATATGCCGAATATAGAACCGACAATAGGCTAACCATTGATGTGGTGTTAAGGAGAGATTCATCACTGCCTCAACCAAAGTGGTTGAAGACCACAACAAGCGAGAAGCCGCCAAGTTTGGCGTGGCACCACCATCAAGTTCCTCAACTCCACCCTCTACTGCTCAGGACAGTGAGACTATGCCTTCATCACCTCCATAAGAGACAGCCAGGGCAACTAAAGAAGTTGCGCCTGAAGAAATTCCCAGGACGACTGCATTAGTCGTGCCTCAAGATCCTGCCAGGATGACTGCATCAGTCATGCCTGATGAAACTGCACCAACAAGTTCCGCAGCAGCACCACCACCAACTACTTCATCTCTGAAGATCATCACCCTTCCTTCTGCATTAGAAGCGAAGAAGACCAAGTTTGCTGAAAAAGAAGCAAAGAAGAGAAAAGCTTTAGCATCCCCCATTGCACCAGAACTTGTGAAGAAATTGAAGATGGCAACATTGTCTTCAATTTTCATTTCCATTGATGCTATTCCAATCTCGTCAGCTCCCCCTGCTCATGTCTCAGATGATCGTCAGATCGTTCCATATGGGGTGGATTATTGATCTGCCCATCGTGAGGAAATTGAGTGCCCCGATGAATTTGAGAGTTCAAATTCCTACCGTTGCTGCGCCGTGGGCCAGCTGTCGAGTGGATCCTTAGCCTGACAATGGTCGAATCAGAGAAGGGCGTTTATGACAATTCATGTTAGGTTGCCCTGGCTATAAATAGCCATCCCCACAACCACTTGTTGGTTGGCTACTCTGAGAGAACTTGACATTTGTCATAAGAGAGCAACCCATCCTCTGACGACTTTGAGAGAATCCTAAGTGAGAAAAAACACGGAGCCAAAGTGATTGAGCATTGATACGTCTCCAACGTATCTATAATTTTTTATTGTTACATGCTATTATATTATCCATCTTGGATGTTTTATATGCATTATTATGCTATTTTATATCATTTTTTGGGACTAACCTATTAACCTAATGCCTAATGCCAGTTTCTGTTTTTTCCCTTGTTTTTGTCTTTTACTGAAAACCAATACCAAACGGAGTCCAACTAGAACGAAACTTTTTGATGATTTTTCTTGGACCAAAGGACACCTAGGAAGCTTCGGGAGGAGGCCAGAAGGCCCATGGGTGAGCCATAAGCTCACCAGGCGCGCCCTAAGGGGGGCCCCTATGAGTTTGTGGGCTCCCCTGGCTCCTCTAACCCTAATCTCAGCTCTATAAATACCCAAATATTCCTCGTATACCATAGGGCACACCAAAAATACTTTTCCGCTGCCGCAAGCTTCTGTTCTCGTGAGATCCCATCTTGGGGCCTTTTTCGGCACTTCACCGGAGGGTGATTCGATCACAGAGGGCCTCTACACCAACCTTGCTGCCCTTCCGATGATGTATGAGTATTTTACCACAGACCTACGGGTCCGTAGCTAGTAGCTAGATGGCTTCTTCTCTCTCTTTGATCTTCAATACATTGTTCTCCTTGATGTTCTTGGAGTTCTATTTCATGTAATCATCTTTTGCGGTTCGTTTGTTGAGATCCGATGAATGGTAGATTTATGATTAGATTATCTATGAATATTATTTGAGTCTTCTCTGAACTCTTATATGCATGATTAAGATAGCTTTGTATTTCTCTCCAATCTATTGATTTGGTTTGGCCAACTAGATTGATTTTTCTTGCAATGGGAGAGGTGCTTTGTAATGGGTTCAATCTTGCGGTGTCCTCACCCAGTGACGGAAGGGGTAGCGAGGCATGTATTTGTATTGTTGCCATTAAGGATAAAAAGATGGGGTTTATACCATATTGATTGGATCTATCCCTCTACATCATGTCATCTTGCTTAAGGCGTTACTCCATTCTTGTTAACTTAATACACTAGATGCATGCTGGATAGCGGTCGGTGTGTGGAGTAATAGTAGTAGATGCAGGCAGGAGTCGGTCTACTTGTCATGGACGTGACGCCTATATTCATGATCATTGCCTTAGATATCATCATAACTATGCGCTTTTCTATCAATTGCTCAACAGTAATTTGTTTACCCACCATATGCATTATTTCAAGAGAGAAGCCTCTAGTGAAAACTATGGCCCCCGGGTTTATTCTCATCATATTATTTTCAGATCTATAAAACCAAAAACACAAAAATACCTAGCTGCAATTTATTTATCCTTACTTTATTTTGCACTTTTATTTATCTTTTATACCTATCTCTATTAGATCTCATCCTTGCAATTAATCGTGAAGGGATTGGCAACCCATTTTATCGCATTGGGTGCAAGTATTTGTTTGTTTGTGTAGGTGCAACTATTGGAGACTTGTGTGTTCCTCCTACTGGATTGATACCTTGGTTCTTAACTGAGGGAAATACTTATCTCTACTTTGCTGCATCACCCTTTCCTCTTCAAGGGAAAACCAACGCAAGCTCAATAAGTAGGAGGAAGAATTTCTGGCGCCGTTGCCGAGGAGGATCTACATCAAGCCTACCAAGTACCTATCATAAACTCTCATCTCTTACACTTATATTATTCGCCATTTGCCTCTCGTTTTCATCTCCCCCACTTCTAAAATGTTTTCAGAAAAACACAAAAATATTTGCCTTCTTTTCGTTTGCCTTTATGTCTTACTTGGTTTGTTTGCTTGTTCGCTTGGCATAATTGTATGTTTATTGAAAATCAGATAGCAAAAAGTTTATGGATCCTCATCCACTTGCTAATCTTTTTAAAAGATCCAATTAGGATGAAGCAATTGCTAGTGAGTTGAGTACACTAGATTATCTTTATGAAGTTTTGCTTCAAATTCAAGAATCTGAAAATTGTGATGAAGTTTATGAAGTGATTCCTGATAGCTCCTTGAATGAAAAGCATGATTGCAATGGTGTTACTATAAATTCTATTGATGTCAATTGTGCTAATAATATGCAAAACCCCAAGCTTGGGGATGTTAATTTTGATATGTCCACTACCTATTGCAATGATCATGATTGGGGTGATTCTTCTGATGATCTTGAAAATTTATTTAAGCCTCATGATGAATATATTTGTGATAATATTGGAAGTGGGTTTGGAAGAGTGTCAACTCTAGGTAATAATGATCCCACTACTTTGGAGAATCATCAATCTTATGAAATTTTTGATAAAAGTGGGCTTGGAGAGGTCATGACTTTATTTGATGATAATCCCACTATATTGGAAGAGTGTCAACTTTGCATGCATGTGGATCATGTAGAGAATATGTTATGTGATAGCTATATTGTTGAATTTGAATATGATCCCACATGTAATTATTATGAGAGAGGGAAATATGGTTGTAGAAATTTTCATGTTATTAAATTACCTCTCTTCATATTGAGATTGTTAATGTTTTATTCTTCTTCCTTGCATATGCTAGTATTTGCTTGTTTTGATAATTTGTTTGCTTATAAAATGCCTATGCATAGGAAGTATGTTAGACTTAAATGTAATTTTCACATGCTATTTTATGCTCTATTTGTGCTTCAATTCTTGTCTTTCATGTGAGCATCATTAAAGAAAAGCGCTTGTTGGGAGGCAACCCAATATTTTTCCTTTCTGTTTTTATGAGTATACTCAATTATACTTCTGTTATGATTGTGTTTTAGTGTTTAATTAGTGTTTGTGCCAACTAGAGCCTTTGAGATGATCTATGGTGATCGTTGATTTGATTTTGCTGAAAAACAGAAACTTTTGCGCCCAGTAGCAGAATTGTTCAAATTCACAGGAGCATGTTCTGGTTCTGATTTTTTTACGAAAGATTTATATACAGATTGCATCTGTTGTCCTAATTTTTTATAATTTTTGGAGTTACATAAGTATGACTATAATTCGGGTCTTTACAGATTGTTCTTTTTTTGACAGATTCTGTTTTCATTGTGTTGTTTGCTTATTTTGATGAATCTATGGGTAGTATCGGGGGGTATGAACCATGGAGAAGTTATAATATAGTATATATAACACCAATATAACTTTAGAATGAGTTCGCAACAGTACCTAAGTGGAGATTTGCTTTTATTATACTAACGGAGCTCACGAGTTTTCTGTTGAGTTTTGTGTTGTGAAGTTTTCAAGTTTTGGGTGAAGTTTCGATGGACTACGGAGTAAGGAGTGGCAAGGGCCTAAGCTTGGGGATGCCCAAGGCACCCCAAGGTAATATTCAAGGACAACCAAGCATCTAATCTTGGGGATGCCCTGGATGGCATCCTCTCTTTTGTCTTCAATCCATCAGTAAATTACTTGAGGCTATATTTTTATTCACCACATGATATGTGTTTTTGCTTGGAGCGTCTTGTATTATACGAGTCTTTTCTTTTTAGTTTGCCACAATCATCCTTGCTGTACACACCTTTTGAGAGGTACACACATTAATCGTGAATTTATTATAATACTCTATGTGCTTCACTTATATCTTTTGAGCTAGGCAGTTGCTCTAGTGCTTCACTTATATCTGTTTAGAGCACGACGGTGGTTTTATTTTGAAGAAATTGATGAACTCTCATGCTTCACTTATATTATTTTGAGAGTCTTAAAAATAGTATGGCAATTCGCTTAGGTTATGAATTTAGTCCTAATATGATGGGTATTCAAGAGGGATATAATAAAAACTTTCATGAAGATCATTGAATATATGAGAAGTTTGATTCCTTGCATTTGTTTTGAGATATAAAGATGGTGATATTAGAGTCATGCTAGTGAGTAATTATGGCTTAGTAAGAATATTTGTGTTAAGGTTTGTGATTCCCGAAGCATGCACGTATGGTCTCTCGTTATGCGATGAAGTTGGAGCATGATTTATTTTTGATTGTCTTCCTTATGTGTGGCGGTCGGGGACGAGCGATGGTCTTTTAATACCAATCTATCCCCCTAGGAGCATGTGTATTAGTAGTTTGTTTTGAGGGCTAATAAACTTTTGCAATAAGTATGTGAATTCTTTATGACTAATGTCGAGTCCATGGATTATACGCACTCTCACCCTTCCGTCATTGCTAGCCTCTTCGGTACCGTGCATTGCCCTTTCTCACCTTGAGAGTTGGTGCAAACTTCGCCGGTGCATCCAAACCACATGATATGATACACTCTTTCACACATAAGCCACCTTATATCCTCCTCAAAACAGCCACCAAACCTACCTATTATGGTATTTCCATAGCCATTCCAAGATATATTGCCATGCAACTTCCACCGTTCCGTTTTATTATGAGACATACCATCATTGTCATATTGCTTTGCATGATCATATAGTTGACATAGTATTTGTGGCTTGGCCACCATTCATATTTTTTATACATGTCACACTAGATCATTGCATTCGGCATTCATATAGAGTCATACTTTTGTTCTAGTATCGACTTGTAATTCTTGAGTTGTAAGTAAATAAAAGTGTGATGATCATCATTATTAGAGCATTGTCCCATGTGAGGAAAGGATGATGGAGACTATGATTCCCCCACAAGTCGGGATGAGACTCCGGACTTAAAATAAAAAGAGGCCAAAGAGCCCAAAATAAAAAAAGAGCCCAAAAAGAAAAAAAGAAAAGAAAAAAAGAGAGAAAAAAGAAGAAGAAATAAAAAAATGAGAGAAAAAGAGAGAAGGGACAATGCTACTATCCTTTTTCCACACTTGTGCTTCAAAATAGCACCATGTCTTCATGATAGAGAGTCCTATTTTGTCACTTTTCATATATTACTAGTGGGAATTTTTCATTATAGATCTTGGCTTGTATATTCCAATGATGGGCTTCCTCAAAATTGCCCTAGGTCTTCGTGAGCAAGCGAGTTGGATGCACACCCACTTAGTTTTCTTTTGAGCTTTCATACACTTATAGCTCTAGTGCATCTATTGCATGGCAATACCTACTCCTTGCATTGACATCAATTGATGGGCATCTCCATAGCCCATTGATTAGCTTCATCGATGTGAGACTTTCTCTTTTTTTGTCTTCTCCACACAACCTCCACCATCATATTCTACTCCACCTATAGTGCTATTTCCATGACTCACACTCATGTATTGCGTGAGAGTTGAAAAAGCTTAGGAACGTTAAAAGTATGAACCAATTACTTGGCTTGTCATTGGGGTTGTGCATGATAAATATTCTGTGTGATGAAGATAGAGCATGACAAGATTATATGATTTTGTAAGGATAAATTACTTTAGCCATGATATTTTGAGAAGACATGATTGCTTTAGTAGTATGCTTCAAGTATTATTGTTTTTATGTCAATATTAAACTTTTGTTTTGAATCTTATGGATCTGAATATTCATGCCACAATAAGAAAGATTACATGATAAACATGTTAAGTAGCATTCCACATCAAAAATTATGTTTTTAACATTTACCTACTCGAGGACGAGCAGGAATTAAGCTTGGGGATGGTTGATACGTCTCCAACGTATCTATAATTTTTTTTATTGTTCCAAGCTATTATATTATCCATCTTGGATGTTTTATATGCATTATTATGCTATTTTATATCATTTTTTCGGACTAACCTATTAACCTAGTGCCCAGTGCCAGTTGCTCTTTTTTCTTTGTTTTTGTCTTTTACAGAAAACCAATACAAACGGAGTCCTAACGGAATGAAACTTTTTGACAATTTTTCTTGGACCATAAGACACCTAGGAAGCTTTGGGAGGAGGCCAGAAGGCCCACGGGTGAGCCACAAGCTCACCAGGCGCGCCCTAGGGGGCACCCTATGAGCTTGTGGGCCCCCTGTGGCTCCTCTATCCCTAATCTCAGCTCTATAAATACCCAAATATTCCCCGTATACCATAAGGCACACCAAAAATACTTTTCTGCCGCCGCAAGCTTCTGTCGTGAGATCCCATCTTGGGGCCTTTTCCCACACTTCGCCGAAGGGGGATTCGATCACGGAGGGCCTCTACGCCAACCTTGCTGCCCTTCCGATGATGTGTGAGTAGTTTACCACAGACCTATGGGTCCATAGCTAGTGGCTAGATGGTTTCTTCTCTCTCTTTGATCTTCAATACAATGTTCTCCTCGATGTTCTTGGAGTTCTATTCGATGAAATCTTCTTTTGCAGTGCGTTTGGTGAGATCCGATGAATTGTGGATTTATGATCAGATTATCTATGAATATTTTTGTAGTCTTCTCTGAACTCTTTTATGCATGATTAAGATAGCTTTGTATTTCTCTCCGATCTAATGATTTGGTTTGGCCAACTAGATTGATTTTTCTTGCAATGGGAGAGGTGCCTTGTAATGGGTTCAATCTTGCGGTGTCCTCACCCAGTGACAGAAGGGGTAGCAAGGCACGTATTTGTATTGTTGCCATTAAGGATAAAAAGATGGGGTTTATACCATAATGATTGGATCTATCCCTCTACATCATTTCGTCTTGCTTAAGGCGTTACTCCGTTCTTGTTAACTTAATACACTAGATGCATGCTGGATAGCGGTCGATGTGTGGAGTAATAGTAGTACATGCAGGCAGGTGTCGGTCTACTTGTCACGGACGTGATGCCTATATTCATGATAATTACCTTAGATATCATCATAACTATGCGCTTTTCTATCAATTGCTCAAAGTAATTTGTTTGCCCACCGTATGCGTTCTCTAAAGAGAGAAGCCTCTAGTGAAAACTATGGCCCCCGGGTCTATTCTCATCATATTAGTTTCAGATCTATAAAACCAAAAACACAAAAATACCTTGCTGCAATTTATTTATCTGTACTTTATTTTGCACTTTTATTTATCTTTTATACCTATCTCTATCAGATCTCATACTTGCAATTAACCGTGAAGGGATTGACAACCCCTTTTATCGCGTTGGGTGCAATTATTTGTTTGTTTGTGTAGGTGCAACTATTGGAGACTTGTGTGTTCCTCCTACTGGATTGATACCTTGGTTCTTAACTGAGGGAAATACTTATCTCTACTTTGCTGCATCACCCTTTCCGCTTCAAGGGAAAAACCAATGCAAGCTCAAGAAGTAGCAAGCATCACTGAAGAGATTGATCTGTGTGATCCGACACCTGTTACCTTTGAAGACTGACATTCTTCTAGACGGTTAGGCGTCAAGTACTGATTACACCAAGAGTCATTATGGTGTGCCAGTGAACAGTTTTGTGAAGGTTTTGAAAGTATACCTTGAAGACTTACCATGAGTGATTGGGCGAGGTCTGCGGGCCTTAGCTCAAGAGGAATATGGTGATGATTGTGTGTCCTCCGAGCTGCGACTCAGCTGCCTCAATGAGACGTACAGTTGATACAGCTTTGTGCTAATGCTTTGTTCCTGTTCTCTATTAAAAGGAGGCCTTAGTATCCCTTAGATTTCCTTATGGACCCTGCTGCCATGAGAGGGTAGGACAAAAGATGTCATGCAAGTTCTTATTATAAACACGCATGACTATATATATACAGAATACATGCCTACATTACATTGATGAATTGGAGCTATTGTGCATCGCTCTAGGTTATGACTATTACATGATGAATGTCATCCAATATAAATATCCATCACTGATCCAATGCCTACGATTCTCTCATATTGGTTTTGCTAAGTTACTTTCATTGCTGCTGCTGTTACAATCACTATAAAACTACTACTACTATTGTTAACGTTACTATTGTTATTGTTACCACTGCTATCCAACTATCATAGTACTGTGCTACTGATCACTTTGCTGCAGATATTTAGTTCTCCAGGTGTGGTTGAATTGACAACTCAACTGCTCATACTTGCAAATATTCTTTTCCTCCCCTTGTGTTGAATCGATAAATTTGGGTTGAATATTATACCCTCGAAAACTGTTGCCCCCTATACTTGTGGGTTATCAAGGTTCCACTCTAATTTGTTCAGAGGGTCTAGGTATTCTAATGTTACTTCTATAAACCATAGTTGTGGCTTGAGCATGTTTCTTAATCCTAACAGGGAAATGAGGTTTCTCAATATAAGAAGTAGGCACAACTGGATTAACATTATAAATGATCGTGTCATCTTTAGCTATAATAGGTTCTTCACAATTTTACTTAATGGGTGGATGAAATTTAAACCACTTCTCCCTGGGGAGATCAACATGAGTAGCGAATGATTCACATAAAGTAGGTACTATCGCAGATTCAAGTCCACATTTAGTACTAAACTTATGAAAACCATCGATTTCCATAAAAGATTTAACACAATCAAACTCAAGTTTTATACCTGACTCTTTACAATTGCCGAATTCCCAATCTTTAGAGTTGTGTTTAATTCTTTCCAGAAGACCCCATTTGAATTCAGTAGTCTTCTTAATAAAGGAACGAGTAGAAGAAGTATCGAGCATGGATTGATCATTATGAGAAAGGCGAGCATAAAAGTTCTTTATAATTACTTCTCTTGAAAGCTCATGATTGGGGCAAGTGTGCATTATGTACTTAAGCCTCCCCCAAGCTTGAGCGGTACTTTATCCTTCACGAGGCCAAAAATTATATATATAATTCCGATCACGATGAACCAAATGCATAGGAAAAAACTTCTGATGAAACTCCAATTTCAACCGGTTCCAATCCCATGTTCCAGTATCATCCAATAGCCTATACCATGTCAATGCCTTTCCCTCCAAAGATAAAGGGAATACCTTCCTCTTAACTCCATCCTCGGATAAATCTGCAAGCTTAAACAATCCACAAATTTCATCCACATAGATTATGTGCATATCAGGATGTATTGTTCCATCTCCTGCATAAGGATTAGCTAGCAGTTTCTCTAACATACCCGAAGGAATCTCATAATAAATATTTTTAGTAGGTTTAGTAGGTTGAGGAGCAACTCTTATTGCTTCCGATCGAGGTGAAGATACCCCAAACAAGCCCCTCGAAGGATTATTTTCCATAGTGACAAGTAACAATAAATTTCAGCACATAATATAAATGTTTCCTTACCAAATTCCACTTACCAAAGGCGCTTCACTCCTCGGCAACGACGCCAAAAAAGAGTCTTGATGACCCACAAGTACAGGGGATCAATCGTAGTCCTTTCGATAAGTAAGAGTGTCTAACCCAACGAGGAGCGGAAGGAAATGATAAGTGTTTTTCAGCAAGGTATTCTCTGCAAGTACTAGAATTACCAGTAACAGATAGTTTGATAATAAGGTAATTCATAAACAAGTAGCAAGTAGCAATAGTAACAAAGGTGCAGCAAGGTGGCCCAATCCTTCTTATAGCAAAGGACAAGCCGTAACGTTCTCTTATATAAGGCAAATCATTCTCGAGGACACATGGGAATTATCGTCTAGTCACTTTCATCATGTTAAGTTGATTCGTGTTTGCTACTTTGATCATTTGATATGCAGGTGGACCGGTGCTATGGTGCTATTCTTACTTGAACAAGCATCCCACTTATGATCACCCCCTCTTGCAAGCATCCACAACTACGAAAGAAGAATTAAGATAAATCTAACCATAGCATGAAACATATGGATCCAAATCAGCCCCTTACGGAATAACACATAAACTTGGGTTTACGCTTCTGTCACTCTAGCAACCCATCATCTACTTATTACTCCACAATGCCTTCCCCTAGGCCCAAGTATGGTGAAGTGCCATGCAGTCAATGTTCACATGACACCACTAAAGGAAGCAACAACATACATATCATCAAAATATCAAACGAATACCAAATTCAAATGATTACTTATAACGAGACTTCTCCCATGTCCTCAAGAACAAAAGTAACTACTCACAATTCATATGCATGTTCAAGATTAGAGGAGTACTGAATATCACTAAAGTAACTACTCACAATTCATATGCATGTTCAAGATTAGAGGAGTACTGAATATCACTAAGGATCTGAACATATAATCCTCCACCAAATAAACCAACTAGCATCAACTACAAGATGTAATCAACACTACTAGCAACCCATAGGTACCAATCTAAGGTTTTGAGACAAAGATTGAATACGAGAGATGAATTAGGGTTTGAGATGAGATAGTGCTGGAGAAAATGTTGATGAAGATTGATCCTCCCATGATGAGAGGATCGTTGGTGATGTCGATGGCTCCGATTTCCCCCTCCTGGAGGGAAGTTTCCTCAGCAGAATCACTCCGCTGGAGAGCAAAAGTGCTCCTGCCCAGGTTCCACCTCAAAACACCTGCGCTTCATCCTGAAAGTCTTCTTGTTATTTTTTCTAGGGAAAATAGCCTCATATAGCAGAAGATGGGCATTAGAGGCCTGCCAGGGAGCCCACAAGCTCACAGGGCATGCCCCCTAAGCTTGTCGCTCCCTGGTGGCCCCCTCCTGATATTTCTTTTGCCAATATTATTTATACATTCCAAAACATTTCTCTGTAAATTTTTAGGTCATTTGGAGTTGTGCAGAATAGCTATCTCTACCGTAGCCTTTTCTGGTCAGGAATTCCAGCTACTGTCAATCTCCCTCTTCATGTGAAACTTGCAAAATAAGAGAGAAAATGCATAATAATAGTATCATAAAGTGAAATAATGACCCAAAATATAATAAATAACAGTAGGAAAACATGATGCAAAATGGACGTATCATTCACCCAGCGCACGCACGTGTGCTCGATTCGGCGTGTTGCAGGCCTCACATTGACATGTGGGTCCATGAGGGACTTGGTTGTCCGTCTCTATTTGCGTATGGCTGGGTCCACATGATGTATGAAACGTTACCACAGACGATACCTCCTACTTGAATGGCACATGATAATTATTCATCACTGTTCCTCGTATTTACCAGTCGGTTATTGGTATTTGCTCAAAAGCTATTCGAAATTTTTTCCCATGGTGATCAACTAGAATATGAAATAAAGATGCATTCACGCATCCTTGATTTCCATCGCGTGCATGGGTTCCGAATGAGCCGCATTGAACAGATGACTCAACGACCATTTGGCTACCGGGGATGACTCTCATGGGAACCGTCGACATCAATTCTTTGGCTATATAAATAGGAAGCAGGCGACATCATTCGCTCTCACCTTCCACGATCATCCCTCCTTTCAATTTTTCCCAGAACATCTCCATGTCACCCACCACCATGCATGAAGGGAAAGAGGAGGACAATACCAAAAAGATTGTAACCCACAACATCTGGTTGGAGAAAGAGACGATCCTAAAAGCGGAGGTAACAAAAGCTGAGAAGGAAGAAGATAAGTGAGCCTTCAACCAAGGCAACAACGATGATAACCACTCAATCATCACGTGGGAAGGCAAGGAGCAAGACACCACTAAGAAGATCGTGACACATGGTGTCTGGTCGGACAAACATATGGTCCTAGCGGCGCGTAACACCCAGGATGCGGTCCTAATCCTAAGAAAGACTTTGCAATCTTCGCTAAGGCTAGAAGTGCATATTGGTCGCCCAACATATGACTTCATAATGTACACACACTGTCATATGCCGGCAACAAGGTGAACATAGCAACAAATACAACAAACATGAATAGAAGAGTTTAAAAACGAGTGACAATAGGGCAAACATGTGCTAATACATAAATATCAACATTCAGAGGTCAACATGACCCAACATTACATTATTCAAGCAGCAGAAGAAACACGGGTCCGAGTACAAACAAGATGCAATGGGTTGATATCCTCTTGCGATCAGATCTTCATGTGTGAGTAATTCTATAAGACAATGGGTTGAGGCATAGCCTTGCAACCCTATGTATTGGTATGAGGAATCGATGAAATGACTTTGAATAATTAAAAAGTCATGTATGTGTCTGATTGCTACGGAGTTGTCTCTTGTCTCTTTCTTGTTCTATGACCCTGCAAGTACCCAGGATCTTGAAGTTCGATCAAGGGCGAGGTAAGGAGCGGGGAGGACATGGGACGCTACACTGAACATGTGACAGCCCGAGACCGATGCTCCAGATGCCTTCCATGTTTTGCGTGGTAGCCGCTTTAATTGTTTGCTTAGTGCATTCATCATCGCATCATTCACATTGCTTCAGCACTCCATTGACGTTATTTTTTCAAAACTTGCATCCGTTCATTGTTGTCGCTTCTCCCTGTTGTCGTCGTTGACCGTTCCGAGACCAACCACACTTGCACGTGCCCGCGACATCATCAAAACATTATTTTGTAAGTGGGAATAAAACTTTCTTGGAATGGGTTGAAAGTTGGCGTGCAGTCTTGTTATATTGTAGGTAGACCGCCTACCAAATTTTGTCACATTCGGAGGTCATTTGATACCCAAACCGTTAAACTATAGAGGCAATATAGCCAGATTAAACATCAGATGTTTTCGGTATTTGAAACTGTCACCGGGCCGCACCATTTCCCTCTCATCTTAGCCCATAGCTCTCTGCATAGCCCACTACCACCTAGCCTATGCCCCCTCCGTCCGAAGCCGCACGATCGCGATCACAGAGTCCGACCCCTCCCAAACCCTCAAACCCTAGCCCCTGCCTATTTAAGCAGCTCCCCTTGCCATTTTTGGGCATCCCTAGCCCATCTCCCTCGTTTTCCGCAGCCACCCTCTGCCCTGCCCCCGCTTGTCCTCCTCCCATCGACTGTAGTGCCACCCGAGCACACCTCCCGCGCCCGTGGCGTGTCTAGCCGCCATGGCCCGCAGGACCCAAATTGGGTCCCGGTAAAGCCCATCTAGGCCTGATCCCGTGCCGCCGCCTCGAGTGAATCCTATTTGGCACTGCAGGCGCCCATTACAGTGCAATTTGCAAATGGGCGCCTGCAGCAGTCTAAGCTGGGCCGACCCATTCTAGTTCTTTCTTGTTTTGCAGAAACGTTAAAAAAGGTGATAGAACTGGGAATCGAAGACACGATGGGCTTGTTACGATCGTTGTGCTCTAACCACCGCGCCGTCACCCTTCTGTGCCTAGTTAATTCGCTCGCGCATTTTTATTTTGTTTCTTCTAGTTCACGAAAGCCCAGTTTTGGGAACCTTCCAGAAGCTTCCGAGACCGGTTTTCCTCGGTTCGCGGTTTAGTTTACGGACGGTTTTATTTGGTTTTTTCTTTTTCTTTCCTTTTTTGTTTTTTTAAAGCCTGATTTTTTTAAAGAATTTCGTGTTTTTAAAAATCGGTGAACTTTTTTTTGATTCGATGAATGTTTTTCAAATTCGATGAACGATTATTCATATTTGATGATTTTTTTTCCAAAATCGATGAACCTTTTTCAGATTACATGAACTTTTTAAAAATTCGATGAACTTTTTCTGAATTTGATGATTTTTTTTTTCAAATTCGATGAACTTTTTTCAAAATCGATGAACTTTTTTCAAAATCTTTCAACTTTTTTGAAATTCATTGAATTTTTTTTAAAATTGGTGAACTTTTTTCTAGTTCGATGAAATTTTATTTCAAATTTGATAAACTTTTTTCAAAAATCAATGAAGTTTTTTGAAATTTCGGTTAAATTTTTTCCAAATTTGATGAACATATTTCAAAACCGCTGAACTTTTTATCAAAATTGATGAACCTTTCTCAAATTTGATGAACTTTTTCCAAATTTAGTTTTTTTCTTTTAAAAATCTATGAACTTTTTTCAAATTTGATGTACTTTATTGCAAAATCGATGAACTTTTTTTTGAAAATCAATGAACTTTTTTCAGGTTTGTGAACTTTTTCTTCGAAAATGAAGAACTTTTTTCAAAATCATGATCTTTTTTCCAAATAATTCAAAAAATCAAGTGGTACAATAGATGAATGGTTCTGTTCAATATAAATAGCGATGCGGCCTTGTTATTACACATTTGCCTCTGTTACTAATCACAAACCGTAAGTAGCTCGTGTGGCTAGTGGCACCTGCCGTTAATACGATGTGGGGAGTTCGAAACCTGTAGAGAGCAATTCCCCCCTTTTTTGCGAGCTTTCTACGTTCACCGATCTGCATGTTTCGTGGGCCGGCCTAGCACCGGGCGCTGCAGGCGCCAGGAGTGCGAACGGGCACCTCCAGCGCCGTATAGGAGCTCCCGCCGCCTCCACGCCCAAGGGGAGGAGCTCCTTGCACCCGCTCGTCCCATGCGCCTCCTCGTCTCCGCCTGTACCTCGCTTACCCCGCAAGTCACGCTCTCCAGTGACCTCACCGTAGGCAACCCAGTTCCAAGCCAGTCGGTCGTCGCCCTCTCCTTCCTCCACTTCTCTTCTCTCTCCCTCACGCCCACTCTCTCTATTCTTCCATGGGAGCTGCAATGGCCACCATGGATGCCTCCCCGAGCTCCCGTTCGCCTCGCGGCTGCCGGTGTTCCGTGACCGGATCTGCCTCCGTTGCGTCCCCCACGACTGGATCTGGTTTTCCTTGCCTCGTCGCCAAGTCCCTCGTCACTGGAGTCCCTCAAGCCGATGTCGTTAACCTCCTGCTCGCGAGGAGAGGACGAACGAACCAGTGGGATGGACTATGTCATCCACATTTGTGGAGGCACCTCTTCGTCCCGCGAACCAAACGACACCGCGCCGTCCCGCTTCGTTTCGTCCAGCCCGTGCACTGATAACCCACGAGTATAGGGGATCACAACAGTCTTTGAGGGTAGTATTTCACCCAAATTTATTGATTTGACACAAGGGGAGCCAAAGAATATTTGTAACTATTAGCAGCTGAGTTGTTAATTCAACCACACCTGGAGAACTAAATATCTGCAGCAAAGTGTTTAGTAGCACATTAGTATGATAGTTTGATAGCAGTGGTAATAGTAGCAATAGTAATGGTAACAATAGCAGTAGCAGTTTTATAGTCATTGTAACAACAGAACCAACAATAGTAACTTAGCAAAAACCAATATGAGAGAAGCGTAGGCTTTGGATCAGTGATGGATATTTGTGTTGGATGACATTCATCATATAACAGTCACAACCTAGAGTGATACAATAGCTCCAATTCATCATTGTAATGTAGGCATGTATTTCGTATATAGTCATACATGCTTATAATAAGAACTTGCATGACATCTTTTGTCCTACCCTCCCGTGGCAGCGGGGTCCATAAGGAAATCTAAGGGATATTAAGGCCTCCTTTTAATAGAGAACCGGAACAAAGCATTAATACATAGTGAATACATGAAATCCTCAAACTACAGTAATCACCGGAAAGAATCCCAATTATTGTCACCTTGGGGTATGCGGATCATAACACATAATAGGTGCATACAACTTGCAAGATAGGATCAAGAACCCAAATATATTCATGAAAACATAAAGGGTTCAAATGTGAAATCATGGCACTTGGGCCCTAGTGACAAGCATTAAGCATAACGAAGTCATAGCAACATCAATCTCAGAACATAGTGGATACTATGGATCAAGCCCTAACAAATTGACTTGATTACATGACAAATCTCATCCAACCCATCTCCGTCCAGGAAGCTTATGAAGGAATTACTCACTCTCGGTGGTGAGCATCATGGAATTGCTGATGGAGGATGGTTGATGATGATGAGGATGTCGAATCCCCCTCTCTGGAGCCCCAAACGGACTCCAGACCAGCCCTCCCGATGAAGAACAGGAGGCAGCGGCGGATCCGTATCATAAAATGTGATGATTCCTTCTCTCTGTTTTTTTGCTCCACAAATAGGTATTATAGAGTTGTAATTAGGGCAAACGGAGGCTCCAGGATCCCACTAGCCTGGGGGCGCCCTGGGGGGTGGGCGCGTGACACGTCTCCAATGTATCTATAATTTT
The DNA here is from genome assembly GCA_011799875.1 of Thinopyrum elongatum. Taxonomy (NCBI): domain Eukaryota; kingdom Viridiplantae; phylum Streptophyta; class Magnoliopsida; order Poales; family Poaceae; genus Thinopyrum; species Thinopyrum elongatum. Next base: position 453,037,425 of record CM022300.1, on the reverse strand, counting down.
TGATTGTTCCACGCTATTATAGTATCAATCTTGGATGTTTTTTATGCAATTGTATATTATTTTCTGAGACCAACCTATTAACCTAGTGCCAAGTGTTAGTTGTTGTTTTTCCTTGTTTTTGGTTTTCCAGAAAATTAGTACCAAACGGAGTCCAAATGCTACTAAACTTTTTGACAGATTTTTTCTGGACATTAGATACACTAGCTAGAAGCTTCAGGGGGGGCGAGAAGGCAAAGGAGTGTGTGACAAGACACTTGGGCCCGCCCAAGTATCTTGTGGGCCCCTCGTTTCTCCGGCTGACCTAATTCCACCTCTATAAATTCTCTAAAATCGGGAAACCAACAGAGAGCCACCCAAAATACTTTTTTTGCCGCCGGAAGTTTCTATTCTTCCACGATCCCATCTGTAGGCCTTTTCGGGCACTCTGCCGGAGGGGGAATCGATCACGAAGGGCTTCTACATCAACCTTGATGCTCTTTCGATGATGTGTGAGTAGTTTACCACAGATCTATGGGTCCATAGCTAGTAGCTAGATGGCCTTTTCTCTCTCTTTGATCTTCAAAACAATGTTCTCCTCTATGTTCTTGGAGTTCTATCCGATGTAATCTTCTTTTGCGGTGTGTTTGTTGGGATCCGATGAATTATGGGTTTATGATCATATTATTCGTGATAAATATTTGAGTCATTTTTGAATTCTTATATGTATGATTATTATAGCTTTGTATTTCTCTCTGATCTATCCACTTGGTTTGGCCAACTAGATTGATTTATCTTGCAATGGGAGAGGTGCTTTGTAATGTGTTCAATCTTGCAATGATCTATATCCGAGTGACAGAAGGGGACAAGACACATATTTGTATTGTTGCCATTAAGGGGAAAACGATGGGGTTTATTCATATTGCTTGAGTTTACTTTGTCTACATCATGTCATCTTGCTTAAGGCGTTACTCCGTTCTTTATGAACTTAATACTCTAAATGCATGCTGAATAGCGATTGATGTGTGGATTAATAGTAGTAGATGCAGGCAGGAGTCGGTCTACTTGTCTCAGACGTGATGCCTATATACATGATCATTCCCTTGAATATTGTCATAACTATGCACTTTTCTATTAGTTGCCCAAAAGTAATTTGTTTACCCATCGTATGCTTTTTGTTCGAGAGAGAAGCCTCTAGTGAAAACTATGGCCTCGGGGTCTATCTTTTATCATATATAAAATCCAAAAATACATTGCTGCAATTTATTTACCGTTCTTTTATTTTGTGTTAGTATCTATCTATTTATCTATCACTACGAGATTTGATCCTTGCAGTTAACCGCCAAGGGATTGACAACCCCTTGTTTGAGTTGGGTGCAAGTATTGGCTTTTGTGTGTGTAGGTGCTGCTGACGAGGTTTCGTGTGGTTCTCCTACTGGATTGATAACCTTGGTTCCTAACTGAGGGAAATACTTACCTCTACTGTATTGCATCATCCTCTCCTCTTAGGGGAATTCCCAACGCAGCTCACAAGTAGTAGGAAGAATTTCTGACGCCGTTGCCGGGGAGACATCATCAAAACCTATCAAGTACATGCACACAAACTATCATCTACTTGTATTTACATTATTTCCCATTTGCCTCTCGTTTTCATCTCCCCCACTTCTAAAATAGTTTTATAAAAGAACACAAAAATATTTTTTGTTTGCCTTTTTGTTCATTTGCTTGTTTGCTTGCTTGTTTTGCCACTATGGCTAGTTCTCCTCCTGATTTGCGTCTCCCTCCTTACCTAGGAGAAGTTTAGGAATTTTAAATATTAAGCATTTGAGCAATGAATCTCTAAAGGAACCTTGGGATTGATTATTAGAAATACAAATGAGAGCTAAGCCCAAGAGTCACATTAAATTACTCCTTAGAAGTTTTTATGTTGGTTTACCCCTTGCTCATAGATGTATCCTGGATTCTATGTTTGAAAATGATTTTCTTGGAAATAATGCATTTGACACCTATGAAAAGATAAAAAGCGTATTTGGACAACCAAAGGTAGAAACAATTGTACCCACCATTCTAGTAAGGTATCGTCAAATTGAGTTAATAAAAGAAACTAAGGCTAGTATGGAGTCCAATTTTGGAGGGATATTTAATCTTGCTTCTAAAATAAATGGCAATGTGGTTCCCAGAATCGAAGGTTTGATACATTGGAACAAAAAGTTGATGCTCTTTGTGTTTTGAAAGAAATAAAAACTCTTAGCACCAAGCTTGACCATTTAGTTCATATTATTGATAATTGCAAAGAGGGTTAAATAGATATCGCTAGGTTTCCGAAAACTAAAGATGACAACACTTGAAACAATACATTACGCCTAGCTAGGGGCGTAAAACAATAGCGCTTGTTGGGAGGCAACCCAATAGTTATATTTATTTTTCTTGTTTCTTTTCTGTTTCTGAGTGCGCACACAATTATTCTACTATTACGGTTGTGTTTTTGTGTTTTAATTAGTGTTTGTGCTAAGTAAAGCCTTTGGGATGATTTGGTTGATAGTTGACTCAATTCTGTGAAAAAACAGAAACTTTCATGCCCAGTAGAAGAATTGTTTAAATTCACTAGAACATTTTTTTCATCTGAAGTTTTTACACGTGATTTATATACAAATTTCCCATGTTGTACTAATTTCTAAGAATTTTTAGAGTTACAGAAGTATAGTCATTATTCAGATTGCTATAGACTGTTCTGTTTTAGACAGATTTTATTTTTGTTGCATAGTTTGCTTGTTTTGATGAATCTATGGATTTTATCGGGGGGTATAAGTCATGGAGAAGTTTGAATACAGTAGGTATTATGCAATAATAAAATATGAATGGGTTCGTAACAGTACCTAAAGTTGTGATTTGATTGTTATACTAACGGATCTCACGAAGGTTTTTGTTGAGTTTTGTGTGCTGAAGTTTTCAAGTTTTAAGTGAGATCGCGGTGGATGAAGGAATAGAGAGTGTAAATATCCTAAGCTTGGGGATGCCCAAGGCACCTCAAGGTAATATTCAAAGATACCCAAGCATCTAAGCTTGGGGATACCCCGGATGGCATCCCCTCTTTTGTCTACCAACCATCGGTAAATTACTTGAAGCTATATTTTTATTCATCACATGATATGAGTTTTGCTTGGAGCGTCGTGTATTATATGAGTCTTTGCTTTGTTTGCCATTTAGTTTGCCACAATCATCTTTGATGGACACACCTTTTGAGAGGGACACACATTCATTTCTGATTTGTTAGAATACTCCTTGTGCTTCACTTATATCTTTTGAGCTAGGCAGTTGCTCTAGTGCTTCACTTATATCTTTTAGAGCACGGTGGTGGTTATATTTTAAAGAAATAGTTTCACTCTCATGCTTAACTTAAATCATTTTGAGAGTCTTATAAAAGTAATGGCAGTATGCACGGGTTATGAAATTAGTCCTAATATGATAGATATTCAAGGAGGATATAATAAAAACTTTCATGTAGATCACTGAATATGATAAGTTTGATTCCTTGCGATAGTTTTGTGATATTAAGATCGTAATATGTGGGAGGTACTAGTGAATGATTGTGGTTTAGTAAGAATATTAGTGTTAAGGTTTGTGATTCCCGAAGCATGCACATATGGTCTCTAGTTATGCTAAGAAGTTGGAGCATGAATTATTATTGATTGTCCTTATGACTGGCGGTCGGGGACGAGCGATGGTCTTTTCCTACCAATCTATCCCCCTAGGGGCATTCATAATAGTACTTTGCTTTGAGGGCTAATAAACCTTTGCAATAAGTATATGAGTTCTTTATGACTAATGCGAGTCCATGGATTACACGCACTCTCACCTTTCCGCAATTTCCTGGCCTCTTCGGTACCGTGCATTCACCTTTCTCACCTCGAGAGTTGGTGCAAACTTCGCTGGTGCATCCAAACCCCATGATATGAGACGCTGTATCACACATAACCCTCCTTACATCTTCCTCAAAATAGCCACCATACCTACCTATTATGGCATTTCCATAGCCATTCCGAGATATATTGCCATGAAACTTCCACCGTTTCGTTTTTATGAAACACATCATCATTGTCATATTGCTTTACATGATCATATAGCTGACATAGTATTTGTGACTCAGCCATCGTTCATCATTTTTTATACATGTTACGCTAGCATCATTGCACATGCTGGTATACTGCCAGAGGCATTCGTATAGAGTCTTTTTTTTGTTCTAGTATCGAGTTGTAATTTTGAGTTGTAAGTAAATAGAAGTGTGATGATAATTATTATTCATTGTTAGAGCATTGTCCCAGTGAGGGAATAATAAAAAAAGGCCAAAAAGAGCCCACACAAAAAAGAGAGAAAAAGAGAGAAGGGGCAATGTTACTATCCTTTTCCACACTTACGCTTCAAAGTAGCACCATGTTTTTCATATAGAGTCTCCTATGCTTTCATTTTCATACACTAGTGGGAATTTTTCATTATAGAACTTGGCTTGTATATTCCGATGATGGGCTTCCTAAAATGCCTGAGGTCTTCATGATCAAGCAAGTTGGATGCACACCCACTTAGTTTTATTTTTGAGCTTTCATACACTTATAGCTCTTAGTGCATCCGTTGCATGGCAATCCCTACTCCTTGCATTGACATCAATTGATGGGCATCCCCATAGCCAGTTGCTTAGCCTCGTCGATGTGAGACTATCTTACTTTTTACTTCTCCTTATCAATCTCTATCACCGCATTCTATTCCACCCATAGTGCTATATCCATGGCTTGCGCTCATATATTGTGTGGGGGTTGAAAAAGCTGAAGCACATTGAAAAGTATGAACCAATTGCTTGGCTTGTCATTGGGGTTGTGCATGATAAATACTTTCAATTAAGGAGATGGAGGATGACAAGACCATATGATTTTGTAGGGATAACTTTCTTTAGCATTTTTATTTTGAAAGGCATGATTGTTTGTTAGTATGCCTGAGTATTGATGTCTTTATATCAAGTTATAGACTACTGCTTTGAATCATTCGGATCTTAATATTCATACCTAAAAGAGATTACATGGTAGACATGTTAGGTAGCATTCCACAACAAAAATTCTGTTTTTATCATTTAGCTACTCGAGGACAACCAAGAATTAAGCTTGGGGATGCTGATATGTCTCCAATGTATCTATAATTTTTTATTGTTCCATGCTATTATAGTATCAATCGTGGGTGTTTTATATGCAATTATATATCATTTTCTGGGACTAACCTATTAACCCAGCGCCAAGTGCCAGTTGTTTTTTTTTTTGGCTATTTTTGGTTTTCCACGAAATCAGTACCAAACGGAGTCCAAACGCTATGAAAAATTTTGAAGATTTTTTTCTGGACATAAGAGACCCTAGAAGCTTCAAGAGAAGGCCAGAAGGCAAAGGAGTAGGCGACAAGGCACTTGGGCGCACCCAGGGGGGAGGGGTAGGTGCGCCCAAGTACCTTGTGGGCCCCTCGTTTCTCCAGCTGACCTAAATCCACATCTATGAATTCTCTAAAATCGGGAAGCCAACAGAGAGCCACCCGAAATTCTTTTTCCACCGCCGCAAGTCTCTGTTCTTCCGTGATCCCATCTGGAGGCCTTTTTCGGCACTCTGCCGGAGGGGGAATCAATCATGGAGGGCTTCTACATCAACCTTGTTGTCGTTTCAATGATGTGTGAGTAGTTTACCACAGACCTACGGGTCCATAGCTAATAGCTAGATGGCTTCTTCTCTCTCTTTGTTCTTCAATACAATGTTCTCTTCGATGTTCTTAAAGTTTTATCCGATGTAATCTTCTTTTGCAGTGTGTTTGTTGGTATCCGTTGAATTGTGGGTTTATTATTAGATTATTCATGATAAATATTTGAGTCTTTTCTGAATTCTTATATGCATGATTATTATATGTTTGTATTTCTCTATGATCTATCCGTTTGGTTTGGCCAACTAGATTGATTTATCTTGCAATGGGAGAGGTGCTTTGTGATGGGTTCAATCTTGCGATGATCTATATCCCAGTGATAGAAGGGGACAAGACACATATTTGTATTGTTACGATTAAGGGGAAAATGATGGGGTTTATTCATATAGCTTGAATTTACTTTGTCTATATCATGTCATCTTGCTTAAGGCATTACTCCGTTCTTTATGAACTTAATACTCTAGATGCATGCTGGGTAGCGGTCGATGTGTGGAGTAATAATAGTAGATATAGGCAGGAGTTAGTCTACTTGTCTCGGACGTGACCTATATACATGATCATTGCCTTAAATATCGCCATAACTATGCGCTTTTCTATCAATTGCCCAACAATAATTTGTTTACCCACCGTATGCTTTTTGTTCGAGGGAGAAACCTCTTGTGAAAACTATGGCCCCCGAGTCTATCTTTAATCATATACAAAATTCAAAAATACCTTGCTGCAATTTATTTACCATTGTTTTATTTTGGGTTTTTATCTATCTATTTATCTATCACTACGAGATTTGATCATTACAATTAACCGCCAAGGGATTGACAACCCCTTGTTTGCGTTGGGTGCAAGTATTTGCTTTTGTGTGTGTAGGTGCTGCTAACGTGGTTTCGCATGGTTCTCCTACTGGATTGATAATCTTGGTTCTTAACTGAGGGAAATACTTATCTCTACTGTACTGCATCATCCTCTCCTCTTAGGGGAAATCCCAATGCAGCTCACAAGTAGCAGCGCGCCCCCTGAGCTTGTGGCTCCTCGGTGGCCCCCTCCAGTAGTTGTCTTCGCCAATATTTCTTATATTTTCTGAAAATATTCTCCATAAATTTTTAGCTCAATCCGAGAACTTTTATTTCTGCACAAAAACAACGCCATGGCAATTATGCTGAAAACAGCGTCAGTCCGAGTTAGTTCCATTCAAATCATGCAAATTAGAGTCCAAAACAACAACAAAAGTGTTTGGAAAAGTGGATACATTTGCAACATACCAACTCCCCCAAGCTTAACTCAGTGCTTGTCCTCAAGCAATTCAGTTGACAAACTGAAAGTGAGAAAGAAAACTTTTACAAACTCTTTTACTTCTTGTTGATGTATATATGCTTAAGTAGTGCTCAAGTTTTTAGCAAAGATTATGGACTAACCATCTGAATGATAACACTTAGGTCTCACATTTACTCATGACAATAACATAACCATCTAGCGAGCAACAATAAGATATCTCGGAGGCCAACAATTTGTCAAAACAATCATGGTATAATATGATAACATGGTATCTTGCTAGCCCTTTCTGAGACCGCAAAACATAAACGTGGAGCACCTCCAAAGTTCAAGCAGCGACTAAACATTGTAATTCATGGTAGGAGAGATCTAGTCACCTCACACCCAACATTAACTATACTCAATACATAATAATGACAATAGTGCTCTCCAACTGGTGCTTGAATGAGAAGGTGATGACTCAACAATAAAAGTAAATAACATAAAAGTAAATAGATAGGCCCTTCACAGAGGGAAGCATGTATTTGTAGAGGTGCCAGAGCTCAAAGCTTAAAACAAAGATGAATATAATTTTGAGAGGCATGCCTTTCCTGTCAACGTCATGACCGAAGATTTTCAATATCTTCCATGCTAAACACATTATCGGCGGTTCCGAAGCCGAAAGGTAAAGTTTACCCCCCTCCACCATACAAACACAAGCCATGGCTAGCCGAATCCTCGGGTGCCCTCCATACAATCAACTTTCCGGGGGAGTTTGTTTCACTATATTTTCCTTTATTTTGATTATGGGACTGGGCACCCCAATTACCAGCCTCTCTCGTGCAATGACAAGTGAATAAACACCCATCATGAGAATAACAAGCTCAGCATGGAAGATACTGACCACCTCTTGTCGCTCCATGAGCGGTACGGGAACACGAAACAGATGCTTATTTGAATGTTTAGAGGTGGCACATGCAAATTTACTTCGAACGGCAAAATAATACCGCATATCGGTAGATATAGTGGACACATCTGGAACAACTTTGGGTTTAAATATTTGGATGCACAAGCAGCATTCCCGCTTAGTTCAGGCGAAGTCTAGCAAACAGATTGAGGAGCGAACAACTAGAGAGCGACAACGGTCATAATCATGCATTAATAATAACTAACATTGAATACGAGCGTGAGTAGGATATAAACACCATGAATATAACTATCGTCGATGCTATGTTGGTTTTGAATCAACTACATGTATGGATTGTTCAGAGGAGGATACCATACTATCATACTACATCACAACCATTTTATTGCATGTTGACACTCTTGATAAATCATTATCCACTCCTAGCTATTTAAACATGGCATGAGCAACTATAATCTCTAATTGTAATCACAAATATGTTTACTCATAATACTGAATCAAGATCGATCGAGTTAACATACTTACACAAACAAAAACAAGAAGGGTTCATACCAACTTTCCTTCACCGCAATCACTTCATCAAATCATCGTCATTATTGCCTTTCACTTGCACGACCGAATGTTGTGAAAATAATAATAATGCAAGTGTGCCATGGACGGCTAGAATCTGCAAACATTTTATTCAAATGAGAAGACAAGGTAATATGGGCTCTTCATTAAATCATCAATAATGCATATGAGAGCCACTCAACAATTTCATCATGGTCTTCTCCTTACGACAACTTAAATAAAATAAAAGAATTACAGAGAAACAAACTGAAATATTTTTGGAGTTTTTAGTTTTTCTGAAGAAAATAAACTAATGAAGGAGAAAAACGAAAACCAGAAAAACTATTTACATGGGAAAGCTCCCAACAAGCAAAAGAAGAAACGAGAAATCTTTTTGGGTTTTATTTTACTACTACAAACTACTAAACAAGAAAGAAAAACTGAAAAGAAGCGAGAAATATTTTTGGACTTTCTAAGTTTTCCAAGCACACAAGAAGAAAGCGAAAAATAAACTAACATGGATATACAATGAAAAAGGATGAACATCGGCAATCTAGAATGAATGTGTGGTAGAATGTAATGTCGGTGAGAAATACGTACTCCCCCAAGCTTAGGCTTTTGGCCTAAGTTGGTCTGTGGCCATGGGTCGAAATAGCCACCTCTAGGGTAATACTGATGCTCCTGAGGCTCCCACTGATAAGCGGGCTCCTGAGGCTCCCACTGGTAGATGGGCTCCTCAACGGGCTCAGGATCAGGTGCTAGCTCTGGCTCAACTGCTTGGGGCGGTGTCAAGCCCCAATAAGCGTAAATGTCCTCGGGCATGATAGTGTATTTGCCCCTAAAAAGAACAAACAAAGTAGGCGCAGGCAAAGTAATAATCTCACGCATATCCTGACTAAATACCAAGTTATATCAAAATCGCCTTGGGCCATCATCAATAAAGTTATGCCCAACCATGCTGTCATAATCAAGGTATCTAATAGGTAAAAGCTTCTCCTCCACCTCATCATGTCTAATAGGGATCTCGGAATGTTTAGGTAGATGGGAAGCATAAATACCATCATAAATAACGCCCTTCGAACGGTTAGTGCGTAACCATCGAGCGATAATAGCACCCAAACTGAAAGTTCTATCACCATAAAGAGCATGGAGTAAAATAGCAAGGTCGGTCAAACACCTCCCGACAAATAATGAGTAATAATGTAAAACAGGGAAAATGCAAACTAGCAACCCTAGCCTCAAAAACTCCTCTCCTCTCCCCTATAGTCACCTCGGATATAAAATCCGAGACGTCACTGGGATGTGGCTCTATAGGGCTGCCCTCATAGGGAATCATGCAAACTTCACAAAATTCCTCAAGTGTCATCTCTCTAGGAATATCATATAGGTGGAATGAAACAGTGGGTATATCTCTCCTAGAGTGAAAATGAAGGTTTTCCACGAAAATATTTGTGAGGAGGAGGTATAGGTCACACTTATCTTAGAGGAAGGGGATAATGCAGGCATTGTTCGCCAAATGATAGAAATCCTCGAAAGTCCCCGCATCCCTCAAGAACAAGTCACACGGCCATTCACACGGCCGCACCTAGGCCACGCGAGGAAGGTTGTACTTGGGCTTAGGAGCTTCCTTAGGACGCCGGCTCGAAGAACTCCTCAACCTCCACTTGAGCATTTTTCTTTTCTGACAAATTCTGAAATTTTAGTGCATCAAAATAAAAGTGAACAAAACTTAACCAAATTGATAGTAACTACTCCTACAAGTGTCTAGATGCTATATCATGCATCAAAGCTACTTTGGACCATACAAATTCAACATGCAAGCTCATATACATGGTCACCAATAGTAGCAAAATATGCAAAGTATAAAGCCCTAGAGCAAGAACTAATTGGACCATTGGAGGAGTCACATACCGAGGAGTAATTCCCCAAAACAGTTCCAAAAATGGAGTTCCGAGCAAGGAGATCAAAATTTGCACACAAATGAGCAAGAACACAGGTTCAAAAGCAATGGTGATTTTTTCTGGAGGAAGGAGAAGGCAGTGGGTGGTTGGAATAAGTGAGGGGGTCCCTGTGGGATCCACAAGCCCACTAGGCGCGCCTATGGGGGTAGGTGCGCCCTGTGAGGTTGTGGCTCATAGGTGCACCCCCCCTAGGGTGTGTTTAGTGCCAGAAATTCTCGAATATTGTATAAAAAATCATACTAAATTTTCAGGTCATTCCGAGAACTTCATTTTCGATTCCACGGAAAATTCAGAAAACGGGATAATCATGGCATCTCTACTTTATTAACTTTAAATATAATAGAGCAAATAATAGGTATAGTAGGTTGTGTTTACTTAATTCATCGACCACATGCCCCTAAAAAAGAATCCATTAATAAGGTTGATAAGGTCTTATTAACGAATCATTTTCGAATGACATGAAACCGAAGAATCTTCGTAAAACACTAAGTTACCTCAACGGGGATATGCATCTCCCCAACAATGAGAGTTTCATATTTCTTTTTGACTGAAGGCAGAGGAAATTTGAAACCACCAATAGTTATCGTCGCAATTTTTTCAATAATGTTGATACTATTCACCGAACTTTGTTTCCTCGGGAATTAAATCGTATGCTCATTACCATTGACATGAAAAGTGACCTTGCCTTTTTGGAATCAATAACAGCCCCTTCAGTATTCAAAAAGGGTCTACCAAGGATAATTGACATAGCGTCGTCCTCAGGCATATTGATGTTTGCTTGAACTACGTCGGTATTTCCCCAAAGAGGAAGGGATGATGCAGCACAGCAACGGTAGGTATTTCCCTCAGTGATGAGACCAAGGTTATCGAGCCAGTAGGAGAACCAAGCAACACTATGTAAACAACACCTGCACACAAAGAACAAATACTAGCAACCCGACATGTTAAAGGGGTTGTCAATCCCTTTCGGGTAACGGCGCGAGAAATTGGCAAGTTGATGGGAGAAAAATTGTAGTAGATTGGATAAATAGATCGCGAATAAAATAAAGTGCAGCAAAATATTTTTGGGTTTTGAGAAACATAGATCTGAAAATAAAAGTGGCAAATAAATAAAAAGGCAAATAGCAAAATAGATCTGAAAATATATGATGAGAAAATAGACCCGGGGACCGTAGATTTCACTAGTGGCTTCTCTCGAGAAAAATAGCATACGGTGGGTAAACAAATTACTGTTGGGCAATTGATAGAACTTCAAATAATTATGATGATATCCAGGCAATGACCATTATATAGGCATCACGTCCAAGATTAGTAGACCGACTCCTGCCTGCATCTACTACTATTACTCCACACATCGACCGCTATCCAGCATGCATCTGGAGTATTAAGTTCATGGAGAAACGGAGTAATGCAATAAGAACACTGACATGATGTAGACAAGATCTATTTATGTAGAAATAGACCCCATCTTGTTATCCTTAATAGCAACGATACATACATGTCGGTTCCCCTTCTGTCACTGGGATCAAGCACCGTAAGATTGAACCCATCACAAAGCACCTCTTCCCATGGCAAGAAAAATTGATCTAGTTGGCCTAACTAAACCAAAGATTCGAAGAAGAAATACGAGGCTATAAGTAATCATGCATATAAGAGATCAAAAGACTCAAATAACTTTCATGGATAAAAACATAGATCTGATCATAAACTCAAAGTTCATCGGATCCCAACAAACACACCGCAAAAAGAATTACATCAAATAGATCTCCAAGAGACCATTGTATTGAGAATCAAAAGAGAGAGAGGAAGCCATCTAGCTACTACCTACGGACCCGTAGGTCTACAATGAAATACTCACGCATCATCGAAGAGGCACCAATGAGGATGATGATCCCCTCCGTGATGGTGTCTAGATTGGATCTGTATTTCTGGAACTTGCGGCGGCTGGAAATGATTTTCGTCGACTCCCCTAGGGTTTTTGGAATATTGGGGTATTTATAGAGCAAAGAGGCGGTGCGGGGGGCGGCCGAGGTGGGCACAACCCAACTGGGCGCGCCTGGGCCCCTAGGCGCGCCCTGGTGGGTTGTGCTCCCCTCGGAGCCCCCCTTAGGTACTTTCTTGGCCCAACTTGTGTCTTCTGGTCTAGAAAAAAACACCAAAAAATTTCGCTGCATTTGGACTCCGTTTGGTATTGATTTCCTGCAAAGTAAAAAACAAGCAAAAAACAGCAACTTGAACTGGGCACTATGTCAATAGGTTATTCCTAAAAAATGATATAAAGTTGCTATAAAATGATTGTAAAACATCCAAGAATGATAATATAACAGCATGGAACAATCAAAATTTGTAGATACGTTGGAGACGTATCAGCATCCCCAAGCTTAATTCCTGCTCGTCCTCGAGTAGGTAAATGATAAAAACAGAATTTTTGATGTGGAATGCTGCCTAACATGTTCATCACATTTTCTTTTCTTTGTAGCATGGACATTTGGACTTTTATATGATTCAAAGCAATAGTCTAGTTTTGACATGAAGATTTCAATACTCAAGCATATCAACAAGCAACCATGTCTTTCAAAATATCAACACTAAAGCAAGTTATCACTAGCCCATTATGTTCAATCATTGATCCATTCATGAAACACACTCGCATATTAGCTACACCCAATGCTCAAGTACGATCATAGTGCCCCTTAGTTGGTGCTTTATAAGAGAAGATGGAGACTCAAAATAAAATAAAAATTGCATAAAGTAAAAAGAAAGGCCCTTCACAGAGGGAAGTAGAGATTTGTAGAGGTGCTAGAGCTCAAAGCGAAAAAAGTAGAGATAAAACATTTTGGGTGGCATGCTTTTCCTGTCAACGAAAATGATCGAGTAGTTCCCAATACTTTCCATGCTAGATATATCATAGGCGGTTCCCAAACAGAAAATAAAGTTTATTCCTTTTTCCACCGTACTTTCACATTCCACGGCTAACCGAATCCACGGGTGCCGTCCATACCAACACTTTCCAAGGAATTTATTATTTGACAACATAAAGTAAATTCATTTTTCATTTCAGGACTGGGCATCCCTAATACCTTTGCCGTACTCTCGTGCAATGACAAGTGAATAAACACTCATCTTGAGAATAACACATCTAGCGTGGAAAAATATCAGCCACCCCCTACCGTTTCATGAGCGGTACGAGCACACAAAAGATACATTTGTTTTGAAATTAGAGATGGCACATACAAATTTGCTTAGAATGGCACGGAAATACCGCATATAGGTAGGTATAGTGGACTCATATGGCAAAACTTGTTTAAGGATTTTGGATGCACAAGTAGTGATCATACTTAGTGCAAATGAAAGCTAGTAAATGATTGAGATGCATCCAACCAAGAAACGAAAAATCTCATAAGCGAGCATTAAGCATAACTAACACCGAATAATGCACCACAAGTAGGATGTAATTTCATTGCATAACTATTGACTTTCGTGCTTGCATAGGGAATCACAAACCTTAACACCAATATTCTTACGAAAGCATAATTACTCATCAACATGGCTCACATATTATATCAACATATCGCAAAACTATTACAAGGAATCAAGTTTATTTTGTCCAATGATCTTCATGAAAGTTTTTATTATATCCCTCTTGAATATCTATCACTTTGGGACTAATTTCATAAGTTGCTTTTGATAGCTCAAACAAATCTAAGTGAAGAACATGAGCATAAAATTTTCTTCTCTCAAAATAATTTAAGTGAAGCAAGAGAGAATTTCTAAAAAAATTACTAACTCTCAAGTAAATCTAAGTGAAGCATGAGAGCATTTCTTCAAAAATACTGAAGCACACCGTGCTCTAAAAGATATAAGTGAAGCACTAGAGCAATTCCATAGCTCATAAAGATTTAAGTGAAGCATAGAGAGCAATTCTAACAAGTCATAGCATAATTTTGTCTCTCTCAAATAGGTGTGTCCAGCAAGGATTCATGACTAAAAATAAAAAGCAAAACAAGCAAAGACTCATATCATACAAGACGCACCAAGCAAAACTCATGATATGTGATGAATACAAATATAGCTCCAAGTAAAATACCGATGGTCATTAGAAGAAAGAGGGGATGCCACTCAGGCATCCCCAAGCTTAGTTGCTTGCTTCTCTTTGGATAATGGCTTGGGGTGCCATGGGGCATCCCCAAGCTTAGGCTCTTCTTACTCCTTATTCCTTCATCCATCGTAATCTCACCCAAAACTTGAAAACTTCAATCACACAAAACTCAACAAAACCTTCGTGAGATCCGTTAGTATAGGAAAACCAATCTTTATTTAAGTACTGTAGAAAACCCATTAAAACTTTTTATTCTAAATTTACCATGGCTCATACCCCCCGATACGAACCATAGATTTATCAAAACAAGCACACAATGCAAAGAAAACAGAATCTGTCAAAAACAGAATAGTCTGTAAAGATGCGAATTGTTCTCATACTTCTGTAACTCCAAAAATTCTGGAAAATTAGGACAACTGAGGCAATTTGTATATAAATATTTTTTAAACAAATTAGAATTTTTCATTGCTTCTGTGAATTTTCAAAATTGTTTTACTGGACGCAAAAGTTTCTGTTTTCCAACAAGATCAAATCTACTATCACCATAGCTATCCTAAAGGCTTTACTTGGCACAAACACTAATTAAAACACAAAGAACACAATCATAACAGTAGCATAATTGTGCAAACACTCATGAACAGAAAGAAAAATACAAAAATAAATTTTATTCATTGGGTTGCCTCCCAAGAAGCGCTATCGTTTTACGCCCTTAGCTAGGCATCAATAATTTTGATGATGCTCGCATGAAAGAAAAGAATTGAAACACTAAGAGAGCATCATAATACATTTGACAAACACATTTAAGTCTAACATACTTCCGATGCATAGGGATTTTATAAGCAAACAAATTATCAAGACAAGAAATATATAGCATATGCATGGAAGAAGAAAGAAACAATAGCAATCTCAACATGACGAGAGATAATTTAGTAACATGAAAATTTCTACAACCATATTTTCCTCTCTCATAATAATTACATGTAGGATCATAATCAAATTCAACAATATAACTATCACATAAAATATTCTCTTCATGATCCACATGCATGCAAAGTTGACACTCTTCCAAAATAGTGGGATTATCATCAAATAAAGTCATGACCTCTCCGAGCCCACTTTCAATATTATTGCAAACATTATTATCAATAGCATATTCATCATGAGGCTTAAATAAATTTTCAAGATCATAAGAATCATTATCACCCCAATCATGATCATTGCAATAAGTAGTGGACATAGCAATATTAGCATCCCCAAGCTTGGGGTTTTGTATATTATTAGCACAATTGACATTAATAGAATTTATAATAAAATCATTACAATCGTCCTTTTCAATCAAGGAGCTATTATGAATCACTTTACAAATATCTTAGTTTAACACTTCATCACAATTTTCAAATTCATAAATCTCAAGCAAAACTTCATAAAGATAATCTAGTGAACTCAATTCACTAGCAATTGATTCATCATAATTGGATCTTTTGAAAAGATTGGCAAGTGGATGAGGATCCATATCAATAGATTTTTAGCAATCAAAGATGCAAGCAAATAGAAGGCACATGGTAACATAAGTAGAGATGGCAAACAAGAGATTTGGCGAGAAAAAGGCGAACAAAAAAGAGGGCGAATAAAATGGCAAATTTTTGTGAAGTGGGGGAGATGAAAATGAGAGGCAAATGGCAAATAATGTAAATTGCAAGGAGATGAGATTTGTGATTAGGAACCTGGTAGATGTTGATGATGTCTCCCCAGCAACGGCGCCAGAAATTCCTTTTGATGTTTGCTTGAACTACGTCGGTATTTCCCCAAAGAGGAAGGGATGATGCAGCACAGCAACGGTAGGTATTTCCCTCAGTGATGAGACCAAGGTTATCGAACCAGTAGGAGAACCAAGCAACACTACGTAAACAACACCTGCACACAAAGAACAAATACTTGCAACCCGACGTGTTAAAGGGGTTGTCAATCCCTTTCGGGTAACGGCGCCAGAAATTGGCAAGTTGACGGGAGATAAATTGTAGTAGATTGGATAAATAGATCGCGAATAAAATAAAGTGCAGCAAAATATTTTTGGGTTTTTAGAAATATAGATCTGAAAATAAAAGTGGCAAATAAATAAAAAGTCAAATAGCAAAATAGATCTGAATGAGAAAATAGACCCGGGGGCCGTAGATTTCACTAGTGGCTTCTCTCGAGAAAAATAGCATACGGTGGGTAAACAAATTACTGTTGGGCAATTGATAGAAATTCAAATAATTATGATGATATCCAGGCAATGATCATTATATAGGCATCACGTCAAAGATTAGTAGACCGACTCATGCCTGCATCTACTACTATTACTCCACACATTGACCGCTATCCAGCATGCATCTAGTGTATTAAGTTCATGGAGAAACGGAGTAATGCAATAAGAACACTGACATGATGTAGACAAGATCTGTTTATGTAGAAATAGACCCCATCTTGTTATCCTTAATAGCAACGATACATACGTGTCGGTTCCCCTTCTGTCACTGGGATCAAGCACCGTAAGATCGAACGCATAACAAAGCACCTCTTCCCATGGCAAGAAAAAATGATCTAGTTGGCCTAATTAAACCAAAGATTCGAAGAAGAAATACGAGGCTATAAGTAATCATGCATATAAGAGATCAAAAGACTCAAATGACTTTCATGGATAAAAACATAGATCTGATCATAAACTCAAAGTTCATCGGATCCCAACAAACACACCGAAAAAAGAATTACATCAAATAGATCTCCAAGAGACCATTGTATTGAGAATCAAAAGAGAGAGAGGAAGCCATCTAGCTACTACCTACGGACCCGTAGGTCTACAATGAACTACTCACGCATCATCGGAGAGGCACCAATGAGGATGATGAACCCCTCTGTGATGGTGTCTAGATTGGATCTATGGTTTCTGGAACTTGCGGCGGCTGGAATTGATTTTCGTGGACTCCCCTAGGGTTTCTAGAATATTAGGGTATTTATAGAGCAAAGAGGCGGTGCGGGAGGCGGCCGAGGTGGGCACAACCCACCTGGGCGCGCCTGGGCCCCCAGGTGCGGCCTGGTGGGTTGTGCTCCCCTCGGAGCCCCCCTCAGGTACTTTCTTGTCCCAACTTGTGTCTTCTGGTCTAGAAAAAATCATCAAAAAGTTTCGCTGCGTTTGGACTCCGTTTGGTATTGATTTCCTGCAAAGTAAAAAACAAGCAAAAAATAGCAACTGGCACTGGGCACTATGTCAATAGGTTAGTCCCAAAAAATGATATAAAATGATTGTAAAACATCCAAGAATGGTAATATAACAGCATGGAACAATAAAAAATTATAGATACGTTGGAGACGTATCACATATCAAGTATAACAAAGTCTGTTAAGATAGTAACATTTGCAATAACAACGGCACATCCTCACAAATTCCAATAGGTATAGGAGTAGATTTATTAGCCATTTGCAAAGATATTTTAGTAGGTTTGAGCTTATTCAAATCAAGTCTTCTATATAAAGAGAAAGGCATAACACTAACACCGGTAAATCACATAAGGCAGTTTTCACATTACTTCTTTTAATGGAGCATGGTATAGTGGGTATTCCTGGATGTCCTAACTTCTTAGGTACTCCACCCTTGAAAGAATAATTTGCAAGCATGGTAGAGATTTTAGCATCAGGTATATTTCTTCTATTAGTGACAGTATCTTTCATGTATTTAGAATATTGACGCATTTTCAATATAACAGTCAAACGAGTACGCAAGAAAACAGGCCTAAGCATTTTAACAAAGCGCTCAAAATCTTCCTCATCCTTATTCTTTGGAGGTTTAGTTGGAAAAAGCATAGGTTTTTTAACCCATGGCTCTCTTTTCTTACCATGTTTTCTAGCAATGAAATCACTTTTATCATATCTTTTATTCTTAGGAGGTGGGTTATCAAGATCAACAATAGGTTCTATTTCTACATCATTATCTGGTTGAGCATCAACATGAACATCATTATCATTATCACTAGGTGGATTCTCATTACCAGATTGTGTCTAAGCATCAGAAATAGAAACATCATTATGATTCTCAGAAGGTTTTTCTACCACAAGTTCACTAGAAGCATGCAAAGTTCTATCATTTTTCTTTTTTCTTTTTGTTCTTAGATGAACTAGGCACATCATTATTAATTCTCTGAGAATCTTGATAAATTATCTTTGGATGACCTTCAGTATATAGAGGATCCTGAGTCATTTTACCTCCTCTAGTCATTACCCTAACAACGTGATCATTCATTTCATTAAGCAAATCATTATGTGACTTAGCAACTTGTTCTAATTGGCTATGAACCATGGATGAATGCTTACTTAAACCCTTAACATCATTAGCAATTCTAAGCATCAAGTCACTCAAACGATCAATCATGAAAGCATTATGTTTCAATTGCTTGCAAAGATACATATTGAAATGTTCTTGCTTAACAATGTAATTATCAAATTCATCCAGGCATTGACTAGCAGATTTGTTACAAGGTATCACCTTCATCAAATCTCATAAGATAATTTACCTCCACTACCTGTGTAGGGATATCAAGTCCATGTATTTCTTCAATAGGTGGTAAATTCTTAACATCTTCAGATTTAATACCTTTTTCTCTCATAGATTTCTTTGCCTCTTGCATATCTGCTGGACTGAGGAATACAATACCTCTATTCTTTGGAGTTGACTTGGGTGGTGGTTCAGGAAGTGTCCAATAATCGACATTTCTCAATATATTATTCAATAGTTCTTCACCCTGCCCAATAGTTCATTACCTGAAAACAGAACCAGCACAACTATCTAGGTAGTCCCTAGAAGCATCGGTTAGTCCATTATAAAAGATATCAAGTATTTATTTTTTCTTAAGAGTAATCAGGCAAAGCATTAAGTAACTAGAGAAGCCTCGCCCAAGCTTGAGGGAGATTCTCTTCTTCAATTTTCACAAAGTTAAATATTTCCTATAAAGCAGCTTGTTTCTTATGAGCAGGAAAATATTTTTCAGAGAAGTAATAAATCATATCCTGGGGACTACGCACACAATCAGGAGCAAGAGTATTAAACCATTTCTTAGCATCACCCTTTAATGAGAAAGGAGACAACTTAAGAATATAGTAATGGCGAATTTTTTCTCATGAGCAAATAGGGTGGCTATATCATTTAATTTTGTAAGGTGTGCCACAACAGTCTCACTTTCATAACCATGAAAAGGATCAGATTCAACCAAAGTAATTAACTCAGGATCGATAGAGAATTCACAATCCTCATCAGTAACAAAGATAGGAGAGGTAGCAAACTTAGGATCATATTTCATTCTCTCCATCATAGATTTTTCTTTTAGCTTACTCGCTAATTTCTTAACATCATCTCTACCATTACAAGCAAGGAATTCTCTAGCTATCTCCCCATCCATAACATAGCCATCAGGTATTTCAACTCTTGTGGGAGAGCTAGGCATAATAGGTGAATCAAAATTTTCATCAGTTTCTACATTTTCAAGTTCTTTAGCATTAGCAAGCTGTTCATCAAGAAATTCACCTAGTGGCACAGTATTATCAAGCAGCGTACTAGCATCAACACAAGTTTCATTTATAGAAGAAGTAGTATCATCAATTACTTGTGACTTATCAGAATGAATAACAGGTGGCTGTGTCACAAGCCTACTTAAAACAGATGGTGAATCTAGTGCGGAGCTAGATGGCAGTTCCTTACCTCCCCTCGTTTTATAGGGTACGATCTTGGTCTTAGCATCTTTCAGATTCTTCATAGTGATCAACAGATATAATTCCCAAGTGACTCAACAAATAGAGCTATGCTCCCCAACAACGGCACAAGAAAAAGGTCTTGATAACCCACAAGTATAGGGGATCACAACAGTCTTCGAGGGTAGTATTTCATCCAAATTTATTTATTCGACACAAGGGGAGCCAAAGAATATTTGTAAGTATTAGCAGTTGCGTTGTCAACTCAACCACACCTAGAGAACTAAATATCCACAGCAAAGTGTTTACTAGCACAGTAGTATGATAGCGGTGGTAACAATAGCAATAGTAATGGTAACAGTAACAATAGCAGTTTTATAGTGATTGTAACTGCAGCAGCAACAACAGTAGTAACTTAGCAAAAACCAATATGAGAGAAGCATAGGCATTGGATCAGTGATGGATATTTGTGTTGGATGGCATTCATCATATAACAGTCACAACCTAGAGCGATACAGTACCTCCAATTTATCAATGTAATGTAGGCATGTATTTCGTATATAGTCATACGTGCTTATAATAAGGACTTGCATGACATCTGTCCTACCCTCCCATGGCAACAGGGTCCATAAGGAAATCTAAGGGATATTAAGGCCTCCTTTTAATAGAGAACCAAAACAAAGCATTAACACATAGTGAATACATGAACTCCTCAAACTACGGTTATCACCGGAAAGAATCCCAATTATTGTCACCTTGGGGTATGCGGATCATAACACGTAATAGGTGCATACAAATTGCAAGATAGGATCAAGAACTCAAATGTATTCATGAAAAAATAAAGGGTTCAGATCTGAAATCATGGCACTCGGACCCTAGTGACAAGCATTAAGCATAGCAAAGTCATAACAACATCAATCTCAGAACATAGTGGATACTAGGGATCAAGCCCTAACAAATTGACTCGATTACGTGACAAATCTCATCCAACCCATCACCATCCAGCAAGCCCACGAAGGAATTACTCACTCTCGTTGGTGAGCATCATGGAATTGTTGATGGAGGATGGTTGACGATGACGACGGCGTCGAATCCCCCTCTCCGGAGCCCCTAAAGGACTCCAGATCAGCCTCCCGATGAAGAACAGGAGGAGGCGGCGGCTCCGTATCGTAAATCACAATGATTCCTTCTCTCTAATTTTTTCTCCACGTATAGATATTTATGGAGTTGGAATTAGGGCAACCGAAGGCTCCAGGCTCACAAGCCTGGGGGGCGTGCCCCTGAGCTTGTGGCTCTTGAGTGGACCCCCTCCAGTAGTTCTTTTCACCAATATTTTTTATATTTTTGGGAAATATTCTCTGTAAATTTTCAGCTCATTCCGAGAACTTTTATTACTGCACAAAAGCAACACCTTGGCAATTTTGCTGAAAACAACGTCAGTCCGGGTTAGTTCCATTCAAATCATGCAAATTAGACTCCAAAACAAGAGAAAAAGTGTTTGGAAACGTGGAAACATTTGGGACGTATGACGCGCGTGGACCGCCTCGTTCTGTCACCCTGTTAGCTGTCAAACCAAACGCGAGCCGGATCACCTTGTCCCGCTTCGCGCCATCCAATTGGCTTCAGGCCCGATGTGAGCCCCCCGTCCCAATCCCTCGCCCAGTGCACGCTTTATTATCTTGCGCTCAGTCCCTGTGTAGCCCAGTCTGTCCCAGTTTTGGCCCAAGAACATTTTTTTCATCTCTACGAATTTGACAATTATCCACTGAACTGCAGATTTATAGAAAAACCCCTAAACATCATGCATTTAATAACACCACAACCGTGCGTCGGAATTAAACAAACTTTATATGCCAAATGCCTAGAATTTCGTCATAATATGCAACTTTAATCCATGATAAAAATAGTTAAAATTGATGTTTGCATTGTTTTGCATAAATGACATGCTAAAATAGTTTATTACATAACTAAACAACCGTAGCTCCATTTTAAATAAATTATATATGTAATTTGACTGGAAAAACATGTAAAATAACATGGTGACATTACTTTTAATGATTAACAACTATAAAGTTGTGTTTAGATCAGAACAGTACCAATTTCGAAAATTGCATATGGGTCGTTACGGAAATACTATGTGTTGTTTACGACCTTATTTAATCTTAACTAGATGGGTAGTTTCATTATGCTTCACCTCTTGCCATGATTAACACCATTTAATATTGTTTGAGTTCGTAAATGATACGCCTCCGTCGTATCTACTTTTCCAAACACTTTTGCTCTTCTTTTGGACTCTAATTTGCATGATTTGAATGAAACTAACACGAACTAACACTGTTTTTAGTGGAATTGGCATGGTGTTGTTTTTGTGCAGAAATCAAAGTTCTCAGATTGACCTAAACATTTACGGAGAATTTTTGTGGAAAATATAAAAAATACTGGTGGAGAAATATACCAGAGGGGGCCACCTAGGAGCCACAAGCTCAGGGGGCGCCCAACCCCCCAGGGCGTGCCCTACGAGCTTGTGGCCCCCCTAGACCTCCGGCAACCCTACCTCCGACTCCATATATTCCTATTTGCCATGAAAAAAACCAGAGAGAAGGATTCATCGCGTTTTACAAGGTGCGGAGCTTGTGGCGCCACCTTGTGTTCTTCATCGGGACGGCTGGTCTGGAGTCCGTTCGGGGCTCCAGAGAGGGGGATTCGATGTTGTCGTCATCATCAACCATCCTCCATCACTAATTTCATGATGCTCACCGCCGGGAGTGAGTAATTCATTCGTAGGCTTGCTAGACGGTGATGGGTTGGATATGATTTATCATGTATCGAGTTAGTTTTGTTAGGGCTTGATCCCTAGTATCCACTATGTTCTGAGATTGATGTTGCTATGACTTTGCTATGCTTAATGCTTGTCACTAGGGCCCGAGTGCCATGATTTCAGATCTGAACCTATTATGTTTTCATGAATATATATGTGTTCTTGATCCTATCTTGCAAGTTATATGCACCTATTATGTGTTATGATCCGCATACCCCAAGGTGACAATAATTGGGATTCTTTCCGGTGATTACCGTAGTTTGATGAGTTCATGTATTCACTAAGTGCTAAAGCTTTGTACCGGTCCTCTATTAAAAGGAGGCCTTAATATCCCTTAGTTTCCTTATGGACCCCGCTGCCACGAGAGGGTAGACCAAAATATGTCATGCAAGTTCTTTTCCATAAGCACGTATGACTATATAAGGAATACATGCCTACATTACATTGATGAATTGGAGCTAGTTCTGTGTCGCTCTAGGTTATAACTATTGCATGATGAATGCCATCCAACGTAATTATCCATCACTGATCCAATGCCTATGAGCTTTTCATATATTGATCTTTGCTAAGTTACTTTCATTGTTACTGCTGTTACAATCGCTACAAAATTTCTATTGTTACTATTGCTACTATTACTATTACTATCATACTAGTTTGCTACTGAACACTTTGCTACAGATATTAAGTCTTTTAGGTGTGGTTGAATTGACAAATCAACTGCTAATACTTGCGAATATTCTTTGGCTCCCCTTGTGTCGAATCAATAAATTTGGGTGGAATACTCTACCCTCGAAAACTGTTGCGATCCCCTATACTTATGGGTTATCAAGACCTTTTTCTGGCGTTGTTGCTAGGGAGCATAGCCCTATTTGCTGAGTCACTTGGGATTTATATCTGTTGATCACTATGAGGAATCTTAAGGATGATAGAAACAAGATCGTTCCCTCTAAGACGAGGGCAGGTAAGGAACTGCCATCTAGCTCTACACTTGATTCACCTTCCGTTTTAAGTAAACTTGCAACACCACCACCTGCTATTACTTCTGATATGTCGCAAATAATTGATGATGCTACTTATGCTATGAATGATGCTATTCACGATGCTAGTACTTTGCTTGATGATACTATGCCACTAGGTGAATTTCTTAATGAACAACTTGCTAGAGCTAAAGAAATTTAGAATGCTTAAACTGATGAAATTATTGAAACTGAAAATCTAGAAACACATTTTGGACCTAGCTCTCCTAGATATGAATTACCTGAGATACCTGGGGGTTATGTTATGGATGGAGAGGTAGCTAGGGACTTTATTGCTTGTAAGGATAGAGATGATCTTAAGAAATTACTATGCAAGTTGAACGAAAAATCTTTGAATGCTATAATGCAATATGATTTTAAGTTTGCTACTTCACCTATATTTGTCACTCATGAGAATTATGAATTCTCTGTCGACCCTGAGTTAATTACTTTGGTTGAATCTGATCCTTTCCATGGTTATGAATCTGAAACTGTTGTGGCACATCTTACTAAGCTGAATGATATAGCCACCCTATTTGCCCAGGAGGAAAAAACTCGCTACCACTATATTCTTAAGTTGTTTCCTTTATCATTAAAGGGTGATGCTAAGATATGGTTTAATTCTCTTGCTCCTGGTTGTGTGCGTAGTCCCTAGGATATGATATATTACTTCTCTGAAAAATACTTTCCTGCCCATAAGAAACAAGCTGCTTTACAGGAAATATATAACTTTGTGCAAATTGAAGAAGAGAATCTCCTTCAAGCTTGGGGGAGGCTTCTCCAATTACTTAATGCTTTGCCTGATCAACCTCTCAAGAAAAATGAAATACTTGATATCTTTTATAATGGACTAACCGATGCTTATAGGGACCACCTAGATAGTTGTGCTGGTTGTGTTTTGAGGGAACGAACTGTTAAACAAGCTGAAGAACTACTGAATAATATATTGAGGAATGATAATGATTGGATTCTTCCTGAACCACCACCCAAACCAACTCCGAAGAAGAGGGGTATTCTATTTTCCAGTCCTGAAGATATGCAAGAGGCGAAGAAATCTATGAAAGAAAAAGGTATTAAAGCTGAAGATGTTAAGAATTTACCGCCTATTGAAGAAATACATGGTCTCGATACCCCGACGCAGGTAGTTGAGGTAAATTCTCTCTATAGATTTGATGAAGGTGATATTCCTTATACTAAATCGGCTAGTCAATGCTTGGATGAATTGGATAACTTTATTGTTAAACAAGAAAATTTCAATGCATATATTAGCAGACAATTTAAACGAAATGCTTATATGATTGAACGCTTGAGTGACTTTATGTTTAGAACTGTTAATGATGTCAAGGGTGTGAGTAAACATGCATTTATGATAAAAACCCAAGTAGAACAAGTCATCAAGTCACAAAATGATTTGCTTAATGAGATGAACAATAAGATGAATGATCATGTTGTTAGAGTTATGACTAGGGGTGGTAAAATGACTCAGGAACCCTTGTATCCTGAAGGTCACCCTAAGAGAATTAAACAAGATTCTCAGAGAACTAATACTGATGCACCTAGTCCATCTAAAAAGTAAAAGAAAGATAGGACTTTGCATGCTTCTAGTGAACCTACTGTGGACAAACCTGAGAATCCAAATGATATTTCTATCTCTGATGCTGAGACACAATCTAGTGATGAACATGAACCTAGTGACAATGATAATGTTCATGTTGATGCTCAGCCTAATGATGATAATGATGTGGAAATAGAACCTGCTGTTGATCTTGATAACCCACAACCTAAGAATAAAAGATATGATAAGAGAGACTTCATTGCTAGGTGTAGCGACCCGACCCAAATGGATCAAGTCTCTGTGCTTAAGTGTCATCCCTGGATCAGTATGCTGACACACACAGTACTCGAGGATTTATAACAGAGGTAAATCACATGTATAAAGTAACGTAAATACTATTACCTCAATCCATATAGCGGAAGTAACAACAAGGTTGTGGAGTTCCCAACAACGCCAACGGCAAAGTTGAGTGTAGACATCGTAACCCTAACGTATCACTTACTCGTCGTAAGAATTCCTGCAACATGAGACGTTGCAGCCATGTAGGTCAGTACATTGAATGTACTGGCAAATTCACACCATAGGATAATGATGATCAATATCTATCACTACATGCATATTTGGCTGGTGGAGGCTCTAAGTTTAATTTTGCACAAAGCCAATTTTTCCCTTCAACAAAGGAATATATTTTATTTACTACTGAGTTTGTTGAAAACATTGAGAAGGTAACCCCAACTCAATCCCAATTAAAAGTTGACAACCCAATGAAAATTAATTAAGTAATGTGATGAGAACAAATCAATAATTCAAGTACCAGATACTCAAGATGTCCATAACCGGGGACACGGCTAATCATGATTAGTTTGTACACTCTGCAGAGGTTTGCGCACTTTTCCCCACAAGACTCGATCTCCTCCGTTGGATTTCTTGCACTACATGGTGTTTGAGAAACGGATGACCGAGACACAGTCTTTCAGAAGCATTAACTCTTTCGACGGGTAAACCGTACCACCTACATCCCCTACATCTGCTAGTTTACCACTGAAAGAGGTCACACAACATACTCAACTATGCCAGAGCCCATAATGGCTTGTGGCTGCACACGGAAGTTTCTAGCTTGAATAATCTTATGATCCCTTTGAGCCTGGGTGGCAAACCATAGGATGATCACACGGTAACCCCGGGATCTCCTAGGACAACACTGGATTCCCCAGGTGTCCGGGCAATCCACTGGTATCCCCAGGGTGCCCCAACCAATCCACCCAGATGTGTATTAAAGTAGCCACCTTAAGTTTCCCTTAGTTAAATACATGCTCTCACATCTTTCATGAATTCTCTCAAACCAAACCACGTCTACGAGCATAGCATAGTAAAGTAAGCATAACGTAGTAATACCCATGGTTTGATAAAGGACAATAGGTTCCTACCTCATCAACTACTTCCCAGTACCCACATGTTATCAACCCTAACCATGCAGTGTTTGAGGGGTTGAACTAATGCATAAAAACTGGGTAATAAAGGGATATGATCAAAGTGTGAACTTGCCTTGTACCATTGATGAAGATCCTTCGCACTCATAATTCCTGATAGTTCTACTCGTCGCACTTCGTTCAGTCTATCGTAAGCAAACAATTGCATACATAAGCACTCATGCAAAAGAATCAAAGAAAAGATCTCGGAAAACTTCGAAAACCAGCAATTTAACTCTTGCAACAGCAAACAATTTCTACCAGTACCAAAATTGGGTGGATTTGGTCTTATCAGAAATTTTAGACCAAGAGCTTCAATTAGCAAAAAGAATCGATTAAATCGGAGTTATAAAACTCGAGTTATGAACAAAAGAAGTTTGAATTCAAATCTGTTTGAAAACTAATTTTAAACTTTCAAAAATATGTTTAAGTTGGTTATCTGGATAGGGGGAAACATAACGAAGAAATTGGCATTGGTTTCGTTGGATTTGGATAAACGGTTTAAAAGTTGTGAGGGTTTGAAAACTAGGGGCTAATCTGTAAGAAACTTATTTGTAACTGGGTCCCTGGCTACGAGACAGAAAAACTAACGAACGAACGTTCGCTACAGAGACTTAAGCGACGAATTCGTCTGCTACAGAGGCTAACCTAGTGAGCGTTCGCTAAATAACAAAAATAAATAATAACCGGGTTTAAAACTAAAACCGAACCCTAAAGAGAAAACCGGATCGGACCGGGGACGGTTTATTACCGGTCCGGAAGAACCGGCGGTTCGACGGCGGCGGCGGTTTCCGGCGGCTGCGGCGGCGATCTGCGGCGAGCTCCGGCGAGGCGGTTACGGCGGCGACGACGAGCGGCGCTAGCGGCAGGCGGCGGGCGGCGCGACGGCGGCGCCGGCGCTGCGGGGCGGCTCGGGCGGCAGTGGCTAAGGGTGGCGGTGGCGCGGGAAGTGCGGCGGCAGCGCGGCTCGAGACGGGGTGGAGAGGGGGGGTCGAGGCGGCTTATAAAGGCGGGGAGGGGGTGCGGCGGCTTGGAGGAGAGGCAAGGGAGGCGGCGGCGAGGTGGAGTCCGGGTCGGACTCCGACGGGTGACGGCGCTGCTCGGGACTCCGTCCCGAGCTCGGTGGCGGGCGACGGTGGCTGGGCCGGCCCAGTTCGGTCCGAAAGAAGTTTTTTTTAAACAAATTGGCAGACAACAAAAATAAGAATAAACAATAAATAATAAAAATGATATATAGGCATATTATATATCAAAATTTTCAGAGAAAGATTTCCTAAATGATGAACATATTTTTAGCAGCAAATAAATTTCACAAAAATTTAAATAAAGCAAATAGTGCTACTGGTTCATTTAAAATCAAATAAAAATGTTTTAAAATACCAAAATAATTTCACATTTATTTCTCTCCATATTTCTACTGTAGGGAATCATTTTACCCTATTTTCCATATATTTTATTTTTGCAGAAAAATAATTTGAATAAAACCCAAATAACTCCAAATAAAAAAATCAAAGGGACTTTAAATTTTGATTCTTTGAAACTTCCACCTCATATTTCATACGATTTGAAGAAGTCATTTTATCTTCTCTCATGAAAATCATTGAGTTGCATAAAGTTTCTGAATTTGCAATATTTTCAAATGAAATTCAAATCTTTTCGAAACCCCTTTTAAAATAGAAGAAGTCATGTTATCTTCACTCTAGGGTTTGTAATGAAATAAATTTGAATTCAAGGAGATCATAAATGCAAGGTGAAAGTTTTGGGAAAGTCATTTTATTCCCTCTCATTCAACTTTCAAAAAGTTTCAAATTTCACTCAAATTCACACAAGCAACCACACCACAATCAAGCAAACAATCAAAACTATTTATTTAATATAACATTCCAAAATTTAGAATTTTGGGATGTTACACTAGGAAACATGGTAAAGAAAGAGAACCATGGGTTCAGAAACCTATGCCCTTTCCTCCTAAAGCTTCAAAGAATAAGGATGAATAAGAATTTGAGCATTTTGTTGAAATGCTTAGACCTGTCTTTTTGCGCCTTCGTTTGATAGATATTCTGAAAATGTGTCCTTATGCTAAGTATATGAAAGATATTGTCACAAATAAAAGAAAGATATAGGAAGCTGAAATTTCCTCCATGCTTGCAAATTACACATTTAAGGGTGGAATACCCAAGAAACTAGGAGACCCAGGAATACCAACTATACCATCTCCATTAAAAGAAACTATGTCAAAACTGCTTTATGTGATTTAGGAGCCGGTGTCAGTCTTATGCCTTTCTCTTTATATCGAAGACTTGATTTGAATAAGTTGACACCCACTGAAATCTCTTTGCAAATGGCTGATAAATCAACTGCTATACCCATCGGTATTTGTGAGGATGTACCTATCATAGTTGCAAATGTTACTATCTTAACGAATTTTGTTATTCTTGATATACCTGAGGACGACAGTATGTCGATCATCCTTGGTAGACCCTTTCTGGATACTGCAGGGGCTGTTATTGATTGCAACAAAGGCAATGCCACTTTCATGTCAATGGTAATGAGCATACAGTACACTTTCCGAAGAAACAACCTCAAGTGAATAGTATCAACTCTATTGGAAAAAATTCAACAATCACTATTGGAGGTTTTGAATTCCCTATTCCTACTATCAAAAAGAAATATGAAATTCTTATTGTTGGGGACATGCATATCCCCGTTGAGGTAACCTAGTGTTATATGAAGATTCTCCGGTTTCATGTCATTCGGAAGAAGTTTGTTAATAAGACTTGATCAACCTTATTAATGGATTCCTTTTGCCGAGCATGTGGTCGATGAATTTAGTAAACACAACTTTCTGTACCCATTTTTTTTACTTTATGTTATTTAGAATTAATAAAGTAGAAATACTATAATTTTACTATTTTCTGAATTACCCGTGCAATAAAAAATGACGAGAAAATAAAAGTTCTCAGAGTGCCCTTAAAATTTAATATGATTTTTTCTGCAAAATATGAAAAATAGTGGCACTGAACACACCCCAGGGGGATGCACCTGCGAGCAACAAGCTCAAAGGGCGCGCCCACCCCCTGGGCGCGCCATGCAGGCTTGTGGGGCCCACGTAGGCCCCCTCACTTATTTCTACCACCCATGCTCATCCTCTTCCGCCAGAAAAAATCAAACTTGCTACATAGCCCGTGTTCTTGCTCTCCTTGCAGCAATTTTCGATCCCTTCCTCGTAGCTCTGTTTCCAAAACTGTTTTGGGGGATTGCTCATCGGTATGTGACTCCTCCAATGGTCCAATTAGTTTCTGTTCTAGTGGTCTATTATTTGCATATTTAGCTATTGTTGGTGACCATGTTCTTGAGTTTGCATGTCAAATTTATATGGTTCAAACTAGTTTTCGTGCATGATATGGCCTCTAGACACTTGTAGGAGTAGTTGCTATCAACATTGTTGAGTTTGGTTCACTTTTATTTTGAGCTACTAAAAATTTCAGAAATTTTCAGAGAAAAGGAAAACCATGAAGAGGTGGTTAAAGGGCTCTTCAAGCCGGAATTCGGAGGAAACTCCGAAGAGTAAGCCCAAGTACCATCTCCCGCGTGCCACGGAGGTGCGACCATGCGAGTGGCCATGTGACACATTCTTGAAGGAGGCAGGATGTGACGCCCCCGACTCGACCGTACACTAATCATACACGCAAACATGTACGATCAAGATCAGGGACTCATGGGAAGATATCACAACACAACTCTAAACACAAAAAAAGTCATACAAGCTTTATATTACAAGCCAGGGGCCTCAAGGGCTCGAATACATAGCTCGATACGCAAGAGTCAGCAGAAGCAACAATATCTGAGTACAGACATAAGTTAGACAACACTGCCTTAAGAAGGCAAACACAAAAGCAACAACGATCAAAGAGGCAAGGCCTCTTGCCTGGGACCTCCTAACTACTCCTGGTCGTCGGCGGTCTCCACGTAGTAGAAGGCACCCTCGGGGTAGTAGTAGTAGTTGTCGGGGGTGGCATCTGGCTCCTGGGATCCACCAACTGGTTGCAACAACCGGAAAGAAGAAAGAAGGGGGAAAAGGGGTAGCAAAGCAACCGTGAGTACTCATCCAAAGTACTCGCAGGCATCAGATCTATACTAAGTATGCATTGGTATCAAAGGAAGGGATATATCTGTGGACTGAACTGCAAAATGATAGAATAGAGGGGAAGGCCTAGCCTATCGAAGACTAGCATCTTCAAGCAGCTCCAAGCATCTTGCAGCATTCAGAAGAGTAAAGAATAGCATTTTATAATTAACAAGCATGTTGTAGAATTAACGCCCAGAGATCCTTCCTCGACTCCCTGCGAGAAAGCAATCCTGGAGCCAACATATCCATCTCATATCTCAAGTATCCATTTCTAGTTATAATAGATCAGGACACAAGTCTGAACGTTCGTTACCATTGACACGGCTATTCGAATAGATAATCTTCCCTGCAGGGGTGCACCACATTTCCCAACACGCTTGATTACTCTGGCCGGACACACTTTTCTGGGTCAATGCCCAGCCTCGGAAGATC
The DNA here is from genome assembly GCA_011799875.1 of Thinopyrum elongatum. Lineage (NCBI taxonomy): Eukaryota > Viridiplantae > Streptophyta > Magnoliopsida > Poales > Poaceae > Thinopyrum > Thinopyrum elongatum. The sequence continues at coordinate 453,005,809 of CM022300.1, read as the reverse complement.
AACACGTCGCAGCCCTACCTAGGCTCAGCAGAGAGGTCCCCGCCGGTCTACATCCTGAGCACTCTGGGGTCTTGGGCCCATCGCCCGTTGCACTCCGGGTCGTTGTGTGCAGGGTGAATACCAGTGCCACCTCGGATGGTCGGCATGATTCGACCGTGCCACAATGCTGAACTGGACGTCTGACAAAACTTCGGCTGATACTACGACGTCGACGCCCATTACTATTCCCGCATGGTGGTTAGTGCAAAAAGGCCAGTGGCCAACTCAAAACAAATACCCAAACCTGTTAGTGCATTATTAAATGAAGTGACGGCTGTCGGGACAAGTCCGGAGCTACCACCCCCTCCTGGGTGATACTGCTAAACAGCCAGCCACCACCGTAACTCATGCGGGTGCTCTCCGGGCCCGCCCAACTTTCACAAAGGTTGCAAGTAATGTCAAGGTAACCGTGTGTGCAAACATCAAGGGGGAACCCCGAGGAATCACCCTCGGTGGATTCCACTCGATGTAATCCTCAGGGTGAGCTTAGGAGGAATCACCCTCGAGGTTCACACTAGAGGCGTTGCACGACAGAGTCGTATCGGGAGTGGTGAAGGAGGAATCACCCTCGATGACCACGACCGAATAGCTACACTGCAGAGTTATCATCAGGAGTGCGGTACGAGGTACCACCCTCGGCACTCGATAGTAGCTCTGCAGAGTCGAGCAACTTAGGGGGTGTGATGTGATGTGTCGGGCTCTGGTCATCGATCACGTTGATCGAGTCATCGATGACGAAGCAGGGGCAACAAGGACAAGGTGGGGGTCACTGATGGATCACTAACCAACCTATACTAAGCAGTTTAGGATAAGCAGGTAAGGTACAATGAGCAAGTTACAAAAGCAGGCTATGCATCAGAATAGGAGCAAACAATAACAGTAGCAAAATCTAATGCAAGCATGAGAGAGAATGGAATGGGCGATATCGAAGTGATCAAGGGGGGGTTTGCCTGGAAGCTCTGCTGAAAAGGTAGGAGGGTCGTCGGTGACGTAGTCGATCACAGGGGCAGCATCGGCGTCAGTCTCGAAGTCTACCGGAGAGAAGAGGGGGAAGAAACAATAAATATAAAGCACACAGATGCATTACTAAGCATGACAAGGCGATACGCGGTGCTAGGGGTGTTCTAACATGGTTTTACACGATACCGGCGAAGGGGGAAACATCCGAGAATGTTTTCCCGAAGTTTGGTATTTTCGGACAGACGAACCGGACGGGGACGGTTGTAGGTTCGCTATGCTAGGGGCACATGACAGATGAACGGAGAGCGTATTCCGATTCGTCATGTTTTTCTGAGCAACTTTCATGTATAAAACATTTTCATCCGAGTTACGGTTGAATTTATATGAATTTTCGAAGTTTAAACAATATTCTGAAATTTCCTGAAATTCTGCTAAGTCTGAGAATTCCTCAGTTTTAAACATCACTTAGCTGTTTTCAAAAGGCTACAACTATTGTCCTGTACATCCTATGCTTTTGTGCCTTATATCAATTTTAAGCATTCTCTGTGATCTACAAGATAGTAGCATTTGCATCTCTGTTAGTGTCCATTAGCTTGCTCAAAACATTGTTTGAAAAGTGCCACTTGATATTAATTCCAGAAACTGTTATAACTTACGATCTTTGTTGGATGATTGCCATTGATCTATACCTCCTATGGAGATGCATCCTAAAGTGTTTTACTCTACAATAAGAGTACTATCAGGATATACCCTCAGATTCCATGAAAGACTCTTGTAGCTTCTTCATTTCCAGCTCTAAAGTAGCTATGGCAGTATCTCTATTTTTCTGTTTTTCAGTTAACAGAACATAGCATTTTGCGATTTTCATAGGATTTAATCTATGGACTAAATGGATTTGGTCCAATGGAAACATTTGAGCCTTGTAAAGTGTACTACCTTCACACAATTTTTTTACTGCTGTTAGTAGTTGTTTAGACGCTGTTTAGGGGCAGTCCAGGGGGTTACTTGATGTAATATTGGTAAAGCTAGCCGCATCTACAGTAATTAGCAGCAGCAGTTCAGCAAGCAGTGGCGCTCGGGGCAGCGATGCAGTGAGGAGCAGCGGGGCTACGGCGAGGCACACGGGCGAGCGTGGCGCCGATGCGGGGTGAGCGCGGGCTACGCGCTAGCCGGGGCGCGCGCGCGAGCAAGGCACAACAGCTAGCGCCGGCGAGCGCGAGGGAGCGGAGGTCGACGCGGGCACACGCGGCGGCTGTGGTGTGCAGCGGCGGCAGTCAGCGCAAAGGGTGGGCGGAGGCGGGGCGGCAGCGAGCGATGCAGGCGAGCAGCAGCATGCGGAGCAGCGGCAGCAGGACAGGCAACATCAACTATAGGCACGTACGCGTACGCGAGGTTCGGGCACGACGAAGACAGCGGCCTGCGGTGCAAGAAACAGAAGGGGAGGGGAGGGTGAGCTCACCCTCGTTGCCGGGGTTCGGGCGGCGAGGCTCGCAGTAGCCGAGTCGGGGAGGCGGCCGGGGACGGCATAGACGAGGCGACGGCGGCAACGGCATCGGGCGGTGGCTTCGGGCGTCCACGGGCACGACGACGTCGACAAGGGAGAGTGGACGGGGGCGCGAGGGAGGAAGGGGAACAGGGGAGCTAGGGTTTGGGGGCGCCCCGGGGGTATTAGTAGGGCTTCATGGGGGGTGGATGGCCGCCACGCCCGGCCATCGCCGGTGGATGGGCGCCATGATCCCTTGTCTCCCTGTAGCAGGTTGAAGGAGAGGGGAGGTGGGCTGGGCCGGCCATTTGGCTAGTTGGGCCAAAATGCCCGGTAGAATAGGCCCTTCTCCATTTCCCTTTTTTATATTTTCTGTTTGTTTATTTCCTCTCTATTTTCCATTTAATTCCTGCACTAAATGAGTTTTGCAAAAAGTGTTATTGGCAAGAATAAATACTAGGCGATATCTAGCACTGTTATAAAATGGTTGGGGTAATACTTGAAATCATTAGATATTTGATCAAATGCAAATGGATTAAAGTGGTTGTTTTAGTCACTGTTTTTGGGTGACAACTTTTAAATAAGCAAACAAATGACCTAGTTTTACTCCACCATAATTAACTATGGATTATTTGCCATCACATGAACTTTTTAGTTTTTCTTATTTGTGAATTTAAATTTTTCACTTGAAATTGGAATTTGAATTTGGCTTGGATCCTTATCAAGGGCAATTTGACTTAGTCAAACTTGATGACATGGCACCATTAAGGGAGGATTACTGTAGCTTAATTATTCGGGCGTCACAATTCTCCTCCACTATAAGAAATCTCGTCCCGAGATTTTAGGAGGTAGAAGGAAACAAAGCGGGGTATTCATCACGAAGATGATCAGTGCGATCCCAAGTGGCTTCATCTTTAGAATGATTTGACCACTGAACTTTAAGAAATTTGATAGCTCTCTGATGGTTGCGATGTTCAACTTGATCGAGAACACGGACTGAACAGATACTTCAGACTTCGATGTAGCATTTTCAATTCTCACAAAGGGAGAAGCGTTTCATGCATTAAAGGAATAAATCCGTGCTTCGGCATTTCGAACAAGATGAGCATGGTAGCTCACTATCTCATTTGATGGATGTAGTAGATGGACAGTTTTAGTGGCACAAATGATAGAAGCGCTATGTGTTTTCAACCATTCCATTCCCAGGATGAGGTCGATATTGGATGGCTTAAAAACAATGGGGAAACATGGAATTCCAATCCTTCAAGTTCAACGGGGACGTTGTGACTAGCCATGGTGGTTCGACATTGGCCTGCGGAATGCAGCTTGGAATTTCGGTCAAGTGATGGCGGTTCCAACAGGTAAGGAATGCCTGTGGTTGTCCCACCATTGAGCAGCGGGACCCTTCAGGTAGTAAGCCGCGAAGGTGACATAGTTGGCAGGGGCTACTTCAGCAGACTCCAACTCGAAAGTGATGTCACGGAGCCAGTCATCAGCATCAAGGGGCTGGGTTTAGCTGCGGTAGATGACAGGGTTGAGGTGCGCAAAGTATTGCAGTGTTACTGGGGCTGGTTGTTGATTCATATTGGGACGCGGGAACTGAGCCATGACTCCTTTCATGAACTGGCGATTCAGCTCAACTGTTGTACCATTTCAGCCATGTATTCGGGCGGTGGTGGATTGTCGCCACCACGGCCATGATCAGCGGGTCTAACCATCTTGCTTAAATGCAACAGGGGGTAGTTTAGCAAGGGGTGGAGCAAGTGTATGGAGTCATTCATGATGTAATCAGAACAATGAGCAAAGGCGCAGTATGTACAAAGAGTAGTCATTAAAGACATACTGATACATATATAGAGCCAATTACATGTTCGTATGAGCTCGGACAAGAGAAACACCCTAGACATACTAGGCGGCACGCATGCACGCGATGGAAGGATACCACAACGGGACATAGCAAATGCTACATCAACGTTAGGGAAAACCTCTAGAGCGAGGGATTAGCATGTGATGACGTAGGGTGCCGTCGATAAGAGGATCCTACGGTCAATGAATAACGTGAAGAAGAACTTGGCCGTCAATTTAAGAAAGGCGTCGTACCAACCTCTTGGTGGATGTGATCACGAGATCCTAATGTTAGATTTTAGCAATATCATTTAACCCGAATAGAAGAGAGATCAGAGTCCCAGAGTATGGACGAGGAGTAAAAGATCCTAATACCACCCATTTGACGACGTGGGCCCGTGAGCCACACAACCATGTTAGTAAATCAGTTTTTTTCAAAGACTAGACTCAACATTGGCCAAGGAGTTGGAAAGGGGGATCCTACAGGCAGTCGGCTCTGATACCAACTTGTGACGCCCCTGACTCGACCGTACACTAATCATATATGCAAACATGTACGATCAAGATCAGGGACTCACGGGAAGATATCACAACACAACTCTAAACACAAATAAAAGTCATACAAGCTTTATATTACAAGCCAGGGGCCTCGAGGGCTCGAATACATAGCTCGATACGCAAGAGTCAGCGGAAGCAACAAAATCTGAGTACAGACATAAGTTGGACAAGACTGCCTTAAGAAGGCAAACACAAAAGCAACAACGATCGAAGAGGCAAGGCCTCCTGCCTGGGACCTCCTAACTACTCCTAGTCGTCGGCGGTCTCCACGTAGTAGAAGGCACCCTCGGGGTAGTAGTAGTAGTCGACAGGGGTGGCTTCTGGCTCCTGGGATCCACCAACTGGTTGCAACAACTGGAAAGAAGAAAGAAGGGGGAAAAGGGGTAGCAAAGCAACTGTGAGTACTCGTCCAAAGTACTCGCAAGCATCAGATCTATACTAAGTATGCATTGGTATCAAAGGAAGGGATATATCTATGGACTGAACTGCAAAATACCAGAATAGAGGGGAAGGCCTAGCCTATCAAAGACTAGCATCTTCAAGCAGCTCCAAGCATCTTGCAGCATTCAGAAGAGTAAAGAATAGCATTTTATAATTAACAAGCATGTTGTAGAATTAACGCCCAGAGATCCTTCCTCGACTCCCTGCGAGAAAGCAATCCCGGAGCCAACATATCCATCTCATATCTCAAGTATCCATTTCTAGTTATAATAGATCAGGATACAAGTCTGAACGTCCGTTACCGTGGACACGGCTATTCGAATAGATAATCTTCCCTGCAGGGATGCACCACATTTCCCAACATGCTTGATTACTCTGGCCGGACACACTTTTCTGGGTTAATGCCCGACCTCGGAAGATCAACACGTCGCAGCCCTACCTAGGCTCAGCAGAGAGGTCCCCGCCGGTTTACATCCTAAGCACTCTGGGGTCTTGGGCCCATCGCCCGTTGCACTCCGGGTCGTTGTGTGCAGGGTGAATACCAGCGCCATCTCGGATGGTCGGCACGATCCGACCGTGCCACAATGCTGAACTGGACGTCTGACAAAGCTTCGGCTGATACTACGACGTCGAGGCCCATAACTATTCCCGCGTGGTGGTTAGTGCGAAAAGGCTAGTGGCCAACTCAGAACAAATACCCAAACCTGTTAGTGCATTATTAAATGAAGTGACAGCTGTCAGGACAAGTTCGGAGCTACCACCCCCTCCTGGGTGATACCGCTAAATAGCCAGCCGCCACCGTAACTCACGCGGGTGCTCTCCGGGCCCGCCCGACTTTCACAAAGGTCGCAAGTAATGTCAAGGTAACCGTGTGTCCAGACATCAAGGAGGAACCCCGAGGAATCACCCTCGGTGGATTCCACTCGATGTAATCCTCAGGGTGAGCTTAGGAGGAATCACCCTCGAGGTTCATGTCGTGGTTCTAAGTCTGACATTAGAATAGGGGGTAGGTATGAGGAGGCAAGATCCTAGCTACGATGAGGTTGTGCACGCAAGATTTACGATTTCAGGCCCATCTCGGAGGAAGTAACAGCCCTACATCTCGGTGCCCGGAGGCTCGGTCGACTGAATTATGCGTGAGGTTACAGGGGGTGCGAACCCTTGTGCCTGAGGAGGGGGGCGGCTTATATAGAGTTCGCCAGACCCCTCCAGCCCTCAGTTACACAGGATTTAAGGTACATAAAGATGGGACGTTACTGGTAACGCCAGCAATAAAGGCATATAAATGATCATTAAGACTCCGGAGTGAACGCCTGACCGTTGCCGTTCTGAGTGACTTTAGATCTTCTGTCTTCCGAGTGATTTCTGATGTGGTCGAGTGAGTACACTCCGGTCGAATGGAATTGGGTTTTCCGAGTGGAATGCTTCTGGTCGAGTGAATGGTATTGTCCTTTGAATATCCCTGACTTTAAGGTAATGTCCTTGGGAAGGGTGTCTAGGTCAGGCCTATTACCCTACCCCAGGTACATGTCATCGTCAGTTCACACTAGAGGCGTTGCACGACAGAGTCGTATCGGGAGTGGTGAAGGAGGAATCACCCTCGATGACCACGACCGAATAGCTACACTACAGAGTTATCATCAGGAGTGCGTTACGAGGTATCACCCTCGGCACTCGATAGTAGCTCTGCAGAGTCGAGCAACTAAGGGGGTGTGATGTGATGTGTCGGGCTCTGGTCGTCGATCACGTTGATCGAGTCGTCGATGATGAAGCAGGGGCAACAAGGACAAGGTGGGGGTCACTCATGGATAACTAACCAACCTATACTAAGCATTTTAGGATAAGCAGGTAAGGTACAATGAGCAGGTTACAAAAGCAGGCTATGCATCAGAATAGGAGCAAACAATAACAGTAGAAAAATCTAATGCAAGCATGAGAGAGAATGGAATGGGCGATATCGAAGTGATCAGGGGGGGCTTGCCTGGAAGCTCTGCTGAAAAGGTAGGAGGGTCGTCGATGACGTAGTCGATCACAGGGGTAGCATCGGCGTCAGTCTCGAAGTCTACCGGAGAGAAGAGGGGGAAGAAACAATAAATATAAAGCACACAGAGGCATTACTAAGCATGACAAGGCGATACGCGGTGCTAGGGGTGTTCTAACGCAGTTTTACACGATACCGGCGAATGGGGAAACATCCGAGAATGTTTTCCCGAAGTTTGGTATTTTCGGACAAACGAACCGGAGGGGGATGGTTGCAGGTTCGCTATGCTAGGGGCACATGACAGATGAACGAAGAGCGTATTCCGATTCATCATGTTTTTCAGAGCAACTTTCATGTATAAAACATTTTCATCCGAGTTACGGTTGAATTTATATGAATTTCCAAAGTTTAAACAATATTCTGAAATTTCCTGAAATTCTGCCAAGTGTGAGAATTCCTCAGTTTTAAACATCACTTAGCTGTTTTCAAAAGGCTACAACTATTGTCCTGTACATCCTATGATTTTGTGCCTTATATCAATTTTGTGCATTCTCTGTGATCTACAAGATAGTAGCACTTGCATCTCTGTTAGAGTCCATTAGTTTTCTCAAAACATTGTTTCAAAAGTGCCACTTGATATTAATTCCAGAAACTGTTATAACTTACAATCTTTGTTGGATGATTGCCATTGATCTATACATCCTATGGAGATTCATCCTAAAGTGTTTTACTCTACAATAAGAGTACTATGAGGATATACCCTCAGATGCCATGAAAGACTCCTGTAGCTTGTTCATTTCCAGCTCTAAAGTAGCTATGGTAGTATCTCTATTTTTCTGTTTTTCTGTTAACAAAACATAGCATTTTGCGATTTTCATAGGATTTAATCTATGGACTAAATGGATTTGGTCCAATGGAAACATTTGAGCCTTGTAAAGGTACTACCTTCACATAATATTTTTGCTCCTGTTAGTAGTTGTTTAGATGCTGTTTAGGGGCAGTCCAGGGGGTTACTTGATGTAATATTGGTAAAGCTAGCCGCATCTACAGTAATTAGCAGCAGCAGTTCAGCAAGCAGCGGCGCTCGGGGCAGCGATGCAGCGAGGAGCAGCGGGGCTACGGTGAGGCACGCGGGCGAGCGAGGCGCCGACGCGGGGCGAGCGCGGGCTACGCGCTAGGAGGGGCGCGCGCGCGAGCAAGGGACAGCAGCTGGCGCCGGCGAGCGCGAGGGAGCGGAGGTCGACTCGGGCACACGCAGCGGCTGCGGTGTGCAGCGGCGGCAGTCAGCGTGGAGGGTGGGCGGAGGCGGGGTGGCAGCGAGCGATGCAGGCGAGCAGCAGCATGCGAAGCAACGGCAGCAGGACCGGCAACATCAACCGTACGCACGTACGCGTACGCGAGGTTCGGGCACGACGAAGACGGTGGCCTACAGCGCAAGAAACAGAAGGGGAGGGTGAGCTCACCCTCGTTGCCGGGGTTCGGGCGGCGAGGCTCATAGTAGCCGAGTCGGGGAGGCGGCCGGGGATGGCGTAGATGAGGCGACGGCGGCAACGGCGGCGGGCGGTGGCTTCGGGCGTCCATGGGCACGACGACATCAACGAGGGAGAGCGGACGGGGGCCCGAGGGAGGAAGGGGAACGGGGAAGCTAGGGTTTGGGGGCGCCCCGGGGGTATTAGTAGGGTGCTAGGGGGTGGATGGGCGCCACGCCCGGCCATCGCCGGCGGATGGGCGCCACGATCCCCTGTCTCCCTGTAGCAGGTTGAAGGAGAGGGGAGGTGGGCTGGGCCGGCCATTTGGCTAGTTGGGCCAAAATTCTCGGTAGCATAGGCCCTTCTCCATTTCCCTTTTTAATATTTTCTATTTGTTTATTTCCTCTCTATTTTCCATTTAATTCCTGCACTAAATGACTTTTGCAAAAAGTGCTATTGGCCAGAATAAATACTAGGCGATATCTAGCACTGCTATAAAATGGTTGGGGTAATACTTGAAATCATTAGATATTTGATCAAATGCAAATGGATTAAAGTGGTTGTTTTAGTCACTATTTTTGGGTGACAACTTTTAAATAAGCAAACAAGTGACCTAGTTTTACTCCACCATAATTAACTATGGATTATTTGCCATCACATGAACTTTTTAGTTTTTCTTATTTGTGAATTTAAATTTTTCACTTGAAATTGGAATTTGAATTTGGCTTGGATCCTTATCAAGGGCAATTTGACTTAGTCAAACTTGATGACATGGCACCATTAACGGAGGATTACTGTAGCTTAATTATCCGGGCGTCACACAGGAATATATGAGGATTTCTTTTATTTGGCGAACAATGCCGGCTTGACGGACTTCGTGTCAGATAAGTGCTTACAATGTTACAATCTCATTGATTCTTTTGTGCGGAAATTTAAGTATTTAGTCCATCCTAATTCGCATGTTGTTATATTTAATCTCTATGAAAACTCATTTCGCATGGGCCTTGAAGAGTTTAATGAAGCATGCAAAATTCCGCAATGGGGCATTTACACTGAACCTCGTAAATCTGACAGCATTGAGTTTCTTGCTAGTATCACTAGGGGTGAAATTAGAGGCATAACACAAGCTACTATAGGGAGCATTCATTTTCCTGCCCTGCATTATTTTGCTCTCTTCATAGGTAGTTGCATTAATGGTAAACATGACCATAGCCACCTTTGCGCTCCTGATTTGAGCAGTCTTAAAAATGCGGTAATGAATGATAAACAATTTAACTTGGGGGCTATTGTTGCACGTCGGTTACATAATAATGCCTTAGATGGAGATTTCTTTGGTGGAATTTATGCCACTCGTTTAGCTGATTATCTTGGGGTGCCGATAAAAGAAAATGATACCTAGTTGCCGCCTTCTTTCCTTGATTATGCCGCCATGGAATGTTTCCAGTTTCTTGAAAGAGGTGATCTGCCATTCCAGTACAGACTAATCTTTGACAGGCGCCGCGTCTTCCATATTACACTTCCCGCTCCTGCCTTCTTTGACTTTCAGGGAAAACAGAGATATTTCATACTTAGGGAGGAGGCAGAGGAGTATGAGAGGGCGAGGGAGACCGCTCGCCTCAACGAGGCAGCACGCTGATACGTCTCCAACGTATCTATAATTTATGAAGTATTCAAGCCATGTTTGCAACAATTTTATATGGTTTTGGTATGATTTGATTAGAACTAACCCGGACTAACGCTGTTTTCAGCAGAACTACTGTGGTGTCGTTTTTTGTGCAGAAATAAAAGTTCTCGGAATGGGCTAAAAATTTATGGTGATTTTTTATGGACCAAAAGAGACCCCCGAAGCACAAGAGCTGGGCCGGGAAGTGGACGAGGAGGCCACAAGCCCTCTAGGCACCCCCACCCCCCTAGGGCGCGTCCCTAAGGCTTGTGGGCCCCTCGGGCACCTCCTGGACTTGTTTTTGATGCCAAAAATTCTTATAAATATAGAAACCTCCGAAAAGAACCCTAGATCAAAAGTTTCGCCGCCACAAGCCTCTGTAGCCACAAAAAAACCAATCAGGAGCCCGTTCCGGCACCCTGCCGGAGGGGGAAATCATCACCGGAGGCCATATTCATCATCCTGGCGGTCTCCATGACGAGGAGGGAGTAGTTCACCCTCGGGGCTGAGGGTATGTACCAGCTATGTGTTTGATCTCTCACTCTCTCGTGTTCTTGATTTGGCACGATCTTGATGTATCACGAGCTTTGTTACTATAGTTGGATCATATGGTGTTTCTCCCCCTCTACCTTCTTGTGATGAATTGAGTCTTGCTCTTTGAGGTTTCATTATGTTGGATTGAGTATTGGATTTGAGAACACTTGATGTATGTCTTGCGATGGGATATCTGTGGTGACAATGGGATGTTCTATTGATTCACTTGATGTATGTTTTGGCACTCAACTCACGGATTCCCGAGGTGACATTGGGATAATCTATGCATAGGGGTTGATGCATGTTTTCATCCTACGTTCTCCGATAGAAACTTTGGAGTGATTCTTTGTTGCACGTTGAGGGATTGTTATATGATCCAATTATGTTATCATTGTTGAGAGAGTATGCACTAGTGAAAGTATGAACCCTAGGCCTTGTTTTCAAGCATTGCAATACCGTTTTTGCTCACTTTTGTTACTTGTTAACTTGCTGTTTTTATATTTTCAGATTACAAAAACCTATATCTACTATCCATATTACACTTGTATCACCATCTCTTCGCCGAACTAGTGCACCTATACAATTTGCCGTTGTATTGGGTGTGTTGGGGACACAAGAGACTCTTTGTTATTTGGTTGCAGGGTTGTTTGAGAGAGACCATCTTCATCCTACGGCTCCCACGGATTGATAAACCTTAGGTCATCCACTTGAGGGAAATTTGCTACTGTCCTACAAAACTCTGCGCTTGGAGGCCCAACACGAGTCTACAAGAAGAAGGTTGCGTAGTAGACATCAAGCTCTTTTCTGGCGCCGTTGCCGGGGAGGTGAGTGCTTGATGGTATATCTTTAGATCTTGCAATTGAATCTTTTAATTTCTTGTTTTATCACTAGTTTAGTCTATAAAAGAAAACTATAAAAAAATGGAATTGAGGTTGCCTCATATGCTTTATCTTTTTAATGTCTTTTCGTGAAAATAAGGATTCCGATAATTGTGCTCAAGTGTTAGAAGAAGAAGTCAATAAAATGTTTGGCACTAAATCTTTGAATGATGAGCATGATTGCAATGTTGTTAGTATGAATTCTTTGAGTATCCATGATGCTAATGATATGCAAAGCCATAAGCTTGGGGATGCTATATTTGATGAAGATGATTTTTTTTGTCCCCCAAGTTTTGATGAGAAAATTTATTATGATGAAAGTATGCCTCCTATTTATGATGATTATATTGATGAAAGTGGGTTTGGAAGAGTTCAACTCTAGGTACTAATGATCCCACTATTTTGGAGGGTGTTGAATCTTTTCACAATATTGATAAAAGTGGATTTGGAGAGGTCATGACTTTATTTAGTGATGAATCCACTATTTTGGAAGAGGTTCCAATTGATTATGAGAACAAAGTTGCTATCTATGATGATTATTGTGATGACATGTATGCTATAAAGAATAATGATAACCATAAAACTTGTCATCATGATTTTAATTTTCAATTGGATTATGCCTCACATAATAGTTATTTTGTTGAGTTTGCTCCCACTACTATTCATGAGAATAAATTTGCTTATGTGGAGAGTAGTAAAAAATTTATGCTTGTGGATCATGAAAAGAATGCTTTATGTGATAGTTATATTGTTGAATTCCTTCATGATGCTACTGAAAATTATTATGAGAGAGGAACATATGCTTTTACATATCTCAATAATATCAAGTTTCCTCTCTATGTGTTGAAAATCTTGAAGTCATGCTTGTTTTGCCTTCCTATGCTAGTTGATTCTTGTTCCCATAAATTGTTTGCTCACAAAATCCCTATGCATAGGAAGTGGGTTAGGCTTAAATGTGCTTATCATATTCTTCATGATGCTCCCATTATGTTTCAATTGTTATCTTTTATGTGAGCATCATTGAAATCATCATGCCTAGCTAAAAAGGCATTAAAGAAAAGCGCTTGTTGGGAGACAACCCAATATTTATCCCTACTTTTTGTGTGTGTTCACATGATTAAGCTACTGTACTAATGATGTTTTATAGCTTTTGTTTGAATAAAGTGCCAAGTAAAGCCTTTGGGATAGTGTGGTTGATAGTTGATTTGATTCTGTGCAAAAACAGAAACTTTTGTGTCCAGTAACAGAATTGTTAAAATTCACTGGAGAGTGGAAAAACACAAACTTTTTTAAACAAGATTGATATACAAATTATCTACGTTGTCCTAATTTTTCAGAATTTTTGGAGTAACAGAAGTATGAGGATAGTTCAGATCTTTACAGACTGTTCTGTTTTTGACAGATTCTGTTTTCGATGCATAGTTTGCTTGTTTTCTAGTTTCTATAGCTTATATTGCTTAATATAAATTGTGGAAATTATAGAGTCAGTAGGAATTATGTGGAAAAAATTATTAATCTTGTCTTTTACAGTACCCAAGTGAATGATTTGTTTTACTATGCTAACCCATCCCACGAAGTTCCGTTATGTTATGTGTGATTGAAGTTTTCACGTGTTGGGTGAGATATCGATATGAGGAGAATAAGGAGTGACAATACCTTAAGCTTGGGGATGCCCAAGGTACCCCAAGGTAATATTCAAGGAAGATCCAAGCAACTAAGCTTGGGGATGCCCCAGAAGGCATCCCCTCTTTCGTCTTCAACATTATCGGTAACCTCACTTGGAGCTATATTTTTATTCGTCACATGATATGAGTTTTGCTTGGAGCATCATTTTATTTTATTAGGACTTGCTTGCTGTTATTTATAATAATGTTTTGCATCTTTTATTTAAATAAAAATGTCAAGTATAGCCTTTACCATGCTTATTTTGCAAGTCTATATGTTGCTGTTTTGAAAACAGAAAGTTTTCTATTATTGTCTGAATTCTTATGTAAAGTAAGAATGTTATAAAATCTATAAATTTTTACACAGTATGATAAAACAAAGTTTATACAGTGTGGTAATTTTTCAGAATTTTTGTAGTTAGGGAAGTTTGAGTAAAATTGCATTCTTTACAGATTGTCCTGTTTAGACAGATTGCTGTTATGTTTGCATATGTTTGATTGTTTAATGATTCTATTTGAGGATAGGAGTATTAAATATGCAGAGGCGTTTAGTATGAAATGTTAAATAATAATTTTAGTGATTTGTTACAGTAGATAATGATAGGGTGTTGCATTGATTTATACTAACGTATCTCACGAGTTCTTGTTGAGTTTTGTGTGGATGAAGTTTTTAGGAATTAGTGAAACCGTGATATGAGAGGAATTACGGAGACACAAGAGCTCAAGCTTGGGGATGCACAAGGCACCCCTAGTTAATATTTCAATAAGTCTCAAGCATCTAAGCTTGGGGATTCCCCAGTTGGCATCCCACCTTTCTTCTTCAACAATTATCTGTTAGTATCGGTTGAGCCTAAGTTTTTGCTTCTTCACATGATGCGTGCTATTTTTAGAATGTCATTTTATTTTGTTTTGCTCGCTGTTTTAATAAAATACTTAGATCTGAAATTCTTAAATGAGAGAGAATCTTCACATAGCTACTTAATTATTTGACTACTCATTGATCTTCACTTATATCTTTTTGGAGTAGTTTGTCAGTTGCTCTAGTGCTTCACTTATATCTTTTTAGAGCACGGCGGTGGTTTTATTTTGTAGAAATTAATGAACTCTCATGCTTCACTTATATTATTTTCAGAGTCTTTAAACAGCATGGTAATTTGCTTATGTTATGAATTTAGTCCTAGTACGATGGGCATCCAAGAGGGATATAATAAAAACTTTCATGAAGAGCATTGAATAGATGAGAAGTTTGATTCCTTTCATTTGTTTTGAGATCTAAAGATGGTGATATTAGAGTCATGCTAGTGAGTAATTGTGGATTGGTAGAAATACTTGTGTTAAAGTTTGTGATTCCCGTAGCATGCACGTATGGTGAACCATTATGTGATGAAGTCGGAGCATGATTTATTTTTTGATTGTCTTCCTTATGAGTGGCGGTCGGGGACGAGCGATGGTCTTTTCCTATCAATCTATCCCCCTAGGAGCATGCGTGTAGTACTTTGTTTCGATAGATAATAAACTTTTGCAATAAGTATGTGAGTTCTTTCTGACTAATGTTGAGTCCATGGATTATACGCACTCTCACCCTTCCACCATTGCTAGCCTCTCTAGTACCGCGCAACTTTCGCCGGTGCATTAAACCCACCATATACCTTTCCTCAAAACAGCCACCATACCTACCTATTATGGCATTGCCATAGCCATACCAAGATATATTGCCATGCAACTTCCGCCATTCCGTTTATTATGACACATACCATCATTGTCATATTGGTTTGCATGATCATGTAGTTGGCATAGTATTTGTGGCAAAGCCACCGTTCATATTTTTTATATACATGTCACTCTTGATCATTGCACATCCTGGTACACCGCCGGAGGCATTCATATAGAGTCGTATTTTGTTCTAGTATCGAGTTGTAATTCTTTATTTGTAAGTAAATAAAAGTGTGATGATCATCATTATTAGAGCATTGTCCCATGTGAGGAAAGGATGATGGAGGCTATGATTCTCCCACAAGTAGAGATGAGACTCCGGACTTAAAAATAAAAAAAAGAGGCCAAAGAGCCCAACAACAAAAAAGAGGCCAAAGAGCGCAAAATAAAAAAAGGAAAGAAAAAAAATAAAAATAAAAGAAAAAAGTGAGAGAAAAAAGAGAAGGGACAATGTTACTATCCTTTTCCACACTTGTGCTTCAAAGTAGCACCATGTTCTTCATGATAGAGAGTCTCATATTTTGTCACTTTCATATACTAGTGGGAATTTTTCATTATAGAACTTGGCTTGTATATTCCAATGATGGGCTTCCTCAAATTGCCCTAGGTCTTCGTCAGCAAGCAAGTTGGATGCACACCCACTTAGTTTTCATTTTGAGCTTTCATACACTTATAGCTCTAGTGCATCCGTTGCATGGCAATCCCTACTCACTTGCATCGATATCAATTGATGGGCATCTCCATAGCCCATTAATTTGCCTAGTTGATGTGAGACTTTCTCCTTTTTGTCTTCTCCTCACAACCTCCACCATACTCTATTCCACTTATAGTGCTATATCCATGGCTCACGCTCATGTATTGCGTGAAAGTTGAAAAAGCTTGACAACTTTAGAAGTATGAAACAATTGCTTGGCTTGTCATACGGGTTGTGCATGATGAAATATTTTGTGTGATGAAGATAGAGCATAGCCAGACTATATGATTTTGTAGGGATAACTTTCTTTGGCCATGATATTTTGAGAAGACATGATTGCTTTATTAGTATGCTTGAAGTATTATAGTTTTTATGTAAATATTAAACTTTTGTTTTGAATCTTATGGATCTGAACATTCATGCCACAATAAAGAAGATTACATTGATAAATATGTTAGGTAGCATTCACACTTCATAAATTCTTTCTTTTATCATTTACCTACTCGAGGACGAGCAGGAATTAAGCTTGGAGATGCTGAGACGTCTCCAACGTATCTATAATTTATGAAGTATTCATGCCATGTTTGCAACAATTTTATATGGTTTTGGTATGATTTGATTAGAACTAACCCGGACTAATGCTATTTTCAGCAGAACTACCGTGGTGCCATTTTTTGTGCAGAAATAAAAGTTCTCGGAATGGACTGAAAATTTACGGTGATTTTTTATGGACCAAAAGAGACCCCCGAAGCACAAGAGCTAGGCCAGGAAGTGGACGAGGAGGCCACAAGCCCTCTAGGCACGCCCACCCCCGTAGGGCGTGCCCCTAAGGCTTGTGGGGCCCTCGGGCACCTCCTTGACTTGTTTTCAACGCCAAAAATTCTTATAAATGTAGAAACCTCCGAAAAGAACCCTAGATCGGAAGTTTCACCGCCGCAAGCCTCTGTAGCCACAAAAAAAAAACAATCGGGAGCCCGTTCCGGCACCTTGCCGGAGGGGGAAATCATCACCGGAGGCCATCTTCATCATCCCGACGGTCTCCCTGATGAGGAAGGAGTAGTTCACCCTCGGGGGTGAGGGTATGTACCAATAGCTATTTGTTTGATCTCTCTCTCTCTCTCTCGTGTTCTTGATTTGGCACGATCTTGATGTATCACGAGCTTTGTTACTATAGTTGGATCATATGGTGTTTATCCCCCTCTACCTTCTTGTGATGAATTGAGTCTTGCTCTTTGAGGTTTCGTTATGTTGGATTGAGTATTGGATTTGAGGACACTTGATGTATGTCTTGCGATGGGATATCTGTGGTGACAATGGGATGTTCTATTGATTCACTTGATGTATGTTTTGGCACTCAACTCGCGGATTCCCGAGGTGACATTGGGGTAATATATGCATAGGGGTTTATGCACGTTTTCGTCCTACGTTCTCCGATAGAAACTTTGGAGTGATTCTTTGTTGCACGTTGAGGGATTGTTATATGATCCAATTATGTTATCATTGTTGAGAGAATTTGCAGTAGTGAAAGTATGAACCCTAGGCCTTGTTTTCAAGCATTGCAATACCATTTTTGCTCACTTTTGTTACTTGTTACCTTGCTATTTTTATATTTTCAGATTACAAAACCTATATCTACTATCCATATTACACTTGTATCACCATCTCTTCGCCGAACTAGTGCACCTATACAATTTGCCTTTGTATTGGGTGTGTTGGGGACACAAGAGACTCTTTGTTATTTGGTTGCAGGGTTGTTTGAGAGAGACCATCTTCATCCTACGGCTCCCACGGATTGATAAACCTTAGGTCATCCACTTGAGGGAAATTTGCTATTATCCTACAAAACTCTGCGCTTGGATGCCCAACACGAGTCTACAAGAAGAAGGTTGCGTAGTAGACATCACCCGCCAAGCAGTGGCAGCTGCAATCCAGTACAACCCAAACTACGACCAAGAGTATCATCCAGGCCAGCCGTGGCCATAGACCAACTTAGGTCAAAAGCCTAAGCTTGGGGGAGTACGTATTTCTCACCGAGATTACATTCATGCATCACACATTCATTCCTGTTGTCGATGCTCATCCTTTTTCATTGTATAATCCATGTTAGTTTTATTTTGCTTTCTTCTTGTGTGTTTGAAAAAAATGTGAAAATCCAAAAATATTTCTTTTTTCTTTTTTGTTTTTCTTTCTAGTTTATTCGTTTAGTAGTTTGCAATATTAAAAGAAAACCCAAAAAGATTTCTTGTTCTTCTTTTGCTTGTTGGGAGCTTTCCTGTGTATATAGTTTTTCTCATTTTCGTTCTTCTTTTATTTTGCTTTCTTCCGAAAAAAACAAAAACTCTAAAAATATTTCAGTGTGTTTCTTTGAAATTATTTTCTTTTCTTTGGGTCATAAGAAGACCACGATGAAAATGTTGAGTGGCTCTCATATGCATTATTGTTGATCTAACAAAGAGTCCATATTACCTTGTCTTCTCCTTTGAATAAATGTTTGCAGATTCCAGCTTAGTCCATGGCACGTGCACTCTTATTATTATTATTCGCATTGTTCGGTCGTGCAAGTGAAAGGAAATAATGACGAAATTTGATGAATTGATTGAGGTGAGGAAAAGCTAGTATGAACTCAACCTATCTTGTTTTTTTTAATATGATTAGCCTATTATGAGTAAACATGTTTGCGATGACAATTAGAGATCATAGTTACTCATGCCATGCTTAATTAGCTAGGAGTGAATAATGCTTTGTCTTGAGTGTCAATATGCATTTAAAATGGTTATGATGTAGTATGATAGGATGGTATCCTGCTGTGAATGATTCAAGTGGCTTGACTTGGCACATGTTCACGCATGTAGTTGAATCAAAACCAACAAAGCCTTCATGATATTTATGTTTATGGTGTTTTATATCCTACTCATGCTCATATTCAATGTTGATTAATCTTAGAGCATGTTTATGACCGTTGTCGCTCTCTGGTTGGTCGCTCCCCAATCTATTTGCTAGCCTTCACCTGTACTAAGCTGGAACACTGCTTGTGAATCCAAATCCTTAAACCCAAAGTTATTCCATATGAGTCCACCTTACCTACCTATATGCGTTATTTACCTGCCGTTCCAAGTAATTTGCATGTGCCAAACTCTAAATCTTCAAATAATAATTTGTTTTGTATTCCCAAATCTCTCATGAAGCGACCGGGGGTGGTCAACACCTTCCATGCTAGGTGGGTTATTATCATGATGAGTGTTTATTCGCTTGTCATTCACGAGAAAGTGGCTGATAATTGGGATGCCCAGTCCTATGATCAAAAATCAAAATATAATAATGAAACAAAACTCCCCCGGATTGTTGTTGGTATGGAGGGCACCAGAGGATTCGGCTAGCCATGGCTTGTGTTTGTTGGTGGAAGGGGAGTAAACCTTTACCTTACTATTTGGGAACCGCCTATAATGTGTCTAGCATGAAAGATGTTGAAAAATCTCGATCGTTACATTGCCAATGAAAGCATACCTCTTAAAATTATATTCATCTCTATTTTAAAAGTTTCGAGCTCTGACACCTCTGCAAATCCCTGCTTCCCTCTGCGAAGAGCCTATCTATTTACTTTTATTGTTGAGTCATCATTTTCTCATTAAAGCACCCGCTGGAGAGCACTATTGTCATTTTCATACTTTGTTCTTAGTTGATGTTGAGTATGAGTGTGACTATATCTCTTTTACCATGAATTACAATATCTAGTTAGTGCTTGAACTTCAGAAGTGCTCTGCATTTATGTTTTACGGCCTCAGAAAGGGCTAGCGAGATACCATTATGTCATATTATATCATGATTGTTTTGAAAAAGTGTTGTCATCCGGGATATCCTATTATTGCTCCCTAGTTGGTGTAACGTCCCGATTCTCGGAATGTTTTTTTAGTTTTCCAAAAATCAGGGCGAGAAAATTTTATTTGTTTTATTTGTTAACGAAGCTTAAATTGGACTTTTATAATTTGGAAGATTTAATTTAAACTAATGCCAACCAAAATTAAAATTTGAGTTTACTTCTTCTCTTTTAGTCGGGCTTTATTTTCTTCGGCATATTAAAATGTGCGCCTTCGATTTTTTTGGTGGTTCTGATATTCATTTGGCTTTTATTGAGCGTTATTCATTTTCGGGTTTCCCTAAAAGGGACTCCACTTATTCTCTTTCTATCAAACTCCGGACAGAATTTTCAAGTCCCAATCCATCTCTCTCTTTTCTGTGAGTGTCTTATTTCCTTTTGACCACCAAATGGCCAATTCCATCTCTCGCTTTTATGCTCATTTTCTATATCTCTTTCTAATGGGTGCAGCCCAACTCATCTCTTCTTTTTTGTTTATTCCTCCATCCAAATGGACCGAGCTCATATATCTCTTTTGTTTTATTTTGTGTTCTCTCTTTCTTTCCTGGGCCGCAGCCAATCAGTCCCTATTTTTTCATTCTTCCCTTGCTTCCTCATGGGCCTGGCCGATCTGGCCCATCTCTCCCAACCGAGCGAACCCTTCTTCTCCTTGTGTACGCTCACACCTACACATACATGAAACCTACACGTATAGGAAGAGAAACCGCCAGCAGTCCCGCATGACTATTGGCTCTTGCCCTCCTCTAGCTCCCTTTAATTGCTACTGTTTCCTAATATGAAGTTATGTTGAGTTGGTCCATTATACCCAGCCAAGCGAGCGAAACCTCCTCTCCTTCCTCTTCCCTTCCCTTTGTAGGTTCTTTCTCAACCTACACAACAGAAGAGAAAATGTACAGCCACCACGCACCCCTCCTCTAATTCCTTCAACTCTCAACCGTTTCAAGTTCTGAATATATGTAGAAGTGCGTCTTGATCTCCTCTTCCAATCCCATCACTTGTCCTGCCCTCTCCCTTCCTCGATCTCTCCAAAACTCTCTCCGGAGTGTTGCTGTTCCATGAATGCCGGTGCTCGTTCCGGTGGCGTAGACCAACTACATTAGCACCCTTGCGCCCCAAAGTCCCTCTCCACACCACGAATCCATTCAGAGAAGAAAGAACGCGTTCCATCGACCACACGCGTAGAATTTCACATGTTCGTCTACACTGTTCATCAAGTTCATCGCACCGTTGCATAAAACTCAGTGAGCCTCTGTCAAATTCCTTTTGCACGCGTACTCGTCATCATCTACTCTGTCCCGTAGACATCATCAGTCATCCTATCTACACCGTTGCTCGTGTCGATGCATGAACGGATGCCATCGACATGTCGGCGTACTATTTAGTTCGTCGGATGATCTTGTGTTCAATATATGATTTGTTTCTCATGTCCATAGTAGCCACATGGTGAAGTTAGATCGCTAGTTTCATCAATAGGATTTTAGTATAAATGTTGTTATAGTCATCATCGACCAAGATTGAATGAGGTTTGTTCATCGGTTAAATTTTATATTAATATGTTATTGTTAATACGTTTGCGATATGCCTAGGAGTGCATCCTATTGGTCTCATAATTTTGCGTTTGACAAATAAATTATTAGATTTATTTGTTTCCCGATTATAGTTTTTGTTGTCGCAAGTTGATAATATGTTTTTGTATTTTTATTGTCTTGTGTTAGACATGTCTATAGATTTTAATATAGTTTTGTATGGTTTCATGTATATAATTCATCCCTAATTGTAGTAGTGTGTTACATTTTTGTTTCACATTAGTTCTTGTGATTTATTAACATGCGTAGTAGTCGATCGGTGAACTTTTATATTAGTATGATATTTGTATGTTTGTTATATGCCTAGGAATCGCTCCTACTTATTACATAATTCTAGGAGTTAGATGTTATTGACTAGATTTGTTGTAAGTTTTTTTTTATTTATTTATCTTATATTGGTACTTGTCTCGAGTGTTATTTTTATAGCATTTAGCCCTATATTATGCATGCGTACTGTCGTGATGGGACACAATCACCTATGGGGCCATCGGCCCCTTGTGATTCGGCAAAGGGGGAAATCACATTGCACAAAGAGCAGAGACCATGGAACAACACGACGGTGGTGACACTGGTGGTTTTTACCCAGGTTCAGGCTGCTGTGAAGCGTAAAACCCTATTCTTGCTTTGGTGGATTGGATGAGGGAACACGACGAGCACGCAACGCTCAAGCCCGGCAAGGTCGCCTCGGGGAGAGCAGCTACGCGCATACAAGTGTGCGAGGGTCCGAATCCTTTGCTTGGTTGCCATGGACCTCCTTTTATAGCTTAAGGGTTGACCACAGTGGCAAAACAATCTTTATCTAATGATTAGATAGCTAACAGTGCTATCATATCTAACTCTGGCAGTTTAGAAAAAGTGCAATAAATGCATTGCTAGGTGTCACGCTGAGGATGCAGCCCGGCAAGCCTGCCGTGCCGCTTAACCATCTTCTGCTTATCTGCTTGACACGCCCCTGGACGGGTGTCATATGAGGGTAATTTGTCTTCCAAATGACTGCCATGTGCCTAGTGGAAGCCACTTAATCACTTGGGGGCTCGACACCGCACTGAAAACTGATTTGCGTTACTATGCGGTGGAGCGGTGGTGCCTTGGCGGGGGAGATCTACCCTTGGCAGACCCGACAAGTTTGCGGGGGAAATCTTGGACTTGTCCCTGGGATGGCCTCGACTCGGCCAGGCACTCCTGTCCGGCAAGGGAGGCCTTCCCAAGGTGATGCTCTGCTGTCTTGCTTGTCTTGGTCTTCTTGATCCGCTCTTTGATCTCACTAAGAGCTGCTTCTCTGGCCTGGCCTTGCTTTGGACGTTGGTGTAGCTATTTCTTTGCCAACACGCCTGTGTACAAATCTGGTTAACAAACATAAATGTTTGTTGTACCGACAGGAGCCCCCGGGCCTGGCCCATACATGCTGCTAGGCATCATTGGGGTAGGCCCCAACAAGTACACAGGCAAGCACTTTGGCCGAGCCGTGATGGGATTCCCTTATCTCTTGATATCTTATATGCTTCTTCATTAACTTGTGATTGAATCAGTTTCTGGTTTTCTTGCGCGTCGTGCGGGACGACGTGGGGTTACCCACGTAATAGCCCGTGGGTTTGTCCACATTCACGGGGAGGTAACTACCATTTTACTCGTCTCACTACCCACGCCATTTCCGCCACGTACGCCGCATGCATTGCACAGGGTTGGTGGCGGGCGCGTAGGGTGCGAGAATGAGTGCCATGGCAGAAAACCCAGCACCATGGATAGGCGCAGAAGGGCAGTCGTGGATTCTGAATGTTGTCAGTGGTGCACAGGGGTTGGATTGACGGAGCGGGGCGGTTGCCTCCTGAGCGAGGAGCCAACCCCCCTATAAAAGGGAGGCACAGGCGAGGTACTCACTCACACACATCTCCTCCTTCTCCTTCTCCTCGCATCCCTCCTCCACTATGGTGAGGGGAAAAGGACATGGTGGAACCTCAGTGGTGGCGACGAGGGTCTCTTCTCGGCAGCGCCTCCCTCCCCCTGCAGAAGATGTAGGGGTGGAGTCCAGCGCGCAAGGTGGCTCCAGAGGGCATGGGTGCGGTCACCGTGGTGCCAGGGGCTGAGGAGGACGCGGCGACTCTCTGGTCGCTCCTCTCCCGGTCACCTTGGCTCCGATGGAGGGCCACGTTGGGGACCAGCCACTGGAGTTCATTGTCAAGCTGCGCGGGCCTTCGCTCGGCTGTCTTCGGCTTCCTACCCCTTTCGCAAGGGTGATGGAGGTAGAACAGCCGCCAAGATTGAGGCTGTACATGAGGGGCTGCTATAACGGCAGCATGCGGGCAGACGTGGAGTTCCCTACACCTCATGTCATGCTTCTCCGATGTGGCTGGAAAACTTTTGCTCTTGCCCATAGCTTGGCGGCGGGGCACGTTCTCCATTTTAAATTAATGGACGCCACCCTGTTCTCCATCAGGGTCTTCAGGCATTCGGGTGCTCGCTTAGGGTGCTGCGCGAAAAGCTCGAACGATGACGAAAGCTCCTCCTCGAGCGACAGCGATGAAGAGGACAGTGACAACGATGACGACGGCGTGGAGCGGGAGGACGATGGCTCCGACTCCAGCTGAGCGCCAGCCGCATCGTCACCATCATCTGCACCTGGGTCTTCTTCCCCCGGCAGAACGATTTGCCGGGGTGTTGGGTGTGGATGTCTCCGCCTCCTCCAGCTGGACCTCGGTAGGCTTCCTCGTGGACCCCGGCTTCGTCTTCCCTGCCGGTGTCCATCCTGCCGCGTCCTGCTGGTCCTGGCGGTGGTGGCCAGGGCATCGCCTAGCTGCTCTCTCCGTCCGTCGTCTTCGCCCCCGCCATTCCCGATCTTGTCAGGCTGCGTCCCACGGGCCCTGACGGGGTCAGGCTGGGCTTCTGCCCAGGCGCTCCTTTTGCCCTCTTCACCTCCCACTGTAGCTCCTAGGAGGAGAGGGACAAGAAAGGCATTACGAGGCACTTATCCTTTTTTAATCTAAAATATGTAGGCATTTGCCAATCTTTAATCTGAAATAGGTAGTCCTCTACCCATGCTTGTACTTTGTATGATCTGTACTTGTTTATCAGCGTACTAATGAAAAAGAGGGCTTGCCGGGTATTTTGTGCATGTGTAATGTTCATGCTGAGGAATGATCCCTCAATACTTTCAAGTAAACAACATTCCCCGACAGCACATCTTGTCGGTTCCTTCCCCTGCTACTACTACGCCCTTACAGTAGGGTAGGAGCGAGGATAGGAGCAGGCCCCTCGTCTACTCCTTTCAATTGTTACTACGACCAACTTCTGACCGAAGAAACTTCGGACCAAGACAGATGGGAGCACAGAAGATAGGAGCGACTAGGTTTTCCTACGCTCAGGTTTTTCATACAGAGATACATGATGGATGGTGAGGTGGACTTAGCTGTGTCCACCGTCCTTCTTTTTGTCTCCGGCAGTGATAGGCTGTCGGGGATCGATGCGCTGGCCTGCTCTCCACTTTTCCTTTCGGGAAGTTCACCGTGGTGGAAGCTGTGAACAAAAGAAGCACAAGGGAAAATCCAGCTGCATACGATCTCTTTGTAAAGGATTAATTAGACCATGCTAAGCATTGTTATAATCCTAGAAAAGATATATGCTCAAATTAAACATGCATGCAAGTTTTAAGGGCGCCAACGCTTAGTTTTATTATCTTTGCATAGGGTCTGCGCCTGGCTTTGTACAAAGGGTTACATGCACATCGGCAAGGCTTGTACAAAAGGTGGCTGCCGGCGCTGAGCCCGGCAACCACGCCTTACGGGTAGAACTTGCAAAGATGCTTAATATTCCATGAGTTTTGCAGTTTAATGCCATCTTCGGTCTCCAGATGGACTGCGCCAGGTCTGGTGACTCGTACTACCCGGTAAGGGCCTTCCCACTTCGGAGTCAACTTATTGGAACCCTTGGTGGACTGAACACGCCTAAGGACAAGGTCGCCTTCCACAAGGCTCCGGGCACGAACCCTGTAGCTATGATAGCGGCGCAAGGCTTGCTGGTAGCGTGCAGCACACACAGCGGCCTGGAGACGATCTTCCTCGAGGAGCACGGCATCGTCATGCCGATGCTGCTCCTGCTCTACTTCATCGTAGGCAAGTACTCGACGTGACCCGTATATGAGTTCCGTGGGGAGCACTGCTTCTGCCCCATACAATAGGGAGAAGGGAGTCTGGTCGGTGGCTCGATTCGGTGTCGTACGGAGGGACCAAAGAACCACCAGCAGCTCGTCGATCCAGCGTCTGCCGCATTTCTTCAACTTATCAAACGTCCTTGTCTTGAGCCCACACAGCACTTCAGCATTCATCCTTTCAGCCTGTCCATTGCTCCGGGGATGAGCAACAGAGGTGAAAGAGACCTTACTCCCAAGGTTTTGGATGTACTGCATGAAGGCGCGGCTTGTGAATTGGGTGCTGTTGTCAGTGATCACTCTGGCCGGTACTCCAAAACGGCACACCAATCCCTTCAAGAACTTGATAGCTGATTGTGCGGTTACCTTCCTCACTGGCTCCAATTCTGGCCACTTTGTAAACTTGTCGATTGCAACGTACAAGAATTCAAATCCCCCGGTAGCACGGGGGAAGGGGCCCAAGATGTCGAGCCCCCAGACCGAAAATGGCTAGGATGAAGGGATCATCTGGCGAGCTTGAGTTGGTTGATAGATGTTCTTGGAGTGGAACTGGCAGGCTTCACATCTGGTGACTAGCTCGATCGCATCTTGGAGGGCCGTGGGCCAGTAGAAACCTTGTCGGAAAGCTTTCCCAACCAAGGCTCTTGATCCAATATGGGAGCCCACACACCTTTGTGTATCTCTGCTAGTAGTTCCAGCCCCTCTTCCCGGCAAATGCATTTCAATTTCACACCGTTTGGCCTCCTTCTGTACAGAGTGTCATCGACAACCTGGTACATACTGGACCGTTGGGCTACTCTTTCAGCTTCTTCTTGCTCTTCGGGAAGTTCTCCTGTTTGGAGGTAGTGGAATATGTGTCGTGCCCAAGTCTGAGCCTGAGGCTCAACAACAAGGACTAATGGCACCTCCTCGTTCATGGGAGCGCTCACCTCGACCGCAAGAACCTGCGGTTCCACGGGAGAGTGCAGCTCACCAACCGAAGTGGAGTGGTTCCCGGCAACCTCTCTACCAACAGCTTCGGGAAGCTCTGACGGGAGATACTTGCCGGAGTCCAACTTCCTCCTTTTTCTGGCCATCATCGATGGAGATACTGAAGGCTAAGTCAGGTGGAGGACAAAAGTTCCTGGTTCCACAGGGAGTTTTTGTGAAGCGCACTTTGACAAATGATCAGCGATGCTGTTTTCCGCACGCGGCACATGCTTTGTTTGCAATCCATCAAAATGCTCCTCCAGCTTTCTCACTTCCTCTATGTATGCCTCCATCAACGGGCTTTGGTAATCCTTATTAACTTGTCTCACCACGAGCTGCGAATCTCCACGGATGATCAACTTCTTGATTCCCAATTCTACTGCGATTTTGAGCCCGGCAAGGAGCCCTTCATACTCAATAGTGTTGTTGGTGGCCTTTTCTCGGGGAAAGTGCATTGGAACCACATACTTGAGGTGCTCTCCAGTGGGTGCAACGATAAGCACGCCAGCTCCAGCACCCTGCAACGAGAAAGCACCATCAAAATACATGATCCATTCCTGAGGTGCCTCCTTGCCGGGAATAACTATCTCTGGTGTTTCTTCATCTGGAGTGGGCATCCATTTTGCAATGAACTCCGCCAATGCTCTACTCTGAATGGTTGAGGTACTTTCGTATTTTAGGCCAAAGCTCGACAACTCTAGTGCCCATTCAACTATCCTGCCGGTGGCTTCGGGGTTCCTCAGTATACGCTGCAGTGGGAAACGGGTGACAACCATGATCTCATGGGCTTGGAAGTAGTGGCGTAGTTTCCTCGAGGCCATGATGAGGCCGAAGATCAACTTTTGCACTCCAGAATACCTTGACCTAGCCCCCTGCAACAGGGAGCTAACGAAGTATACTAGCCGTTGCACCACCTTCTTCCTTGCCGCGGTCTTGGAATTGCCTCTGCTAACTTGCTCTACTTCTCCTTGATTTGTGTCTGACCTTGCCGTGACTGGTTCAGTTTCATCTCCGGAAGGGTCAATTGCTGCAGCTGCTTCCTCATCCACTTCTCGCTGTGCCACAAGCATTGCACTAACCACTTGGTTCGTTGCCGCTAAATATAGCAGCAGCGACTCTTGTGGTCTAGGAGCGACTAAGGTGGGAGCAGAGGAAAGGTACGCTTTCAGGTCTCGCAGTGCTGCTTCTGCTTCCGGGGTCCACTTCATTGGCCCTGCCTTCTTCAGGATTTTGAAGAACGGCAAGGCGCGCTTGGCAGACTTGGAAATGAACCTACTCAACGCGGCAACGCATCCAGTTAAGCGTCTTACATCCTTGACGGTCCTGGGTGCTTGAATCTGCTCAATTGCTCTGATCTTGTTGGGGTTGGCTTCTATCCCTTGGTGAGATATGAAGAAACCCAGGAGCTTGCCGGAAGGCATGCCGAACACACACTTCTCAGGGTTTAACTTCAGGTTGATCTTGCGCAAGTTCGCAAAGGTCTCTTCCAAATCTTGGATAAGTGTTGATCTATCCTTGGTTTTGACCACTATATCATCCATGTAAGCTTCCATGTTTCTATGCAACTCAGGCTCAAAACCAATTTGTACAACTCTCACAAAAGTGGATCCGGCGTTCTTTAACCTGAAAGGCATCCGTACAAAGCAGTACATGCCACATGGAGTTATGAACGCGGTCTTCTCTTCGTCTTCCTTGGACATGAATATCTGATGGTACTCGGAGTATGCATCCAAAAAGGAAAGCAGATCACACCCGGAAGTGGAATCCACAATCTGATCAATGCGTGGCAAGGGGAAAGGGTCCTTCGAGCAGGCCTTGTTCAGGTCTGTGAAGTCTATGCAAAGCCTCCATTTCCCATTTGCCGTGCGCACTACCACTGGGTTTGCCAACCATGTCAGATGCAGCACTCCCCTAACCAAACCAGCTGCTTCGAGTTTCTTGATCTCTTCGGCAATAAATTGCTGCCGCTCCAAAGCTTGCTTTCGGACCTTCTGCTTGACGGGCCGAGCATGAGGGCAGACAGCAAGGTGGTGCTCAATCACCTCCCTGGGAACGCCGGGGATGTCAAATGGTTGCCAAGCAAACACATCGACATTCGCCCGCAGGAAGGTAACGAGCGCGCTTTCCTATTTGTCATTAAGGGTGGCGCCGATGGTGAACATACCGTCAGCGCCATCCTGCCTTGCCTGGACCTTCTTCATAGCAGGTGAAGCAACTTTGGACTTCTTACTAGTGGAACTCTCTGGCAAGTCATCAACAGGTGCATCGCACTTCGGAGAGGCGTGCTTCCAAGATTCCTTGACGGCATATCTGCTAGCCTTCTTTTCCTTCTTTGTTTCCTTGGCAGGAGCTTTGGCTTCTGCAGCCTCAGCTGTTACCGCGTCTCGATACATCTTGTCCACGCATATGATTGCATCTTTCTTGTCTGACGGAATCGAGATGACGCCCATCGGCCCTGGCATCTTCAAAGTGTTATAGGCATAGTGGGATGCCGCCATGAACTTTGCCAGAACTGGACGACCAAGGATCCCATTGTACGGCAAAGGAAGCTCAACAATGTCAAACACAACCTTTTCGGTTCGGTAGTTCAGTTCTCCGCCAAATGTCACCGGCAGTGTAATCTTCCCCTTAGGACGGCTCCTACCGGGGTTGATTCCTTGGAACATGCCAGTAACCTTGAGCTCCTCACCAGGGATCTGTAGCCTGCTAACCACTTTGGGGGAGATCAAATTCAACCCAGCCCCACCGTCAACTAACATCTTTGTGACCTTGAGGTTGCGGATTGTTGGTGAGACCAACAACGGCAAGCACCCCACCGCAGTAGTGCGGTCAGGGTGATCCTCTTCATCAAAGATGATAGGCGTGCGAGACCATTTGAGTGGCTTCCGGGAGTCTGCAGCTGGTTCCACGGCATTGACTTCTCGTGCCCACTGCTTGAGCTGGCGGTGAGAGGAGTGGAAAGATGCACCTCCGTTAATGCACAGGGCCTCAGTTGCTTTCTGGAATTCTTGCTCTCTGGTTTCCTCTTCATCCCCTTCATCACTTTCACCATCTTCTTCTTTCTTCTCACGGCCTCTAGCAGGTTTCTCCTTTTGCTGCGGGGCCTTGCCGTGGCGGCCCCCTCTACTGCCTCGGCATTTTCCTCCAGCACCCTCTTGGTCCTTCTCCCTGTCCCTTTTCTCATATTCTGCCTTCTGCTTATTGACAAGCTGTTCGAACTGGTGGCATTCTTGGAGATCATGACCTTTGGTGCGGTAGATTTTGCAGTATGGCTCATCGGACTTCCCAGCTTTCTCTGCTGCCGCAGCCTCCCGGCAATCAGCGCACACGGCCGCTTCCTTGCCGGGTGCTTCAGTTTTGGCCTTCTTTCCGGCACTAAGATCACCAGAGCCCTCAACGGCCAATATTGACTTATCCTTGCGTTTCTTGTTGCGTTTCCGGGTCCTCCTCTTGGGGTTAGCGGCCTCGTCGTCGTCCTCTGAATCAAATTCGACGCCATCCTCTTCCCCGGGGAGTCGCTTTCCTTCTTCAGCCCGGGCACATTTATCCACCAAGGTATACAACTCATTGACGATCATGGGCAGCCGGACGTTCATTTTAGAACGTATTCTCCTATTGCGCACGTTCGAATGGAACGCGGCAATCACAACTGCTAGATGTATCTCTGGGATGTTGTGGTGCACTCGGCTGAACCTCTGCATTTACTTCCGTAAGCTTTCCCCTTCCTTCTGTGGAAGAACTTGCAAATCACTGGGCCGTCCTGGTTCTTGATGGCCGCCCGTGAAGGCACCAATAAATTCATTGCACAAGTCAGCCCAGGACAAAATGGAATTCTCTGGCAGGTGCATCAGCCACGACCTCATGTTTGGCTTGAGGGCCAAAGGGAAGTAGTTGGCGAACACCTTCTCATCTCTGCCTCCGGCGGCTTGAACAGCAATTGTGTAAATGCTGAAGAACTCTGCCGGGTTCAGCTTTCCATCGTACTTTTCTGGTAGCTCAGGCTTGAAGACGCGGGAAGATGGCCAACGGACTTGCCGAAGCTCGCGAGTGAAGGCTGGGCACCCAACCTTGAAAGGTAAGTACCCGCCATCACTGGGTGCGGGTTCATCGACATCTGGGCCATTGCGCCTGTCAGATTGACGGTGGGTCTCCCGGCGCCGCTCTATAGTGACGCGCGCATCTTCCCTCCGCCGATCTTCCAGGACTTGCCGCTGATCTCGACGGGCTCGTGGATCGGATGAGGCCATTGACGCTTCGTGAGGCTCCTGGTCGCATGGCTCTTGTTGTTGCCCCTGGGCCTGCTGCCGCGGAGGGGACTGCACCGTCAGCGTGGCCCCCTCAACACGGCCAGCAGTCCGGGCTGGTGTTGTTACTTGTGGGTGCCGCGATGGCTCCGCCCGCTGTGATCCCCCAGCTTCAGCAAAGCCGATCAAACTCTAGATAGTGGCTCTCCACTCATCCATTTGATCAGTCGCTGGTGGGAATCTTAGCAAGAGTTGAGCCCGCGCCATGGCTTCTGAAGCTGTACTTGGCATAGATGATGAGGCAGACCGTGACGTCGCTCGACTCCTGGTAGTACCAGCAGCGGCGTCGCCGCGTTCTCGCTGCTGTGAGCTGGCCGCCACGGCCGTTCGGTGATGAATAGGGTGCGCTCGGGGATTGGAAACCCCGTTCGGTGCTCCGTCTTGGTCGCCCTGTCCTGGGCAAGGTATGCGTCCCATAGCCGCGGCCATTACAGGTACGGCTCGCGCCGGAGCGGGCGTTGTTGCTGTGGTTGTGCCCACTGGTACGGCGAAGAGGTGGAGACTGAGATTTCCCTCCACCCGCGGCTTGTGGGTTGTGCCCGTCAGGATGTTGCTGATGTTGCCCTCCCCCGGCGCCTCCTGCCCCAGCTTCGTCCATGGGGGACGCAACAACAACGCCGCCTGTGTCGGTCGCGTCTCCCGCAGTACCCACCTCACCCAACGCCGCCGCGGCGCCTGAGCCATCCGCATCCGCAGTAGCGCCAGATTTCTTCTTGGGAGCCATGCACGAAGACGATGATCGATGCGCTGTTCTACAGCTTCACGTTCGCACAACCGATTTCCCCCTACCTGGCGCGCCAATGATGTCGTGGTGGGACACGATCACCTATGGGGCCATCGGCCCCTTGTGGTTCGGCAAAGGGGGAGATCACGTTGTACAAAGAGCAGAGGCCATGGACCAATACGAATGTGGTGACACTGGTGGTTTTTAACCAGGTTCGGGCCGCTATGAAGCGTAAAACCCTACTCCTGCTTTGGTGGATTGGATGAGGGAACACGATGAGCACGCAACGCTCAAGCCCAGCAAGGTCGCCTCGGGGAGAGCAGCTACGCGCGTACAAGTGTGCGAGGGTCTGAATCCTTTGCTTGGTTGCCATGGACCTCCTTTTATAGCTTAAGGGGTGACCACAGTGGCAAAGCAGTCTTTATATAACGATTAGATAGCTAACAGTGCTATCATACGTAACTCTGGTAGTTAAGACAAAGTGCATTAAGTGCATTGCTAGGTGTCACGCTGAGGATGCAGCCCGACAAGCCTGCCGTGCCGCTTAACCATCTTCTGCTTATCTGCTTAACACGTCCCTGGACGGGTGTCATATGAGGGTAATCTATCTTCCAAATGACTGCCACGTGCCTAGTGGAAGCCACTTAATCACTTGCGGGCTCGACACTGCACTGAAAACTGATTTGCGTTACTGTGCGGTGGAGCGATGAAGCGGTGGTTCCTTGGCGGGGGAGATCTGCCCTTGGCGGACCCGGCAAGCTTGCCGGTGAAATCTTGGACTTGTCCCTGGGATGGCCTCGACTCGGCCAGGCTCTCCTGTCTGGCAAGGGAGGCCTTCCCAAGGTGATGCTCTGCTGTCTTGCTTGTCTTGGTCTTCTTGATCCGCTCTTTGATCTCACTAAGAGCTGCTTCTCTGGCCTGGCCTTGCTTTGGACGTTGGTGTAGCTATTTCTTTGCCAACACGCCTGTGTACAAGTCTGGTTAACAAACGTAAATGTTTGTTGTACCGACACGTACAATATTTGGTGAACATTTGCCATGTTTGTAATTTTGTAGGATTATTCTAGGCTTTGGTTTGTTTATCTAATCATGAAATACTTCACGTCTTATTTTAATTTTTGTTTAGCATGCTGATGTTCTAGATATAGTTTACTTATTCTTGCTCTTCCATGTCGCATCCTTATTTTATTGGTTTGAAATCATGTCATTCCTACAATAGATGTTTATATATATTTTTGTATGTTTTGTTGGATAGTTTTGCTTATATTTTTTTTGACTGGAAACTGTGGGGCAACACCCCCACAGCATATCAAAAACTTTATTAATCAAAAGGAAAAGCAAGTACAAGTACAAGGATTACAAGAGGTAATCAGGAGGACTAACCTATGAAACTGAAAAAAGGAAAAAAACAATACAAAAAAAACCTTAAGGAGGTAGAAAAGATATCCATCTCAAGAGGTCATCCTTGTTAGCAGACTTAATTCTGTACTGCATAAGGGTGATATCATGGATGAAGGCACTTCTCCACTTATTGAAACTTGCCCTTTCATTCCTGAATACTCTGCCATTCCTAATAATCCAAATATTCCAGCAAGCAATGAAAACCACTTTAGTGAAGAAAGGCTTGCCAAAACTTCTCCTTGCCTGAATAACCAGCTCATTCATTGAATCACCATATGACCAATCTATCTGAAGATAGTTCCACACCCTCACACTGAAATTGCAATTGAAGAATAGATGGTCCCTTGTCTCTCTGGTCTGCAGAGGGCAGAGCACGCAATTCACACCATCTTCCATATGCCAATGCCTCCTCTCCACCATATCTTTAGTGTTTAATCTGTCCATAATGAGCATCCAAGCAAACACTTTAATTTTCATGGTGCAGGAAGATTTCCATATCCAAGTAAGCAGGGGAGTAAAAGATTCAGATAGATAGGTGTGAGAGTAAAACATCTTGGGTTTGTACTCCCTAGAAGACCCTTGCCAAGACCAAACATCCTTTAATCCTACCACTCTATTATGACTATCCATCAGAGATTGCAAATTGATAAGGTCCTCATAAGCCTGTTCTGACAGTGGAAGATGGAAATTTCCAAAAATATCTTCAGTCTCAAAGACCTCTTTGACAGTGATCCAAGGATCCTTGGCATATGAAAACAGCCTAGGATACCTGGTCTGTAGAGTAGCAACCTCCTCACCAATTTTCCAGTGATCAGACCAAAAAAGAGCAGTATCCCCCTCATTAATCTGTACCCAAGAAGTATCCCTGAAGTTTGCATTACCTTGCAAATATCCCTCCACCAGAAATGTGACGCCCCCGGCTCAATCATGCACTAATCATACACACAAATGCACACGATCAAGCCTAAGGACTCAGGGGAAGATATCACAACACAACTATAAAACATAAATAAAGTCATACAAGCTTTATATTACAAGCCAGGGGCCTCGAGGGCTCGAATACATAAGCTCGCGTACAAGCGTCAGCAGAAGCATCAGATATCTGAGTACAGATATAAAAGAAAACACAGATAGGCCCTTAGAAGGCGGGGCAAAAGAAAACACTACGATTGAAAGGTGCATGCCTCTTGCCTGGGACCCTCCGATCCTACTCCTGGTCGTCGGCCAACTCATAGAAGTAACCACTCTCGAGGTGGTAGTAGCGATCGTCGGTGGGGGCAGCTGTCTTAGGGGCTCCATCATCTGGTCACGACAAACTGATATGGGGAGAAAAAGAAAGCAAAGCAACCGTGAGTACTCATCCGAAGTACTCAGCAAGCAAGGATCTACACTACATATGCAACATTATCAAAGGGAGGCTGTATAAGTGGACTGGGCTGCAGAAATGCCAGAATAGAGGGGAAAACCTAGTCCTATCGAAAACTAGCATCTTCATCATCTTCAGCGGTCTTACAACATTAGAAGAGTGCAGATTAGCATAATGTAAAGTAATAGTAGTGTCATCAACCTCACCCAGAGATCCTTTCTCGACTCCCTGCGAGAAAGCAATCCCAGAGCCATAGTAGTAGTGTTATCAACCTCGCCCAGAGATACTTCCTCATCTCCCTGCGAGAAAGTAATCCCAGAGCCATACTCATCACAAGTATCCAGTTCTAGTTGTATCGATCGGGATACAACTCCGAGTGTCCTTTACCGTAGGACCGGCTATCGATAGATGTGTTCTTCCCTGCAGGGGTGCACCAACTTACCCACCACACTCGCTTAACTCTTGCCGAACACACTTTTCTGGGTCATGCCCGGCCTCGGCCAAACGATACACCGCAACCCTACCTACAGCTCAGCAGAGAGGTCCCCGTCGGTCTATATCCTAAGCGCTCAGGGGTCTTGGGCCATCGCCCTGTGCACTCCGGGTCGATGTGTGCAGGGTCGGGACGAGCACCACCTCAGTCCTGGATGGCACTGGCCCGGCCCGGCCACAAGGCTGACCTGGACGTCTGACAAAGCTTTCGGCTGATGCATATGATGCAGAGTGCCCATAACTCTTCCCACGTGATGGTTAGTGCTATCAGGCCAGAGGCCTGCTCGGATCAAATATCCAAATCGTTAGCGGACTAGGGGCTTGCGGTAACGAGTAGAGACTCACGATCGATGTGACCCCATCGCCCTGTCTCGAGGACTTGCGGCAAGGGCTAAGAATGCCCGGCCACGCCTCGTATTCATATCTCGGGCAACCTCCAGGTCAACCCGTTTCCACAACACTCGCCACTTAGGCTCACGCGGGTACCCCTCAGGGTCGACCCGCCTTTCCAAGTAATAGTGTAAAGTCCAGGTATCCGTGTGTCCATAAAATCAGGGGAATCCGAGGTATCACCCTTGTTGGATTCCTACTTGATGTATCCGTCAAGGTGAACTCGGAGGAATCACCCTCGATGGGTTCACACTTGATGTGTTGCACGACAGGGTCATATCGGAAGTGGAGAAGGAGGAATCACCCTCGATGACCATGACCAAATAGCTACTCTACAGAGTTAACATCAGGAGTGCTATACGAGGTATCACCCTCGGCACTCGATAGTAACGCTGCAGTGTCGTACAACCAAGGGGGGGTGTAGTGCAGTGCCGGGGTCTGGCTGTCGATCCCGTTGATCGAGTCATCTGATAATCCAGCGGGGCAACTGGGGACAAGTGGGGTCTCTGGTAGGTCTCTACCCAGCCTATACTAAGCAGTTTTAGGATAAGCAGGTAAGGTTTCAATAGCAGGTTACAATAAACAGGCTATGCATCATAATAGGTTAAACAGTAGCAGTAGCAATTTCTAATGCAAGCATGAGAGAGAAAGAATAGGCGATATCGGTATGCTCAAGGGGGGGTGCTTGCCTGGTTGCTCTGGCAAGGAGGGGTCGTCAACACCGTAGTCGATCGGGGCAGCAGCAGTGGCGTCAGTCTCGAAGTCTAACGGAGAGAAGAGGGGGAAGAAACAATAAATACAACGCAAACAGATGCATGACATGGCAATAAACGGTGCTAGGAGTGATCTAACGCGGTGCTACGCGGTACTGGTGAAGGGGGAAAACATCCGGGAAAGTATCCCCGGTGTTTGTCTTTTTCGGACAGATGAAACAAAGGTGGATTGTTGTATGTTCGCTATGCTAGGGATGTGTGGCGGATGAACGGATCGCGTATTTGGATTCGTCTCGTCGTTCTGAGCAACTTTCATATATAAAGTTTTTTGATCCGGGCTACGGTTTAAATTCTATGATTTTTTTAAAGATTTAAACAATATTCTCAAATTACTTTTAATTCGAAAATACAGGTTAAAAGCTAGGTGCACCCAGCACAGGGTACACAAAGGTGCACCCAGTGGCTGACAGGTGGGCCAGGGGGTCCTAGTTGACCAGTCAACGTTTGGCTGGTCAACAGGGAGTGGGGCCCCCTATCATACACTCCTCTAACTAATTACATATTAGGTGGTTAATTAGCAGGTTAAGTTAATTAAGTAAACTCTAATTAAGTTAATTAATTGGTTAATTAATTATAAAAATAAATATTAGTTTTTATTATTTTTTATCTCTTTTTTTTGTTCTAAAGGGGCTGGGCCCCACCGCTCAGTGGCACAGAGCCATGGGCGGGGCGTGGTTAACGGGCGCGGCTGTGCGGGCGTAGGCGCTGGGCGGGGCAGACCCGGGCACGGCCAAGCGAGGCCGGCCGGGCTGCGAGCGGCGCCAGCGAGGCGACCGAGCGACGGGGTAGCAGCGGGCAGGGCCGGCGGCGAGTGGGCGCGGGGTGGTGGCTAGGCGCGGTCGGGTGCGGCAGCAGGCGAGGCGAGCGACCGGGCGGAGCGGAGCGTGACGGGGCGACGGCGGGCGGACGGGCGCGGTTGGGAAGGTGCGGGGCGGCGCGCGGCGGCGACGGCGAGTGCTCGCAGTGGAGGTGGGCGCGTAGCGCGGCCGCAGCAGGAGCGAGGCGAGGCGGGCGAGCGGGGTGAGGGAGGAGCAGAGCAGGGGACGGGGCGAGCTGCTCGGCTCGCAGGTGGGACAATGCGCGCATCGGGCGGCATGGGAGGCACAGGGGCGGCGGGTGGCGCGGCTGCAGGGCGCGAGCGAGGCGAGGGAGAGCAGCACAGTGCGGCGGGGTTAGGGAAGAAAGGCGCGGCGCGGGGCGAGCAGTTGGGGCCACGGACAGGGGGCAGTTCAAGAGCGAGCTGCGACGACTTAGAAGAGCAGGAGCAGCAGGCAAAAGCAGCGCAGCAGAAAATAGCAGCAGCAAGCAGCGTCGGGTGGTCGCGGGCGTGCGGCGGCTTACGGCGACTAGAAGAAAGGAAGAAGGGGAACGGAGGAGGGGGGCCTCACAGGGGAGCCGTAGGGGATGGCAGCGGGCTTGGGGACGGCTTGCCGGAGCCGAAGCTGACCGGATCGAAGGCGGCAGTGGCGGACGACGCCGGGGAAGAAGCCGAGGCGACGTCGTTGGGGCTCCAGCGGTTCGATCCAAGGGCGAGGTCGATGAGGGTGAGCGTAGGGAGGCCGCTGGACTCCTTGGAACGGCGGGAGGACGATGGTGGCCGCTTCGGTTACGGTGGCGAGGCTGTTCGGTGAGCAGGCAGAGAAGGGGATCTGGGGGGAGCAAGGCCAGAGTGGGAGAGAGTGGGGGAATGGGGAGAGGGGATCGAGGGGACGAGGGGGTCCTTATCCCCTCGCCCTCGACGCCGGTGACGCGGTCGGGCGGGAGCACGCCCTCGGTCGTGTATAGTAGGAGGAAGACGACCCAGGGGTGGGGCTGGGCCGGCTGGTGGTTCTGGTGGGCCAAGGCCCAGGGGCAGTGGGGCGGTTCCTTTTTAATATTTTTTTGGGTTTTTGTTTTTCTTTTTAAACTTTTCTGTTTTCTAATTTTTTTTCATATAGTTTTAGTTTTATAAAATACAGTTCTTGCACCTAAATTAGTGTCACAAATTAGGCCTCTGCCACATTTAAGTTTGGCACTTAAATAAGCTAGTTAGTATTTTTTATAATTTTAAAAAGCATTTAATAATTGTTTTTAGCCACTGTTATATTCACAAAAGAGCATTTAAATAATTTTACAAAAATGTTGGGTCAGCACCATAATTGGTTATGGAATATTTGCCACACTTTGAACGTTTTATTTTGCATGTTTGAGAAATTTGAATTTTGGACTATCGGCAGATTGACTGAGTGATCATTGTAACATGGCCACTGTTAGAGAGAGATCACTGTAGTGTGATAGTGGGGATGTCACAAGAAAGATCCACAATCACTTGTTGCCTGTGGCACCCTACCATGGTAGTATGAATCCCATATTAAAGTCACCCATGGAAGGTCTTTCTTGTTCAGGAAATTGTTTGCATGCTTGAGGAGGAGAGCAATGTTCTGAACCCCCAGGTTGAGGATACCAAGCCCCCCCCCCCTATTCTTAGGCCTACAAATAAGCTCCCAAGCAGCCAAAGATGGAGCTGGTTCATCCCTATGTTTCCTCCAAAGGCACTGCCTTTGAATTCTTTCTAGCTGTTTCAAAATCCCAGCAGGGATAGCCAAGCTATAAAGGAAGAAAATAGGCATTGAAGACAGGGCAGAATTGAGAAACTGTAATCTTTCTCCTTGATTAAAGAAACAAGAGCTGGCTGACATTCTTCTCTCCATGCAGTCCACCATAGGCATAAAGTCAATCATCTTTGCCCTGGTAGTTCCTACTGGCAGACCAAGATAAGTGAATGACATTTTTCCAATTTGACAACCAAAAGCAACAGCAAGCTCAAACATATCACACATTGTTAGAGATCAAATGAAATAACTTGTTGTTTGGAAATGAGTGCATTATAGTTCATTCTGTAGAATATAATTTCCTAGTTATTCCTCATCTTTTCTATATGTTTGGTATCCAGATTTCATGGTTGGATGCTTATGTCATGATTCGTATTTGCATTGCTATATTTAATTTAATTTATTCTTGTGACATAGAACTTAGTTTATTACATTCCGGTAATTATCATGTGTGATCATTTACCTTAGTTTATTACCTTGCCATGCTAGAACTTGTTCAAAGGTTGAATGCATGTTTTATTGTATGATTTCCATGTGTTATAACATTGCTAGGATTTACGATATGATGGTGTATATTGTTAGACTTTGCTTGGTAGAGATACATGCTAGTGGTGTATGATTCCAGCTTGCTTGATCAATACCATTCCATGATGTTGTGACAATGTAACTAGATGATAGTGTGTGTATCAATTCATGTTATAGAACAGTCATGCTTATGTATTTACAAGTGTAAGCTGTACTTGATAGAAATGCATGTTGTCTCTCTTAGTCATGGTATGATATATCATTGCTTGATTTGGTTGATGCCATGATCTAGTTGTTTACTTGCCTACAGGTTTAGTATGCTTCCTCGATGTGCTTATATGTCACAACTAGAATGTACGGTGGTGTGCTATTGCCATACTTGATAGTCGTGTTAGTTGATATCAACTAAGTTATCTCATAGTTATGAGTTGTATTCTATTAGTAGCATATTTTGGCATCTCGTGTGGTGATCACCCATGCTTAGCATCATATCGGGTTTATCTTACTATTGCATTTGTTGCGTGCATGTCCTTTGTCATATCTAATGTATCTAGTTGTTGCATTGTTTTATGTCTAGCCATCGTCATGCAAGTGATCTTTCATGTCTTATGAAGTTGTATGTGTTATAGTTGCTTAGTTTAGTTCTTCCTTGTAGATGTATAACTTCGTTACATCTTGGCCTTATGAGTGTTTTAATACTTGTTGCTATGACTCTTATACTTAGGACGAGTCATATGTCATGTCAGTAGAGTTGTGCTTTGATCACACACTCAGTGTGTGTATCATGCTTTATTATAGCAAGCATGTGGTGATAATATTGTGTTGGTGGTCATTAGTATTAGTTGTTCTTTATTATTAAGACCATGTCCTCGTTTAGTATATTCTCATGATCACTCGTATGTCTGATGCTTGTGTTATTTGTTAAGACCTCTAGTTATTCTCCATTCACATGCCTTGTATGATGTGTATCTTACTATTAATGGTTTGACTACCTTTCACCTTAGTGTTAGTTTGGCTTTTGCTGTGGAATGCTTGCTATTAGATGCTTGGTGGATTCATATCCTTTAGTTAATGTTTGACCATTTGCGGTTAATTATCGCTCTTAATCATATCATGTCTAGGATAGTTGTTCATCCTTTTGTTCATGTGTTGTATAGTTTCTTGTTAATTGTTTGACAAATGAATTGATTTGATGTTATGTACTTGGTCCTATTTTCTTTTAATAATGATTTAGGTCTAGACCTAGATCAATTCAATTCATGTTGTTCAATGGTGTTTGATTGCTTAACTAGTATGGTTTATAATGTTGGTTTGGTTGTCAACACTTGCTTATGAATGATTATATAGTTCATGTATATGTTTGGCTACTATTCAAGTAAACTTGTACCATTATCATGAAATGTTGTGCCTTCTTGTCCTGATGCATAGGATTGTTCCATTCCATATGTGTTGTTGCCCTTGTGTATGACATATAGTAGTTTCCTATAGAGTTGGCCGAGATGTGTAGTGGGCACTACTAGTGGTTAGTATCATAGTTCGTATTAGAACGTTAGTCCTGTTGGCAACCCTTGTTAGGCATCTTCAACCAAAAACCTGTCACTTCGTTGAATCCTATCTCTTACCTCCCTATCATGCTGCCTCATTTTGGAATCTCCATCTTGATCAATATCTTGTTATCCATCCACACTTAATTTGTTTTGGATGTTATTTGGATTTACTCCGTCTTTGATATTTATTTGTTTTTCATTTGCTATCATTACGACGAGTAGGGAGTGACGATGTTGGACATGAACATACCCAGGTTACCGAAGAAGGACTCAACAACGAAGGCATGCCTCCTTCTTTGATCATACTTATCCTATGTTTTACAAAATTGCATTGTGTTTTATGGTTACTATATGCATGCTATTTTTAATCCTCGTAGCTAGCGTGTCGATTGACACATTACCTTGACCCGCTTGTCGCCTATTCACTTGACACCTGAGTAGAAGTATATAGTTCCTGTAGAGTTGAAATGCTTAGCCATGCTTATCACCCTATAGGTGTTTTTTTTGAATGACCTCTGAGTCATTGACTGTTGAAACTTATCGCTGAGCTAGGCCAGTTAGCCCTTTGTCGGTGTCAAAACCGGCGGATATCGGGTAGGGGGTCCCGAACTATGCGTCTGAGGTCGATGGTAACAGGAGACGGGGGACACGGTGTTTA
Organism: Thinopyrum elongatum; assembly: GCA_011799875.1. Taxonomy (NCBI): domain Eukaryota; kingdom Viridiplantae; phylum Streptophyta; class Magnoliopsida; order Poales; family Poaceae; genus Thinopyrum; species Thinopyrum elongatum. Next base: position 452,964,546 of record CM022300.1, on the reverse strand, counting down.
CCCAGGTTCGGGCCCTCTCTATGGAGGTAATACACTACGTCCTGCTTGATTGATCTTGATGAATATGAGTATTACAAGAGTTGATCTACCACGAGATCATAATGGCTAAAACCCTAGAAGTCTAGCCTGTCTGATTATGATTGCCCCGACGGACTAAACCCTCCGTTTTATATAGACACCGGAGGGGACTTAGGGTTGTACAAAGTCGGTTACAGAGAAAGGAATCTTCATACGCGAGCGCCAAGCTTGCCGTCCACGCCAAGGTGAGTCCCATCCGGACACGGGAGAGAGTCTTCTGTCTTGTATCTTCATGGCCCATCAATCCGGCCCACCTTACGTGGCCTGGACGCCCGAGGACCCCTTAATCCAGGACTCCCTCATTAGCCCCTGAACCAGGCTTCAATGACGATGTGTCCGGCGCGCAGATTGTCTTCGGCATTGCAAGGCGGGTTCCTCCTCCGAATACTCCAAAATAGACTTCGAGCACAGAAAGCGTGTCCGGCTCTGCAAAACAAGTACCACACACAACCGCAGAGAGTATAATATTTCACGAATCCCATCTGCTGACAACTTTTTGTAACGCGACACCACGTTCCTGCACGGTCATTATTTCGAACCGTTTTCTTTTTAGCCTCCCGCTCCATGTTTCGAGAAGTGGTTTTATTGGCACGTCTTGTTGAAGCAAAGATCATGTCCCCTTATTATGGGATTCTCATCGATACGGGCGTGGGTAATCCAACCATGCAGTCTGCACGGCCCTTGGGAATAGGCGAGTTTTAAGGCGAGTGGGGAGGCGCTTGATATTCACTGCCTTTATAAGGAGATAAGGATTCACCCCTTTCACCCACGCCTTCTCTTTTCCTCATCCTTTCCAACCTCGAGTTCCAGCACCCAAGGTTCAATTTATTCGTTCCGAGCCTCCAAGTCATGTCCGGACCCAACCCTCAAGGCCGGTGGGTGGCCTCCTCCGTCAGAGAGGAGGATATCGCGAAGCTCCGGGCGGCAAAATACCTGACCGCGGAAATCCCCCACAGGCTCCCTGCTCAAGGGCAGGTCATTCCTACTCCCAGATCCGGCGAGAGGGTCGTATTCATCTCTCACTTCCTCCGAGGGCTAGGGTTCGCTCTCCATCCCTTCGTCCGCGGACTTATGTTCTATTACGGGCTAGATTTTCATGATCTGGCTCCGGACTCCTTTCTTCACATCTCGGCGTTCATCGTCATGTGCGAGGCCTTTCTCCGTATTCCCCCACACTTTGGTTTATGGCTCAAGACCTTTAATATGAAGCCGAAGGTAGTCGATGGGAAGCAAGCAGAGTGCGGCGGTGCGATGGTGAGCAAACTCACCCACACACCTTGGCCAAAAGGCTCTTTCACGGAAACCTCCAACCTATGGCAACGGGAGTGGTTTTACATCACTGAACCCCGTGGTACCAAGTGGGCAGCTACACCTGCGTTCCGGCCTGGCCCTCCATTATGGCTCGCATCATGGATTAACAAGGGGCTGGACTGGGGATCAATGGACGAAGTGCAGAAGCTACAAAGCCGCATCCGGAGCCTCCTCGAGAAGGACACCGGCCTCATCGACGTAATCCAGGTAATGCTAGTCCGCCGGGTCCTGCCGTGCCAGCGACGGCCCCTCCACATGTGGGAGTTCAATCCAGAAGGACCACGGACTCTTCAGCACTTCTTTGGCACGACGCACAAAGGAATGTGGAAGTTATTCTTCGGGACCAGAAAACAGTGGCCGGATACTACCGAGGACATCGGCCTCGACTGCAACCATCCGGATACCTCGGTAGGCCCTCGACTCCTGAACACAACTTAGTTAAATATCTCATAACAATATACTGAGAAAACCTTCTTCGACCTGAGCTGGATCAAGAAGGCGGAAAGAATTAGGTGTTCGGCCCCTCTTCCCGAAGACTCAGCAGATCCTGTGTTAACAAGGATGCTGGCTCCGGCACCATACCAAGTGTCGGCTAAGGGGGACAAAGAGGAGAGAAAGAAGGCCGAAGGTGGCCTCTATTCTAAAGGTACACCAGACAATATGTCCGGGGAGATTGGAACTCCCTCTTCCGAAGACAAAAGAGAAGGAGAAACTGGCATCTCCTCTCCCGATGGGAAGAAGAGGGCCGCCTCCGAAGATTTGGAAGCAAAGGCTCCTAAGCGAGGGAAGATGTCCCTGTCAGGTGGCTCGGGTTCACAAGACGACATTGTCGCGCAGTTCCTCCGTAAGGACAAGCCTTCAGCCAAATCGTAAGTGAACAGGGGCGTTCGAAACATATCCCATTACTTTCCGGTTACCAGGGTAACATTTAAAATATATGTTTGCAGTCCGGCACACAGTCTTCCTCAACAGTCCTCCTCCTCGGGGGATCTTCTTCCGGAGATGATGGAAAGCGAGACGCCTCCACAGACCTTCTCGCCCGACAGGGCAGACGACTCCGAGGTGTCGTCCCGGAGGATCTCTCCCGACCAGCAAGCGGTGCGAGGGACAATGAAAACTACGCCCGAAGGTGATACTTCGGCCGTCCAGAGTCCTGGGCCTGCGGACCCTATGAGGACCAACAATAAAGGGCCCGGACTATCCGGTTTACAGCCGGGGACGACGCTAGAGCCGGGTAAACATATTCTTTCCAAGGGAGTCCATACTCCTGTGGCCGCTCCCAGGGATCCGGGGGCGCCGGATACAATGACGGGCATGCTGCAACATGCGTCTGTTTCAGAGGAACATCGTACCTTAATGGGTACGGTAGTTGAGAGGATTCTGTCCGCGAAAAGAGGATTGAATGAATCCTTCATGAGCCTGCTAAGAGGCTTCGAGGTATGCATTGTAATATCTTTAATTGCACTTTTACGTGCAAAATGCACCTGTGTATAGATAGTAGCCCCTGAGACTCTGGTTGCCGTCTGAAGGGAGGCGACCAGAGGATCAGAAAAGATATTCCCAGGAAATAATCTAATGAATTGGAACATAGGCTGTTTCATCCATGATGACTGCCCAAGCTACAGAGGTTGCAAGGCCGAAGCAGAAACTTGATGTGGCGGATGACGACCTTACACTTATTAACAGGCGGCTCGACGAGGCGCAAGGTATGTTTTTGGGGCAGTCAGTATATGTAAATATGATAATATGAGCATGATGCTGAAAATTGTATACTGAGATATGCATAACTGCAGATAATGCTGCCGCAGTTGAGGCCCTACGGGCTGAGCTTGCCCGAGCCAAGGAGCAAGCCAAGATGAGTGAGGCGGCTGCCAAGAAGGCAGCTGCTGAGTTAAAGGCCGAACAGGCTGCTCGGCGCCAGTGCGAGGAGAGAATATCTACCATGACGCGCGAGCTAAAGGATGCCAATGTTTGATGCGAATTCCTCGAGAAGGATAACAAAGCTAGAACGGTCGAACTCGGCAAGGCCTTACAAGAGGCGAGAGAAGCACGGTCCGAGTCTAGAGCGGCTCGGGAAGAGATCCGGCAAGCTGGGGAGATAGCGGCCGGTAAGCCTTTCTTATTACAGACTAAATTCGGCGATCTGAAGTATGCCCCCCTTAATCAAATGTGGAGTTCTCGAGACGCATTCTTGGACTTGCCGAAGAGTGTCTCCGATGCGGCGCAGTTTTTCCAAGCGCAAGAAGGACGTGCAACGGAGAAGCTTTTCTGATCGCAATTCAGCATGCCGAAGCGTCCGCTGTTGCTGAACGAATAGATGGCCCAGTGGGCCGAGCTCCACAAGGTATCCGGATCTGCCATGAAGGACGTCGTGGTCCGGCTGTGGCCGACTGAGCCAATTCCGAATAGTTATTTCGGTTTGGTGCAGCGACTTGTTGATGCGGTGCCGCGTATCGACGCTGTTAAGCGGTCAATGTGCATTTAAGGTGCACGGATGGCCTTTGCCCGCGTCAAGGCATACTGGGCGAAGATGAAGGCCACCGATATTGCAGCGAAGAGTCCACCCGAGGGCAAGGACCATCACACGCCAGAGCATTATTTTGAGGATGTCCTAGAGGGTGCCCGCTTGATAGAGGGTCAGTGCTCGAAAGATATGATGTTCGAGTGAATATACCAAGTTTGTAAAAACAATATTATGATATATTAAGGCCATATTTTTATACTTTTGCCTGAAAGTATTGGTTCCTCCTGTGCAGCCGTTCTTCATATAATCTGAAAGTTTGCCAGTCGTCAGCTTCAGCCCCCTCGCATATAATGCGGGGGTGTTCGGAAAAGCACTTGATCACTCTTGACCCAACGTCTTGGTCCATGAAGGAGGTGTCAATGCGGCGAACTAGGCAATCGGACTATAGGGCTTTAACACTTTCACTTAGCCATAGGAGTTTGACGGCGGGTCTACGATATAGCCCCTGGTATGTACGTGTTTACCCGAATACGGTGCGTTACATAGGTGACTGGAAAAACGGTCCTTCGTGTAATACGGAAAGAATCGCGAAGGATTCTGATGAGTCATCGAGTGGTTGACCAGCTCTCGCCGCATCATGACAGTCAGTTTTCGGCTTTCTCTACTGAGGTGCTCATCCGGATAAACCAGGACACAATCTTAGTTGTTCTCCCTTTACTACCCTAGCCGATAGAGCGGAACGTAAGGTAGTAAGCATAGGAGCCGGGCAACCCAACTATTGACCAAAGACATGATTCGGAGTTGATGCATATAAGGCCAAACTCATGACGCCGAAGTGTGCTGAAAAGCTGTTCGGACTTGTCGGCAACTCATGTGTTGCCGTATCGAGCCCCTGGCAATTTGTGCCGAGGTGCGTTCATGAAACAACCGAAGAAGCAAAATTCAGTATGTAAAAAAAAGCGAATACTGAATACGGGTTATGTTTACTGGAATCTGATTGATACGTTAAACACAATTCTACAGATTATAACGCCCCTACCCGGGCTATTTAACATGCCGGGGGCCGAGTGCTGAGGAAAAAGGCACTTTACAGGTTTAAAAATAAAGAGTGTGGTCTTACAAAAATCATTAGGAGCTCCTGTCGCACGTCTGCGCTGCCTTGCCTCGGTGAAAGGGCTCCTTAGTAGGAATAGCCTTTGGTTATTTATACAAAGCTGAACTTTAGAAAGAGTCTGTAAGATGACCAGGCTTGGAATCACCTGTTGAAAAAGATAAAAAATAGTTAGGAAAAGTAAAAAGACTATGAGGGTGCGGACCGCATTGAAGGCCTATCCGTACTGTGCCTCCGCCGATGACCATGGTATTTTAGGTGCATAATTATATATGCGCGGTATAAACTTCGCGGCTATATGGGGCGGACGACAGAGGCCGAACTGCTAATCCAGCTTTGAGATTGATTGGTACTATTTAGTAGAGACCGGCGGCTTGACGGCCGATGAGATATGCGGCTTGATAAGGCCGCTTTGTACTTCGGCTGTAGCAGCCATAGTACGCTCCTCTGTACGGAGGGAGCATTCCGTATTTCCGTTTACAGTGATGACGCCGCGTGGGCCGGGCATCTTAAGATTGAAATAGGCGTAATGTGGGACCGCATTAAAATGAGTAAAAGCGGTACGCCCGAGTAGTGCATGGTAGCTTCTGCGGAACGGTACACTATCGAAGGTCAAGCCTTTGCTTCTAAAGTTGTTCGGCGAGCCGAAAACGACTTCCAATGTAATTGATCCCGTGCAGCGAGCTTCTACGCCGGACACTGCTCCTTTGAAGGTAGCTGTGGTGGGCTTGATTCGTGAAGGATCAATGCCCATTTTGCGAACAGTGTCTTGGTAGAGTAGATTAAGACTACTGCCCCTGTCCATAAGGACTTTAGTGAGATGGAACCCATCGATAATTGGATCGAGGATCAGAGCTGCCGAACTTTTCGTGACGGATACTGGCTGGGTGGTCCTTGCGATCAAAACTGATCGGGCAGGCCGCCCATTGGCTTAATTTTGGGGTGCCTGGCTCTATGGCATTGGCGTCCTGTAGTGCGCGCTTGCGCTCCTCTGTAGGGATGTGTGTCACGTATACCATGTTGACTGTTTTTACTTTGGGGGGAAATTGCTTCTGACCCCCGGTGTTCGGTTGGCGAGTCTCTTCGTCGTCGCTGTCGCTGGGCGGCCCCTTCCCCTTGTGTTCGGCGTTAAGCTTGCCATCTTGTTTGAAGACCCAACAGCTTATGTTGGTGTGATTGGCTGGTTTATCGGGGGTGCCATGAATCTGGCAGGGCCGATCCAGTATCTTGTCTAAATTGGATGGTCCATCTCTGTTTGCCTTGAATGGCTTTTTCCGTTGACCGGTTTTGGAGCCGCTGAATCCGGCGTTTACCGCCGTGTCTTGCATTCCTTCATTATTATTTCGACGCTTGTGTTTATTGCGTCGTGGCTTGCCGTTGCCGTCTCGAACTTCGGAAGTGCCCGGATCACTGGTGCTGTTGCTTCTACGAGCGAGCCAGCTATCTTCTCCAGCGCAAAAGCGGGTCATCAGAGCGGTAAGGGCTGCCATGGATTTTGGTTTTTCTTGACCGATGTGGCGGGCAAGCCATTCATCTCGGACGCTATTTTTAAAGGCCGCGAGGGCTTCGGCATCCGGACAGTCGACAATTTGGTTCTTTTTAATTAGGAGCCTAGTCCAGAGCTTCCTGGCTGACTCCCCGGGCTGCTGGATGATGTGACTTAGGTCGTCGGCATCCGGAGGCCGGACATATGTACCTTGAAAGTTATCGTGGAAGGCGTCTTCCAAGTCTTCCCAGCTGCCAATGAAGTTCACTGGGAGGCTGTTCAGCCAGTGCCGCGCTGGTCCCTTTAATTTTAGTGGGAGGTATTTGATGGCGTGGAGGTCATCACCGCGGGCCATGTGGATATGGAGAAGAAATCTTCAATCCATACTGCGGGATCTGTTGTTCCATCGTATGATTCGATATTCATGGGTTTAAACCCTTCTGGGAATTCGTGTTCCATTACCTCATCAGTGAAGTAGAGGGGATGTGCGGCGCCTCTATATCGGGCCAAGTCGCGACGTAGTGCGGATGTAGTCCGTCTGCGGTTTTCGGCCCGGACGTGGTTATGCTCGGTACGTCTGGCTTGATAGCCATCGTCGCACGCCAGGGCATGCCTCCGCGATCCGTAGATCGATCTGGACTGACCTGCTCTGTTCTCCAGGTTTTGCCGCAGGTCATACGTATATTCCCGAGCTGTGGTGTCTTTGCCTTTACGGCGAGGTAGTATGGGCAGGTGTTCGGCTTGAGTTGCCGCTTTGTCCGGGCCATGTGGTGGTCGGTCAGCCGCATTACGTGTTGATGGCATGGGCTCAAGTGCCTTGTTGTCGAATTGGGGTAGCAATTTACGCTTCGGGTAACTTTTAATGGGGCGCTCGAGTCCGTATTCCTCGGCTGTCAGGACATCAGTCCATCTGTCGTTGAGTAGATCTTGATCAGCTTGAAGCTGCTGCTGTTTCTTTTTCAGGCTCCTCGCAGTGGCTATTAGCCGGCGCTTAAAGCGCTCCTGCTTGACGGGTTCCTCAGGCACGATAAAGTCTTCGTCGCCGAGGCTCACCTCATCTTCGGAGAGTGGAAGATAGTTGCTGTCCTCCGAGCCTTCGTTTATGGCCTGTTCATCAGGGCTGACTTGCCCATCTTCCCTACCGTCCTGTTCGGAAGTCGGCTTGGCGGGATCTTCTTTGTCTTCGGCATCGTCCGGAGTATTGTTTTCTCTTGTGCCGGTATTGCTGTCTTTTCCACGGCGTGATTTAGAGCGGTGCCGCTGACGTCGGTGCTTTGGCTATGTCTCAGGAGTTTTATTCTCGACTGGATCTTTCTCGTTATCGCCGTTATTCTCTTTGGGAGTATCCACCATGTACACGTTGTATGAGGAGGTGGCTGTCCAGCGCCCAGTAAACGGCGGGTTTTGGGCCTGCTCCTCTCTGGCATCGTCGTCCATACCGTCGATGTCTTCGGAGTCGTAATCGAGCATGTCGGTTAAGTCTTCGACAGTGGCAATGAAGTGGGCGGTGGGTGGGAAGCGAAATTCTCCGTCATCAGCCTCCAGTTCAAACCGGATATAATTCGGCTGTGAGTCCCCTGCTAAGGAGAGGGTTTTTAATGAGTTTAGCACATCACCCTAAGGTGAGTGTCGGAAGACGTCCGCGGAGCTCAACTCGACGATCGGCGCCCGATCGAGCTCGATGGGCGCGGACGTACGCGGTTCGGAACCTGTGGCCGGAGACGAATCCGAGGTACCGGTGACACAGATCTTGTTCGAAGTTGGGTCTGTGTGCGGCTCCAACGCCACTGAGTCTGCGGCTTCCGTGTCGGGGTTGAGCTTCCCGTCCTCGGATGGCGCAATCTGCTCCGGATCTAGGGTCAGGGCAGTTATGGGCGCTATCTCCCGGGTATGGTCCGATGACAGATTTAGGTCATGTTCATCGCGGTGGCAGGGAGCGGCTGCCATGGGCTCGAATCCGTCGAGGATCAAGTCTCCGCGGATATCGGCAACGTAGTTCAAGCTTCCAAACCTGACTTGATGGCCAGGGGCGTAGCTGTCGATCTGCTCTAGATGGCCAAGTGAGTTGGCCCGCAGTATGAAGCCGCCGAATATGAGGATCTGGCCGGGGAGAAAGACCTCTCTCCAGGTCTCATCGTTGTGGATGATTGATGGAGCCATCGAGTCTTCTAGCGACGACACAGCGGAACTCTCAATGAAAGCACCAATGTCGGTGTCAAAACCAGCGGATCTCGGGTAGGGGGTCCCGAACTGTGCGTCTGAGGTCGATGGTAACAGGAGACGGGGGACACGGTGTTTACCCAGGTTCGGGCCCTCTCTATGGAGGTAATACCCTACGTCCTGCTTGATTGATCTTGATGAATATGAGTATTACAAGAGTTGATCTACCACGAGATCGTAATGGCTAAAACCCTAGAAGTCTAGCCTGTCTGATTATGATTGCCCCTACGGACTAAACCCTCTGGTTTATATAGACACCGGAGGGGACTTAGGGTTGTACAAAGTCGGTTACAGAGAAAGGAATCTTCATACGCGAGCGCCAAGCTTGCCGTCCACGCCAAGGTGAGTCCCATCCGGACATGGGAGAGAGTCTTCTATCTTGTATCTTCATGGCCCATCAATCCGGCCCACCTTACGTGGCCTGGACGCCCGAGGACCCCTTAATCCAGGACTCCCTCAACCTTGTTGACCTTCTTTATCCTCTTCTGCTCTGGGTGAAACTTACCATCTGAATACTGGCGCGGGCGACAGCTGAATCAAGGATTGAAGGAGCGATTGGCTGCCTTTCACAAGTTGAAGGGGGTAATCAGTCGTCCGTTCCGCATGAGGCCTAATAAGTCTTGGATTTGAAGATTGTGATAACAGTACAGCCACATGCTATATGGGCACTGGCTTGGTTAATTAGTTAGTTCACTCTTATTGTCGTCATCATCGTACCGCAGATGGGATAGCTGCCTTGCGAGGAGTATCCTCGGCACAAAAGGGGGGCCCGAACTATGAATTGCGGTTACTTCCGTGTTGAAACCTAGTGGGCTTGGCACAGTAAGTGTGGTCTAATGAAAGACCTCATCACAATCTCCCTGCCGTATACCAAATGGTATACTCTGCCAGCGGCCACTGGTGGCAACAAGTCCGGATTGTGTCATGTGGGTAAAGTGTACAACCTCTGTAGAGTGTAAAACTATTCGAATAGTCATGTCCACGGTCATGGACGACACATGAATCTTTCTTGACGTACAGGACTTGTCTTGCTTATTCCCTCTTTGCCCCTATTCTTGAAGCTTATGAAGGACGTGAGTGGATCGAGGATCCTCACTTTGATGAAAGTTATTCTGGAGATAAAACATGTTTTCATCAAAAAGTATTTTTATCCAAGTACTGTATTTTTCAAACAAAATTAGCTTTTATGCAAATGAGCCACACAACCTTCCTTTGAAGCCACATGTATCTATTAGGACCTTCTCCGAAGGAGCGATGTTGAGTACGTAATGTACTCATGGCAATAATTTTGTCGACAACAGAGTTTTATGAAGATGAAGGTGATGACTACGACAACTATGGCAATCCGTAGGACTACATCGACTGCCTATGGCTAAGATGGAGTCGCTACGCATTTTACGTTTCGCTGTTTTGTGATTGTAATAAATGTCATGAGACATTTCACTAGGTATGTCTTGTGACAAATATACTACTTGCAATGCTTTTACGTATTCTACAATGATATCATTTCACTGTGTTGTCAACAATGATCCTGGGGTTGACACTTAAACACAGGAGGATCTGGAAGTTAATTCCGGGTTCTCACAAGTTATGTCATTGATATGAGTAAATGAGATATCTAAATGTTATTGTGAATATGGTTAGTTCATAATCCTTGCTGAAAACCTGAACATTGGTTAGATACATTTGTGATGTATACTACACAACTTGTTCTTGTAGACTCATGTTGGGCATCCAAGCGCAGAGTTTTGTAGGACAGTAGCAAATTTCCCTCAAGTGGATGACCTAAGGTTTATCAATTCGTGGGAGGTGTAGGATGAAGACGGTCTCTCTCAAACAACCCTGCAACCAAATAAAAAAGAGTCTCTTGTGTCCCCAACACACCAAATACAATGGTAAATTGTATAGGTGCACTAGTTCGGCGAAGAGATGGTGATACAAGTGTAGTAATGATAGTAGATATTGATTTTTGTAATAGGAACAATAAAAAATAGCAAGGTAGCAAGTAACAAAAGTGAGCATAAATGGTATTGCCATGCTTGAAAATGAAGCCTAGGGTTCATACTTTCACTAGTGCAATCTCTCAACAATGCTAATATAATTGGATCATATAACCATGATACGTCTCCAACGTATCTATAATTTTTGATTGTTCCATGCTGTTATATTATCATTCTTGGATGTTTTACAATCATTTTATAGGAACTTTATATCATTTTTTGGGACTAACTTATTGACATAGTGCCCAGTGCCAGTTGCTGTTTTTTTGCTTGTTTTTTACTTCACAGAATATCCCTACCAAACGGAGTCCAAACGCAGCGAAACTTTTTGGAGATTTTTTTTGGACTAGAATACAACTTGGGAGCCAAGGAAGGACCAGAGGGGAGGCTCGTGGGGCCCACAAGACACCAGGGCATGCCCAGGAGCCCAGGCGCGTCCTGGTGGGTCGTGGGGCCCATGGGGGTCTCCCGCACCGCCTCTTCGCTCTATAAATACCCAAATTTTCTAGAAACCCTAGGGGAGCAGACGAAACACAATTCCAGCCGCCGCAAGTTCCAGAACCATAAGATCCAATCTAACACCATCACAGAGGGGTTCATCATCCTCATTGGTGCCTCTCTGATGATGCATGAGTAGTCCACCATAGACCTACGGGTCCGTAGGCAGTAGCTAGATGGCTTCTTCTCTCTTTTTTATTCTCAATACAATGGTCTCTTGGAGATCTATTTAATATAAACCATTTTGCAGTATGTTTGTTGGGATCCGATGAACTTTGAGTTTATGATCAGATCTATATCCATGAATATTATTTGAGCTTCTTTGATCTCTTATATGCATGATTATTTATAGCCTCGTATTTCTTCTTCGAATCTTTGGTTTAGTTAGGCCAAATAGATCGATTTTTCTTGCCATGGGAAGAGGTGCTTTGTGATGGGTTCGATCTTACGGTGTCCTCACCCAGTGACAGAAGGGGTAGCGAGGCACGTATGTATCGTTGCTATTAAGGATAACAAGATGGGGTCTAGTCCTACATGAATAGATCTTGTCTACATCATGTCATCGTTCTTATTGCATTACTCCGTTTCTCCATGAACTTAATACACTAGATGCATGCTGGATAGCGGTCGATGTGTGGAGTAATAGTAGTAGATGCAGGCAGGAGTCGGTCTACTAATCTTGGACGTGATGCCTATGTATTGATCATTGCCTTGGATATCATCATAATTATTCAATCTTATATCAATTGCCCAAGAGTAATTTGTTTACCCACCGTATGTTATTTTCTCGAGAGAAGCCACTAGTGAAATCTACAGACCCCGGGTCTATCTTTCATCATATTGCTTTCAGATCTATTTTTCATCGCATTTGCTTTCAGATATATTATTCCAAAAACCCAAAAATACTTTGCTGCACTTTTTATTTGCATCTTTTGTTTCGCGTTTTATTCAGATCTATTTATCCAATCTCATACAAACCAATCTATCTTTTTACCGGAGAGAGATTGACAACCTCTCTTACGCATCGGGTTGCAAGTATTTGTTTTTTGCGTGCAGGTACCATTTACATAGTGTTGCGTGGTCCTCCTACTGGATTGATACCTTGGTTTCATAACTGAGGGAAATACCTACCATAGTTGTACTGCATCATCCCTTCCTCTTTGGGGAATACCGACGCAGTTTCAAGCCGCATCAAAAGGAATTTCTGGCGCCGTTGCTGGGGAGGATCAAGTCAAGATAGTCTCCCGTCAACTTGCCAATTTCTGGCGCCATTGCCGGGGAGAGATCATCAACATCTATCAGGTTCCTAATCACAAATCTCATCTCCTTGCAATTTACATTATTTGCCATTTGCCTCTCGTTTTCATCTCCCCCACTTCACAAAAATTTACCCTTTTATTCGCCTCCTTTTTCGTTCACCTTTTTCTCGTCAGATCCCTTGCTTGACTACTTTGTTGCTATGGCTAGTTCTTCCTCTATTGCATGTACCCCCGAGAATGAGGTTCTTAATTTCAAACAAAGGGGAGGGGAGAATCTAAAAGATGCTTGGTATAGAATTTGCAATGCTCATAATAGATCTATTCGTAAGAAATCTACCATTGTTCTTCTTCGCAATTTTTATGTGGATATTACCACTTGATATAGATTCGTCGTTGATATGATTACCGGTGGGAATTTCTTGATGTGTCCATCTTTGGATGCTTTTAATGCTATGGGAGATCTAGTGGGTGCACCACCTCTTACTATAAATGAAACTGTTTTAACACTTGAGCATGTTATGCAAAGACTTGATGCTATTGAAAGAAAATGCTCACCAAAGAAAATATTGAAAACTTAGATAAAAGAATGCATAATCTTGCTAATAAAATTAGATCAAAAGCGGGAGATGTTTTTAAATTAGTAAGGGAAAAGGAAATCGTAGTTAACGAAAGAATAGAAGAAAGTCCTTCTCGGATTGATAAGTTGGGAGAAATTTTTAGTAACTTAAGCACGACCTTTTCTTCTGTTAAAACTATTGAAAAAACTCCCATAAAATTTGCAAGTCTACACAAATTAATAAAAACAAGGGTGTCACATCTAATAGCAACAAGGAAGATCTTAAAATGATTAGTATTCATCCCAATTTTGTTAAAGTGATAAAAGACCCTACTTGCAAGAATGAATTCTTCAATCTTGTTCCTAGGAGTATTGTTATTGAAAATATCTATGCTAAATCCTTGAAGAATTCTAGGTGTTTGATTGAGGAGTTGAAAACCAAAGATGACAATACTTGAATCTATGCATTATGCCTAGCTAGGGGCATAAAACGATAGCACTTGTTGGGAGGCAACCTAATGAATAAAATTTATTTTTGAATTTTTATTTCTGTTATTGAGTGTTTGCACAATTATGCTACTTTATGATTGTGTTTTTATGTTTTAATTAGTTTTTGTGCCAAGTAAAGCCTTTGGGATAGCTCTGGGTGATAGTTGATTTGATCCTGTTAAAAAACAGAAACTTTTGCGTCCAGTCACAGAATTGTTTCAATTCACATAAGCAAAAAAAATTCTGAAGTTTTTAAACAAGATTTATATATAAATTTCCTCTGTTGTCTTAATTTTTGGAGCTACATAAGTATGAGAACAATTCACATCTTTACAGACTGTTCTGTTTTTGACAGATTCTATTTTCTTTGCATTGTGTGCTTATTTTGATGAATCTATGGATTGTATTGAAGGGTATAAGCCAAGGTAAAGTTATAATACAGTAGATATAATGCAATAACAAAATTTTAATGGGTTTGCAACAGTACTTAAAGTAAAGATTGGTTTTCTTATACTAACGGATCACACGAAGGTTTTGTTAAGTTTTGTGTGATTGAAGTTTTCAAGTTTTGGGTGAGATCATGATGGATGAAGGAATAAGGAGTGTCAAGATCCTAAGCTTGGGGATGCCCCATGGAACTCCAAGTTAATATTCAAGGATAACCAAGCAACTAAGCTTGGGGATGCCTCGGAAGGCATCCCCTCTTTCTTCTAACGACCATCTGTATTTTACTTGGAGCTATATTTTTATTCGTCACATATCATGAGTATTGCTTGGACCATCTTTTATTATATGAGTCTTTGCTAGATTTGCTTTTTAGTTTGTCACAAGTATCCTTGCTGGACACACCTATTTGAGAGAGCCAAAATTATGGTATGATTTATTAGAATTGCGTTATATGCTTCACTTAAAATTTTTGAGCCATGGAATTGCTCTAGTGCTTCACTTATATCTTTTTGAGCACGGTGTGCTTTGAATTTTTTGAAGAAATACTCTCATGCTTCACTTAGATTAATTTGAGAGTTAGTAAAATTTTGAAGAAATTCTCTCATGCTTCACTTATATTATTTTGAGAGATGAAAATTTTTATGCTCATGTTCTTCACTTAAATTTATTTGAGCTTTTCAAAAGCAATTGCAATATATGAAATTAGTCCCAAAGTGATAGATATTCAAGAGGGATATAATAAAAACTTTCATGAAGATCATTGGACAAAATAAACTTGATTCCTTGTAATAGTTTTGCGATATGATGATAGTAATATATGAGTCATGTTGGTGAGTAATTATGCTCTAGTAAGATTATTGGTGTTAAAGTTTGTGATTGCCAATGCAAGCACGAAAGTCAATAGTTATGCAATGAAATTACATCCTACTTGTGGTGCATTATTCGGTGTTAGTTATGCTTAATGCTCGTTTATGAGAATTTTTGTTTCTTGGTTGGTTGCTTCTCAATCTTTTTGCTAGCCTCCACTTGTACTAAGTAGAAATACTACTTGTGCATCCAAAATCCTTAAACCCAGTTTTGCCATATGAGTCCACCATACCTACCTATATGTGGTATTTCGGTGCCATTCTAAGTAAATTTGTATGTGCCAACTCTAATTTTCAAAATGAATTTCCTTTTTGTGTGCCCGTACCGCTCATGAAGCGGCAGGGGGTGGCCAATATTTTGCATGCTAGATGTGTTATTCTCAAGATGAGTGTTTATTCACTTGTCATTGCATGAGAGTGTGGCAGTAATAGGGATGCCCAGTCCTGAAATGAAAACAAAATTTACTTTATGTTATCAAATAATAAATTCCTTGGAAAGTGTTGGTATGGACGGCACCCATGGATACGGCTAGCCGCGGAGTGCGAAAGTACGGTGGAAAAAGTAATAAATTTTATTTTATGTTTGGGAACCGCCTATGATGTATCTAGCATGGAAAGTGTTAGGAATTACTCGGTCGTTTTTGTTGACGGCTAAAGCATGCCTCTCAAACTATTTTATCTCTCAATTTAAGCTTTGAGCTCTGCCACCTCTACAAATCTCTACTTCCCTCTGCGAAGGGCCTATCTATTTACTTTATGCAATTTTTATTTTTATTTGAGTCTCCATCTTCTCTTATAAAGCACCAACTAGGGAGCACTATGATCGTACTTGAGCATTGGATGTAGCTAATATTCGAGGGTGTTTCATGAATGGATCAATGATTGAGCATGATGGGATAGGGATAACTTTCTTTAGTGTTGATATTTTGAAAGACATGGTTGCTTGTTGATATGCTTGAGTATTGAAGTCTTCATGTCAAAACTAGACTATTGCTTTGAACCATCTAAAAGTCCAAATGCCCATGCTACAAAGAAAAGGTTATGTGATGAACATGTTAGGCAGCATTCCACATCAAAAATTCTATTTTTATCATTTACCTACTCGAGGACGAGCAGGAACTAAGATTGGGGATGCTGATACGTCTCCAACGTATCTATAATTTTTTATTGTTCAATGCTATTATATTATCATTCTTGGATGTTTTACAATCATTTTATAGCAACTTTGTATCATTTTTTGGGACTAACCTATTGACATAGTGCCCAGTGCCAGTTGCTGTTTTTTGCTTGTTTTTACTTCGCAGAATATCCCTACCAAACGGAGTCCTAACACGATGAAACTTTTTTGGGGATTTTTTGGACCAGAAGACAACTTGGGAGCCAAGGAAGTGCACAAGGGGAGGCCCGTGGGGCCCACAAGACACCGGGGCGTGCCCTGGTGGGTTGTGGGGCCCACAGGGGTCTCCTGCACCGCCTCTTCGCTCTATAAATACCCAAATTTTCCAGAAACCCTAGGGGAGCAGACGAAACACAATTCCAGACGCCGCAAGTTCCAGAACCACGAGATCCAATCTAACACCATCACGGAGGGGTTCATCATCCTCATTGGTGCCTCTCCGATGATGCGTGAGTACTCCACCATAGACCTATGGGTCCGTAGGCAGTAGCTAGATGGCTTCTTCTCTCTTTTTGATTCTCAATACAATGGTCTCTTGGAGATCTATTTGATGTAAACATTTTTGCGGTGTGTTTGTTGGGATCCGATGAACTTTGAATTTATGATCAGATCTATATCCATGAATATTATTTGAGTTTCTTTGGTCTCTTATATGCGTGATTATTTATAGCCTCGTATTTCTTCTTCGAATCTTTGGTTTAGTTAGGCCAACTAGATCGATTTTTCTTGCCATGAGAAGAGGTGCTTTGTGATGGGTTCGATCTTACGGTGTCCTCACCCAGTGACAGAAGGGGTAGCGAGGCACGTATGTATCATTGCTATTAAGGATAACAAGATGGGGTCTATTCCTACATTAATAGATCTTGTCTACATCATGTCATCATTCTTATTGCATTACTCTGTTTCTCCATGAACTTAATACACTAGATGCATGCTGGATAGCGGTCGATGTGTGGAGTAATAGTAGTAGATGCAGGCAGGAGTCGGTCTACTAATCTTGGACGTGATGCCTATATATTGATCTCTACCTTGGATATCGTCATAATTATTCGATCTTCTATCAATTGCCCAACAGTAATTTGTTTACCCACCGTATGCTATTTTCTCGAGAGAAGCCACTAGTGAAATCTACGGGCCCCAGGTCTATCTTTCAACATATTGCTTTCAGGTCTATTTTTCATCGCATTTGCTTTCAGATATATTATTCCAAAAAACCAAAAATACTTTGCTGCAGTTTTTATTTGCATCTTTTATTTCACGTTTTATTCAGATCTATTTATCCAATCTCATACAAACCAATCTATCTTTTTACCGGAGAGAGATTGACAACCTCTCTTACGCGTCGGGTTGCAAGTATTTGTTCTTTGTGTGCAGGTACCATTTACATAGTGTTGCTTGGTCGTCCTACTGGATTGATACCTTGGTTTCATAAATGAGGGAAATACCTACCGTAGATGTACTGCATCATCCCTTCCTACCGACGCAGTTTCAAGCCGCATCAAACCATCCCTCGACGTGCGACGAAGAATAACTCCAAAGTTCTTATCTAGCGGAGAAAAAAAGAAGAAATTATTTGTAGCGTATGAAACCACCTCAAAGTTATCATTTCCGATCAATCTATCGAGCTATCCCTATAAGTGTCACAAACAGCCCAAGAGTTTGTACTAAAACAACACCATATGATACACATGAACCAACTCTAATGTCACCTAGATACTCCAATGTCACCACAAGTATCCATGAGTTGATTATACGATATGCATCAAACAGTTTCAGATTCATAATACTCAATCCAACACAAAGAACCTCAAAGAGTGCCCCAAGATTTCTACCAGAGAAACAAGGACGAAAACATGCATCAACACCTATGCATAGATTACCCCAATGTCACCTCGGGAATCCGTGAGTTGAGTGCCAAAACATATATCAAGTGAATCAATATGATAACCCATTTTCACCACGGGTATTCATAGCAAGACATGCATCAAGTGCTCTCAAATCCATAAAAGTATTCAATCCGATAATAATGAAATCTCAAAGGGAAAATCAATTCATCACAACAAGATAGAGAGGGAGAAACACCATATGATCCAACTATATTAACAAAGCTCGCGATACATCAAGATCGTGCCAAATCAAGAACACGAGAGAGAGAGATCAAAAAAATAGCTACTAGTACAAACCCTCAGCCCCGAGGGTGGACTACTCCCTCCTCATCATGGTGGCCGTCGAGATGATGAAGATGGCCTCCGGTGATGATTTCCACCTCCAGCAGGGTGCCGAAACAGGGTCTAGATTGGTTTTTCATGGCTACAGAGGCTTGTGGCGGCGGAACTTCTGATCTCGGGTTATTTCTGGAGATTTCTGTATTTAGAGGATTTTTTGGCGTCAGTCTCATGTCCAGATGGGCCAGGAGGTGCCCACTACCCACCAGCCCACGGCCAAGGCCCCTGGCACGCACTGGTGGGTAGTGGCCACCTCCTTCACCTTCTGGTCCTCCCACAAAGCTTCTAGTGCCTCTTTTGTTCAAAAAAATCATCAAAAAGTTTCGTTGCATTTGGAGAACTTTTGTTTATGCACAAAAAACAACACCACGGTAGTTCTGCTGAAAACAGCATCACTCCGGGTTAGTTCCATTCAAATCATACCAAAACCATATAGAATTGTTGTAAACATGGCATGAATACTTCATAAATTATAGATGCGTCGGAGACGTATCAGCATCCCCAAGCTTAAATGCTTCTCATCCTCGAGTAGGTAAATGACAAAAGAAATAATTTATGTAGTGTGAATGCTAGCATAGTGCATAAGTTTGATCAATGATAATTTCAATCACTTTTCCTAGCATCATAACAACAACTCTTTCTCATAAAATTCATCATGATAAAGTAGCAGTTGAAAGCGGAATTTTTGATGTGGAATGGTACCTGTCATATTCCTCATATACTCTGTTCTTTTATAGCATGGACATTTGGAATTGAATGATTCAAAGCAATAGTCTATGATTTGACATGAGGACATCAATACTCAAGCA
The DNA here is from genome assembly GCA_011799875.1 of Thinopyrum elongatum. Taxonomy (NCBI): domain Eukaryota; kingdom Viridiplantae; phylum Streptophyta; class Magnoliopsida; order Poales; family Poaceae; genus Thinopyrum; species Thinopyrum elongatum. The sequence continues at coordinate 452,945,550 of CM022300.1, read as the reverse complement.
TATCAACAAGCAACCATGTCTTTCAAAATATCAACACTAAAGAAAGCTATCCCTAGCCCATTATGCTCAATCATTGATCCATTTATGAAACACACTCGAATATTAAATATGCCCAATGCACAAGTATGACAATAGTGTTCCCTAGTTGGTGCTTTATAAGAGAAGATGGAGACTCAATAAAAATAAAAAGTGCATAAAGTAAATAGATAGGCCCTTCGCAGAGGGAAGCATAGATTTGTAGAGGTGCCAGAGGTCAATGCTTAAATTGAGAGACAAAATTGTTTTGAGAGGCATGCTTTTCCTGTCAACCAAAATGACCGAGAATTCCCAATATCTTCCATGCTAGAGAAATTATAGGCAGTTCCCAAACAGAAAGTAAAGTTCATTTCCTTTCCACCATTCTTTCACAATCCATGGCTAGCCGTATCCACGGGTGCCTTCCATACCAACACTTTCCAAGGAATTTACTATCATAGTATTTTTCATTTCGGGACTGGGCATCCCTATTACCTGCCACACTCTCATGCAATGACAAGTGAATAAACACTCATCGTGAGAATACAATACCTAGCATGGAAAATATTAGCCACCCCCTGCCGCTTCATGAGCGGTACGGGCACACAAAAAGGAAATTCATTTTGAAAATTAGATTTGGCACATACAAATTTACTTGGAATAGCATAGAAATACCGCATATAGGTAGGTATGGTGGACTCATTTGGCACAACTTTGTTTAAGGACTTTGGATGCACAAGCAGTATTCCCTCTTAATACAAATGAAGACTAGCAAATAGATTGAGAAGCGACCAACCAAGAAACGAAAACGATCATAAATGAGCATTAAACATAACTAACACCGAATAATGCACCACAAGTTGGATATAACTTCATTGCATAACTATTGACTTTCATGCTTGCATAGGGAATCACAAACCTTAACACCAATATTCCTACTAAAGCACAATTACTCATCAACATGACACACATATTATTATCTCCATATCGCAAAACTATTGCAAGGAATCAAACTTATCATATCCAATGATCTATACAAAAGTTTTTATTATATCCTTCTTGGATATTCATCATATTAGGACCAATTTCATAGCTTGTGCAAATTTTCATCACTATTATAAACTCTCAAATAATATAAGTGAAGCATGAGAGTGTTCGACAAACTACTGCAGAAAGATATAAGTGAAGATCAAGCGAGTAGTTAAGTAAATGGGTAGCTATTTGAGGACTCTCTCTTATTTAAAAACTTTCAGATCTAAGTATTTTATTAAAAAATCAAGCAAAACAAAATAAAATTACATTCCAAGAATATCACACATCATGTGAAGAAGCAAAAACTTAGGCTCAACCGAGGCTAACTGATAATTGTTGATGAAGAAAGGTGGGATGCCTACCGGGGCATACCCAAGCTTAGATGCTTGAGACTTCTTGAAATGTTATCTTGGTATGCCTTGGGCATCCCCAAGCTTGAGCTTTTGTGTCTCCCTAATCCCTTTTATATCACGGTTTCCCGAAATCTTAAAAACTTCATCCACACAAAACTCAACAAGAACTCGTGAGATAAGTTAGTATAAATCAATGCAATAACCTTATCATTATCTACTGTAGAAAATCAATAAAATTATTATTTAACATTGCATACTAAATGCCTCTGCACATTTAATACTCCTATCCTCAAATAGAATCATTAAACAAGCAAACATATCCAAACAATGCAAACATAACAGCAATCTGTCTAAATAGGATAGTCTGTAAAGAGTGCAATTATACTCATACTTCCGTAACTCAAAAAATTCTGAAAAATTAACAAACTGTAGAAAATTTATAATTTCTCACCGTGTAAAAATTTCAAGATTTTATAATGTTATTACTAGTCACAAATATTCAAACATAACAACAAACTTTCTGTTTGCAAACAGCAACATATAGACTTGCAAAATAAGCATGGTAAAGGCTATCCTTGACATTTTTATTGAAATAAAAGATATAAAAAATTATTATAAATAACATCAAGCAAATCCTAGTAAAATAAAATGAAACTCCAAGCAAAACACATATCATGTGACGAATAAAAATATAGCTCCAAGTGAGGTTACCGATAATGTTGGAGACAAAAGAGGGGATGCCTTCCGGGGCATCCCCAAGCTTAGTTGTTTGGATATTCCTTGAATATTACCTTGGGGTGCCTTGGTAATCCCCAAGATTAGGGTCTTGTCGCTCCGTATTCTCCTCATATCGATATCTCACCCAAAACTTGAAAACTTCAATCACACAAAACTTAACGGAACTTCGTGAGATGGGTTAGCATAGTAAAACAAATCATTCACTTGGGTACTATCAAAGACAAGATTCATAATTGTTTCCTCATAAATCATACTGCACTCTATAATTTCCACAATTTATATTAAGCAATATAAGCCATAGAAACCATAAAACTAGCAAACTATGTATTGCAAACAGAATCTATCAAAAACAAAACAGTCTTTAAAGATCTGAATAATGACTATACTTCTGTAACTCCAATTTTTTGAAACATTAGGAAAATGTAGGATATTTGTATATTAATCATCTGTAAAAAAATTCAGAATTTTTTGATGCTCCAGTGATTTTTAACAATTATGTTACTAGGTGCAAAAGTTTCTGTTTTTGCACAGAATCAAGTCAACTATCATCCACACTATCCCAAAGGCTTTACTTGGCACTTAATTGAAACTAAAGCTATAAAACATGATTACTACAGTAGCTTAATCATGTGAACACACAAAAATAGTAGAGGTAAATATTGGCTTGTCTCCCAACAAGCGCTTTTCTTTAATGCCTTTTTAGCTAGGCATGATGATTTCAATGATGCTCACATAAAAGATAAGAATTGAAACACAAAGAGAGCATCATGAAGCATATGACTAGCACATTTAAGTCTAACTCACTTCCTATGCATAGGGATTTTGTGAGCAAACAACTTATGGGAACAAGAATCAACTAGCATAGGAAGGCAAAACAAGCAAAACTTCAAGATTTTCAACACATAGAGAGGAAACTTGATCCAACATAATTATCCATCACTGATCCAATCCTACGAGCTTTTCATACATTGATGTTTGCTAAGTTACTTTCGCTGTTACTGCTGTTACAATCACTACAAAATTGCTACTATTACTATTGCTACTGTTACCGTTACTATCATACTACTTTGCTACTGAACACTTTGCTGTAGATATTAAGTCTTTCAGATGTGGTTCAATTGACAACTCAACTGCTAATACTTGCGAATATTCTTTGGCTCCCCGTGTGTCGAATCAATAAATTTGGGTTGAATACTCTACCCTCAAAAATTGTTGCGGTCCCCTATACTTGTGAGTTATCAATAAACGGGAGTGAACTAAATGATTTGAATGTGGAGTTTCATCAATATGCAACTCATTGCATATTGAGCTTCATTTAATGTGTAGTGTTGTTTGTTGCATTTTGTCATGCCGTGACCCATTAAATCGGACATGCATCATACTTAATTATGCATCATGTCATGATTATGCTTGTTGGTTTACCGTGTTGTTTACTTCTTTCTGGTTGTGCTTCTTCTTGATAGTTCCTGTTAATGTTTCCGAGTGTGAGGATTCGTTCGACTATGCCTGTTCGTCTACTTCACGGATTTGATCTTCTTCCGAGTAGGATTCCAGGCAAGATGACCATTACCTTGGATATTGCTACTTGAGCTGCATCGGGATTTCCTCGAAGAGGAGAGGATGATGTAGTACAGTAGAGATAAGTATTTCCTTCGGTTAAGAACCAAGGTTATCAATCCAGTAGGAGAACCATGCAACACCTCGTTAGCAGTACCTACACACAAGATAACAAATCCTTGCACCTAACACGAACAAGGGGTTGTCAATCCCTCAGTGGTTAATTGCAAGATTAAATTGTATGGTGATAGATAGATAGATCCCACAAAAATATAAAATAAAATAAAGAAAGAAAAAATGCAGCAAAGTATTTTTGGATTTTGATATATGATAAAAGTAGACCCGGGGGGCATAGTTTTCACTAGAGGCGTCTCTCGAGAAAATTACTGTTGGGCAATTGATAGAAAAGCAAATAATCATGGCCATATCCAAAGCAATGATCATGTATATAGGCATCACGTCCGAGACAAGTAGACCGACTCCTGCTTGCATCTACTACTATTACTCCACACATCGACCACTATCCAGCATGCATCTAGAGTATTAAGTTCATAAAGAACTGAGTAACGCCTTAAGCAAGATGACATGATGTAGACAAATTAACTCACTCATGAATAAACCCCATCTTTTTACCCTTAATAGCAACGATACATGTGTGTCATGTCCCTTTCTGTCACTGGGACTGAGCACTGCAAGATCAAACCCATTACAAGGAACCTCTCCCATTGCAAGATAAATCAATCTAGTTGGCCAAACCAAATCAATAGATCACAGAGAAATATGAAGCTATAACAATCATACATAAAAGAGTTCATCAAAGACTCAATTAATATTCATAGATAGAACTTATCATGAACCCACAATTCATCGGATCCCAACAAACACACTGCAAAAAGTGATTACATTGAATAGAACTCCAAGAACATCAAGGAGAACATTGTATTGAAGCACATCGAGAGAGAAGAAGCCATCTATCTACTAGCTATGGACCCGTAGGTCTGTGGTAAACTACTCACGCATCATCGGAAGGGCAGCAAGGTTGATGTAGAGACCCTCCGTGATAAATTCCCCCTCCGACGGAGGCCTCAAGATGGGATCTCACAAGAACAGGAACTTGCGGCAACGGAAAAAGTATTTCGGGTGGCTCTATGATCTGAGGGGAATATTTGAGTATTTATAGAGGCGAAATTAGGTCAAAATGTGCCATGAGGGGCCCACAAGCCTGTTCTCCTCGATACAAGCAAAAAATGATATAAAGTTGCTAGAAAATATATATAAAACATCCAAGATTGATAATATAACAACATGGAACAATAAAAAATTATAGATACGGTGGAGACGTATTAGCATCCCCAAGCTTAATTACTGCTCACCCTCGAGTAGGTAAATGATAAAAATAGAATTTTTTATGTGGAATGCTGCCTAACATGTTTATCACATATTCTTTTCTTTTATAGCATGGACATTTGGACTTTAGATGATTCAAAGTAATAGTCTATAATTTGACATGAAGACATTAATACTCAAGCATATCAACAAGAAACCATGTCTTTCAAAATATCAACACTAAAGAAAGCTATCCCTAGCCCATTATGCTCAATCATTGATCCATTCATGAAACACACTCAAGTATTAGCTACATCCAATGCACAAGTATGACAATAGTGTTCCCTAGTTGGTGCTTTATAAGAGAAGATGGAGACTCAACAAAAATAAAAATTGCATAAAAGTAAATAGATAGGCCCTTCGCAGAGGGAAGCAGAGATTTGTAGAGGTGCCAGAGCTCAAAGCTTAAATTGAGAAATAAAATATTTTTAGAGGCATGCTTTTCCTGTCAACGAAAACGACCAAGAATTCCCAATATCTTCCATGATAGATACATCATAGGCGGTTCCCAACATGAAATAAAGTTTATTTCCTTCTCCACCATTCTTATCACAATCCATGGCTAGACGTATCCACGGGTGACTTCCATACCAACACTTTCCAAGGAATTTATTATTGAACAACATATTAAAAAAATCATTTCGGGACTGGGCATCCCTATTACCTGCCACACTCTCGTGCAATGACAAGTGAATAAACACTCATCTTGAGAATAACATACCTAGCATGGAAAACATTGGCCACCCCCTGCCGCTTCATGAGAGGTACGGGCACACAAAAAGGAAATTTATTTTGAACATTAGAGTTGGCACATACAAATTTACTTGGAACGACATGCAAATACCGCATATAGGTAGGTATGGTGGACTTATTTTGCACAACTTTGGGTTTAAGGAGTTGGATGCACAAGGAGTATTCCCGCTTAGTACAAATGGAGGCTAGCAAATAGATTGAGAAGCGACCAACCAAGAAACAAAAATGATCATAAACGAGCATTAAATATAACTAACACCGAATAATGCACCACAAGTGGGATGTAACTTCATTGCATAACTATTGACTTTCGTGCTTGCATAGGGAATCACAAACCGTAACACCAATATTCTTACTAAAGCATAATTACTCATCAACATGACTCGCATATCACTATCTCCTTATCTCAAAACTATTGCAAGGAATCAAGTTTTAATATCCAATGATTTTCATGAAAGTTTTTATTATATCCCTCTTGAATATCTATCACTTCGGGACTAAATTCATATATTACCATTGCTACTAACAAGATCTCAAATAAATTTAAGTGAAGCACGAGAGCATAAATATTTCTTCAAAATTTTCAACTCTCAAAATAATCTAAGTGAAGCATGAGAGTAGTTCTTCAAAAATTAAACTACCACCGTGCTCAAAAAGATATAAGTGAAGTACTAGAGCAATTCCATAGCTCAATTTTTTTTAAGTGAAGCACATAGAGCAATTCTAACAAATCATAGCATCATTATGTCTCTATCAAAAAGGTGTGTCCAACAAGGATGATTGTTGCAAACTAAAAAGAAAAACAAGCAAAGACTCATATAATACAAGACGCTAAAAGCAAAACTCATGATATGTGACGAATAAAAATATAGCTCCAAGTAAAATTACCGATGGTCGTTAGAAGAAAGAGGGGATGCCCCGCCTTCCGGGGCATCCCCAAGCTTAGTTGCTTGGTTTTCCTTGAATATTACCTTAGGGTGCCATGGTCATCCCCAAGCTTAGGCTCTTGACACTCCTTATTACTTCATCCATTGTGATCTCACCCAAAACTTCAATCACACAAAACTTAACAAAACCTTCGTGAGATCTGTTACTATAATAAAACAAATTACTACTTTAAGTACTGTGGCAAACCCATTCATATTTCGTTATTTCCTTGTACATACTGTATTCTAACTTTACCATGGCTTATACCCCCCGATACAATCAAAAGATTCATCAAAATAAGCACACAATGCAACGAAAACAAAATCTGTCAAAAACAGAACAGACTATTGCAATCTGACAATTTACCATACTTCTGTAACTCCAAAAATTCTGAAAAATTAGGAAGACATGTCCAAATTTGTATATCAATCATGTGTAAAAAATGCAGAATTTTTCTATGTTTCTGTGAATTTTCAAAATTCCAGCACTGGGTAAAAAAGTTTCTGTTTTTCAATAGGATCAAATCAACTATAATCCAACATAATCCTAAAGGCTTTACTTGGCACAAACACTAATTAAAACATAAAAACAAAATCATAACAGTAGCATAATTGTGCAAACACACAAGAACAGAAACAAAAAGTGAAAAATTTATTTTATTCATTGGGTTGCCTCACAACAAGCGTTATTGTTTTATGCCCCTAGCTAGGCATAATGCATAAATTCAAGTGTTGTCATCGTTGGTTTTTGTTGCATAGGTTGCCCTCATGGTTGACTCATATGGTGGTTTAATTTTAGTTCTAGGGAAGTGTTCCATACCCTTCTTCAGAGGAAACTGAAATTTAATATTCCCTTCTTTCATATCAATCACGGCACCTATAGTTCGTAAAAATGGTCTACCAAGTATTATGGGACAAGACGGATTGCAATTAATATCAAGCACAATAAAGTCTGTGGGAACATAATTCATATTTGCAAGAATAAGAACATCATTAATTCTTCCCAAAGGCTTTTTAATAGTAGAATCTCCCAAGTGCAAATTAAGAGAACACTCTTCCAAATTGGTAAAACCAAGCACATCACATAGAGATTTCAGAATTATGGAAACACTAGCACCCAAATCACATAAATCATTGCACTCATAATTTTTTATCTTGACTTTAATGGTGGGTTCCCATTCATCATATAATTTTCTAGGAATTGAAATCTCTAATTCTAACTTTTCTTCTAAAGTTTTCATCATGGCATCCACAATATGTTTAGTAAAAGCTTTATTTTGTTCATATGCATTGGGTGAATTTATCATGGATTGCAACAAAAGAGATGCATTCAATCAAAGAACAACTATCATAATTAAAGTCTTTGTAATCCAAAAGAGTGGGCACATCACTAGTTAAAGTTTTTACCTCTCCAAACCCACTTTTATCAATTTTTTCAACAAGATTTTCACCCTCCAAATTATGAGGACGCCTTTTAGCTAAAGTTGACTCTTCTTCAGTCCTCTTATCATCATGTTGAATATTACTAAACAAGGAATCAATAGAAGGAACACCAATCATCTTAACATCTTAATCATTACTATGAAAAAAATCGGGTGGAATCGCCTTTTCTACAAATTCTCTTTTAGCTCTTAGCATGGCAGTTCTTTTCTTACTTTCATCCATAGAGACATATAAAGCTTTAATTCATTCATTAACATCAACCTTGCATGGAATAAATTTAATCTTGAGATTTTCTACATCATGTGAAATTCTATCAATGCTTCTAGACATATCATCAATCTTACTCAATTTTTCTTCTATAGTGGTATTAAAAACCTTTTGAACATTGATAAATTCTTTAATATTATTCTCAAGATCAGAGGGCATCCTATTATTGTTATTATAAGAATTTCAATAAGGATTGCCATAATTATTAGAGGAACTTCCACGGAACGGCCTATCATTAAAATTGCCTCTATAAGCATTATTATTAAAGTTGTTTCGAGAGACAAAATTCACATCTACGGGATCATTATTTTTCTCAATCAAAGTAGGCAAAGGCACATCATTAAGATCAATAGGAGCATTTTTACTAACAACCAATTTCATAAGTGCATCAACTTTTTCACTCAAAGTACTAATTTTTTCAACCGAAATAACTTTTTTACTAGTAGGTGCTCTTTCGGTATGCCATTGTGAATAATTAGCCATAATATTATAAAAAAATTAGTAGCTTCACCCAAAGTAATTTCCATAAAAGTTCCACCCGCGGCGGAATCTAAAAGATTTCTAGAAACAAAATTCAATCCCGCATAAAAAATTTGTATAATCATCCATAGATTTAAACCATGAGTAGGGCAATTTCTTAGCATCAATTTCATTCTTTCCCAAGATTGCGGAACATGTTCATGCTCAAGTTGCTTAAAATTCATAATTTTGTTCCTAAGGGAAATAATTTTGTAGGAGGGAAATACTTAGTAATAAAAGCATCTTTGCACTTATCCCAAGAATCAATACTATTACGTGGCAAAGATGAAAACCAATTTTTTGCATGATCCCTCAAAGAGAAAGGAAATAACTTCAATTTCACAATATCATTGTCCACATCTTTTTTCTTTTGCATGTCACACAATTCTACAAAAGTGTTTAGATGGGACGTGACATCCTCATTACGACTACCAGAAAATTGCTCTTTCATTACAAGATTCAACAAAGCGGCATTAATATCATATGACTCCGCACTAGCGATGGGAGGAGCAATCGGAGTACTAATGAAATCATTATTATTAGTACTAGAAAAATCACACAATTTGGTATTTTCTTGAGACATCGTGACTACGCAAATAAGATCACAAGCAAATAAAAGATCAAACGAGAAAAAGGAAAATGAATTTTTTTGTATTTTTGCAAAAAAACTTTTTAGAAGTGGGGGAGATGAAAACGAGAGGAAAATGGCAAATAAAGTAATTGCAAGGAGATGAGATTTGTGATTAGGTACTTGATAGATGTTGATGATGTCTCCCTGGCAACGGCACCAGAAATTCTTCCTGATTGCTTGTATCCGTGTTTGTATTTCCCCGAAGAGGAAAGGATGATGCAACACAGCAACGGTAAGTATTTCCCTCAGTTATGAAACCAAGGTTATCAATCCATTAGGAGAACCAAACAACACCTGCGCACAAATAACAAATACTTGCAACCCAATGCGTAAGAGGGGTTGTCAATCCCTCCACGGTATTGAGATAGATTAAATTGTATAGGTTTTGATAAATAGATCTAACTGAAATACAAAATAAAATAAATAAATAAAAAATGCGGCAAGGTACTTTTGGTTTTAATATGATATAAAATAGACCCGGGGGCCGTGGATTTCACTAGAGGCTTCTCTCAACAAAATAGCATATGGTGGGTAAACAAATTACTGTTGGGCAATTAATAGAAAAGCGAATAATCATGACGATATCCAAGGCAATGATCATGTATATAGGCATCACGTCCAAGTTTAGTAGACCGAAATGATTCTGCATCTACTACTATTACTCCACACATCGACCGCTATCCATCATGCATCTAGTGTATTAAGTTCATGGAGAAACGGAGTAATGCAATAATAACGATGACATGATGTAGACAAGATAAACTCACGTATGAATAAACCCCATCTTTTTACCCTTAATAGCAATGATACATGCGTGTCATGTATCTTTCTGTCACTGAGATTGAGCACCGCAAGGTCGAACCCATCACAAAGCACCTCTTCCCATGGCAAGATAAATCAATCTAGTTGGCCAAACCAAACCAATAAATCGAAGAAGCAATACGTGGCTATAACAATCATGCATAAAAGAGTTTATCAAAGACTCAATTAATATTCATAGATAGAACTGATCATGAACCCACAATTCATCAGATCCCAACAAACACACCGCAAAAAAGAGTTACATCAAATAGATCTCCAAGAACATCAAGGAGAACATTGTTTTGAAGAACATCGAGAGAGAAAAAACCATCTAGCTACTAACTATGGACCCGTAGGTCTGTGGTAAACTACTCATGCATCATCGGAAGGGCATCAAAGTTGATGTAGAGCCCCTCCATGATCAATTCCCCCTCCGGCGGAGTGCCGGTGGAGGCCTCCAGACGGGATCTCATGAGAATAGGAACTTGCGGCGCTGGAAAAAGTATTTCGGGTGGCTCTCTGATCTGAGGGGAATATTTGAGTATTTATAGAGGCAAAATTAGGTCAAACCGTGCCACGAGGGGCCCACGAGCCTATGGGGCGCGCCCACGAGCTTGTCGCTTCCTCGTGAGTCTTCTGGTCTCTTCCCGAACCTTCTAGGGTCTCTTCTGGTCCAGAAAAAATTAATACAAAGTTTTTTCTTTGTTTGGACTCTATTTGATATTGATTTCCTAAAAAGTCAAAAACAAGCAAAAAACAACAACTGGCACTGGGCACTAAGTTAATAGGTTAGTCCCAAAAAATGATATAAAGTGGCTTGTAAATGAATATAAAACATCCAAGATTGATACTATAATAGGCTGGAACAATCAAAAATTATAGATATGTTGGAGACGTATCAGATATCACTACTATCTTTGCTTGCTAGTTGTCTTGTTGCTATCGCTATATCTCACTACCTACCACTTGTTTGTCAGCCTCCCAATTGTCATGATAAAGCCTCTAACCTTCCACCATACTAGCAAATCGTTGGTTGGCTATATTACCGCTTTGCACAGCCCCTCTTATAGCATTGCTAGTTGCAGGTACAGCTGCAGGTTGTTCCATGTTGGGACATGGATATCATGGAATATGATACGTCTCCAACGTATCTATCATTTTTTATTGTTCCATGCTGTTATATTATCATTCTTGGATGTTTTATATCCATTTTATAGCAACTTTATATCATTTTTTGGGACTAGCCTATTAACTTAGAGCACAGTGCCTGTTGCTGTTTTTTGCTTCTTTTTTACTTCGCAAAATATCCATATCAAACGGAGTCCAAATGCAACGAAACTTTTTGGAGATATTTTTCTACCCAGAAGACAACTTGGGAGCCAAGGAAGTGCACGAGGGGAGGCCCGTGGGGCCCACAAGACACCAGGGCACGCCAGAGGCCCCTAGCCCGCTCAGGTGGGTAGTGGGGCCCACGAGAGTCCTTTCCACCGCCTCTCAGCTCTATAAATACCCAAATATTCCAGAAACCCTAGGGAAGTCGACAAAACACAATTCCAGCCGCCGCAAGTTCCAGAACCACGAGATCCAATCTAGAGCCCTATTCCGGCACCTTGCCGGAGGGGAACACGATCACGGAGGAGTTCATCATCCTCATTGGTGCTCCTCCGATGATGCGTGAGTAGTTTACCACAGACCTACGGGTCCGTAGGCAGTAGCTAGATGGCTTCTTCTCTCTTTTTGATTCTTAATACAATGTTCTCCTCGATGTTCTTGGAGATCTATTTAATGTAATGACTTTTTGCGGTGTGTTTGTTGGGGTCCGATGAATTGCGAGTTTATGATCAGTTCTATCTATGAATATTATTTGAGTCTTCTTTGATCTCTTATATGCATGATTGTTATAGCCTCACATTTCTTCTCCGAAACTTTGGTTTGGTTTGGCCAACTAGATTGATTTTTCTTGCAATGGGAAGAGGTGCTTTGTGATGGGTTTGATCTTGCAGTGTCCTCACCCAATGACGGAAGGGGTCGCGAGGCACGCATGTATCATTGCTATTAAAGATAAAAAGATGGTGTCTATTCCTACATGAATAGATCTTGTCTACATCATGTCATCGTTCTTATTGCATTACTCCGTTTCTCCATGAACTTAATACACTAGATGCATGCTGGATAGCGGTCGATGTGTGGAGTAATAGTAGTAGATGCAGGCAGGAGTCGGTCTACTAATCTTGGACGTGATGCCTATATACATGATCATTGCCTTGGATATCGTCATAATTATTTGCTTTTCTATCAATTGCCCAACAGTAATTTGTTTACCCACCGTATGTTATTTTCTCGAGAGAAGCCACTAGTGAAATCTACGGCCCCCGGGTCTATCTTTTACCATATTGTTTTCAGATCTATTATTCCAAAAACCCAAAAATACCTTGTTGCACTTTTTCTTTATTTATTTTATTTTGTGTTTTCGCTAGATCTATTTATCCAATCTCATACAATTTTATCTATCTTAATACCGGGGAGGGATTGACAACCCCTCTTACGCGTTGGGTTGCAAGTATTTGTTATTTGTATGCAGGTACCATTTACATAGTGTTGCTTGGTTCTCCTACTGGATTGATAACCTTGGTTTCATAACTAAGGGAAATACTTACCGTTGATGTGCTGCATCATCCTCTCCTCTTCGGGGAAATACCAACGCAGATACAAGCAACCAGGATGAATTTCTGGCGCCGTTGCCGGGGAGACATCATCAACATCTATCAGGTTCCTAATCACAAATCTCATCTCCTTGCAATTACTTTATTTGCCATTTACCTCTTGTTTTCATCTCCCCCACTTCTAAAACATTTTCCGAAAAACACAAAAATATTTGCCTTTTTATTTGCTTTCTTTTTCGTTTGCCTTTTTCTTGTTCGATCTTTTGTTTGCTTGCGATCTTGTTCGCTATTTTTGCTTGTGTTGCCTTGTGTCTTCTATTTGCTTGCATCTTCGCTTGCTAAAAATCTATTGATATGGATCCTCATCCACTTGCTAATCTTTTCAAAAGATCCAATTATGATGAACCAATTGCTAGTGAATTGAGTTCACTAGATTATCTTTATGAAGTTTTGCTTGAGATTCGTGAATCTGAAAATTGTGATGAAGTGTTAAAAGAAGAAATTTATAAAGTGATTCATGATAGCTCTTTGGATGAAAAGCATGATTGCAATGGTGTTATTATAAATCCTATTAATGTCAATTGTGCTAATAATATGCAAAACCCCAAGCTTGGGGGTGCTAATATTGCTATGTCCACTACTTATTGCAATGATCATGATTGGGATGATAATGATTCTGATGATCTTGAAAATTTATTTAAACCTCATGATGAATATGCTTGCGATAATATTAAAAGTGGGTTTGGAAGAGCGTCAACTTTAGGTAAAAATAATCCCACATATTTGGAGAGTGTTCAATCTCATGAATTTTTTTGATAAAAGTGGGCTTGGAGAGGTCATGACTTTATTTGATGATAATCCCACTATTTTGGAAGAGTGTCAACTTTGCATGCATGTGGATCATGTAGAGAATATGTTATGTGATAGCTATATTGTTGAATTTGAATACGATCCCACATGTAATTATTATGTTAGAGGGAAATATGCTTGTAGAAATTTTCATGTTACTAGATTACCTCTCTTCATGTTAAGATTGCCAATGCTTTATTCTTCTTCCTTGCATATGCTAGTTTTTGCTTGTTTTGATAATTTGTTTGCTTATAAAATACCTATGCATAGGAAGTATGTTAGACTTAAATGTGGTTTTACATGCTATATGATGCTCTCTTTGTGTTTCAATTCTTGTCTTTCATGCGAGCATCATTAAAATTATCAATGCCTAGCTAGGGGCATAAAATGATAGCGCTTGTTGGGAGGCAACCCAATGAGTAAAATATTTTTTCTCTTTTTCTTTCTATTTTTGTGTGTTCACACAATTGTGCCTCTATTATGGTTGTGTTTTTATGTTTTAATTATGTGCAGTAGCAGAATTGTTAAAATTCACATAAGCGACGAAAATTTCTGAGTTTTTTACACTAGATTTATATACAAATTGCCTCTGTTTTCCTAATTTTTCAGAATTTTTGTAGTTACAGAAGTATGAGTAAAATTTGAGTCTTAACAGACTATTCTGTTTTTGAGAGATTCTGTTTCCGTTGCATTGTGTGCTTATTTTGATGAATCTACGGATTGTATCGGGGGTATAAGACATGGTAAAGTTGGAATACAGTAGGTATAATGCAATGACAAAATATGAATGGGTTTTCAACAGTACTTAAAGCAAAGATTGATTTTCTTATACTAACGGATCCCACGAAGGTTTTGTTAAGTTTTGTGTGATTGAAGTTTTCAAGTTTTGGGTGAGATCTCGATGGATGCAAGAATAAGGAGTGAAAAGAGCCTAAGCTTGGGGATGCACATGGCACCCCAAGGTAATATTCAAGGAGAACCAAGCAACTAAGCTTGGGGATGCCCCGGAAGGCATCCCCTCTTTCTTCTAACAACCATCGGTAATTTTACTTGGAGCTATATTTTTATTCGTCACATATCATGAGTTTTGCTTGGAGCGTATTGTATCATATGAGTCTTTGCTTGTTTTGATTTTTAGTTTGTCACAGTTATCCTTACTGGGCACACCTATTTGAGAAAGCCATAATGATGCTATGATTTGTTAGAATTGCTCTATGTGCTTCACTTAAATTTTTTGAGCTATGGAATTGCTCTAGTGCTTCACTTATATCTTTTTGAGCATGGTGGTGCATTAATTTTTGAAAAAATGCTCTCATGCTTCACTTATATTATTTTGAGAGAAGGAAAAAAAATTAGGCTCATGTTCTTCACTTAAATTATTTGAGAGCTTGTTAAAAGCAACGGTAATATATTAATCTAGTCCCAAAGTGATAGATATCCAAGAGGGATATTAAAAACTTTCATGAAAGATCATTGGACAAAATAAACTTGATTCTTTGTAAAAGTTTTGAGATATGATGATAGTAATATGTGAGTCATGTTGGTGAGTAATTATGCTTTAGTAAGAATATTGGTGTTAAGGTTTGTGATTCCCTATGCAAGCATGAAAGTCAATAGTTATGTAATGAAATTACATCCTACTTGTGGTGCATTATTCGGTGTTAGTTATGCTTAATGCTTGTTTATGAGAATTTTTGCTTTTTGGTTGGTTGCTTCTCAATCTATTTGCTAGCCTTTCCTTGCACTAAGTGGGAATACTACTTGTGCATCCAAAATCCTTAAACCAAGTTGAGCCATATGAGTTCACCATACCTACCTATATGCGGTATTTCCGTGTCATTCCAAGTTAATTTGTATGTGCCAACTCTAATTTTCAAAATGAATTTCCTTTTTGTGTGCCCGTACCGCTCATGAAGCGGCAGGGGGTGGCCAATATTTTCCATGCTAGATGTGTTATTCTCAAGATAAGTGTTTATTCACTTGTCATTGCACGAGAGTGTGGTGGTAATAGGGATGCCCAGTCCCGAAATGAAAAAGAAATTTACTTTATGTTGTCAAATAATAAATTCCTTGGAAAGTGTTGGTATGGTACGGCTAGCCATGGATTGTGAAAGAATGGTGGAAAAGGGAGTAAACTTTATTTTATGTTTGGGAACCGCCTATGATATATCTAGCATGGAAAGTATTGGGAATTCTCGGTCATTTTCGTTGACAGGAAAAGCATGCCTCTCAAAATATTTTATCTCTCAATTTAAGCTTTGAGCTCTGCCACCTCTACAAATCTTTGCTTCCCTCTGCGAAGGGCCTATCTATTTACTTTATGGAATTTTTATTTTTATTTGAATCTCCATCTTCTCTTATAAAGCACCAACTAGGGAGCACTATGACCATACTTGTGCATTGGATGTAGCTAATATTCGAGTGTGTTTCATGACTGGATCAATGATTGAGCATGATGGGCTAGGGATAGCTTTCTTTAGTGTTGATATTTTGAAAGACATGGTTGCTTGTTGATATGCTTGAGTATTGAAATCTTCATGTCAAATATAGACTATTGCGTTGAATCATCTAAAAGTCCAAATGTCCATGCTACAAAAGAAAAGAATATGTGATGAACATGTTAGGTAGCATTCCACATCAAAAAAATTGCTTTTATCATTTACCTACTCGAGGACGAGCAGGAACTAAGCTTGGGGATGCTGATACGTCTCCAACGTATCTATAATTTTTGATTGTTCAATGCTGTTATATTATCATTCTTGGGATGTTTTATATTCATTTTATAGCAACTTTATATCATTTTTTGGGACTAACCTATTGACATAGTGCCCAGTGCCAGTTGTTGTTTTTTGCTTTTTTTTACTTCGCAGAATATCCATATCAAACGGAGTCCAAACGCAGTGAAACTTTTTGGAGATTTTTTCTGCCCAGAAGACAACTTGGGAGCCAAGGAAGTGCACGAGGGGAGGCCCATGGGGCCCACAAGACACCAGGGAGCGCCAGAGGCCCCTGGCACGCCCAGGTGGGTAGTGGGCCCCATGGGAGTCCTTTCCACCGCCTCTCAGCTCTATAAATACCCAAATATAACAGAAACCCTAGGGGAGTTGATGAAACACAGTTCTAGCCGCCGCAAGTTCCAAAACCACGAGATCCAATCTAGAGCCCTATTCTGGCACCTTGCCGGAGGGGAACACGATCACGGAGGGGTTCATCATCCTCATTGGTGCTCATCCGATGATGTGTGAGTAGTTTACCACACACCTACGGGTCCTTAGGCAGTAGCTAGATGGCTTCTTCTCTCTTTTTGATTCTCAATACAATGTTCTCCTCGATGTTCTTGGAGATCTATTTGATGTAATGACTTTTTGCGGTGTGTTTGTTGGGATCCGATGAATTGCGAGTTTATGATCAATTCTATCAATGAATATTATTTGAGTATTCTTTGATCTCTTATATGCATGGTTGTTATAGGCTCGTATTTCTTCTCCGAAACTTTGGTTTGGTTTGGCCAACTAGAATGATTTTTCTTGCAATGGAAGAGGTGCTTTCTGATGGGTTCGATCTTGCGGTGTCCTCACCCAGTGACAGAAGGGGTAGCGAGGCACGCATGTATCGTTGCTATTAAGGATAAAAAGATGAGGTATATTCCTACATGAATAGATCTTGTCTACATCATGTCATCGTTCTTATTGTATTACTCTGTTTCTCCATGAACTTAATACACTAGATGCATGCTGGATAGCGATCGATGTGTGGAGTAATAGTAGTAGATGCAGGCAGGAGTCGGTCTACTAATCTTGGACGTGATGCCTATATACATGATCATTGCCTTGGATATCGTCATAATTATTTTCTTTTCTATCAATTGCCCAACAGTAATTTGTTTACCCACCGTATGCTATTTTCTCGAGAGAAGCCACTAGTGAAATCAACGGCCCCCGGGTCTATCTTTTACCATATTGTTTTCAGATCTATTATTCCAAAAACCCAAAAATACCTTGCTGCACTTTTTCTTTATTTATTTTATTTTGTGTTTTCGCTAGATCTATTTATCCAATCTCATACAATTTTATCTATCTTAATACCGGGGAGGGATTGACAACCCCTCTTACGCGTTGGGTTGCAAGTATTTGTTATTTGTGTGTAGGTACTGTTTACGTAGTGTTGCTTGGTTCTCCTACTGGATTGATAACCTTGGTTTCATAACCGAGGGAAATACTTATCGTTGTTGTGCGGCATCATCCTCTCCTCTTCGGGGAAATACCAACGCAAATACAAGCAATCAGAATATCAGAATATCTCTTATTTAATTAATGCATCTATATACTTGGTTGTGTGTGGAGAAGGCTCGGCCTTTTGCCTGGTGTTTTGTTCCACTCATGTCGCCCTAGTTTCCGTCATACCGGTGTTATGTTCCTTGATTTGTGTTCCTTACATGGTTAGGATTAACGGCCTCCCTTGATAGTTCGCTTTGAATAAAAATCTTCTAGCAAGACCCAACTCTAGTTTTAAATTTGTCTAATAAAAACTAAAACTTGCATAGGGACTTTCTGCCGCCGCGGATCACTGATCAACAAACCAGGTCAGTGCTCCTCATGAGTGTTGGCCCACCTACCTAGTAGTCGGCGGTGCCGTCTCGGGGAAACTCGAGGTCTTTTGACTATCGTCCACTTTGCATAGACATTTGTGTCCTAAGAACAGGATACGCACGACTTTTATCAGGGTGACGACACACCGGGTGGTCTTGCTGGACTTATTTTACAATTGTCAAAATGTCTTGTGCACCGGGATTCCGAGGATACTTCGGGCTATCTCGAGGTTGAGGTCTTTCCAACGCTGATCATGAGAGTTTGTGATGGACTAAGTTGGGACACCCCTGTAGGGTTAAATCTTTCGGAAAGTCGTGCCCACGGTTATGTGGCGACTTGGAAATTTATAATATCCCATTGTAGAGAACTTTACACTAAACCCAAATAAAACACAAAAATCACGTGCGTAACCGTGATTGTCTCTTTTCGAGGGAGTTCAAGAAGAGAACACGGTGGGGTTATGTATGACTCGTAAGTAGGAGTTTAGGATCACTTATTGATCATATTAATTTGCGCCCGATTATCCGTAGTTTACTCTTCTTATTGTTGTACTAGTAAGTTAGCCACATACAAATGCTTAGAGCTTGCTGCAACCTCACCACTTAACCATTTCATATCCATTAAGCTTTGCTAGTCTTGATACCCATGGTACTGAGATTACTGAGTACCCGTGGCTCACAGATTACTACAACAATAGATGCAAGTACATGTAAAGCGATGATTTGATGTGAGAGCATGCTCGTTTGCTTTTGGAGTCCTTCTTGTTTCTCCTCTTCAACGATCATAAGATGGGTTCCCGGTTGGCAGCCTGGGATTAGCAGGGTGGATGTCATTCTTCTTTTTCGTTCGATTTCATCCATAGTCGTATCCTGCTCTTCTGTATGATGATTGCTACGTATTGATGTATTGATGTTGTAGCTTGTGGCGAGTGTAAGCCTTTATATGATATTATCATCTATTCAGTGCATGGTTTGTTTTAATGATGTCCACCTTGCAAAGCTTCACCGATATGCTCTTCTATCCTTAGCGAGACTTCCAAGTCCCTTGAGGATAGGACCGCATATTGGGCGTAACAAGTTGGTATCAGAGCCTTACCGACCGCAGGAGCCCCCTTGATTGATCGAAGTTGGTCATTGTTGAGTCTAGAAAAAACACTATTTTCTGACTTTAGTTATATATCGGAGAGTAGGAATTCTTTTTACTCCTTATCCCCTTCGTTGCTCTGGTGAGGAATTGTGACGTAGGTGTTTTAATTCTACTACTCTTCTCACTCAATTTTTTAGGGTCAAGTGGGTATTGTTGGAAGTTCTTATCCAAGGCTCTTTTATTTATTCACCTCTCTCTATTCATATCCGGAGTGTAGAAGTTATCTCAGAAGATTTGTGTTTCAATTCAAGACCCGTTCATTCTATTTTGTTGTTGTTACCTCATTCAAGTCTTTCAAATCAACCGGTGCAATCTCTTTTCAAACAATCATTTTCAACGGTGTTTCTTTTGAGTGGGCCCATAACCCACAGGTCTATCCCAGGATCTTACCTGGCTCTTCTAATTTTTCCCGGAGATATTTCTAAGTTCTTTCCAATAACGACGTAAGAATGAATCTCACCAGTCATGTGTCTTCTCCAAGATTTCCTTCAATTCTTTTCATTTTGATCCCAATCTTCCTCTTTTCATTGTCCGGAGTGTATCAACAATTTGATGGTGTTTCTCGTCGTCATTCTCAGCTGTGAAGACCAAAGAAGAGTTTCTCTTAAATCATATCCGATCTCTTGAAGATTCGTGGTTCAAGCTTGTTGCTATCCTCTTAAATTGTTCCGATCGTCAGAAATTCTTTTCATACCCATTCGAAGCATTTCATGAGTTCTTTCCATTTTCCATCCTCCGAACGCTATCATTCCATAAGAATTCTTCATTCTCAACCTTCACCTCTCGTTCTCAAATCCTTCTGGTGTATCATTCAAATACTCTTTACTCAGCTTGTGATCTCTTCGTTCTCTTGGATCTAAATCCCTTCGAGTATCTTCGTTTGTTTTCTAATTCTTTACGGCTATTCATTCTCTTTCTTTGTTCATTTTCAAATCCTACCAGTGATTCATTGAAGACCTTCCCAAGTTTGCGCTATATCTCTCTTTAATCCTTTTCAATGAGAATAAGTAGTATGCCAAATCCATTGCTTCTCGTCGATTTAATTTGATGAAGGATAGACATATAAAAATTATTATTCTTGTTTCATCGAGGTGATTTAATTCCTTGTCCCAGAGTTTGTTCATGATGAATGAATTCATGATTCCAAGTGTTTTCGTCTTATTTTTTCGGAGTTCCAAGTTTTATCGGTTATGTCATCACGGAGCTTCTTCTCTTTTCTTTATCGGTGTTCGAAGGAAATCATGGCAATGCTTCAATCTTGTTCACTTCAACCTTCAATTCTTTTGTATTATCCTTTTCTATCCGGATTTCTTCATGGAGGCTCTACATGGTGATTCATCAAAGAGTTCATTCATTATCGAAGTCGAAGTGTTCATCGACATTCTTGTTGGAGGAGCTCAAGCATTCTTCATCGTGCATTCCCAACCACAATTCTTTCTACCTTATCTTTTGAGGTGCTGTTATGTCATTCTTGATAATTTCCCTTCGTGTTGCATGATTCACAAGTGGTCAGGAATAAGATATTTTAAAACCATTGTTTTCTCTTTGTTCATGAGATATTTTCACCCCGACAATTCCCTCGTTGGAGTAATCTTGGGTTATATTTCACCTAAAAGCCTCTCCCTGAGGAATGTTGCTATTTGTGGTGCTTATCAATGATCCAAGTTTTACCCTTATCCCCTCAGTGAGAGAAGTTTTTCTTCTCTCTGTCGCTCTCAAACAATCAATTGATTTCGTTAGTGGTACAATTTCACCGCAAAGATTTGAGATGTTTTTATAAGGCCATTGGAAACATATCTTTTGATTATCGATTTTCATCAACTCCATTCAAGACTTCCTTGTAAGGTTGTTCTTTCAAGTTTATCCTTGTGGTGCAAGTTGTTGTTTTCTTCTTCGCTGTCACTCTAGTGAAACCAACAATCTAGATCGCTTTCATTTGTTCCTTAGGTTTTGTGTTATTGCTCTTGTCAGTTATCATCCCATCTTGTCAAGATCATGTTAAATTCCTTCTCTTTTCAGCCGGAGTGTTGTACAAATTCTTTCATTCTTATTCCTTATCTACCTCGTTTTAACTGGAGTGGTTTCAAAGTCTATCTTGTCCCTTGAGCTCTTGGTTCTCGTCATATTCCTTGTTCCTCTTGTCTAACCGAGTGTTCTCAATTTTGTTCATCTCCGTTGTTGTCATTTCTTCAAGTCTTCCAACCTCTCAATGTTCGTTGGTTTCACTCGTTTGTCAAAGAAGCAACTTAGTTTTACCTCTTCTCTCCGATTCATCCCAAGATCTCAGGGCGAGATCTCTTGTAAGTCGGGGAGAGTTGTGACAGGCCAAGACCGATGCTCCAGATGCCTTCCATGTTTTGCATGATAGTCGCGTTAATTATTTGCTTGTTGCATTCATAATCACATCTTTGCATTGCATCGGCACTCCGTTGTCGTCATTTTCCAAAACTTGCATCCGTTCGTAGTTGCTGCTTCTCCCTGTTGTCGCCGTTGACAGTTCCGAGACAAACCACACTTGCACGCTCCTGTGGCATCATCAAAATATTATTTTCTAAGTGGGAATAAAACATTCTTGGAATGGTTTGAAAGTTGGTGTGCGGTCTTATTATATTGTAGGTAGACCGTCTGCCAAATTTCGTCGCATTCAGAGGTGGTTTGATACCCGAACTGTTAAACTATAGCGGCAATATAGCCTGATTAAACGTTGGATGTTTTCGGTATTTGAAACTGTCACCAGGCCGCACCATTTCCCTCTCATCTTAGCCCATTGCTCTTTGCACAGCCCACTACCACCTAGCCTAAGCCCCCTCCATCCAGAGCCGCACGATCGTGGTCGGAGGGTCCGACCCCCCCAAACCCTCAAACCCTAGCCCCTGCCTATTTAAGCAGCTCCCCCTTGCCATTTTTGGCCATCCCTAGCCTCTCCATCGTTTTCTGCAGCCACCCTCTGCCCCGCCGCCACTTGTCCTCCTCCCATCCACCGCACTACCACATGAGCCCGCCTCCCGTGCCCGTGTCGTCTCCAGCCGCCACGGCCCACAGGACCCAGATCGGGGCCCAAGAAAGCCCATCTGGGCCCGATCCCGTGCCACCGCATCCACGCCCGAGGGGATGAACTCCTCGCGCCCGCTCCTCCCATGCGCCTCCTCGCCGACCCCGCCACCGGCAACCCAGTTCCAGGCCAGTCACTTGTCGCCCTCTCCTTCCTCCACTTCTCTTCTCTCTCCCTCACGACCTCTCTCTTTGTTCTTCCACAAAGAGCTGCAATGGCTGCCAAGGATGCCTCCCCGAGCTCCCATTCACCTCGCAGCCACCAGGAACCGGTGTTATGCAACCGGATCTACCTCCGTTGCCTCCCCAACAAGCAGATCTAGTTTTCCCTAGCTCATCATTGGAGTCCCTCAAGCCGATGATGCTGACCTCCTGCTCCTGAGGAGAGGACGAACGAACCAGCGACCAGGACCATGTCATCCACCCCTAGTGTCATGCTACAATAACCTCACTATTGGGGATATAACCCCACGATATAACCCGCCCATTTAGGGTCAAGTTATCCATGCGGCGCCTTGAAGAGCAAGACCAAGACGGGCTGGGACGAACAGATCTTCATGCCCTATCTGGCGACTCATGGAGTGGTCTGGCTCATGGCACAGCGCCTGAGTTGGCGGCTCATCATTGGATGAGTGTTGAAGTTTACTTAGGAAACAAGTCAAGGAGTTTGATTAGGGCACGGGTTATGTTCCGACCCGGACTCTGTTGTAAACCCATGGCCTCCACTTATATATAAAGGGGGGCCCGTGGGACAGAAAGATTAAGTTACAAGCTCTCGAGTACTAGGTTAGCCAAGTTGCACCCTGATACATCTCCATCGTATCTACTTTTCCAAACTCTTTTGCCCTTGTTTTGGACTGTAATTTGCATGATTTGAATGGAACTAACCATGACTGACGCTGTTTTCAGCAGAATTGCCATGGTGTTATTTTTGTGCATAAATCAAAGTTCTCGGATTGACCTAAAAATTTACGGAGAATTTTTATGGAATATATAAAAATACTGGCGCAAGAAGTTTCCAGAGGGGGTCCACCCAGAGGCCACAAGCCTAGGGGGCGCCCCCCCCAGGGGCGCGCCTAGAGGGCTTGTGGGCCCCCTGGACCTCCTCTGACCTCAACTCCAACTCTATATAACCCTATTCAGGGAGAAAAAAATCAGAGAGAAGGATTCATCATGTTTTATGATACAGAGCCGCCGTCGCCTCCTGTTCTTCATCGGGAGGGCTGGTCTGGAGTCCGTTCGGGGCTCCGGAGAGGGGGATTCGTCGCCATCATCATCACCAACCTTCCTCCATCGCCAATTCCATGATGCTCACCGCTGGGAGTGAGTAATTCCTTCGTAGGCTTGCTGGACGGTGATGGGTTGGATGATATTTATCATGTAATCAAGTTAGTTTTGTTAGGGTTTGATCCCTAGTATCCATTATGTTCTGAGATTGATGTTGCTATGACTTTGCTATGCTTAATGCTTGTCACTAGGGCCCGAGTGCCATGATTTCAGATCTAAACCTATTATATTCATGAATATATGTGAGTTCTTGATCCTATGTTGCAAGTTGTAGACACCTATTATGAGTTATGATCCGCATACCCCAAGGTGACAATAATTGGGATTCTTTCCGGTGATTACCATAGTTTGAGGAGTTCATGTATTCACTAAGTGCTAATGCTTTGTTCTAGTTATCTATTAAAAGGAGGCCTTAACATCCCTTAGTTTCCTTATGGACCCCGCTGCCATGGGAGGGTAGGACAAAAGATGTCATGCAAGTTCTTTTCCATAAGCACGTATGACTATATACGGAATACATGCCTACATTACATTGATGAATTGTAGCTAGTTCTGTGTCGCCCTAGGTTATAACTGTTGCATGATGAATGCCATCCGACATAATTATCCATCACTGATCCATTGCCTACGAGCTTTTCACATATTGATCTTTGCTAAGTTACTTTCGCGTTGCTACTGTTACAATCACTACAAAACTGTTACTACTACTGTTACCGTTACTTCCATACTACTTTGCTACTAAAAACTTTGCTGTAGATATTAAGTCTTTTAGGTGTGGTTGAATTGACAACTCAACTGCTAATACTCATGAATATTCTTTGGCTCCCCTTGTGTCGAATCAATAAATTTGGGTTGAATAACCTACCCTCGAAAACTGTTGCGATCCCCTATACTTGTGGGTTATCAAGACCTTTTTCTGGCGCCGTTGCCGGGGAGCATAGCTCTATTCTCTGAGTCACTTGGGATTTATATCTGTTGATCACTATGCGGAATCTGAAAGATACCAGAACCAAGATTATTCCCTCTACTACGAGGGGAGGTAAGGAACTGCCATCTAGCTTTGCACTTGATTCACCTTCTATTTTGAGTAAGCTTGCGGCACCTACACCTGCTATTGATTCTGATATGTCGCAAGTAATTGATGATGCTACTTCTGCTATGCATGATGCTTATGATGATACTACTGCTTTGCTTGATAATACTGTGCCACTGGGTGAATTTCTTGATGAACAACTTGCTAGGACTAAAGATATTGAGAATGCTGAAACTGATGATATTTCTGAAACTGATGAAATTATTGAAACTGAACACTTTGAAACACATGCTAGACCTAGCTCTCCTAGATATGAATTGCCTGTTATACTTGAGGGTTGTGTTATGGATGGAGAGGTAGCTAGGGACTTTCTTGCTTGTAAGGATAGAGATGATCTTAAGAAATTACTATGCAAGTGGAAAGAAAAATCTTTGAATGCTAGAATGCAATATGATCCTAAGTTTGCTACTTCATCTATCTTTGTCAGCGATAAGGATTATGAATTCTCTGTCGATCCTGAGTTAATTACTTTGGTTGAATCTGATCCTTTCCATGGTTATGAATCTAAAACTGTTGTGGCACATCTTACTAAACTGAATGATATAGCCACCCTATTTGCTCATGAGGAAAAAATTCGCTACTACTATATTCTTAAGTTGTTTCCTTTCTCTTTAAACGGTGATGCTAAGATATGGTTTAATTCTCTTGCTCCTGGTTGTGTGCGTAGCCCCCAGGATATGATATATTACTTCTCTGAAAAATATTTTCCTGCTCATAAGAAACAAGCTGCCCTTCGGGAAATATTTAACTTTGCGCAAATTGAAGTAGAGAGTCTCCCACAAGCTTGGGGGAGGCTTCTCCAATTACTTAATGCTTTGCCTGATCATCCTCTCAAGAAAAATGAAATACTTGATATCTTTTATAATGGACTAACCGATGCTTCTAGGGACCACCTAGATAGTTGTGCCAGTTGTGTTTTCAGGGAACAAACTGTTGAACAAGCTGAAGAATTATTGAATAATATATTGAGCAATGATAATGATTGGACTATTCCTGAACCACCTCCTAAGCCAACCCCGAAGAAGAGAGGTATTATATTTCTCAGTCCTGAAGATATGCAAGAGGCAAAGAAATCCATGAAAGAAAAAGGTATTAAAGCTGAAGATGTTAAGAATTTACCGCCTATTGAAGAAATACATGGTCTTAATACTCCGACACATGTAGTAGAGGTAAATTCTCTTTATAGACTTGATGAAGGTGATGTTCCTTATACTAAATCTGCTAGTCAATGCTTGGATGAATTTGAAAATTTTATTGTTAAACAAGAAAACTTCAATGCATATGTTAGTAGACAATTGAAAAGAAATGCTTATATGCTTGAACACTTGAGTGACTATATGTGTAGAACTGTTAACGAGCTTAAGTTTGTTAGTAAACATGCTTCCATGGTAAAAAACTCAAGTAGAACAAGTACTCAAGGCACAAAATGATTTGCTTAATGAGATGAATAATAAGATGAATGATAATGTCATTAGAGTTATGACTAGAGGTGGTAAAATGACTCAGGAACCTTTGTATCCTGAAGGCCACCCTAAGAGAATTGAGCAAGATTCTCAAAGAATTAATACTAATGCACCTAGTTCATCTAAGAAAAAGAAAGGTGATAGGACTTTGCATGCTTCTAGTGAACCTACTATAAACACACCTGAGAATCCAAATGATATTTCTATTTCAGATGCTGAGACACAATCTGGTGATGAACATGAACCTAGTAATAATGTTAATGATGATGTTCATGTTGATGCTCAACCTAGTAATGATAATGATGTGGAGATAGAACCCGCTGTTGATCTTGATAACCCACAACCTAAGAATAAAATATATGATAAGAGAGACTTCATTGCTAGGAAACATGGCAAAGAAAGAGAACCGTGGGTTCAGAAACCCATGCCCTTTCCTCCTAAACCATCCAAGAAAAAGGATGATGAAGAATTTGAACGCTTTGTTGAAATGCTTAGACCTGTCTTTTTGCACTTACGTTTGACTGATATTCTGAAAATGTCTCCTTATGCTAAGTATATGAAAGAAATTGTTACAAATAAAAGAAAGATACCGGAGGCTGAAATTTCCACCATGCTTGCTAATTACACATTTAAAGGTGGAATACCAAAGAAACTAGGAGATCCAGGAATACCAACTATACCATGCTCCATTAAAGGAAACTATATTAAAATTGCTTTATGTGATCTTGGAGCCGGTGTTAGTCTCACGCCTTTCTCTTTGTATCGAAGACTTGATTTGAATAAGTTGACACCAACTGAAATCTCTTTGCAAATGGCCGATAAATCAACTGCCATACCCATCAGTGTTTGTGAGGATGTACCTGTCGTAGTTGCAAATGTTACTATTTTAACAAACTTTGTAGGATCGAAAGTAGGTCTAGAGGGGGGGGGGGTGATTAGACTACTTGACCAAATAAAAATTGAACCCTTTCCCAATTTTAGTTGTGGGCAAATTTTAGCAATTAGTACAAGTCAAGCAATCAACCTACACATGCAATTCTATGAGCGTAGCAGCGGAAAGTAAAACATTGCATATGAAGGTAAAGGGAAGGGTTTGGAGAAGGCAAACGTAATGTATACACGAAGATTTTTGGCGTGGTTCCGATAGGAGGTGCTATCGTACATCCACGTTGATGGAGACTTCAACCCACGAAGGGTTACGGTTGCACGAGTCCACGGAGGGCTCCACCCACGAAGGGTCCACGAAGAAGCAACCTTGTCTATCCCACCATGGCCATCGCCCATGAAGGACTTGCCTCACTCGGGTAGATCTTCATGAAGTAGGCGATCTCCTTGCCCTTACAAACTTCTTGGTTCAACTCCACAATCTTGTCGGAGGCTCCCAAGCGACACCTAACCAATCTAGGAGACACCACTCTCCAAAAGGTAATAAATGGTGTGTTGATGATGAACTCCTTGCTCTTGTGCTTGAAATGATAGTCTCCCCAACACTCAACTCTCTCTCACAGATTTGGCTATGATGGAAAGATGATTTGAGTGGACAGCAACTTGGGGAAGGCTAGAGATCAAGATTCTTGTGGTAGGATTGGAATATCTTGGTCTCAACACATGAGTAGGTGGTTCTCTCTCAGAAAATGAGTAGTGGAAGTGTAGGCACGTTCTGATGGCTCTCTCTCAAATGGAGAAGGGGGTGGAGGGGTATATATAGCCTCCACACAAAATCCAACCGTTACACACATTTGACCTAACTCGGTCAGACCGAATAGAAGAACTCGGTGAGACCGATCTAGTTCAAAATGTGAACATTAGGAATCTCGGTGGGACCGACTGGAACAACTCGGTGGGACCGATGTGCTAGGGCTAGGGTAAAACCTCATCTCAGTGAGACCGATTGCTTGAACTCGTTGAAACCAATTTCAGCAAAGAGCAAACAGAGAGTTGGTCAAGCAAACTCGATGGGACCGATTGCACATTTCGGTGAGACTGAAATAATTGCAATAGGCAACAGAGAGTTTGCAGGGCCATCTCGGTGACACCGAGATCCGTATTGGTGTAACCGAATTGCTAGGGTTTCTGGCAGTGGCTATGTCAACTGAACTCGGTGGCGCCGGATTGAACATTTCGGTGGGGCCGAGTTTGACTTTGAGTTTTGGACATATTTGGAAATGAGAAAGTGGCTGAGGGTTTTGGAGCTATATCACTAAGCACTTTGAGCAAGTAGACCATTAAGCAACACCTCATCCCCTTTTAATAGTATTGGCTTTCCTATGGACTCAATGTGATCTTGGATCACTAAAATATAAATGAAGAATCTTGAGGTTTTGTCAATCTTTGTCCTTAGCATTTTGAGGGGTCCACATCTCTAGTCCATGCCATGCCAATCATTGAACTTTCTGAAATATTAAACATGAATGGATATTAGTTCAATGAGCTATATGTTGTTATGAATTACCAAAACCACCCAGGGATTAGTTGCACTTTCAATCTCCCCCTTTTTGGTAATTGATGACAACATATAGATCAAAGCTTCGACAAATGATAATATGAATGAAATACATCGCCGCTTTGAGAAGTATGTGATAAGCAAGAGCTTCCCCTAAATTTGTGCATTATTTAAAATTTGCTTTTGAATGCAAATGCACAATCGATTAGGATCATGGGTCACTCTTCCATGTCACATACATCTTGGTGGAGCGCTCATAATGATAAGAGTTAAATGACATGCACTCATCACCAAGGATACAAGTGATTGATCATACACAATTAATCATAGAGATAGATAAGTAAGCACACACATTAAGCATAGTATGATCAAACACATGATCAAATAAGTATCTCACGAGAATAACACAAATTGAAGCATAGGAATCAAACAACCAAACGAACAAAGTAGCAAGAGAAGCAAATGAAGTCAAAACACTCTCTCTCTCTCGAAGCCTATGATCTATACACTTTCTCCCCCTTTGGCAACAAGTTACCAAAAAGTTTGAAAATGTATAGTGCTATTCGGCACTCTAGGCACGATCTCCGGGAGCTCCTGAAGGGGTCTTCTAGCTTGTCACTCCGGTATGCGTAGATGGCGTGGAGAGGAGGGCATCTGCAAATGCTTCGGCAGAAGTCTGTGGAGCTGGAGGGGTTGACACTGGAGGTACAACCGTGGCAGTTGCTGTAGGTGTTGAAGTAGTAGTCCTGGAGTCTCTGACAACTGGCACTGCTGATGACCTTTGTGCCCTTGGCACTCTCTGGAAAGTGTCTGTAGTTGGTCTGTCCTCCCTGTCCTCAGCATCTTCTTGGAGCTTCTCCACAATAGTCTGTATCTCAGTGACCTTCACATCTAGGTCATGGAATTTTGTCTCAATGCTCCTCTCGAGACTTTCCTGGTTTTGAGTCAGGGTGGCCAAGCCCTTCTCAATTCTCACTGTAGCCTCAAATAGATAATTGAGTTGATCTTGCTTGGTCTTGAGTAGCATTGTGGAGGCATCTAGTGCACTTGCTGTCTTTGCTGCTTTTGCAGCCTTTGCTTTCTCTCTCTTCTCCTCGGCTTCAGCACAAGTAGGATGGGGAGCATCCATGACAACCTCGTTGTCCTCAAAGTCTGGCCTCAGGGGTAGATGCTCACTGTATAGTAGATATGTCCCAGTTCCCATCTTGGAATTGATCAACATTTGAATGTGAGGGGCATATCCATAAGATCTCTTCTGATCTGCAGCTATTCTCTTCACAGTTTCTACAATCAGGCTCATCACCTTGAATTTCTATGGCACATCAAATAAGTGAAGCAAGTTGATGGAGTGACCACGAATCATTCTATGATCTCCTGACTTGGGCAAAAGAGTATGCCTCAATATAGTGTTGATGGTGGTTAAACCAGCAAGCAGGTAGTATATTGATCCAAGCTTGTGAGTCTCCAAGGCATTATCAGGAATTGGCTTGTACATATTAGCCATGGAGTTGGGATCCTTTCTAGGCTTAGCATACACATCAATATCATTCTCCTCTTCCTCGGGGGCATTGATCAGCTTGGCCCATTCTGAGATAGTAGATTGATATCTTGTTCCTTCAGTCATCCAGACTATCTTTCCATCAGGGTAGAAGTGAGCAGTGGAATACAATTGCATGATCATCTCATCATTCCACTTTGTCAACTTCTGACCAACAAACTTGTCAACACCATTCATTCTGAAGCTCTCATGCACACTTGGGAAATAGTCTTCATTGTCATCAATGTATTTCTAGTCTACCCATTTCATGTCACACACAATGGGCTTCTTGTCCAATAGGATAGTCTCATAGAAATCCTGTTGTTCCTTTGTGTGAAAGCGATAGTCCACAATAGTTCTTCTCCTGGTGGCATAGGGATCAGTCTTTCTCCAAAGTCTCAGACCTGCATCCTTTCTTAGTTTCATGTTCTCTGCCACAAGATGATCATCACTATGATCTGGGATCTTGGGCTTGAGCTTTCTGAGCACTTGTGGCTCTTCTTCTTCTTGAGCTTCAGGCACTGGGGCCTTGTTCTTTTCAACAGTAGGTATATTCCTTGTTGATCTCTTTGGTGCAGTTGTCTTGGGAGCTTGAGCTTGAGTTGAAGGCTTGGGGGCAGACTTGGGCTTAGATGGAGTAGCCCCAGTCCTTATGGCATCCCCCATAAGCTTCTGAGTCTTTGCAGGAGGTGCAACAGGCTCTTCCTCCTCCTCATATTCTTCATCAGAATCTCTCATCATAGAAGGTTTACCAATGACTCTGGCAGTAGTCTTTCTGACTCTTTCCTTCCTCTTCTTTCCTCCAGCAGCCTCTTCCTCCCTTGATTCAAGAGTAAATTCCATGGTTTCTTGAGTTGAGGCTCTGGCTTTTGACATTGGAGCTCTCTTGGCAGGAGCCTTCTTCTGCATTCCAAGCTTTGTGGCAGTAGCAGCAGCATACTCTTTCTTGAGTACTTTCTTCTTGGAAGTCACCTCCTCCTCAATCACAAAATCTTCATCCTTAGATTCAGATGTTCTCTTCTTCCTAGTCCTGGTAGCTGCCTTAGGCAAATTGCTGGGAGTGCTTCTACTTCCATCATCATAGCTGCTAGAGGGACTAGTGCCCTCACTGAGGTTGAGCTGCTCTTCGGACTTGTTCTGACTATCACCGCCCTCTGACATTGCTGAAACTGACCCTGTGAATAGTTGGGTGTAGATAGAGTAGATGAGCATCACAAAGTACAACTTGTTTTGCAAAAATATTGAGACAAAAAACTTAACGTCAGTTTTCTGCAGAAAGCATTTCGGAGCTACCGATTTGACAAACTCGGTGTCGGTGTCAAAATCGGCGGATCTCGGGGTAGGGGGTCCCGAGCTGTGGATCTAGGATCGATGGTAACAGAGACGATGAACACGGTGTTTTACCCAGGTTCGGGCCCTTTCTATGGAGGTAAAACCCTACGTCCTGCTCTTGTTTATATTGATGAAGTATCAAGGTACAGAGTTGATCTACCTCGAGATCATATGTTGTGGTCTAAACCCAAGGGGTATGATGAGTAATGGCATGATCTATCTATCAACGAGCCTGGCCTCGTCTTATATAATGTACCGGAGGCCTAGGATAACAAGCGTCCTAGTCGGCTACGTCGGTGGAGAGGAGTCCTTGTCTTGAGCACCAAGTCTTGTGGAATCTTCCTCGTATATGTCATCGGCTGTCCGAACTGGCCCATTAGTGAACCGCCATGGGGGTCCTCGGCCCAACCCACTGGTCGGGAGACGACATGGTGAGTACCCCCTAGTCCAGGACACCGTCAGTAGCCCCCTGAGCCGGTCTTCAAGTTGGGGACGCTCCTTGATTCTTCCGAACTGTTCTTCATCTTTGGTCGTTGGTCTTGAAAACTGGTTCAACAAATCTTCCCATCTCCGATCTTGAGGATCGCCGAGGTGTATCCGAAGAGTTCATACGTCGGGTATCCGAGGAGTCTTTTTAAGTTATCGGCCTTTATCAATGCCTTGTAAGTTTTTCACGCCACACCTGGGGTTTGAAGTGTTTCCTGTGCGACGGCGCCCTCTTGCGTCCGAGCTCTAAGGCCGAACTAAATCCAAGGCGTCTCTTCACAACCGAGCTCCAACACTATTCGGCATTCAAGGTATCCTCTTGCGTCTGAGCTCCAACGCCGAACTGAATCCGAGGTATCATAGATTACCTTGGCCTCTGAAAATTTGAATGAGTTCATTCGAGCTTAAATGCCGGAGTAGTCTTCTATGGAACGAGCCATTCGAATCCAAGCTTTATGCCGGACTACTTCCGAGCTCCAACGCCGGACTGCATCCGAGTTCTAACGATGGTCAGCATCCGAGGTGTCATAACTACCTCGGTCTTTAAAAGATTGAACGAATTCAGCCGAGCTTAATGCCGGAAATGCCCTCTATGGAGCCAACCACTGGCGCCCGAGCTTTATGCCGGACTGCTTCCGAGGTGGTACACCACCCTGACTGCGGGCTGATTTTTTGTGAATATTTTCAATTGGTGCAATTTATTCTCTGCCGAGATATATAGCCAGTAGCCCTCAAGGTGTGTGTCGGTCTAAAACCCGAGATGCACCTGAAGGATGGCATAAAACCGGTGATCCCAGTAGCCCCTGAGACTCAGGTCGATTCACAAAATCGGCCTGAGGATCAACTACTAGCTCTGTAGCATACTTAGGAATAGAAATGTGGTGTGCATATTCCTTGAGACTCAGGTTGGGTGCGGCCGACCAACCTGAGGATCATAATCTCCTCGGGAACTATTTCGCACTTTGTAAAGTGTCTGCATTGAATCGTCGATGCAGTAGCCCCCGAGCCAATGGTCGGTTGGCAACACCAGATCAGGGGATCGATGTGCCCCTTTAACATTTGTAAATGAGAAGCACGAAGCCCAGTAGCCCCCGAGCCTTAATGTGGGCACGGGTGGCCGAATTAAGGATCAAGTTCCGGAGTATATCACAATTTATGTGTAATGATTCTATGTATCCAAGTACTTTACATCACTAATGCTCGGATCCGCATTGTACAAAACTTTGTTGACCGACCATCGGCTTCAACCTCTTCGGCCAGCAGCCGAAGAGTGTTCGTCCTACTTTATAAAGCCTTTATAAGGGCAAAGATTTACGACAAACAAGGCAATCCGGCCATACGGTTTTATAAACAAAGGTACGCAGAGAGATATGTTATAAAACATCTTCTGGGAAAAATAGTTCCGTTACAGGTTCCTTTTCCCAGGCTGTCATGTTGATCATGATCATGAAACCTCAACTCCAATCAATGTGGGAGGAAAATATTGAGGATTTAGTTGGGAGAAAGTTTCCGAACTCTGTGGTCCATAATGAACCAAAATTTTCACTTCCATCGTTGCCCACCAATTATATTCTTTAAGATGGCTAGCTTTCGGCTTCACCCAGTCTGAGGTACTAACCCGGACGACCCGTAGTAACAATCACAGAGGTGCTCCCTTTACCGCCTAGCCGAACAATCGGGAACGTAGGGGTAAGCACAGGAGCCAGGCAACCCAGCTTGGCCAAAATCTTAAGTCAAATTGATGCATATTTATGGCTTTATTACGATAATTATGGAAGGCAGCGCTTGTATACTGAATACAAACACTAATGATATATGTTTATTTTGACTCCATTGCGACCTTTTATCAGTTGAAAGTGGCCCATCGTCGACTTCTACCCCTTTGTAGATACTACGCAGGGTGTTTCCGCAGTAACCAGACAACCCTTAGCCGACGTCTCGGTGCCCGAAGGCGGTTGTGTTAGCGGAAACAAGGCAATCAGATATGCGGGCTTTATAACTTTCACTTAGTCATAGGAGCTTTAAACTGGGGATGTTAGCTACGAGCCTCCGGTTTGTGTTCGGCACCGACTGAAGTCTAGCCATTAACACTTCGGCCAATATTATGAAAGGCCCATCGTTTGACACGGGGTAATTGGTATCGATCTATAGTGTGACACCATCATCGGATCGCTGGACAGTTTACGCCCATTGTGACAGTCAGTTTTCGGCTTTCTCCACTGAGGTGCTTAACCATTCGAGCTGGAAGCACAATCACAGTGGTTCTCCCTTTGCACACCTAGCCGAATAAAGTGGAACATAGGAGGCAAGCACAGGAGCCGGGCAACCCAACTATTGACCGAAGACACAATTCGAAACCAGTGCATATATAGCAATATCCGAGAATGTTTTTGCCGAATCTCTAAAGGTGTCCGGCGTTGCACTGCGAGACTTATGCTGGAAACACACAAATAGGTTAAAAGTGCCATAGGCTCGAAAAACCAAAAACTTATGTAGAAGCTTGACATCCGGACTAAATCAAGTTTTTTGGTGCCAATTCAAAAATTGGTCTTAAAATAAATTTTTCCTTTCGTCATGCTTTAACATGACACGTCCGATCTCAAAACTTCAAGCGGGTCAGCCTTCGGTTTCAACCTCCTATTCCCGAAGGCGGAGTGCTTCTCAGGCCAGTTTAACAAGCTAAACTCGAGCGGCTTTAGAGAGAAAATAGGCTATCCGGCTATTGACCACACACTCGAGTCGAGAAAGGAGTGATAGAAAAAGACTTTGCAATGACTGAGAAGAAAACACATTTACTATAAAATGGCTCATATAAATTTTAAGAGCCCCCAGTTAACATGGGTAGAGTTTCAAACAACGTATGTGAGCATGGTCGAACCGAACACAAATTAAAAATTTAAAAACTTTGAGCATGAAAGCGACTTAGCTGGTTAATGTGTTCGACATTGATGACATGGGCCGAGCTTGCAGCGGGTCGAGGTCCCAGCCCCCAAGCCGGTCCCGAGGTGTCCTAGTGAAGAGCTCGGCTCGATGAAGTGGTGATGCCGCACGATCGATATGGCGAGCCAAAGCCCATGGTCCAGCCGAGGTGACAAAAACCCTCATGACCGAGGTGACGAAGAGCTCGGCGAAAAAAAAGAAGTGTTTAACAATCAACGTTTGAACGAACAACTTTTTTGTTTAACACAAATATAATGTTTGGTTGATCCGAACAAGAAATAAAATAATATAAAAAAATTTAAAGAAAAAAACTGAGCATGGAGGCGACTTAGCTGGTGGATGTGCTCGGTATTGTTGACGAGGTCCGAGCTCGTGGCGGGACAAAGACGTAGTCCGCAGCCTAGCCGAGGTTCCAGCCCCCAAGCCCGAGGTAACCGAGCGAGGAGTTCGGCTTGATGAGGTGGTGATGCCGCACGGTCGATGTGGTGAGGCGAAGCCCCCGGTCCAGCTAACGTGACGAAGCTGGTCGGCTGGTGACGCCGAAGTCACCGAAGTAGGTTGATGAAGAGATGGCGAAGCCCCCGGTCTAGCCGAGGTGACGGGGCAGGTCGGTAGTATGACGTTTGCAGCCCCATGCCGGCCGAGGTGTCAAAGCAGGTCGGCGTGGTGGACATCGGCTTGGTCAGCCGGATTATTATTTGGGATTTCTTCGGAATCGTCCTCCGGTACTATGGTGCAAGGGGCGAGTCCGGCCAGGGTTGACTCCTGATGTTCGGACGCCGAAGTCGCGTCCAGGATTGAAGCTGGATACGGGATAAGAGAGGCGAGTCCGGCCGGAATTGACTCCTGATCTTCGGACGCAGAGGTCACATCCAGGCTTGAAGAAGCAATAGTGCGGCAATGCCGGTGTGCCCGTTTTGTATAATTGGTGGGGCGACAATGTTGGTGATGATTTACCCATCATGATGCCAAACTCTTGTTCGGCTTGCCGAGATAATGATCCGAAGAGGTTGAGTTTGGCTCGATGAAGCGACGACCCGTCTGGCGCAGGTCGGCAGCCGTGCAGCAACGTTGTCAGGCTGGTTTGACACCAGCGCAACGATGAAGGTTACCTCCGAAAAGGAGCAAAATTTGTGAGCATGTGTTCAGAAACAAAACACAATACCCTAGAAAGAGATTCCTCCAAAAAGGTTGTCCAATATCCCGTTCATGAAGAAATATGAACTCGGGTCGGATTCGTATCCGCGCAGAAAATATATCAAAAATTGATGCGCTCATCGGAGGTTTTCCGGAGTTTGAACGGTCGGATTGAGCGGAAATTTTGAGGGGTGGTAGACGCAGGAAGTCCGCAGTCGATCAACGGTTGGATCTTCCAAAGGACGTCCAAGCTAGACGCTGGACTCTACGCCCTAAACTCGTCCAGATTCCTGTCCAGATTTGACAGGGCTCCGGTATATCGTAGATCACCGGAGATTCCTCCATCGGAATGTGACGAAATTTTACAGGGTTGTTATATACACAACTCCGCACTATTCCACCAAAGCAATCGTCAAAGTGACACCTGAGGAAGCAGCGATGGCGAATACAAATCCGCTGTATAGAAAAACAGCACGGTCGCCCGAGGACAATGTTGAAGTTGAGCCCCCGAGCTATATGGATGATTCCTCCATGATCTTGATAGAGATCAGAGTTGATGTTGATGAAGGCCCTCGTCCGATCATGATGATCTGAGACAGAGCGCAGTCCTCGGTCGAGCCAAGGTGACCAGTCGAGCCGACGACGAATATGCCGACGTTGCAGTTGATCTGCAAGCGAGCCATTGATCCATTGCCGATCACACAGCGGAACTCTCAATGAAAGCACCAATGTCGGTGTCAAAACTGGCGGATCTCGGGGTAGGGGGTCCCGAGCTGTGGATCTAGGATCGATGGTAACAGAGACGATGAACACGGTGTTTTACCCAGGTTCGGGCCCTCTCTATGGAGGTAAAACCCTACGTCCTGCTCTTGTTTATATTGATGAAGTATCAAGGTACAGAGTTGATCTACCTCGAGATCATATGTTGTGGTCTAAACCCAAGGGGTATGATGAGTAATGTCATGATCTATCTATCAACGAGCCTGGCCTCGGCTTATATAATGTACCGGAGGCCTAGGATAACAAGAGTCCTATTCGGCTACGTCGGTGGAGAGGAGTCCTTGTCTTGATCACTAAGTCTTGTGGAATCTTCCTCGTATATGTCATCGGCTGTCCGAACTGGCCCATTAGTGGACCGCCACGGGGGTCCTCGTCCCAACCCACTGGTCGGGAGACGACATGGTGAGTACCCCCTAGTCCAGGACACCGTCACTCGGTGACACTGAAGCACTAACAGAGTCTAAACATACAATTTCGGTCAGACCGAAATGCAGTTCGATGACTCCGAGATGCTAGGGTTTCACAGACAAAGTGATTTTGGTCGCACCGATCAGTACACTTCGGTCAGACCGAGTTGTACTTGTGCAATGGCCAGGGCCAATCGGTGTGACCGAGATCCTCAGATCGGTCAGTCCAAGATGAGTTCGGCGGAAACCTAACCCTAAGTTTTTGCATCAAATCTATTCTAAGGAATTGTTTGGAGGATGAATTGATCTCATACGTGGGAAGAACAATGGCAATGTACTATATGCTAGAATCGGAGTAATGGAAAGCACAAAGGGTCAAATCCGTACCCTAACTTGGCGACGGACTTGCTACGGCAGCAACGGTGGTGTGGATTCTATTGACGATGGCAGAGACCAGCGGCAGAAGGTCACTGGCGATGACAGCGACGATCCAAAGACCAGGGGCGGCAGTGCTGGGGCGCGGGCTTGTGCAGTTGAAGTGATTTTCAACCATACAGGTACGCAGAGTATAAATACCCAGGCGCTGTCGGTGTGACTGAGTGGAACTACTCGGTGGCACCGAGATGCAAAACTGCTAGCACTTGCTGCAACTCGGTGTGACCGAATGGTTCTAATCGGTTGCACCAAGATAAAACCTAGATCAATTTAATGACTTCAGTGAGACCGAGTAGGAGTGAGTTGGTCTGACCGAAAGGCATTAAGAGGTTTTGGAAGTTAAGCCCTTGACGGATCGGTGGCTCCAAGTGCTCCTCACCCGGAGGGTCCGAATTCGACTTGTTCAAACTTTGTGATGTAGCATGAATAGAGTTTGACACGAGAAAAAGCATAGATAGCTAGAGGGAGTACTTAGGCATTCTTGTCCATCCATTTGGCAAAAGAAAAACCAAACAATCAAAACAACAAACGGATGTCCTCGAATGAAGAAAATTATGCAACCAACATGCTCACACAATAAGATGGCAAATAAAACATGTCGCAAAGCATGCACAAACACTCTAGCATCTATCAAGCAATTGGCGGTGACTAGGTCATCTATATATGAGTATATTGACTTAGGAGTCAAATGAGAACATTTGATCATAGGTCATACTCATCGTTTAAGCACAAGTGGGGTTACCGCTTTTACATAAAGCATTGTTGTGTTCACACCAATAGAGTTGCTTTAGCTCAATTCTTAGAGCAAAGCTCCCCCTAGATGTGATATCCCCCCTTAGAGGGATGAACTAACCTTGGGTTTTCTCGATGATGACTTCATGTAAGTGTTGAAGATGTGGATGCTCAATATTGATGTAGATCATTTGGAGCAATCCATTGGAGTGAGTTGCACTTTCAATACCTACATGGGTTAGTCCCACAAGGAACACACAAGGATATCCATAGACATAGAGTGAAACACACATATGATGATGTCCATGAAAGCATTAAGTTACCTTGTCCCTTATCTTGCCAATAAGAGGGTTTGTGACTCCTTGAACTGGTGCAAGATATGGAAGTTGGTTGCACTTGTCCTTGCCAAAATGAATATGTGTGAAGTATGTTGGCGGAGTCACCCTCAAGAACTCTCTAGTTCTTCTTCTTTGGGATCCACATCAACTTGATGGGAATTCTTGGAGTTGTAGTCGTACTTGATGTAGTCGTGGGAACCCACTTGACCATGGCCTTAGGAGCTTCTTCAAATGAATCAATCTCTTCTTGAAGCTTGTCCTTGCCTTTTAGCTTGTGGTCTTGTGGTGGAAGATCATCTTGAGCTTGTGTTCCTATGAAAGAAGTGGGATCATACTTCTCTTGTTGAGGAACAAACTTCGTCTTGGAGTATTGATCTTCTTCCCA
Source organism: Thinopyrum elongatum (assembly GCA_011799875.1). Taxonomy (NCBI): domain Eukaryota; kingdom Viridiplantae; phylum Streptophyta; class Magnoliopsida; order Poales; family Poaceae; genus Thinopyrum; species Thinopyrum elongatum. The sequence goes on along the minus strand of CM022300.1, from coordinate 452,906,036 downwards.
CTCAACTCCATTGGCATTGAACTTTCGTTCAAAACCAACACCTTGATTCTTCCGGTGCCTTCCTTGCTTGCGTACAATTTCCTCAAATTGCTTACTTCCGGCAAGGCTCTTGTAAACACCTTTCTCTATAATTCCCTTCAATAAGCTATTTTCTTGCTCAAGTGTAACTTGGCTAAGAGAATCATTAGTGGAATCAAGAGAACTACTAGAAGCAACAATATTGGATTTAACATGATTATTGTTACTACTAGAAGAAGAATCTTTCTTGTTCTTATTGCTAGATTTTACTTGTGGCATATAAGTAGACAAGAGTAAATGCTTGGCAATGTAAGAAGAACTCTTCTTTCGAAAATCATCATTGATAGCTTTTAAGAACCCATTCTCTTGCTCTAAATTTAGCTTCTCGAAGCGTAGCTTCTCATGAGTCTTTAGGAGCTCTCTATGATCCTCTAGAGTTGTTTCATGAGCTAACTTAAGAGTGTTTAGTTCTTTAGTTAGACGCTCAATCTCCTTCTTATCATTGTCATTTGTTTCATCTTGATTAGCATGATTAATAGCAATTTCATCATAGTTTTCATCACTAGTGTTGTCAACAAGTAAATCATCATCACCTAGCAAATCATCTTCATCACTATTGAAATCAACATACTCGGGGTGTGATACCTTAGGGCCTTTAACCATGAAGCATCTTCCAATTCCTTCATTTGGTGAGTCAAATATGTCGTAGGAGTTGGATGACACAAGTGCAAGACCGGCAACACCTTCATCTTGAGTATATTCGGAGTCGGAGTGATAACTTCTCTCGGAGTAATTGTCGGAGTCGGAACCGGATACCCATTCACCAATGTGAGCTTGATGTCTTCGTCTTGTGTAGCTCTTTGATGACTTGTCCTTCCTTTCCGAATCCTTGCTTCTACGAGAGGGTCTTCATTCATAACGATCATCTCTACTCCTTCTCTCTCTTGGTGGTGATTCATCTCTTTTACTTCTCCTTTTTGGTGAATCTTCTCTTTTCTTGTAGGGAGTCGTACTCTCATTGGAGTAGTGTCCGGGTCTTCCACAATTGTAGCAATCACGGTCACGACTAGAAGATCTTTTGTCATTGTATGACCTTGACTTGGAACTTCTCTCTTTGCTTCTATTCTTGTAGAATTTGTTGAAGTTCTTCACCATTAAGCTCAATTCTTCATTGAAGACTTGTTTCTCACTTGATGTTGTAGGAGCATCACATGAAGCTTTGTAAGCACCACTTGACTTGTTGTGGAGCTCTTCCTTATCCTTGAGTGACATCTCATGAGCAACAATTCTACCAATGACTTCCGTTGGCTTGAGATCTTTGTAGTTGGGCATCATTTGGGTCAAGGTGCACACGGTATCATATTTTCCATCCAAGGATCTTAGGATCTTCTTGATGATGAATTTGTCGATCATCTCTTCGCTTCCTAAGCCGGCAATCTCATTTGTGATGAGAGCAAACCTAGAGTACATCTCAGCGACTCCTTCACCATCCTTCATTTTGAACTTGTCAAGTTGACTTTCAAGCACACCCAATTTGACTCCTTGACGGACTTGGTACCTTCGTGCATATCAACCAAAGTATCCCAAATTTCCTTTGCATTCTCAAGACGGCAGATTTTGTTGAATTCTTCGGGGCACAATTCATTGAAGAGAATATCGCAAGCTTGAGCATTCTATTGCAACATCTTCAATTCTTCCGCGGACGCTTCACGATCCGGTTCTCTTCCATCCTCGAAGTATTCACCTTGCAAGCCAATTCACACAATAGCCCAAACGGTGGGGTTATGACCAAGAATATGCATTTTCATCTTATGCTTCCAACTAGCAAAATTCGTACCATCAAAGTAAGGACCTCTACGGTGATAATTTCCCTTGCTAGACGCCATACTCTCCTAGGTTGTGAAACCAAGGCTATGATCACCAAAGCTATGGAAATCAAGGAAAATGGAGACCAAAGCTCTGATACCACTTGTAGTATCGAAAGTAGGTCTAGAGGGGGGGGGGGGGGTTGGTTAGACTACTTGACCAAATAAAAATCAAACCTTTTCCCAATTTTAGTTGAGGGCAGATTTTAGCAATTAGCACAAGTCAAGCAATCAACCTACACATGCAATTCTAAGAGTGTAGCAGCGAAAAGTAAAACATTGCATATGAATGTAAAGGGTAGGGTTTGGAGAAGGCAAACGCAATGTAGACACGGAGATTTTTGGCGTGGTTCTGATAGTGGTGCTATCGTACATCCACGTTGATGGAGACTTCAACCCACGAAGGGTAACAGTTGCGCGAGTCCACGGAGGGCTCCACCCATGAAGGGTCCACGAAGAAGCAACCTTGTCTATCCCACCATGCCATTGCCCACGAAGGACTTGCCTCACTCAGGTAGATCTTCACGAAGTAGGCGATCTCCTTGCCCTTACAAACTTCTTGGTTCAACTCCACAATCTTGTCGGAGGCTCCCAAGCGACACCTAACCAATCTAGGAGACACCACTCTCCAAAAGGTAATAAATGGTGTGTTGATGATGAACTCCTTGCTCTTGTGCTTCAAATGATAGTCTCCCAAACACTCAACTCTCTCTCACAGATTTGGCTATGGTGGAAAGATGATTTGAGTGGAAAGCAACTTGGCGAAGGCTAGAGATCAAGATTCTTGTGGTAGGATTGGAATATCTTGGTCTCAACACATGAGTAGGTGGTTCTCTCTCAGAAAATGAGTAGTGGAAGTGTAGGCACGTTCTGATGGCTCTCTCTCAAATGGAGAAGGGGGTGGAGGGGTATATATAGCCTCCACACAAAATCCAACCGTTACAGACATTTGTCCCAACTCGGTCAGACCGAATAGAAGAACTCGGTGAGACCGATTTAGTTCAAAATGTGAACGTTAGGAATCTTGGTGGGACCGACTGGAACAACTCAGTGGGACCGATGTGCTAGGTCTAGGGCAAAACCTCATCTCGGTGAGACCGATTGCTTGAACTTGGTGAAACCGATTTCAGCAAAGAGCAAACAGAGAGTTGGTCAAGCAAACTCGGTGGGACCGATTGCACATTTCGGTGAGAGCAAAATAATTGCAACAGGCAACAGAGAGTTTGCAGGGCCATCTCGGTGAGACCGAGATCCGTATCGGTGTAACCGAATTGCTAGGGTTTCTGGCAGTGGCTATGTCAACTGAACTCGGTGGCGCCGGATGGAACATTTCGATGGGGCCGAGTTTGACTTTGAGTTTTGGACATATTTGGAAATGAGAAAGTGGCTGAGGGTTTTGGAGCAATATCACTAAGCACTTTGAGCAAGTAGACCATTAAGCAACACCTCATCCCTTTTTAATAGTATTGGCTTTCCTATGGACTCAATGTGATCTTGGATCACTAAAATATAAATGAAGAGTCTTGAGCTTTTGTCAATCTTTGTCCTTAGCATTTTGAGGGGTCCACATCTCTAGTCCATGCCATTCCAATCATTGAACTTTCTGAAATATTAAACTTGAATGGATATTAGTTCAATGAGCTATATATTGTTATGAATTACCAAAACCACCCGGGGATTAGTTGCACTTTCAATGTACCTGTCGTAGTTGCAAATGTTACTATTTTAACGGACTTTGTTATTCTTGATATACCCGAGGACGACAGTATGTCGATCATCCTTGGTAGACCCTTTTGAATACTGCAGGGGCTGTTATTGATTGCAATAAAGGCAATGTCACTTTTCATGTCAATGGTAATGAGCATACGGTACACTTTCTGAAGAAACAACCTCAAGTGAATAGTATCAACTCTATTGGAGAAATTCCAACAATTGCTGTTGGAGGTTTTAAATTCCCTATTCCTACTGTCAAAAAGAAATATGATATTATTATTATTGGGGACATGCATATCCCCGTTGAGGTAACCTAGTGTTATTCAAAAATTCTCTGGTTTCATGTCACTCGGAAGAAGTTTCTTAATAAGATTTGATCAACCTTATTAATGGATTCCTTTGGATGAGCATGAGATGGATGAATTTAGGAAGCACAACTTTCTGTACCCACTCTTTACTCTCTGTTATTTAGATTTAATAAAGTAGAAATGCTATTATTTTTCTGTTTTCTGATTTACCCGTGCAATAAAAAATGACCAGAAAATAAAAGTTCTCCAAATGCCCTGAAAATTTAGTATGATTTTTTGTAGAATATTTAAGAATTTTTGGCACTGAAAACACCTCAGGGAGGTGCACCAGTGGGCCACGAGCCCACAGGGCGCGCCCACCCCCCTGGGCGCGCCTACAGGTCTTGTGGGTCCCCCTCACTTATTACAGCACCCATTGACTTCGTCTTGCTCCAGAAAAAATCGCACCATTGCTCAAACCCGTGTTCTTGCTCATCTTGCTGCCATTTTTGATCTCCTTGCTCGGAACTCCATTTCCGAAACTGTTTCGGGGGATTGTTCTTCTGTATGCGACTCCTCCAATGGTCCAATCAGTTTTTGTTCTAGTGCTTTATTTATTTAAAAAAATTGCTGCTGTGGTGACCTTGTTCTTGAGCTTGCATGTCAAATTTATATGGTCCAAAGTAGTTTTGTTGCATGATATAGCCTCTAGACACTTGTGGGAGTAGTTGTTATCAATCTTGTTGAGTTTGGTTCACTTTTATTTTGAGTCACTAAAAATTTCAGAAATTTTCAGAGGGAAAGGCAACCACGAAGAGGTGGTTAAGAGGCTCTTCAAGCCGGAATTCAGGATAAAATGGGAATGAGGAGAAGAAGAAGCCCAAGTACAACCTTCCTCGTGCAGTAGAAGTTCGGCCATGCGAATGGCCAAGTGATGCGTTCTTGAAGGAAGCCGGAATATATGATGATTTTTATTACTTGGCGTAGAATGCCGGTCTTACCTCCTTCCTCCGAGATAAGTGTGAACAATACCTTCTACTCACAAATACCTTCGTGCAAAATTTTCACTTTCATTCTAGGAAGGATCCTCCCATGGTAGAATTTCACTTGTATGATGTGCCTAAGAGAATGACACTCTATGATTTTTGCGATGTTTGCAAAATACCTTATGAGGGTAGCATCAGCGAGCCACGTCCTAGAGATGTGGAGGACTTTATTTCTGAAACTACTGTGGGGGAAGAGAGAGGAGTGTCAGAGGCAAGAGTGGCTAGTTTACATTTTCCTGTTTTACGCTATTATTCATTATTTGTCCGGAGATGTTTGATTGGTCGTGGGGAGAGTGGAGGCCTTAGTGCCCCTGACCTTGCCATTTTGCGCCATGATTTATGTTCTGATAGAACTTTTAGTTTGGGCACCATGGTTGCTCGACGGTTAAACACAAACCACTCGAAAGGTCCTATTTTTGGAGGTATCTATGCCTCCTGCCTTGCTAAGCATTTTGATATACCCATTAGGCATGATGAGGAGGAGGAGATGTTGTTACCCGTTAAGTATTTAGACTATGCTAGTATGGTAGCACATTATTTTATTGCCAAGGACGATGACAGGCGACTCCTCTATAACCTAGTATTTAGTCAGGGTACTTGTGAGATGATTACTTTGCCTGCTTCTTCTTTGTTTGATATTCGTTCAGGCAGGTACACTATTATGCCCGAGGACATATACAGATTTTGGGGTCTTTCACAACTCCCAGCACCTGAGCCAGCACCAGTTCCTTACCCATATCAGGAGCCCATTTATCAGTGGGAGCCGCAGGAGCTCACCAACCAATGGAACCATCAGGATCCTCCGCAATACCCAGGAGAAGGTTATTTCGAGTTGTGGCCCTAGACCAACTTAGGCCAAAAGCCTAAGCTTGGGGGAGTATGTATTTCTCACCGACATTACATTCATGTTCACACATTCATTCCAGTTGTCGGTGTTCATACTTTTTCACTGTATCATCCATGTTAGTTTATTTTTCTTGCTTTCTTCTTGTGTGTTTGAAAAACTTTGAGAAAATAAAAAAATTTAGTTCTTGCTTCTTTTTATTTTTCTTTCTAGTTCTTAGTAGTTGTAGTATTAAAAGAAAACGCAAAAAGATTCTCATTCTTCTTTTGCTTGTTGGGAGTTTTCCCGTGTAAATAGTTTTTCTCGTTTTTGTTTTCTTTTCATTATTTGCTTTCTTCAGGAAAAACAAAAACTCCAAAAACATTTTAGTGTGTTTCTCTGAAATCCTTTCTCTTTTCTTTGGGTCGTAAGGAGAAGACCATGATGAAAATGTTGAGTGGCTCTCATATGCATTATTGTTGATCTAACAAAGAGCCCATATTACCTTGTCTTCTCCTCTGAATAAATGTTTGCAGATTCCAGCTTAGTCCAATGCACGTGCACTCTTATTATTATTCACACCGTTTGGTCGTGCAAGTGAAAGGCAATAATGACGATATTTGATGAAATGATTGAGATGGAGAAAAGCTGGTACGAACTCGACCTATTTTGTTTTTGTAAATATGATTAGCTCATTGTTCCTGATTCAGCCTATTATGAATGAAACATGTTTGCAATGACAATTAGATATTATAGTTACTCATGCCATGCTTAATTAGCTAGGAGTGGATAATGGTTTGTCTTGTGTGCCAACATGCATTTTAAAATGGTTATGATGTAGTATGATAGGATGGTATCCTCATTTGAATGATTCAAGTGGCTTGACTTGGCACATGCTCATGCGTGTAGTTGAATCAAAAACAACATAGCCTCCATGATATTTATGTTCATGGTGATTTATATCCTACTCATGCTTGCACTCAATGTTGATTAATCTCAATGCATGTTTATGACTGTTGTCGCTCTCTAGTTGGTCGCTCCTCAATCTTTTGCTAGCCTTCACTTGTACTAAGTGGGAATACTGCTTGTGCATCCACTTCCTTAAACCCAAAGTTGTTCCATATGAGTCCACCATACCTACCTTTATGCGGTATTTACTCGCCGTTCCAAGTAAATTTGCATGTGCCAAACTCTAAACCTTCAAATAATAATCTGTTTTGTATGCCCAAAACACTCATGTAGTGACTGGGGGCTGTCAGTATCTTCCATGCTAGGTGGGTTATTCTCACGATGAGTGTTTATTCACTTGTCATTCACGAGAAAGTGGCTGGTAATCGGGATGCCCAGTTCCATGCTCAAAATCATATCAAAATATAATAATGAAACAAAACTCCCACAGGACTGTTGTTGGTATGGACGGTTGTCGGTGTTCTGGGAACCAGGGTACCCAGACTAGCCTGCCTGCGGCCCACGGCATGGCTCCGTCGACAGCCAGGTATGGCCCATCTACACCCCCTTCAAAGCAAGACCCTCGCGAGTGGCCAAGCCTCACGAGGCGGGTGACATCAAGACCTCTGGAGGGAGCGGCCTCCTTAGGCTGGCTCCTGAGGAGCGGAGATTTCTATGCAGGTGCCCACCTCATGAGGTTGAGGTGACGCAAGCCATGACGACCAAGGCCAGGCGGGCACCAGCGGGCGCAGAGCAGCAGGTTTCCTCTTTGGTGCTAAGGAGGCAAGCGCAGGCGCGGGGTACTGAGGAATCACCCAAAGGTTTCCATTCCCGTGCAACAAGACCAAGACCGCCAGGACGGATGTCATCGCCGAGCCCACCACGACGTCACGACCAGAAGCTTTGCAGGCGAAGACCACCTTTTGTCAGGATAAGATGTACTACTTGTCCCCCTTCAAATTGGCCATTGTGGAATCCCTTCCCGCCTTCGTTTTTGGTGAAGAGGACCAAGGCCACTATAAATAGGTTAGCCACCCCCATAAAAGGGGATGGGACCCAGAACAACTTACCTCACCAGAGCAAGCCTCGCGAGCTTGTTCATCCTCTGTACTAGTTCATCCTCAGCCCCTCTGAGGCTAATCCACCACAAAGCAGGAGTAGGGTATTACACCGCAAGGTGGCCCGAACCTGGGTAACTGCCGTGTCCATCTTCTTCCTTGTCCTTCGAGCTAGGCTATAAGGTGGCACGTTCGGTTGGCTAGACAGGTTGAGTTCTTCGCACACGCCCCAGAGTTCGAACCTTCTTTGGGTCTGCGGAGCCCTGAATTCGACATTTGGTGCGCCAGGTAGGGGCGTGTCAAAGCCTCTCTCCCACCGCTCATTCCACCACCGTTCCGCTGTTTTGATGGCAGATGCTCGCCGTGTTCGTGCCGAGCACCGGGCCGCACGTGTCGCCCAGACGGCACCCGCGGGCAACGGTGTCCCTCGCCGCTCCGCCTCCCCGGCGGCTAACGCCGCCACTGACCCTTCTGCCTGCGAGCAGCAGGACTCGTCGCTGCCGCCGTCCGTGTAGCGCGACGGCCGCACCGCGACTCCGTCACCCACTCCAGCCACGGCGTCATCTTCTCACGGCCGTCGTGGGCCGGCGAATGCATAATCCGCGCTGCTCATGGCGCTCGAGCTTCTGCGTTATCGTCCGGCCAACGACCTCTACGACAACTAGCTCGCCCGCATCGCTGAGCTTGTCAACGCCGCTGGCGAAGCCCCTGCACCATCTCGTTCGCTTCGCCCTCCGCCCTCCACCGTCCCACGCAGGCGATGTGGCCCACGGCACACCTCCTCCCCCTCCGCTGCACGGCGAGGGCCCCGACATGAGGCGAGAGGCTCCCCAGCGCGACCCCAAGGAGACGCGCGTGATGAAGAAAGCTGTCAGGTGGTGCAGCGGCCCCAAGGAGACGCGCGTACGCTCCCAGCACCACCACATCAAGACCGCGTACCGCCAGAGGCGGCTGCACGCGGGCAGCAAGATCAGGCTCTCTCCCCGGCGGGTGGCCCCGGTGAATGCGGTAGGGTGCTGTGCTTTCACTCCGAAGCTGCGACGCGTTGTCTGGCCCGGCAAGTTCAAGCCGGATCTGCCTCCACGCTACGACAGCACCCCCGACCCCGCGGAGTTCCTCCAGCTCTACGAGCTGAGCATCGAGGCGGCGAATGGCAACGAGAAGGTCATGGCAAAACTGCTTCCCCTTGGCCCTCAAGGACGGTGCGCGCTCTTGGCTCCTGAACCTTCCGGTGGGATCGATCTCCTCCTGGGATGAGCTACGCGAGCGCTTCATCGCCAACTTCCAGGGCACTCGCGACCGCGCTCCCGGGGCAGGCGACCTACGACGCATCAAGCAGCAGCTAGGCGAAACCTTGCACAAGTACATACAGCGCTTCACCGACGTTCGCCTCAAGATCCCGAAGGTGTCGGACGAGGCCATCATCACGGTGTTCTCTGAGGGTGTCCGGGATGTCAAGATGAAGGAAGAGCTCACTATGCACGAGGACTTGTGCTCGGCTCTAGAGATGTTTAACATGGCCACCAAGTGCGCGAGGGCGGAGGAAGGTCGCCTCTCCCTCCTGGAGATCCCGGAGGTCAATCCTGAAGACAAGAAGGCCAAGGCTAAGGACGTGAAGCGCAAGGGCCCAGCTGTGCTCATGGCTGAGCCTGAGATGAAGCACGGCTGCGACCACCCCGAGTCTTCCAAGGGCAATCCGCGATGGGTGCTTTGGCCACCGTACCGAGCACAACAACCATGGCTACGGCCGCGGAGGAGGCCGCGGGGGTGGCTGAGGGAGTCCTGGATTAAGGGGTCCTCAGGTTTGACACCGACATTGGTGCTTTCATTGAGTGTTCCGCTGTGTCGTCGTTAGAAGACTCGATGGCTCCATCAATCATCCACAACGATGCTGCCTTGAGGGAGGTCTTCCTCCCCGGCCAGATCTTCGTATTCGGCGGCTTCATACTGCGGGCCAACTTGCTTGGCCATCTAGAGCAGATCGACAGCTACGCCCCTGGCCATCAGGTTAGGTTTGGAAGCTTGAACTACGTTGCTGATATCCGTGGAGACTTGATCTTCGACGGATTCGAGCCCATGGTAGCCGCTCCCTGCCACCGCGATGAACATGACCTAAATCTGTCATCGGACCATACCTGGGAGATAGCGCCTGTAACTGCTCTGGCCCTAGATCCGGAGCAGATTGCGCCATCCAAGGACGGGAAGCTCAACCCCGCCACGGAAGCCGCAGACTCAACGGCGTTGGAGCTGCACACAGACCCAACTTCGAATGGGATCTGTGTCAACGGAACCTCGGATTCGTCTTCGGCCATAGGTTCCGAACCACGTGCGTTCGCGCCCATCGAGCTCGATCGGGCGCCGATCATCGAGTTCAGCTCCGCGGACATCTTCCGGCACTCACCTTTGAGTGATGTGCTAAACTCACTAAAAACCCTCTCCTTAGTGGGGGACTCACAATCGAATTATATCCGATTTGAACTGGAGACTGATGATGGAGAATTTCGCTTCCCACCCACCGCCCACTTCATTGCCACTGTCGAAGACTTAACCGACATGCTCGATTACGACTCCGAAGACATCGACGGTATGGACGACAATGCTGGAGAGGAGCAGGCCCAAAACCCGCCGTTTACTGGGCGCTGGACAGCCACCTTCTCGTATGACGTGTACATGGTGGATACTCCCAAAGAGAATAACGGCGATAACGAGAAAGATGCAGTCGAGGATAAACCTCCTGAGACACAGCCAAAGCGCCGACGTCAGTGGCACCGCTCTAAATCACGCCGTGGAAAAGACAGCAATACTGGCACAAGAGAAAACAATACTCCGGACGATGCCGAAGACAAAAAAGATCCCGTCGAGCCGACTTCCGAACAGGACGATAGGGAAGATGGGCAAGACAGCCCTGACAAACAGGCCATAAACGAAGACTCGGAGGACAGCAACTATCTTCCACTCTCCGAAGACGAGGTGAGCCTCGGCGATGAAGACTTTATCGTGCCTGAGGAACCCGTCGAGTAGGAGCGCTTTAAGCGCCGGCTAATAGCCACTGTGAGGAGCCTAAAAAAGAAACAACAGCAGCTTCAAGCTGATCAAGATCTACTCAATGACAGATGGACTGATGTCCTGGCACCCGAGGAATACGGACTCGAGCGCCCCATTAAAAGTTACCCGAAGCGCAAACTGCTACCCCAATTCGACGACGAGGCACTTGAGCCCATGCCATCAACACGTAATGCGGCTGACCGACCACCACGTGGCCGGGACAAAGCGGCAACCCAAGCCGAACTCCTGCCCATACTACCTCGCCGTAAAGGCAAAGACACTACAGCTTGGGAATACACATATGACCTGCGGCAAGACCTGGAGAATAGAGCAGGTCAGTCCAGATCGATCTACAGATCGCGGGGGCATGCCCTGGCGCGCGACGACGGCTATCAAGCCAGACGTAACGAGCATAACCATGTCCGGGCCGAAAACCGCAGACGGACTACATCTGCACTACGTCGCGACTTGGCCCGATATAGAGGCGCCGCACATCCCCTTTGCTTCACTGATGAAGTAATGGAACACGAATTCCCGGAAGGGTTTAAACCGATGAATATCGATTCATATGATGGAACAACAGATCAAATACCTCCCACTAAAATTAAAGGGACCAGCGCGGCACTGGGTGAATAGCCTCCCAGAGAACTCCATTGGCAGTTGGGAAGACTTGGAAGACGCCTTCCACGATAACTTTCAAGGTACATATGTCCGGTCTCCGGATGCCGACGACCTAAGTCACATCATCCAGCAGCCCGGGGAGTCAGCCAGGAAGCTCTGGACTAGGTTCCTTATTAAAAAGAACCAAATTGTCGATTGTCCAGACGCCGAAGCCCTCGCGGCCTTTAAACATAGCGTCCGAGACAAAGGGCTTGCCCGCCACCTCGGTCAAGAAAAAGCAAAATCCATGGCAGCCCTTACCGCTCTGATGACCCGCTTCTGCGCAGGAGAAGATAGCTAGCTCGCTCGTAGAAGCAACAGCACCAGTGATCCGGGCACTTCCGAAGTTCGAGACGGCAACGGCAAGCCACGACGCAATAAACACAAGCGTCGAAATAATAATGAAGGAATGCAAGACACGGCGGTAAACGCCGGATTCAGCAGCTCCAAAACCGGTCAACGGAAAAAGCCATTCAAGGCAAACAGAGACGAACCATCCAATTTAGACAAGATACTGGATCGGCCCTGCCAGATTCATGGCACCCCCGATAAACCAGCCAATCACACCAACAGAAGTTGTTGGGTCTTCAAACAAGCCGGCAAGCTTAACGCCGAACACAAGGGGAAGGGGCCGCCCAGTGACAGCGATGACAAAGAGACTCGCCAACCGAACACCGGGGGTCAGAAGCAATTTCCCCCCGAAGTAAAAACAGTCAACATGGTATACGTGACACACATCCCTACAGAGGAGCGCAAGCACGCACTACAGGATGCCAATGCCATAGAGCCAGGCACCCCAAAATTAAGCCAATGGGCGGCCTGCGCGATCACTTTCGATCGCAAGGACCACCCAGCCAGTATCCGTCACGAAAGTTTGGCAGCTCTGATCCTCGATCCAATTATTGATGGGTTCCATCACACGAAAGTCCTTATGGACAGCGGCAGTAGTCTTAATCTACTCTACCAAGACACTGTCCGCAAAATGGGCATTGATCATTTACGAATCAAGCCCACCGCAGCTACCTTAAAGGGAGCAGTGTCCGGCATAGAAGCTCGCTGCACGGGCTCAATTACATTGGAAGTTGTTTTCGGCTCGCCGAACAACTTTAGAAGCGAAGGCTTGACCTTCGATATTGTACCGTTCCGCAGCAGCTATCACGCACTACTCGGGCGTACCGCTTTTACTCGTTTTAATGCGGTCCCACATTACGCCTATTTCAATCTTAAGATGCCCGGTCCATGCGGTGTCATCACAATAAACGGAAATACGGAATGCTCCCTCCGTACAGAGGAGCGTACTATGGCTGCTGCAGCCGAAGTACAAAGCGGCCTTATCAAGCCGCGTATCTCATCGGCCGGCAAGCCGCTGGTCTCTGCCAAACAGGACCAATCAATCTCAGAGCTAGATTAGCAGTTCGGCCTCCGTCGTCCACCCCATATAGCCGCTAAGTTTATAACGCGCATATATAATTATGCACTTAAAATACCATGGTCATCGGCGGAGGCACAGTACGGACAGGCCTACAATGCGGTCCACACCCTCATAGTCTTTTTACTTTTTCTAACTATTTTTTATCCTTTACAACAGGTGATTCCAAGCCTGGTCATCTTACGGACTCTTTCTAAAGTTCGGCTTCGTATAAATAACCAAAGGCTATTCCTACTAAGGAGTCCTTTAACCGAGGCAAGGCAGCGCAGACGTGCGACAGGAGGTCCTAATGATTTTTGTAAGACCGCACTCTTTATTTTAAACCTGTAAAGTGCCTTTTTCCTCAGCCCTCGGCCCCCGGCATGTTAAATAGCCCGGGTAGGGGCGTTATAATCTGTAGAATTGTGTTTGACGTGTCAATCAGATTCCAGTGAACATAACCCGTATTCAGTATTTGCTTTTTCTACGTACTGAATTTTGCTTCTTCGGTTGTTTCACGAACGCACCTCGGCACAAATTGCCAGGGGCTCGATACGGCAACACATGAGTTGCCGACAAGTCTGAACAGCTTTTCAGCACACTTCGGCGTCACTAGTTTGTCCTTATATGCATCAGCTCCGAATCATGTCTTTGGTCAATAGTTGGGTTGCCCGGCTCCTGTGCTTACTACCTTACGTTCCGCTCTATCGGCTAGGGTAGTAAAGGGAGAACTACTGTGATTGTGTCCTGGTTTATCCGGATGAGCACCTCAGTAGAGAAAGCCGAAAACTGACTGTCATGATGCGGCAAGAGCTGGTCAACCACTCGATGACTCATCAGAATCCTTCGCGATTCTTTCCGTATTACACGAAAGACCGTTTTTCCGGTCACCTATGTAACGCACCGTATTCGGGTAAACGCGTACATACCAGGGGCTATATCGTAGACCCTCCGTCAAACTCCTATGGCTAAGTGAAAGTGTTAAAGCCCTATAGTCCGATTGCCTAGTTCGCCGCATTGACACCTCCTTCATGGACCAAGACGTTGGGTCAAGAGTGATCAAGTGCTTTTCCGAACACCATCGTATTATATGCGAGGGGGCTGAAGCCGACGACTGGCAAACTTTCAGATTATACGAAGAACGGCCGCACAGGAGGAACCAAAACTTTCAGGAAAAAGTATAAAAATATGGCCTTAATATATCATAATATTGTTTTTACAAATTTGGTATATTCACTCGAACGTCATATCTTTCGAGCACTGACCCTCTATCAAGCGGGCACCCTCTAGGACATCCTCAAAATAATGCTCTGGTGTGTGATGGTCCTGGCCCTCGGGTGGACTCTTCGCTGCAATATCGGTGGCCTTCATCTTCGCCCAGTACGTCTTGATGCGGGCAAAGGCCATCCGTGCACCCTCAATGCACGTTGACAGCTTAACAACGTCGATACGCGGCACCGCATCAACAAGTCGCTGCACCAAACCGAAATAACTATTCGGAATTAGCTCAGTCAGCCACAGCCGGACCACGACGTCCTTCATGGCATTTCCGGATATCTTGTGGAGCTCGGCCCACTGGGCCATCTGTTCGTTCAGCAACAGCGGACGCTTAGGCATGCTGAATTGCGACCAGAAAAGCTTCTCCGTTGCACGTCCTTCTTGCGCTTGGAAAAACTGCGCCGCATCGGAGACACTCTTCGGCAAGTCCAAGAATGCGTCTGGAGAACTCCACATTTGATTAAGGGGGGCATACTTCGGATCGCCGAATTTAGTCTGTAATAAGAAAGGCTTACCGGCCGCTATCTCCCCAGCTTGCCGGATCTCTTCCCGAGCCGCTCTAGACTCGGACCGTGCTTCTCTCGCCTCTTGTAAGGCCTTGCCGAGTTCGACCGTTCTGGCTTTGTTATCCTTCTCGAGGAATTCGCATCGAACATTGGCATCCTTTAGCCCGCGCGTCATGGTAGATATTCTCTCCTCGCACTGGCGCCGAGCAGCCTGTTCGGCCTTTAACTCAGCAGCTGCCTTCTTGGCAGCCGCCTCACTCATCCTGGCTTGCTCCTTGGCCCGAGCAAGCTCAGCCCGTAGGGCCTCAACTGCGGCAGCATTATCTGCAGTTATGCATATCTCAGTATACAATTTTCAGCGTCATGCTCATATTATCATACTTACATATACTGACTGCCCCAAAAACATACCTTGCGCCTCATCGAGCCGCCTGTTAATAAGTGTGAGGTCGTCATCCGCCACATCAAGTTTCTGCTTTAGCCTTGCAACCTCTGTAGCTTGGGCAGTCTTCATGGATGCAACAGCCTGTGTTCCAATCCATCAGATTATTTCCTGGGAATATCTTTTTTGATCCTCTGATTGCCTCTTTTCGGATGCCAACCAGAGTCTCAGGGGCTACTATCTATACACAGGTGCATTTTGCACATAGAAGTGCAATTAAAGATATTACATTGCATACCTCGAAGCCTCTTAGCAGGCTCATGAAGGATTCGTTCAATCCGCTTCTCGCGGACAGAATCCTCTCAACTACCGTACCCATTAAGGTACGATGTTCCTCTGAAACGGACGCATGTTGCAGCATGCCCGTCATTGTATCCGGTGCCTCCGGATCCCTGGGAGCGGCCGCAGGAGTATGGACTACATTCGAAAGAATATGTTTATCCGGCTCTAGAGTCGTCCCCGGCTGTAAACCAGATAGTCCGGGCCCTTTATTGTTGGTCCCCATAGGGTCCGCATGCCCCGGACTCTGGACGACTGAAGTATCACCTTCGGGCGTAGTTTTCATTGTCCCTCGCACGGCTTGTTGGTCGGGAGAGATCCTCCGGGACGACACCTCGGAGTCGTCTGCCCTGTCGGGCGAGAAGGTCTGTGGAGGCGTCTCGCTTTCCATCATCTCCGGAAGAAGATCCCCCGAGGAGGAGGACTGTTGAGGAAGACTGTGTGCCGGACTGCAAACATATATTTTAAATGTTACCCTGGTAACCGGAAAGCAATGGGATATGTTTTGGACGCCCCTGTTCACTTACGATTCGGCTGAAGGCTTGTCCTTACGGAGGAACTGTGCGACAATGTCGTCTTCTGAACCAGAGCCACTTGACAGGGACATCTTCCCTCGCTTAGGAGCCTTTGCTTCCAAATCTTCGGAGGCGGCCCTCTTCTTTACATCGGGAGAGGGGATGTCAGTTTCTCCTTCTCTTTTGTCTTCGGAAGAGGGAGTTCCAATCTCCCCAGACATATTGCTTGGTGTACCTTTAGAATTGAGGCCACCTTTGGCCTTCTTGCTCTCCTCTTTGTCCCCCTTCGCCGACACTTGGTATGGTGCCGGAGCCAGCATCCTTGTTAACACAGGATCTGCTGAGTCTTCGGGAAGAGGGGCCGAACACCTAATTCTTTCCGCCTTCTTGATCCAACCCTGGTCGAAGATGGTTTTCTCAGTATACTGTTACGAGATATTTAACTAAGTTGTGTTCAGGAGTCGAGGGCCTACCGAGGTATCCGGATGGTTGCAGTCGAGGCCGATGTCCTCGGTAGTATCCGGCCACTGTTTTCGGGTCCCGAAGAATAACTTCCACATTCCTTTGTGTGTCGTGCCAAAGAAGTGTTGAAGAGTCCGTGGTCCTTCCGGATTGAACTCCCACATGCGGAGGGGCCATCGCTGGCACGGCAGGACCCGGCGGACTAGCATTACCTAGATTACGTCGATGAGGCCGGTGTCCTTCTCGAGGAGGCTCCGGATGCGGCTTTGTAGCGTCTGCACTTCGTCCATTGATCCCCAGTCCAGCCCCTTATTAATCCATGATGCGAGCCGTAATGGAGGGCCAGGCCGGAACGCAGGTGTAGCTGCCCACTTGGTACCACGGGGTTCAGTGATGTAAAACCACTCCCGTTGCCATAGGTTGGAGGTTTCCGTGAAAGAGCCTTTTGGCCAAGGTGTGTGGGTGAGTTTGCTCACCATCGCACCGCCGCACTCTGCTTGCTTCCCATCGACTACCTTCGGCTTCATATTAAAGGTCTTGAGCCATAAGCCGAAGTGTGGGGGAATACGGAGAAAGGCCTCGCACATGACGATGAACGCCGAGATGTGAAGAAAGGAGTCCGGAGCCAGATCATGAAAATCTAGCCCGTAATAGAACATGAGTCCGCGGACGAAGGGATGGAGAGCGAACCCTAACCCTCGGAGGAAGTGAGAGATGAATACGACCCTCTCGCCGGATCTGGGAGTAGGCATGACCTGCCCTTGAGCAGGGAGCCTGTGGGGGATTTCCGCGGTCAGGTATTTTGCCGCCCGGAGCTTCGCGATATCCTCCTCTGTGACGGAGGAGGCCACCCACCGGCCTTGAGGGTTGGGTCCGGACATGACTAGGAGGCTCGGAATGAATAAATTGAACCTTGGGTGCTAGAACTCGAGGTTGGAAAGGATGAGGAAAAGAGAAGGCGTGGGTGAAAGGGGTGAATCCTTATCTCCTTATAAAGGCAGTGAATATCAAGCGCCTCCCCACTCGCCTTAAAACTCGCCTATTCCCAAGGGCCGTGCAGACTGCACGGTTGGATTACCCACGCCCGTATTGATGAGAATCCCGTAATAAAGGGACACGATCTCTGCTGTGACAAGACGTGCCACTGGAAACCACATCTTAAAAGCGTGGAGCGGGAGGCTAAAAGAACGGTTCGAAATAATGACCATGCAGGAACGTGGTGTCGCGTTACAAAAAGTTGTCAGCGGATTGGACTCGTGAAATATTATGCTCTCTGCGGTTGTGTGTGGTACTTGTTTTGCAGAGCCGGACACGCTTTCTGTGCTCGAAGTCTGTTTTGGAGTATTCGGAGGAGGAACCCGCCTTGCAATGCCGAAGACAATCTGCGCGCCGGACACGTCGTCATTGAAGCCTGGTTCAGGGGCTACTGAGGGAGTCCTGGATTAAGGGGTCCTCGGGCGTCCAGGCTACGTAACGTGGGCCGGACTGATGGGCCATGAAGATACAAGACAGAAGACTCTCTCCCATCTCCGGATGGGACTCACCTTGGCGTGGACGGCAAGCTTGGCGCTCGCGTATGAAGATTCCTTTCTCTGTAACCGACTTTGTACAACCCTAAGTCCCCTCCGGTGTCTATATAAACCGGAGGGTTTAGTCCGTAGAGGCAATCATAATCAGACAGGCTAGACTTCTAGGGTTTTAGCCATTACGATCTCGTGGTAGATCAACTCTTGTAATACTCATATTCATCAAGATTAATCAAGTAGGACGTAGGGTATTACCTCCATAGAGAAGGCCCTAACCTGGGTAAACAACGTGTCCCCCGTCTCCTGTTACCATCGACCTTAGACGCACAGTTCGGGACCCCCTACTCGAGATCCACCGGTTTTGACACCGACAGTGGCCACTGGAACAACCGCGACCCCTGCCAGGAATGGCGCGATCAGCCTCGTGAGGACCGCTTGCAGGGCCAGCCCCGCGACGGCCCCTAGAGGGACCAGCCTCGTGAGGACCGTCCTCAGGGCAACGCCGGTCTCCCTCCGCTGCCGCCGCTGCAAGGAGGAACGACGACCACCGCCAAGACAATGGGGCCAGGGGCTTCCAAGAGCCTCGTGCCATTGCCTGCATCCTGGGTGGCGCTCAAGCCCCCGCTTCCCATCGCATCTTCAAGCAGTTCGCTCGTGAGATGAACGCGGCCCTCCCCAAGCTCGAGGCGTCACGCCCCCTCAGGTGGTCAAAGTACGCCATCACCTTTGACTCTATAGACCAGCTCAAGTGTTCAGCTGCCGCTGGCGCGCTCCCAATGCTCTGCTCACCGACCATCAGCAACGTCCTCATCACCAAGACACTCGTCGATGGCAGCGCGGGGCTCAATGTTCTCTCCGTCGAGACGTTCGAGACGCTCCAGGTGCCATACAACCAGCTCCTCCCTACCAAGCCTTTCTCAGGAGTGACCGATGGCTCCACCACCCCCATAGGGCAGATTCGCCTCCCTGTCACCTTTGGCCAGCGAGACAACTAGCACACCGATCTCATCGACTTTGACATCACCCACATTCGTCTCCCGTACAATGCCATCCTCGGGTATCCAGCCCTCGCCAAGTTCATGGCGGCGACTCACCACGGCTGCAACGTCCTCAAGATGCCAGGAAGCGGCGGTATCATCACGGTCGCCTGCGACGAGAAGGCAGCGATGTGCTCCCTTGAGTGCGCACACCAGGCTGCGGCGGTCGAGAATTCCAACGACGAGGGCGCAGTTCAGCCTCCTGAGGCCATCCCCAAGAAGAAGAAGCAGCTCCTCCCCAAGGGCCGCCAGGAGGATGGTGCGTCCGACGATCATGCCTCAGGTCCCGCGCCCGCTGCTAGGGCGCCCGGCGCCCCTCTCACGACGGGCTCGGGGGCTCTCCTCTGGAGGGCCTCTGACCTGACCAGCGTCACGAGGGAGGCATTCGGGCACCACGTGGAGGCGTGCTTTAACGCGCGCTTCCGTGAGCAGGGCGCAGGGCGCGAGGCACCAGGCGCTCAGGAGTTCATCACCTAGGCAATCGAGGAGCTCCAGGAGGCGTGAGCCATGCTTGGCGAGCGTCGTCCCACATCGTCCAGTGTAGTTGCCGCCCCTGACATGGGTGGCGAGCTGCGCTTCTGTGTCAACATCCCAGGTCTCAACAGGGCCGCTTCTCAGGAGCTCTACTGGCCATCCCGCGTTGGACAGAGTGGAGGCTGCCTGAGCAGCTACATCCGCATGTCGTTCGGCCTGCTGAGCATGGCTGCCTCGCACCAGTGCTACATGTAGGGCGTCCTGGCGGCTCGTGAGGCCCGGCATCAGGCGATCCTGATAGAGGAGGTGCCGGACCCTCGCGAGCTTCCCGGGCCTCTAGAGTTCCCCGAGCCTCAGGAGTCAGCCGGCTCATGAGGAACGACCTCTGCAGCGTGCATCTTCAGCTACCCCAACGCTCCTACAACGACGGTGCTAGGTGATGTTTTGGTTTGTTCAATTGAGGGCTCCCCTCGGGCTGCATTATCCTCGAGCAGTCAGGGCCTGCCCCTGCAGCCCCACCATTTTGGTTCATGTACTCCGAACCAGCTATGCGTATTCAAGTTATCATAGTTGTTGGCATTACTCCTGACGTCTCGTTATGTATGGAGTTGCCCCTCGCGGCTTCTGCGCGTTGCTAACCCGCCTCTTTCTCATACCGCAACGGGGGCTACTGGCACGGCACTTGTGCTTGGGTCCGTCCCTGCAGCGCTGATAAACCTAAGAGACCGAGCTCTGGCTCGCGGCCGGCCCCACGCACGTCACCTCACCGGGTCCTTAGTGCCTTCGTCTTCTTGCAGAAAGATCACTGGTGGAATAGCAGACGCGGATGCGTGCCCTGTTTTCCTTTTTCGGCTAACTCACAGGAATCTCCGGAGCCGGGACCACGAGCGGCCTCGCCAACGCCTAGGAGCGCAGCCCTTCCTAGGCATCTCCTCAGAGCCGGCGGTTTCTACTCGTGCAAATCGCTTGCACGTCAAAGGGGGGGGGGCCCTGAGCATCGCGCCTTAGGGGCTCCTACTGGCTCTCGAGCCCTCACCCCATGGCCCTGACCACGGCATCGTGACCTGGCATACCAGCGGCGGCTGAGCGTCGCTTGGGGGCCGGGACCCTAGGACGTAAAGCACCCAGGCAAGCGGGGAAGCGGAGACGGCAGGAGCCCTGCGGAGGGGTGCCGCCTGGGGGATGGCATGGCCCAGCGTCCCACGAGAAGCTCGTCCACGCGGCAAAAGAGTCACCACGGGTTCACCAAGATAAGTCACCCCACACGCACAGGTGTGAACCTTAAGATCAGCGCTTCGTCTCTAGCGATCTCGCTCAGGCAAGAATGCTTCCCTTTCAGTCCTTCGGGAGCCACTTGCGCGCCAAGGGGGACCCCCTGAGCATCGTGCCTCAGGGGCTCTTACCGGACCTTGGGTCGCTCACCTCCTAGCCTTGACCACGACATCGCGACATGGCATACCAGCGACGGCCAAAGCTTGCCTGGGGACTGGGTCCTGCCGGCGTAGAGCACCAAGCTACCGCGAGAATGAAAGGGGGAACCGTGCCAAAGCGAGAGGCGCAAACACGACACTAATGGAGAATGATAACATTAAAGGCGGGCGTCACAGTTATTTACATGCCCCCACGGGGCCCGTCATGATTTTCACGCAGGAATGAAGCAAAGGATAAACACCTAAGGACTCCGGCCTCGGCAGCGTCGCCAACGACATTGGGATAGCGCCCCTCCACCTCCTAGGCCCGGGCATGGTGACACGGCAGCTCGTAGCTGTCATCGTCGCTCGAGCTTGGTCCAAACAAGGCACTGCTGCTGCCGGAGGAGTTGCGGACAAGGCCAAGGGCAAGTTCACTCCCGGTGGCCTCGCCGTTTCGCAGGCCTGCGGGGGAGCCGCTGCCTCGATCTTCTCCCCTGGGGCAGCACTTCTTGCGTCGGCCGTCCTCTCCGAAGACCTTGAAGAGGAGCTTCAAAGCCCCGTCGTACTCGAAGTGGATGGCCTGATCTCCCTCCAAGCGACAGGCGCGGGCGACTGCGCCCCATCCCCGGGTCATGAAGACGTCGCCAGAGTCGACGACCTCGACCTCCGCCTCTGATGCTTGGCTGCAGTAGCCGTTGTGTTGCAACCACAGCTCGACGGGCCCCCATGGTGGAATCTCCCTCCCCAGAGACCGCGAGAGTGGGATCCATGTGTGCGGCGGCATCGCCGCCCACACCACGAACTCACGGGCCATGCCTTCGGTGTGGGTCTGCGGGTGGATCGGCCGTGCGGCCACCGCTTGTCCTCCTCCCTAGTTTCGCTCCTCGCGGCGACCGCGGCCGCTCTCATGGACGGGGCTCTACACGCGAGCGTATGCGTGGACCGAGAAGCCTGGCAGAGCGCGTTCATGCCAGGGCCGCGTTGGAGTAAGCGCCGCGGTGGCGTCGCGAATGCAACCTCGCCTTTTCTTTGGCGGGAGCAGCTCAGGTTCCACCTGGGGGGCTTTTCCCTTCTCCGCAGTGGAGAACCTCCTCACTGGCGCCATGGAAGCTTCGGCAAGATGGCGGGGGAACTAAGGAGAAGGAGGAGTAGGCGGCAAGAAGATGAAGATGAGCTGGGGGCTCTGACCCCCGCCCCATTTATAGGCAGAGGGAGGCCAACCGCCGGCCTCCCACGTTCCGAGCAATGATGGCTCCTCTGCATGCATCAGGTAGTTGTCAAGTCGGGCAGTTGCTGACGCGGCGTGGGGAAGTGGAGACGCACACGTCCCATCAAGCGCCACGCGTCAGCCCGGTCCACAGGCGATTGGGGCCCGCAGCACTTCGCCCTTGCCCTTTGGCTTCACCTCAAAGCCAAGTCCGAGTGCGCCTTGGGCCCGGGGGCTACTGTCGGCGTTCTGGGAACCAGGGTACCCAGACTTGCCTACCTGCGGCCCACGGCGTGGCTCCATCGATGGCCTGGTATGGCCCATCTACACCCCCTTCAAAGCAAGACCCTCGCGAGGGGCCAAGCCTCACGAGGCGGGCGACATCAAGACCTCCGGAGGGAGCGGCCTCCTTAGGCCGGCTCCTGAGGAGCGGAGATTTCTATGCAGGTGCCCACCTCATGAGGTTGAGGTGACGCAAGCCATGATGACCAAGGCCAGGAGGACGCCAGCGGGCATAGAGCAGCAGGTTTCCTCTTTGGTGCTAAGGAGGCAAGCGTAGGCGCGGGGTCCCGAGGAATCACCCAAAGGTTTCCATTCCCGTGCAACGAGACCAAGACCGCCAGGACAGATGTCATCACCGAGCCCACCGCGTCATGACCAGAAGCTTTGCAGGCGAAGACCACCTTTCATCAGGATAAGATGTACTACTTGTCCCCCTTCAAATTGGCCATTGTGGAATCCCTTCCCGCCTTCATTTTCGGTGAAGAGGACCAAGGCCACTATAAATAGGTTAGCCACCACCATAGAAGGGGATGGGACCCAGAACAACTCACCTCACCAGAGCAAGCCTCGTGAGCTTGTTCATCATCTGTACTAGTTCATCCTCAGCCCCTTGTGAGGCTAATCCACCACAAAGCAGGAGTAGGGTATTACACCGCAAGGTGGCCCGAACCTGGGTAACTGCAGTGTCCATCTTCTTCCCTGTGCTTCGAGCTAGGCTGTAGGGCGGCGCGTTCGATTGGCTGGACAGGTTGAGTTCTTCGCACACGCCCCAGAGTTCGAACCTTCTTTGGGTCTGCGGAGCCCTGAATCCGACAACTGTACCCGTGGATTCGGCTAGCCATGGAGTGTGATTGTTGGTGGAGGGGGAGTAAAAACTTTACCATTCTATTTCGGAACCGCCTATAATGTGTCTAGCATGGAAGATAGTGAGATCTCTTGGTTGTTATGTTGACAATGAAAGCATACCGCTCAAAATTATATTTATCTCTGTTTTAAAAGCTCCGAGCTCTGGCACCTCTGCAAATCCATGCTTCCCTCTGCGAAGGGCCTATCTATTTACTTTTATTGTTGAGTCATCATCCTCTTATAAAAAGCACCAGTTAGAGAGCACCACTGTCATTTGTATGCTTTGTTATTAATTGATGTTGAGTATGAGTGTGACTGGATCTCTTTTGCCATGAATTATAATGTCTAGTCAGTCCTTGATCTTCAGGGGTGCTCTGCATTTATGTTTTGCAGTCTCAGAAAGGGCTAGCGAGATACCATTTTGTCATATTATATCATGATTGTTTTGAAAAAAGTGTTGTCATCCGAGATATCTTATTATTACTCGCTAGTTGATTATGCCATTGATATGAGTAAATGTGAGACCTAAATGTTATTCTGAATATGGTTAGTTCATAATCTTTGCTGAAAACATGAACATCAGTTAGACATATTTGCAACAAGATCAAACAGAGTTTGTAAAAGTTTTTTTTATCACTTTCAGTTTGTCAACTGAATTGCTTGAGGACAAGCAATGGGTAAAGCTTGGGGGAGTTGATACGTCTCCATCATAGCTACTTTTCCAAACTCTTTTGCCCTTATTTTGGACTCTAATTTGCATGATTTGAATGGAACTAACCCGGACTGACGCTGTTTTCAGCAGAATTGCCATGGTGTTATTTTTGTGCAGAAATCAAAGTTCTCGGATTGACCTGAAAATTTACGAAGAACTTTTATGGAATATATAAAAAATACTGGCGCAAGAAGTTTCCAGAGGGGGTCCACTCAAAGGCCACAAGCCTGGGGGCGCCCCCCCTGGGGTGCGCCTAGAGGGCTTGTGGGCCCCCTGGACCTCCTCCGACGTCAACTCCAACTCTATATAACCCTATTCAGGGAGAAAAAAAATCAAAGAGAAGGATTCATTGCGTTTTACGATATGGAGCCGCCGCCGCCTCCTGTTCTTCATCGGGAGGGCTGATCTGGAGTCCGTTCGGGGCTCCGAAGAGGGGGATTCATCGCCATCATCATCACCAACCTTCCTCCATTGCCAATTCCATGATGCTCACCGCCGGTAGTGAGTAATTCCTTTGTAGGCTTGCTGGACGGTGATGGGTTGGATGAGATTTATCATGTAATCGAGTTAGTTTTGTTAGGGTTTGATCCCTAGTATCCACTATGTTCTGAGATTGATGTTGCTATGACTTTGCTATGCTTAATGCTTGTCACTAGGGCTCGAGTGCCATGATTTCAGATCTGAACCTATTATGTTTTCATGAATATATGTGAGTTCTTGATCCTATCTTGCAAGTTGTAGACACCTATTATGAGTTATGATCCGCATACCCCAAGGTGATAATAATTGGGATTCTTTCCGGTGATTACCGTAGTTTGAGGAGTTCATGTATTCACTAAGTGCTAATGCTTTTTGTTCCAGTTCTCTATTAAAAGGAGGCCTTAATATCCCTTAGTTTCCTTATGGACCCCGCTGCCACGGGAGGGTAGGACAAAAGATGTCATGCAAGTTCTTTTCCATAAGCACGTATGACTATATACGGAATACATGCCTACATTACATTGATGAATTGGAGCTAGTTCTGTGTCGCCCTAGGTTATAACTGTTGCATGATGAATGCCATCCAACATAATTATCCATCACTGATCCATTGCCTACGAGCTTTTCACATATTGATCTTTGCTAAGTAACTTTCGAGTTGCTACTGTTACAATCACTACAAGACTGTTACTGCTACTGTTACCACTGTTATCGTTACTTCCATACTAGTTTTCTACTAAAAACTTTGCTGCAGATATTAAGTCTTTCAGGTGTGGTTGAATTGACAACTCAACTGCTAATACTCGTGAATATTCTTTGGCTCCCCTTGTGTCGAATCAATAAATTTGGGTTGAATACTCTACCCTCAAAAACTGTTGCGATCCCCTATACTTGTGGGTTATCACACCCTTGTAATCGAGATCATCATCATCAATATCAATCAAGTAGGAGTAGGCTTTTATCTCCACCGTGAGGGGCCGAACCTGGGTAAACCCTAGTCTCTCGATTCCGATCAACCCCGTTCAAGCAATCACCTAGCGGCAATGGCCTCACAACTAAGTCCTTTCACAAGGACATCTGCCGTGACAAAACAATGACAGTTGGCACCCACCATGGGGCTATCGCTCGGTGGTGTTGAGTTCTTGGAGGTAGCTCTCCCAGGGATCGAGGGATACGTGATCGGCCGCATGACCAAGAGTCACCGTGGCAAGCTCTACATCGACGACTCAGGCTGGGGCCCCGAAGCCAACTAAATCGAGTACGGGTACCGGGTCCCCTTCGACAAGATCCACATCTTCATCAGCAAGATTGGCGAATTAGGACCCGAGCCGGACACCTGCACCGACATCGTCGAGCCGGCTCGGCGCATGCAACCCGCCCGGGCTCAAGCCGGTCGGAAACACGTCTTTATCGGCTTCACTCAGGGGGTCGATCTCGCGGATAACTCAGCGTGTAGCGGCGACACCCTGGTCTACTCCGACGGCTAGTCATCGGTTGGGGAGACAGAATCAAACCGCCCCTTGTATGATGGCAGGCTTGGGGGCTGCTCCGATGATGAGTCTGCCCCGAACGACCATGAGTCGCCCCGTTGGACCGCCGTCTATATGGCAGGTATCGTCCTGGCTCTTGACTCAACGAGGTAGGTACTGTGGGAGGTGCTGGTGCGTCGGCGACTGATCCAAGCGCGGCTGGCCTCATCAAGCTGCCAACTCAAGTTCTCTCAGAGCTGGTTGTCGGCGTTCTGGGAACGGGGGTGCCCAGATCTGCCTGCCTACGGCCCACGACGTGGCTCCCTCGACGGCCTGGTACGGCCCAGCGGCAGGACCTACAAGACAAGACCCTCGCGAGGGCCCCCCGGCCTCGCGAGGCGGGCGATGCCGATACCTCTAGAGGAGCGACCTCCTCGGCCTGCCTCCCGAGGAGCGGAGTTTTCTATGCAGGTACCCAGCCTCACGAGGCTACGGTGACGTGAGCCATGACGACCGCGGCCAGACGGGCGCCGGCGGGCGCAGAGGAGACAGTTTCCCTTTCGGTGCTAAGGTAGCAAGGACGAGCGGGTTCCCAAGGAGCCCTCCAAAGGTTTCAGTTTTGGTGCAATAAGACCAAGACCACGAGCTCGGCCGGACGGATGTCACCGCCGAGCCCACCGCTGCATCACAGCCAGAAGCTTTGCAGGCGAAGACCACCTTTCATTAGGATAAGATGTACAACTTGTCCCCTTTCGAATTGGACACTGTGGGATCCCTTCCCGCCTAAGTTTTGAGGGAAGAGGACCAAGGCCACTATAAATATAGGTTAGCCACCACCATGAGGGGGATCGGGTCCATTCCACCCTCACCTCTCGAGCCCCCGCGAGGTCGCTCAAACGACTGTACTAGTTCATCCTCAGCCCCCCTCATGAGGCCAATCCACCACAAAGCAGGAGTAGGGTTTTACATCACACGGTGGCCCGAACCTGGGTAAACTGCCGTGTTCATCTTCTTCCCCGCTCGCATGCGCTTGACGTAGCTAGGTTGTAGGGTGGCGAGCAGAGACTTGAGAGGTTGAGAGCTTCGCACACGCCCCAGAGTTCGAACCTTCTTGGGACTGCGGAGCCCCGAATCCGACATTTGGCACGCCAGGTAGGGGCGTGTTGAAGCTTCATTTTCATCGACCATGCCCTGTCCTCGCTCTGCCCCACCCATGGCCGGAGCTCACCGAGTTCGCGCTGAGCGTTGGGCCGCTCGCGCCGCCCAGGCGGCGCCCCTTGGCCGCAGTGTTCCCCGCCACACCGCCTGCTTCGCGGACGGCGCAGCTGCACGCCCACCATCAGCAACGTCCTCATCACCAAGATCCTCATCGATGGTGGTGCTGGGCTTAATGTCCTCTCTGTCAAGAAGTTCGAAACGCTTCAGGTGCCCTACGATCAACTCATGCCAACCAAGCCTTTCTCTGGGGTGACCGACGGCTCCACCGTCCCCCTGGGGCAGATACGCCTCCCAGACACCTTCGGCAAGGGTGACAACTACCACACCGAGCTCATCGACTTTGACGTCGCCCACATCGGCCTCCCATACAATGCCATCCTGGGCTATCCGGCCCTCTCCAAGTTCATGGCAGCAACTCACCATGGTTACAACATCCTCAAGATGCCAGGGTGCAGTGGTATCATTAAGGTCGCTTGTGATGAGAAGGACACAGTCTGCTCCCTCGAGCGCGCCTACCAGGCTGTAGCGACCGAAAACTCTGACGACGAGGGCGGCTTCCTGCCTTCCGAGGGCACCCCCAAGAAGAAGAAGCAGCTCCTCCTGAAGAGCCGTCAGGAGGCAGGAACTCCTGTTGGCGGCACTTCAAACCCCGCACCTCCTGCTGGGGCGCCTCTCCCTTCTGCATAGGAAGGCACGCCTGGCGCCTCCCTCGGGACGGGCTCGGGGGCTTCCATCTGGAGGGCCTCTGACTTAACCAAGGCGACGAGGGAGGTGCTCAGGCACCATCTGCAGGCGTGCTTTGACGCGCGCCCCCACAAGCAAGAAGCAAGGCGCGAGGCACCAGGGGCTCAAAAATTCATAAACAATGCGATCGAGGAGCTTCAGGAGGCATGCGCCATGCGTGGCGAGCGTTGCCCGGCACCACCTGGCGCAGCCGTAGCCCTCGGTGCGGGCGACGGGCTGCATGTCTGCGTCAACATCCCAGGCCTCAACAGGGCCGCTTCTCAAGAGCTCTTCTCGCCATCGCACGTCGGCCGGAGTGGGGGCCACCCCTGCAACTATGTCTGCATGCCCTTCGGCCTCGTGAACGCAGGCGCCACGCACCAGCGCCTTGTGCAGGTTGTGCACGCATCTCAGGAGGCCCGGCATCGGGCGGTGATGGCTCAGGAAGTCTCAGACCCTACGACCCACCTGGGCCTCGTGAGCCTCCCTGGCCTCCGAAGCCGTCCAGCTCATGAGGAGTGATCCCCATGGCAAACACCTTCAGCTACCTCAACGCTTCTACGACGCTGGTACCAGGTGATTTTTTGGTTTGTTCAGTTGAGGGCGCCCCTCGGGCTGTATTATCCTCAAGCTGTTAGGGCAGGCCCCTACAGCTATATTGTTTTGCGCATGTATCAAAACTGGCTTTGCCATTTATGAATCTCCTAAGTATTTCAAACTGCGTGCCCGGTGCTTCATCACCATGAGTCATTGCACCCTCACAACCCCGCCCTCGACCGCCTCATGATTGAGGACTGGCACGGCATCTGTGCTCGGGTCTGTCCCTGCAGCGTTGGCAAATCCAAGAGACCGAGCTCTGTCTCATGGGCCATCCCCGTGCATGTCACCTCCCGGGGTCCTTGGTGCCTTGTTCTCACATGAGCTAATCGAGAGTGGGTGAGTCAGGGCACGCGGCACGGTTTGTTCAACCGCAGTTCGGCGTTTTGTCATCGCGGGAGCTGTGCGCTAGTTGTTTTTCCTCGGGATTGTTGCGTGAGAAGACAGGGCATGGCGTCTGTGCTCGGGTCCGTCCCTGCAGCGTCGATAAACCCAACGGCTGAGCTCTGTCTGGCGGGCCGGCCCCGTTCACGTCACCTCCCGGGGTCGTTGGTTTTTAGCCTTCTCATGCGATGGCCTCCAGAGATCCATTCGACGTAGGTTGCCCCCATCACACAGGTTTTGCATGTGCGCCCCGCGCCAGAGAAATCAGGCCCAACCCGCCTTGAGGTAGGGCCTCATGAGTCCCACGCTGGCTCATGGGTGCCCAGATACACCTCCTCCAGTTCTGTCATGCTAGCCACATGTACGAACGGGGCTGTACATGCCCCGGAGTCTCCTCCCGAGGGAACTCCCACCCACGCACAAGTGGAAGCCCCATGCTCCGCATTGGCGGACGACAAGGTCGAGGAGCGACTATACCCATGCACAAGTGGAAGCCCCATGCTCCACGCTGGCGGACGACACGGTCGAGGAGCGACTATGCCCATGCACAAGTGGAAGCCCCATGCTCCGCGCTGGCGGACGACACGGTCGAGGAGCGGCTATGCCCACACCTAATGGAAGCCCCATGCTCCGCGCTGGTGGATAAACAACTGAGGGCGCCTCAGGGGCTGCACCAACCTTAGGATAGCCTCTTGGCTCTTCAATTGGCCACATCACGCAGCTTTCCCCTGCAAGGTGCGCGCGAGGGGACTGGACACAGGGGCTATGCTCAGGCCAGGCCTGACGCCACCTCACTAGGTCCCTGGTACCTGGTCTTCTCGCGTCCCTCCCAGGCGAAAGCTGGTGAGGAAAGGTATGGAGGACTCCGGACAAACCTTGCTGCCGCCCACGCTCCTTTCACAAGGGCTACTCGCAAGTCAAGGGGGACCCCTGAGCACCGCGACTCAGGGGCCTCACTAGTCACGTAGCCCCTCGCCCCTTGGTGTCGTCCTGGCGATCCAGACGCCCCAACGGCGGTCGAGGTATGCGCGGGGCTGGGCCCTATCGACGTAGAGCATGAAAGGGTACGCCCCAGCGTCCATGTTTCCTTCATGAGGGCTGCTCGCACGTCAAGGGGGGCCCCTAAGCACCACGACTCAGGGGCCTCACTAGTCACGTAGCCCCTCGCCCCTTGGTGTCGTCCTAGCGATCCGGACACCCCCAACGGTGGCCGAGGTATGCGCGGGGCTGGGCCCTGCCGATGCAGAGCGCAAAAGCAAGCAAGAAGGAAACCAGGCATAATAAGGAAATCGCGGAGTCCTAAACAAGTTATTACAGGCACCGAATGTTATGCAATTTAAACAGAAGTCTTACACCTCCATGAGGCACAGTGAATCTTACAGGACAAAATCTAGGAAGAGGGGCCATCGCCCCCATGGTCGTTGCCGCCGCCTGACCCAGTCACGAGGAGCCCGTCGTCGACATCGATGCCGCCGTCGTCGCCGCCGATGGCCCCCACCGCCAGAGTTTTGGCACCGGGGATGCAGAGAATCTTCTTCAGCAACGCGTCCACGCGACCCTTCATGGCCTCCGCAGTGGCGAAGCGGTGCTCAGGAGCGGCCAGACTGATCACCGTGTCAAAGTTGAAGCCCGGGTCCTGGAGCTAGAGCTGGCTGAAGACGTGCGTTGCGGCTGCAGTGAAGAGCGAGCGGCACTCCTCCTCCAGGATGGCATCCACCTCAGCACCAGCACCCTCAAGCGCTTCGGCAAGCTTGGAGGAGAGCCCTGCGAAGCCGCCCTCAGGGGCCTCCAGCGGCTCTTCGAATCCTCCTTCGTAGATGGATTGTAGTGCCTGGCGGAGCTTGAGTTCGAGGGAGGGGAAGGCGACGCGCTCCACGGCCGCTTTATTCTCGGCGGCGGCGAGGGTCTTCTCCTTGGCCTCCAGCTGGGCTGTCACCTCAGAGACGTGCTGGGCATGGGACGTCTGGGCTTCGGCCACCTCCTCCTTCAGCTTGGTCAGGTGATCACGCTCCATGGCCTGGTCGGTGGCCACCCGGGACAGCTCAGAGTCGCGACTTGCAAGCTTTGCCTCGCAGGCCTTCAGATCCTCTTCCTGCTGCTGGAGTCGTCGGGCATGCGCGGCTTGCACCTCCTGAAGGGTCTTCAGCCTGGCCTCCGCGTCGTTGCAATGCTTCTCGGCGGATGCTGCGCTGGCCAGTGCCGCACCGCGAGCCTCTTTGGCTTCGGTGGCTTCCTTCCTTCCCTCCGCGGTGGGGGCTTCGGCCCGGCGCCAGGCCGTCCTGGTAGATGTGTCGGCCTAGAGCCACCCCAAGACAAACCCCAGGCGCTCCCTCGCGAGGCACCTATCGACGTCTTGGAGGTCGGCCCAGATTCGGACGAGCGTGAGAAAGGCCTCCTCCAGGGCCCCGGGCCTGACGAGGGGGCCGCAGTTCGCCAGCGCGAGGGACTGGCAACGAGGCGGCACAGGCACATCGACCGGCGCCACGGCCAAGGAAGCGGTGGCTGATACGTCCATTTTGCATCATGTTTTCCTACTGTTATTTATGATGTTTTTATGCATAATAATGCTTTTTGGAGTAATTCTAATGCCTTTTCTCTCATAATATGCAAGGTACACACAAAGGGGGAGAATTCCGGCAGCCGGAAATCTGGACCTGGAAAAGCTACATCAGGCCACCTATTCTGCACAACTCCAAACAAGCTGAAACTTTACGAAGATTTTTTATGGAATATTTGAAGAATATTGGAGCAAATAAGTACCAGAGGGGGCCCACCAGGTGGGCACAACCCACCTGGGCGCGCCAGGGAGCCCAGGCGCACCATGGTGGGTTGTGCTCACCCAGGCCCACCTCCGGTGCCCATCTTCTGGTATATAAGTCATTTTGACCTAGAAAAAATAAGGAGAGGACATTCGGGATGGAGCGCCGCCGTCTCGACGCAGAACTTGGGCAGGAGCACTTTTGCCCTCCGACGGAGCGATTCTGCCGGGGGAACTTCCCTCCCGGAGGGGGAAATCATCGTCATCATCATCGCCAACAACTCTCCCATCTTGGGGAGGGCAATCTCCATCAACATCTTCAACAGCACCATCTCATCTCAAACCCTAGTTCATCTCTTGTGTTCAATCTTGTTACCGGAACTATAGATTGGTGCTTGTGGGTGACTAGTAGTGTTGATTACACCTTGTAGTTGATTACTATATGGTTTATTTGGTGGAAGATTATATGTTCAGATCCAATATGCTATTTAATACCCCTCTGATCTTGAGCATGATTATCATTTGTGAGTAGTTACGTTTGTTCTTGAGGTCAAGGGAGAAATCATGTTGCAAGTAATCATGTGAACTTGATATGTGTTCGATATTTTGATAGTATGTATGTTGTGATTCCCTTAGTGGTGTCATGGGAACGTCGACTACATGACACTTCACCATATTTGCGCCTAAGGGAATGCATTGTGGAGTAGTAAGTAGATTATGGATTGCGAGTGTGACAGAAGCTTAAACCCCAGTTTATGCGCTATTCCATAAGGGACCGATTGGATCCAAAAGTTTAATGCTATGGTTAGAATTTATTCTTAATACTTTTCTCGTAGTTGCCGATGCTTGCGAGAGGGTTAATCATAAGTAGGAGGCTTGTTCAAGTAAGAACAGCACCTAAGCACCGGTCCACCCACATATCAAATTATCAAAGTAGCGAACACAAATCGAATCAACATGGTGAAAGTGACTAGATGAAATTCCCATGTACCCTCAAGAACGCTTTGCTTATTATAAGAGACCGTTTTGACCTGTCCTTTGCCTCAAAAGGATTGGGCTACCTTGATGCACTTTTTTTTACTACTATTGTTACTTGCTCGTTACAAATTATCTTGCTATCAAACTACTCTGTTACTTACAATTTCAGCACTTGCAGACATTACCTTACTGAAAACCACTTGTCATTTCCTTCTGCTCCTCGTTGGGTTTGACACTCTTACTTATCAAAAAGAGCTACAATTGATCCCCTATACTTGTGGGTCATCAAGGCTATTTTCTGGCGCCATTGCCGGGGAGTGAAGCACCTTTGGTAAGTGGAATTTGGTATGGAAACATTTATATAGTGTGCTGAAATTTATTGACACTTGTTACTATGGAAAACAATCCTTAGAGGGGTTTGTTCGGGGCGTCTTCACCTCGACCGGAACCACAATTAGCTACCCCTCAACCTACTGCACCTACTGAAAATATTGAATATGAAATTCCTTCGGGTATGATAGAACAACTGCTAGCTAATCCTTATGCAGGAGATGGAACCGAACATCCCGATATGCACTTGATATATGTGGAACAAATTTGTGGATTGTTTAAGCTTGCAGGTTTACCCGGAGATGAAGTTATGAAAAAGGTTTTCCCTTTATCTTTGAAGGGAAAAGCATTGGCATGGTATAGGCTATGCGATGATATTGGATCTTGGAATTGGAATCGATTGAAATTGGAGTTCCACCAAAAAAATTATCCTATGCATCTAGTTCATCGTGATCGGAATTATACATATAATTTTTGGCCTTGTGAAGGAGAAAGTATCGCTCTAGCTTGGGGGAGGCTTAAGTCAATGTTATATTCATGCCCCAACCATGAGCTCTCAAGAGAAATTATTATCTAGAACTTTTATGCTCGGCTTTCTCGTAATGATCAATCCATGCTTGATACTTCTTGTACTGGTTCTTTTATGAAGAAGACTATTGAATTCCGGTGGGATCTTTTGGAAAGAATTAAACACAACTCTGAAGATTGGGAACTCGACGAAGGTAAAGAGTCAGGTATTAAGCTTAAGTAAGATTGTGTTAAATCTTTTATGAATACCGATGCTTTTCAAAAGTTTAGCACTAAATATGGACTTGACTCTGAGATAGTAGCCTCCTTTTGTGAATCATTTGCTACTCATGTTGATCTCCCTAAGGAGAAGTGGTTCAAATATCACCCACCTATTAAAGAAGAAGTTAAAGAACTGGTACCAATTAAAGAGGAAACTATAATTTATAATGTTGATCCAGTTGTTCCTACTGCTTATATTGAGAAACCACCTTTCCCTCTTAAGATAAAGGAACATGCTAAAGTTTCAATTGTGGTTAACAAAAGTTATATTAGAACACCTAAACCTCATGAACAAATTAAAGTAGAACCTAGTGTTGCTATGATTAAGGATCTCCTGGAAGAAAACGTAGATGGGCATGTTATTTACTTCTGTGAAGAAGCTGCTAGAATTGCCAAACCTGATAAAAAGGATAATCATAGACCTGTTGTTGGCATGCCTGTTATCTCAATTAAAATAGGAGATCACTGTTATCATGGTTTATGTGACATAGGTGCTAGTGTGAGTGCTATTCCTTATTCCTTATATCAAGAAATTATGAATGACATAGCACCCGCAGAAATAGAAGACATAGATGTTACTATTAAACTTGCTAATAGAGACACTATATCACCAATTGGGATTGTTAGAGATGTTGAAGTCTTGTGTGGGAAAATAAAATACCGTACTGATTTCCTTGTTCTTGGCTCCCCACAAGATGACTTTTGCCCCCATTATCTTTGGTAGACCTTTCTTGAACACCGTTAATGCTAAAATAGATTATGAAAAACAAACTATCGGTGTTAGCTTTGGTGATGAGTCTCATGAGTTTAATTTTTCCAAGTTTAGTAGAAAGCTTCATGAAAAAGAATTGCCTAGTAAGGATGAAATAATTGGTCTTGCTTCTATTGCTGTGCCTCCTACTGATCCTTTAGAACAATATTTGCCAGACCATGAAAATGATTTACATATGCATGAGAGAAATGAAATAGATAAGATTTTCTTTGAACAACGTCCTCTGCTTAAACACAATTTGCCTATTGAAACTCTAGGAGGTCCTCCTCCTCCTAAAGGTGATCCTGTGTTTGAATTAAAACAATTGCCAGACACTTTGAAATATGCTTATCTTGATGAAAAGAAGATATATCCTGTTATTATTAGTGCTAACCTTTCAGAACATGAAGAAGAAAGATTATTGAAATTTCTAAGGAAGCACTAAGCTGCTATTGGGTATAGGCTTGATGATTTAAAGGGAATTAGTCCCACTCTATGTCAGCACAAGATTAATATGGAACCTGATGCTAAACCCGTTGTTGATCACCAACGTCGGTTAAATCCGAAAATGAAGGAAGTGGTAAGAACGGAAATCTTAAAACTTCTGGAAGCAGGTATAATCTATCCTATAGCTGATAGTAGATGGGTAAGTCCTGTTCATTGTGTTCCTAAGAAAGGAGGTATTACTGTTGTTCCTAATGATAAGAATGAACTTATTCCACAAAGAATTGTTGCAGGCTATAGAATGGTAATTGATTTCAGAAAATTAAATAAAGCAACTAGAAAAGATCATTACCCTCGGCCTTTTATTGATCAAATGCTAGAAAGATTATCTAAGCACACACACTTTTGCTTCCTTGATGGATATTCTGGTTTTTCACAAATACCCGTTTCTCAACCTGATCAAGAAAAAACCACTTTCACCTGTCCCTTTGGAACTTATGCTTATAGACGTATGCCTTTTGGTTTATGCAATGCACCTGGTACCTTTCAAAGATGTATGACTGCTATATTGTCTGACTTTTGTGAAAAGATTGTTGAGGTTTTCATGGATGACTTCTCTATTTATGGGAAGTCTTTTGATGATTGTTTAAGCAATCTTGATCGAGTTTTGCAGATGCGAGCAAACAAATCTTGTCTTTAATTGGGAGAAGTGCCACTTTATGGTTAATGAAGGTATTGTTTTGGGCCATAAAATTTCTGAAAGAGGTATTGAAGTGGACAAAGCTAAGGTTGATGCAATTGAGAAAATGCCATGTCCTAAAGATATCAAAGGTATTCGTAGTTTCCTAGGTCATGCTGGTTTCTATAGGAGATTTATCAAAGACTTTTCTAAAATTTCTTGGCCTCTTACAAATCTTTTACAAAAGGATACTCCTTTTGTTTTTTATGATGATTGTTTAGAAGCCTTCGAAACACTCAAGAAAGCCTTAATTTCTGCACCTATTGTTCAACCACCTGATTGGAACTTGCCTTTTGAAATTATGTGTGATGCTAGTGATTATGCTATTGGTGCTGTTCTAGGACAAAGAGTTGATAAGAAACTGAATGTTATTCATTATGCTAGTAAAACTCTAGACAGTGCACAACGAAATTATGCTACTACTGAAAAGGAATTTCTAGCAGTGGTGTTTGCTTGTGATAAATTTAGATCTTATATTGTTGATTCAACAGTAATTGTTCACACCGATCATGCTGCTATTAAATATCGTATGGAAAAGAAAGATGCTAAACCTAGACTTATTCAATGGGTTCTCTTGCTACAAGAATTTGATTTACATATCACTGATAGAAAAGGAGCTGAGAACCCCGTAGCTGATAACTTGTCTAGGCTTGAAAATGTGCTTGATGACCCACTACCTATTGATGATAGTTTTCCTGATGAGCAGTTAGCTACAATAAATGTTTCTAATAACACTCCTTGGTATGCTGACTATGCTAATTACATTGTTGCTAAATATTTGCCACCTAGCTTTACATACCAACAAAAGAAAAAATTCTTCTATGACTTAAGACATTACTTTTGGGATGACCCACATCTTTATAAAGAAGGAGTAGATGGTATTATTAGACGTTGTGTACCTGAGCATGAACAGGGACAAATCCTACGGAAATGTCACTCCGAAGCTTATGGAGGGCATCATGCTGGAGACAGAACTGCTCACAAGGTATTGCAATCTGGATTTTATTGGCCTACTCTCTTCAAGGATGCCCGTAAGTTTATCTTATCTTGTGATGAATGTCAAAGAATAGGTAATATCGGTAAGCGTCAAGAAATGCCTATGAATTATTCACTTGCTGTTGAACCATTTGATGTTTGGGGATTTGATTACATGGGACCTTTTCCTTCCTCTAATGGGTATACACATATTTTGGTTGCTGTTGATTATGTTACTAAATGGGTAGAAGCTATTCCAACCAGTAGTGCTGATCACAACACCTCTATTAAAATGCTTAAGGAAGTTATTTTCCCAAGGTTTGGAGTCCCTAGATATTTAATGACTGATGGTGGTTCACACGTTATTCATGGTGCTTTCCGTAAAATGCTTGCCAAGTATGATGTTAACCATAGAATTGCATCACCCTATCATCCTCAGTCTAGTGGTCAAGTTGAACTTAGCAATAGAGAAATAAAATTAATTCTGCAAAAGACTGTCAATAGGTCCCGGAAGAATTGGTCTAAGAAATTAGATGATGCACTTTGGGCTTATAGAACAACATATAAAAATCCTATGGGTATGTCTCCTTATAAAATGGTCTATGGAAAAGCTTGTCATTTGCCTCTTGAGTTAGAACATAAAGCATATTGGGCAGTTAAAGAACTCAACTATGATTTCAAACTTGCCGGTGAAAAGAGGTTATTTGATATTAGCTCACTAGATGAATGGAGAACCCAAGCTTATGAAAATGCCAAATTATTTAAAGAAAAAGTTAAAAGATGGCATGATAAAAGAATCCAAAAGCGTGAGTTCAAAGTTGGAGAATATGTTCTTTTGTACAACTCTCGTTTCAGATTCTTTGCAGGAAAACTCCTCTCCAAATAGGAAGGACCCTATGTTATCGAGGAGGTTTATCGGTCTGGAGCTATCAAAATAAATAATGCCGAAGGTACTAACCCGAAGGTTGTTAATGGGCAACGAATAAAACATTATATCTCAGGTACGCCCATTAATGTTGAAAGTAATATTATCCAAACTTTGACACCGGAAGAACACATAAAAGAGTCCTTCCGGAACACTCCAGAATCGTGAAAATAAGGAGGTACGTGATATGGTAAGTAAACGGACTCCGAAAAATCCGCAAAAATATTTTTTGTCAGTTTTGGAATATTTAGAAAATTAGGAAAATAAGAAACTTCCAGGAAGCATACCCTGGTGGGCGCAAGACACCAGGGCGCGCCTGGCAAGGCGCGCCCAGGTGGGTTGTGCCCACCTGGGACACCTTCCGGACTCCGTTTTTCTTCCGTTTGCTTGTTTCCCAAGATAAAAAATCTTTATATACCCCCCCCCCCCGAACCTATTGACCACCGTATCGCGAAGAAATCTTCTGTTCTCTTTTCTTGCTGTTTTCGGTAAGATCTGTTAAGCCAGGCATCATGTCTTCTTCCTCCTCCAACAATGTGGAAGAGGATGCTTGGTTGATGAAGATCGAGCTGAAGTGGGAAGAGCCAGCAGAAGCCATCAAGGGAGACAATAATAAGGAGGTTACTGTAGACTAAGCCCCGGGGATCGAGCAAGCACTTCTGGCTGAGGAGGAGGAAGAAGAAGATATCCTTAAACCTTATTATGCTCATCTTACCCCTACTGAGATTGAGGCCTTTCGGATCATTGAAACGGTTCGTGTGCAGAATAAATATCTCACTCGTGAAAATATTCTGCATCAAGAGCATATCATCTATCTCCGAAGCATCATACGTAGATTGGAGAATCTCTTGATCATGAAGGACAGGATCTCTTCATCACTACCTCCTTCTTCTTCATCACCAAAGAAAATTGAGCTTCGGGTATGGGCACTCCCCTTGGCTTCCGCCAAGCTTGGGGGAGGTGCCCCGGTATCGTATCATCCCCACTATCTTTTTGCCTTTACTTATTTTAGTTTGATCTTTTGCTTTAGATGAATAAAAGTTTAGTTTGATCCTTTCTTTTCGAGAGCTTGCTTAGTGGTCTATCCTTGTAATCGTGTGCAAGATATATAATAAAGTTTAGTTTGAGTTTTTGATTTCTTACTTTCATGTTGCAATAAAAAAGGGGGAAAGGAAATAAAAGAAAAAGATCATATGCTAATCTTATGGTAGGTGATGGCACCACATAAGGAAAAGTATGAGTAGAAAATTTTATTAGAGATTGACAAACATAGCATTGGTCAATGATGCGACTCATGACAGAATTAATAAGGGAAGAGAAGATTCACATATAAATATACTATCCTAGAGATCTTTTGTGATTGTGAGCCCCCATCAAATTATTATATGCCAAAATTGTTGACGTT
This sequence comes from Thinopyrum elongatum, assembly GCA_011799875.1. Taxonomy (NCBI): domain Eukaryota; kingdom Viridiplantae; phylum Streptophyta; class Magnoliopsida; order Poales; family Poaceae; genus Thinopyrum; species Thinopyrum elongatum. Next base: position 452,867,222 of record CM022300.1, on the reverse strand, counting down.
GGACAAGGAAGACAACGTAATGATTTATGCTTGTTCATATTCACATAGAAGTTATATTGTCATAGATCCTTCAACATGTGGTGCTTGCCCCCTATCTTTGCTAGCCAAAAATTCCGCACTAAGTAGAGATACTACTTGTGCATCCAAAAACCCTTAAACCCAAATCTTATTTTCAAGTGTCTACCATACCTACCTAGGGATTGAGCAAGATCCCTCAAGTAAGTTGTCATCGGTGCAATAAGGCAATAAAAATTGCTTCTAAAAGTGTGAGATCATTTAGTGTAAAGGAAAATTGAGCGTTGTACGAACTTGTGATGGTAAAGAATAAAAGCGACAGACTACATAATGAAGGTTGCCATCACAAGGGGCAATACAACGTGACGTTCTTTTGCACTAAGGGGTTGAGCATACAAACAAATAAGCGCATGGCAACCTCTGCTTCCCTCTGCGAAGGGCCTATCTTTTACTTTTATGCAAAGAGTCAAAGTTCTTCTCTCTTTTCCTTTTATTTTTATCCTTTGGCAAGCATCATGTGGTGAGGAAAGATCTAGGCACATATGTCCATTTGAATATAGGTGGCATAAGTTATTATTGATGACATCGCCCTTGAGGTGAATACGTTGGGAGGCGAAACTATAAGCCCCTATCTTTCTATGTGTCTGGCTGAAACGTTTTGGTCATGTGTATGCGGTGAGTGTTAGCAATCATCGAAGACTACATGATGGTTGAGTATGTGGACTTGCCTAAAGGCTCCGATACGTGACCCTTCCTGAAAAGATGATGAATTGTAGTTGCAAAGTTGACTGAGAACATAGTTTGTTGGTTTCTAATAGAGTTTATGCTTTATACTTCAATTGTGTGATGAACTGCCACTTATTCATGAGAAGTTTATGATAAAAGACTTATGTTTAAATTTGTTGCTGTTATAATAATCTACATGATGCTTCTATGTCCATATTTTGTTTTTATCGACACCTCTCTCTCTAAGCATGTGGACATGTTTTTCGATTTCGGTTTTCGCTTGAGGACAAGCGAGGTCTAAGCTTGGGGGAGTTGATATGTCCATTTTGCATCATGTTTTCCTACTATTATTTATGATGTTTTTATGCATAATAATGCTTTTTGGAGTAATTCTAATGCCTTTTCTCTCATAATATGCAAGGTACACACAAAGGGGGAGAATTCCGGCAGCTGGAAATCTGGACCTGGAAAAGCTACATCAGGCCACCTATTCTACACAACTCCAAACAAGCTGAAACTTTACGGAGATTTTTTATGGAATATTTGAAGAATATTAGAGCAAATAAGTACCAGAGGGGGCCCACCAGGGGGGCACAACCCACCTGGGTGCGCCAGGGAGCCCAGGCGCGCCCTGGTGGGTTGTGCTCACCCAGGCCCACCTCTGGTGCCCATCTTCTGGTATATAAGTCATTTTGACCTAGAAAAAATAAGGAGAGGACTTTCGGGACGGAGCACCACCGTCTCAAGGCAGAACTTGGGCAGGAGCACTTTTGCCCTCCGGCGGAGCGATTCCGCCGGGGGAACTTCCCTCCCGGAGGGGGAAATCATCGTCATCATCATCACCAACAACTCTCCCATCTTGGGGAGGGCAATCTCCATCAACATCTTCAACATCACCATCTCATCTCAAACCCTAGTTCATCTCTTGTGTTCAATCTTGTTACCGGAACTATAGATTGGTGCTTGTGGGTGACTAGTAGTGTTGATTACATCTTGTAGTTGATTACTATATGGTTTATTTGGTGGAAGATTATATGTTCAGATCCAATATGCTATTTAATACCCCTCTGATCTTGAGCATGATTATCATTTGTGAGTAGTTACTTTTGTTCTTGAGGTCACGGGAGAAATCATGTTGCAAGTAATCATGTGAACTTGATATGTGTTCGATATTTTGATAGTATGTATGTTGTGATTCCCTTAGTGGTGTCATGTGAACGTCGACTACTTGACACTTCACCATATTTGGGCCTAAGGGAATGCATTGTGGAGTAGTAAGTAGATGATGGGTTGCGAGAGTGACAGAAGCTTAAACCCCAGTTTATGCGCTATTCCGTAAGGGACCGATTGGATCCAAAAGTTTAATGCTATGGTTAGAATTTATTCTTAATACTTTTCTCGTAGTTGCAGATGCTTGCGAGAGGGTTAATCATAAGTAGGAGGCTTGTTCAAGTAAGAACAGCACCTAAGCACCGGTCCACCCACATATCAAATTATCAAAGTAGCAAACACAAATCGAATCAACATGGTGAAAGTGACTAGATGAAATTCCCGTGTACCCTCAAGAACGCTTTGCTTATTATAAGAGACCGTTTTGGCCTGTCCTTTGCCTCAAAAGGATTGGGCTACCTTGCTGCACTTTTGTTACTACTATCGTTACTTGCTCGTTACAAATTATCTTGCTATCAAACTACTCTGTTACTTACAATTTCAGCACTTGCAGACATTACCTTGCTGAAAACCACTTGTCATTTCCTTCTGCTCCTCGTTGGGTTTGACACTCTTACTTATCGAAAAGAGCTACAATTGATCCCCTATACTTGTGGGTCATCAGTGCCATGGACGGCTTGGGGCACCAAAGGCTCCGAGCTCCCTTCGGGCACGACAAGGGTGGACGGCTTCGCAGCCTGCTGGCCTGCGGGGGCTAGCTCCTCCTGAGGCTGCATCACCACATCCACGGAGGCGCGCTCCGTCGCGAGGGGATAAGGGACCACCTCCTCAACCAGCGCCGGAGCAGCCGCGGCCGCGACGAGGGGTGTCGCCTCCTGAACCCTGACACCCTCAGTGGACGTTCCCCCAAGTGGCATCAGCGAGGCACCAGGAGCAAGCGGAGCGCTCGGGTATTCGGGCGTGGTGCCACCTGAGCGCCCGGCGGCTACGCCAGGCTGGCGGGCACACCTCCGCGCCCACCGCGACCACGACCGGAGGCTGACGGCGCCCTCGGGACTGGGGGCTCCTCCGGCTTTGCACTCTCCTTCCTCTTCTTCGTCACGGCGCCTAGCCTGGGCATCAGGAAGGGAGTCTGTGGGCACAGTGGCAATCTACGCTTAACTCAAAGGTAAAGGTAGGTCACTTACTCTTCAGGGTCGACCCACATCCTCTTCTTCTCCTTCTTGGCCGGGGCAGGGGCGCCCCCGCTTTTTCTTGGCGTGGCCTTGGTCGTGCTTTGGGGATCGGCAGGGCACCCTTCAACCGGCCCCGGCGCGGTGCTGCCGCCTGGGGAGGCGGGGGGGCCACCCTGAGGGGCCACAACCGGCTGAACCATGTCAGCCCCAGCAACGGTCGCCCCGTCTTCATCTAGCGGGCCAGGCGGGGACGGGACCGGTGTCGTGTCCGCCTTGCCGGTGTGCGGGGAGCCCTCTGGAGCGGGCGCGGCCGCGCCCTTCTTCAGGGTCGCTCAGCCAGATACTTGTGATGACTGGGGGTAGGCCTTGACCTCCCGAGGACCCTGGAGGGGTGTGGGGATTCCACGGTCGGGGGCTCGTCATCATCGAGCTTGCAGAGGAGCTCGCTCTAAGACTGGGGAGACACCTCCTTCACATCGTCATCCTCAGTCACCTGCGAGTCCCCCTCGCTACAGCTGTTGCTGGAAGACACCGGCACGGGGGACTTGGGGTGCTCGGGCGGTAGGAGCCCCAGCTCGTCGAAGGCAGGCATGGCGGCAACCAGCTCCTTCATGTCGCCACGCTGGTACAGTGGGACGCAGTCCGTAGGGAGGTCTCCAGGATCGCCGTTCAGCAAGACGGCCATGGCCTTGTCCAGCTCCTCGCCCGTCAGGCTGGTAGGGCAAAGCCCCGCGTCGTCCCTCGCGCCCCGGAACTCCCACATGGGCCTCGAGTGCGATTGGAGCGGCGCCAGGCACTGCGTCAAGAACTCCTTCACCAGCATGCCTCCCGTCAGCAGCTTGGCCTCCAAGTCCGAGTTTATCTTCGCCAGGACAGGCTCTACTCGGGGGTCGATGAGCTTTGCGTGGCCCCACCTCTCGAGCCGCTCAGGCAGCTTGGTCGGCAGCTCCAGCCATGGGTTGAGGCCCTTGTTATCCAGGAAGACCCAGCGGTGCCGGAAGCCTTCCACCTTCTTCCCGGCCTATAGGAGGATGTTCCCCTTGTGGACCATGACGAAGGACATGCATGCTGAGCGCTGCGCCGGGTCGTGCAGCCGCAAGCAAAAGAAATGGCGGAGGAGCGGCACGGAGGGCCTCCCGCCCACAATGGCCTCGCAGTAAAAAGCGAAGATGGACATGAGGAGGATGGAATTGGGTTCAAGATGAAGGGCCTGGATGTTGTAGTGGGTGAGCACGGCGCAGAAGAACTCTGAAAGGGGCGGGACAAGCCCCGCGAAGACGCTGTGGAGGACGAAGGGGTAGACTGTCTGCGCCAAGGTCCTCCTCTCGGCGGAACCTGCCCAAATCATGGTCTTGCCCCACTCATTGTCTTTGCTCGCCATCTGCGGGAGCACGGTGTCGAGGTGCCTCACCTTGGCGATGAAGGACGCGCCGAGTGCCGGCATAGGAGAGGAGGAGGAGCTTGCGGCCTGCGCCGCGGGCTTCGACTTCCCGGGCGCCATTCACGCGGTCGCTGGCGCCGAAGAAGGAGAAGGAAAGGGGTGGACTGCGATTGGATCTGGAGAAGTTTTCGGCTGGGAGAAGGGGATCTGGAGCAAGGCAAGGGGAAGCAATGATGGCTCAGCGGCGGTCGCCGGTCTTTTGTCAGCCTGGGCAGTTGTCGAGGCGATGTGGGGGAGCGGAGGCGTTCACGTCCCGTCAAGCGCCACGCGTCGAGCCTGGCCCGCAGGTGATTTGGGGCCCGCGGTACTCCGTCCTTGCCCCTCGGCTTCGCCTCGAAGCCAGCCCAAGCGCGCCTTGGGCCCGGGGGCTACTATCGGCGTTCTGGGAAAGGGGGTGCCCAGATCTACCTGCCTGCGTCCCATGGTGTGGCTCTCTCGACGGCCTGGTACGGCCTAGCGGCAGGACCTACAAGACAAGACCCTCGTGGGGGCCCCCAGGCCTCGTGAGGCGGGTGATGCCGAGACCTCCAGAGGAGCGACCTCCTCGGGCTGCCTCCCGAGGAGCAGAGTTTTCTATGCAGGTACCCAGCCTCACGAGGCTACGGTGTTGTGAGCCATGACGACCGCGGCCAGACAGGCACCAGCGGGCACAGAGGAGACAGTTTCCCTTTCGGTGCTAAGGGAGCAAGGACGAGCGCGGGTTCCCGAGGAGCCCTCCAAAGGTTTCCATTCCGGTGCAACAAGATCAAGACCACGAGCTCGGCAGGACAGATGTCACCGCCGAGCCCACCGCTGCGTCATGGCCAGAAGCTTTGCAGGCGAAGACCACCTTTCGTCAGGATAAGATGTACTACTTGTCCCCTTTCAAATTGGCCACTGTGGGATCCCTTCCCGCCTAAGTTTTGAGGGAAGAGGACCAAGGCCACTATAAATATAGGTTAGCCACCACCATGAGGGGGGATCAGGTCCATTCCACCCTCACCTCTTGAGCCCTCGCGAGGTCGCTCAAACGACTGTACTAGTTCATCCTCAGCCCCCTCTTGAGGCCAATCCACCACAAAGCAGGAGTAGGGTTTTACACCACAAGGTGGCCCGAACCTGGATAAACTGCCGTGTTCATCTTCTTCCCCGCTCGCATGTGCTCGACGTAGCTAGGCTGTAGGGTCACGAGCAGAGACTTGAGAGGTTGAGAGCTTCGCACACGCCCCAGAGTTCGAACCTTCTTGGGTCTGCGGAGCCCCGAATCCGGCACTGGTCACCTTGTTGACAGCTCTTCTTGAGTCGCCCTTAACCGTAGAGAACCAGGAAAAGTGAAATGCGAAGCTAGCTAAAATCTGTGAGCAGATGAGTAAATCTTAGGAGGACATCAATGCTGAGAGTACTCGCATGGTGCAGTTACAAACCCATATCCATAATGAAACAGAGGGCCTAAGGACAGAGGCGTGCAGCCTGAGCCTCCGTCAGCATGCTTCCGAGGAGGTTCACAAGAGACGTCATGAGACTCGCTTGCCCCTGGCTTTGATGCAAGACGTATGTTCAACACGCCTGCACCAGGCGCTGGTACAAGCACACCCGCGGAGCCAGTCATACCTCGATTGAGCCGGTCGTACCTCAAGACGGCAATGGTGGGCCATCTCCGGCTCAGCCTCGTCAGCCAACACCACACCCGCCACCCGTTCGGACGACTCTGGATCGCTTTGTGACGCCGGCGGGTCATTTCTCCAACCCTGTTGATAACTTGGTAGCGGCGGCCACCAATCTCGTTGTGCTTCCGATCACAGGGAATACCCCGGTAGAGAGAGAGGCTTTGCACACCATCAAGCTATTAAAAACTGTGGTTGCTCAACAGGCAGATTATTCTTACAGTCGACAATGCCTCTAGTCCACCCCATGTCCGAGTCGAAGCAGGAGCCGTCGTGTTGAGTCATCGGCCGTCTCGAGCAATGCCCAGCGGCTATGCGAGCAGCAGCGTGACCCGCCCCGGCAGGGGGCTTTGGATGCCCAGGAGATCATCGACATGGCTCGGGCATGATGGGAGGCAGAGGCGGCCCACGCGGCGGCTCATCAGTCACCCCCATGACCCCCTAGCCTCACAAGGTGTTGGGTCGAGCACGCGAACCATCGGGATACCGTGCCTGGTACTGGCTCTACGCAACGAGCGTATGCCTAAGGATTTCAAGGGCCCTCGGAAGGTTTCCAACTACATGCCTGACCATGAGCCGGTGGCTTGGATTGAGATTTATGAAATTGCTATGGACATGTGCTACTTCTTGAGCTTGCATTGGTTTTTCCCTTGAAGAGGAAAGGGTGATACAGCACAGTAGAGGTAAGTATTTCCCTCGGTTAAGAACCAAGGTATCAATCCAGTAGGACAAGAACACCCAAATCACCAACACCTGCACAAACAATCAAACACTTGCACCCAACGCGATAAAGGGGTTGTCAATCCCTTCACGGTCAATTGCAAAAGTGAGATCTGATAGAGATAGATAAACAAAAGATAAAATATTTTTGGGTTTTTTGGTATATAGATCTAAAAATAAAAGATTGCAAAATAGTAGATCGAAAAGTATTATGATGGAAAATAGAAGTAATATGATGGAAAATAGACCCGGGGGCCATAGGTTTCACTAGTGGCTTCTCTCATGAAGGCAAATAATACGGCGGGTGAACAAATTACTGTCGAGCAATGGATAGAAAAGCGCAAAGTTATGACGATATCCAAGGCAATGATTATGCATATAGGCATCACGTCCGTGTCAAGTAGACCGACTCCTGCCTGCATCTACTACTATTACTCCACACATCAACCGCTATCCAGCATGCATCTAGAGTATTAAGTTCATAAAGAACGGAGTAACGCCTTAAGTAAGATGACATCATGTAGAGGAATTAACTCAAGCAATATGATGACAACCCCATCTTTTTATCCTCTATGGCAATAATGCAATACGTGTCTCGCTACCCCTACTTTGTCACTGGGTGAAATCACGCAAGATTGAACCCAAAGCTAAACACCTCTCCCATTGCAAGAAAAACCAATCTAGTTGGCCAAACCAAACCGATAATTCGAAGAGAAATACAAAGATATTAAATCATGCATAAAATAATTCAGAGAAGATTCAAATAATATTCATAGATAAGCTGATCATAAATCCACAATTCATCGGATCTCGACAAACACACCGCAAAAGAAGATTACATCGGATAGATCTCCAAGAACATCAAGGAGAATGTTATATTGAGAATCAAAGAGAGAGAAGAAGCCATCTAGCTACTAGCTATGGACCCGTAGGTCTGAGGTAAACTACTCACGCATCATCGGAAGGGCAATGGAGTTGATGTAGAAGCCCTCCGTGATCGATTCCCCCTCCGGCGGGATGCCGGAAAAGGCCCCAAGATGGGATCTCACGGGAACAGGAGGTTGCGGCGGTGGAAAAGTGTTTTCGTGGATGCCTCCGGTGGTTCTGGAATATTTGTGAATATATAGGAGGAAGAGCTAGGTCAGGGGGTCACCGAGGGGCCCACAAGGCAGGGGGCGCGCCCTCCCCTAGGGTGCGCCCTCCACCCTTGTCGCCGCCTCGTGGCTCTTCTGACTTGGACTCCAAGTCCCCTGGGTGTCTTCTAGTCCAAGAAATATCATCGTGAAGTTTTATTCTGTTTGGACACCGTTTGGTATTCCTTTTCTGCGAGGCTCAAAAACAAGGAAAAAACAGAAAACTGGCACTGGGCTCTAGGTTAATAGGTTAGTCCCAAAAATAATACAAAATAGCATATTAATGCATATAAAACATCCAAAACAGATAATACAATAGCATGGAACAATAAAAAATTATAGATACGTTGGAGACGTATCAACATGCTAGATGTCAGCGACGCGGTCTGTGCCAAGTATTTGACTATGATGCTAGAAGGGCCTGCTCGTACCTGGCTGAAGAACTTCCCCCCAACTCCATCAACACTTGGGCGGAGTTGAAAGCGCGCTTCATCAAACACTTCCAGGGGACCTGCAAGCGTCCTATGACCATTGTTGATCTACAACATTGTGTTCAGCGTGAGGGCGAATTAGCTCATCATTGGGCTCGTCGGGTCACGGATATAATCCACTCCTTAGATGGCATATTAATAGCTCAAGTCGTCTTGATCTTGGAGAAAAACTGTCATTTTGATCCTCTCGTTCAGAAGCTCGGGCAACTCAAGCGGATGGTCCAGGACATGGGTGAGCTCATGGATGTCCTTACCAGATACACTGAGTTAGATACCACGAAGGATCCTTACCTGGAGGATGATCAGACTGGCAAGGGAAAGAAGAATGGTGGTGGCAAAGGTGAGCAGCAGGGTAACTCAGGGTACAATGGCAACCATGGTGGTCAGGGCAACAGCCGTAAGTTCAAAAACCTGAAGGGCGGCTCAGATTTTGTTGCTAACACCAACACTGGTTTCAAGGGCCAGAGGCGCAATAATTCTAGGAGGCCGTTCAACGCCAATAAAGCCCGCAATTTTGAGGAAGCCCTCCAAGGGCCTTGTCCCAAGCATAGTACTCCTGAGAAGCTGGCAAGTCACTCTTGGGAGAATTGCTATATCATGCGGTAGTTTAAAAATCAAGCTTATAAGAATCACCAAGGTGGCGGCGGTGGAAACCCAGGACAACCCGACACTAGCGGCTCGGGATCCGGTTTCCCTAGAGCCGGCTCGTCTGGTGGATATAATAGTCATGGCGGGTCTTGAGCTGGATATCAAGGGTCTGGAAATCATGGAGGTGGCAATCGGTATTCTCGCCAAGGTGGCAATCAACATCAGGGCAACCAGACAGGTTTTCAGAGCAATCCTAAGCAGTTAAACAGTGGGCAGTATCACATCTTTGCCACTAGTACATGCAAGCGGGACAGCAAGGTTCAGAAACGTGTTGTTAATCTGGTTGAGCCGGCGGTTCCTCAGTATTTGAATTGGTCAGAGCAACTAGTCACTTGGAGTAGGGCTGATCACCCGCCACGGGTTGATATCCCCGGTGGCCTGGCTTTGGTGGTGGTGCCTCAAGTTGATGGATATAATCTCACAAAGGTACTGATGGATGGAGGAAGCAGCATCAACATCCTATATTATGACACCTTCACGCATATGAACTTGTCAGAAAAGCAACTCTCACCTTCTTCGTCTGTTTTTCATGGAATTGTCCCTAGAAAATCTGCATACCCTATCGGGCGGATCAAGCTAGAGGTTGTGTTTGGCGATGAGTACAACTACAGAATAGAGTTTCTGACGTTTGAGGTGGTCAAGATCAAGAGTCCTTATCATGCCTTGTTCGGGCGGGTGGCTTATGCTCGTTTCATGGCTCGGCCCTATTATGTGTACCTCAAGCTCAACATCCTTGGGCCGAAGGGTACTATCACAGTCAATGGGGACAGAAAGATTGTTCGTGAGTGTGAAGAAGGGGACGCGGCTTATGCTGAGTCGGCCTGCACAGCGGAGGAGTTGAAATTCTACACGTCCAATGTTGACCCGGCTGATATGACTTCTCTGAAGAAGCCCACCACAGAGTCTGACCCTTCCCTCAAGTTCAAGTCGACCAAAGACACAAAATAGGTTGACTTCACCCCGGGCGACTCATCTCAGTAGTTCACTATTGGACCGGCATGGATCCCAAATAGGAAAGCGCGCTTATCGAGTTCATCCATGAGAATCGGGACATCTTTGCATGGAAGCCTTCTGACATGCCTGGTGTACCGAGAGAATTTGTTGAGCACCACCTTAATGTTGATCCTAAGATGAAACCAGTCCGACAATACCTCCATCGTTTTAACGAGGAGAGATGCAAGGCTATTGGGGAAGAAGTGGCCTGGCTCCTAGCTACCGGGTTCATCGTGGAAGTATTCCATCCTGAGTGGTTAGCCAATCCAGTACTTGTTCTAAAGAAGAATGATACTTGGCGTATGTGTGTTGATTACACAGATCTCAACAAAGCTTGTCCCAAAGACCTGTTCGCCCTCCCCCGCATTGATCAGATCATTGATTCCACCGCTGGCTATGAGAGTTTATGTTTCCTGGATGCTTACTCCGGCTATCATCAGATTAAGATGGTTGTTGAGGACCAGGAGAAGACGGCCTTCATCATGCCTTTTGGGGCTTTCTGCTATGTCTCAATGCCTTTCGTGGTTAAGAGTGCCGGGGCGACTTATCAGCGCTGCGTGCAGAGTTGTTTTCACAATCAGATTGGGTGCAATGTTCCTGCTTATGTTGACGATATCATCGTCAAGTCTCGGAAGAAGGAGACTTTGCTGGATGATCTCAAGGAGACCTTTGACAACCTTTGGCGGTACAAGATGATGCTTAACCTGACCAAGTGTGTCTTTAGAGTTCCAGTGGGCAAATTGTTGGGTTTTCTGGTGTCTGAAAGAGGAATCGAAGCTAATCCAGAGAAGATCAAGGCGGTGACCTCCCTTGCCAAGCCGGCCAACATCAACGATGTTCAGCGTTTGGCGGGTCGTATAGGTGCTTTGAGCCGGTTCATAAGCCGCCTCGGCGAGAAGGCAACCCCTCTGTATGAGATGCTGAAAAAGACTGACAACTTCGTCTGGAGTGATGCTGCGGATAAAGCTTTTGAAGCCCTCAAGAAGCAGTTGGCTGAGCCGCCTGTCTTGGCTGCATCTATTGACAAAGAGCCAATGCTCCTGTACATTCCTGCCAATAACAAAGCGGTAAGTGTTGCAGTTGTCGTGGAGTGCAAGGAGGCTGGAAAAGAATATCATGTTCAATGGCCAGTCTACTATGTTAGCGAAGTGTTGACAGAATCCAAGCAGAGATATCCGCATTGGCAGAAGTTGGTTTTCGGGGTCTTCATGGCGAGTCGTAAGCTGAAGCATTATTTTCTGGAACATCCAATAACTGTGGTTAGCTCTACCCCGTTGGCAGACATCATCCAAAATAGGGAAGCCACAAGAAGGAATGCCAAGTGGGCAATTGAGCTTGGACCACATCATCTAAAGTACGTGCCCTGGACAGCCATCAAATCTCAAGCACTAGTGGATTTCATCAAAGATTGGACTGAACTTCAAGTTCCCGAAGAGAAGCCAGACATAACTTATTGGACGATTCACTTTGATGGTTCCAGACAGTTGGAGGGCTGATGACCCACAAGTATAGGGGATCAATCGTAATCCTTTTGATAAGTAAGAGTGTCGAACCCAACGAGGAGCAGAAGGAAATGAAAAGCGGTTTTCAGCAAGGTAATTTCTGTAAGCACTGAAATTGTCGGTAACAGGTAGTTTGATAGCAAGATAATTTGTAACAAACAAGTAATGGTAACGGTAACAAAAGTGCAGCAAGGTAGCCCAATCCTTTTTGTAGTAAAGGACAGGCTGGAACGGTCTCTTATAATAAGCAAAGCGTTCTTGAGGGCACACGGGTATTTCATCTAGACACTTTCATCATGTTGGTTTGATTCGCGTTCGCTACTTTGATAATTTCATATGTGGGTGGACTGGTGCTTGGGTGTTGTTCTTACTTGAACAAGCCTCCCACTTATGATTAACCCCCTCGCAAGCATCCACAACTACGAAAGAAGAATTAAGATAACATCTAACCATAGCATTAAACATATGGATCCAAATTAGCCCCTTACGGAATAGCGCATAAACTAGGGTTTAAGTTTCTGTCACTCTAGCAACCCATCATCTAATAACTACTCCATAATGCATTCCCTCAGGCCCAAAGATTGTGAAGTGTCATGTAGTCGACGTTCACATAACATTACTAAGGGAATCACAACATACATATCATCAAAATATCAAACGAATATCAAATTCACATGATTACTTGCAACATGACTTCTCCCATGGCCTCAAGAACAAAGGCAGCTACTCACAAATAATATTCATGCTCAAGATCAGAGGGATATTAAATAGCATAATGGATCTCAACAAATAATCTTCCACCAAATAAACCATCTAGCATCAACTACAAGATGTAATCAACACTACTAGTCACCCACAGGTACCAATCTAAGATTTTGATACAAAGATTGAACACAAGAGATGAACTAGGGTTTGAGATGAGATGGTGTTGTTGAACATGTTGATGAGGATTGGCCTCCCCAAGATGAGAGGGTTGTTGGTGATGACGATGACTTCGATTTCCCCCTCCCGGAGGGAAGTTCCGCCGGCAGAATCGCTCCGCCGGAGGGCATAAGTGCTCCTTCCAAGTTCCGCCTTGAGATGGCGGTGCTCTGTCCCGAAAGTCCTCTCATTATTTTTTCAAGGTCAAAAGACCTTACATACCAGAACATGGGCATCAGAGGTGGGCCAGGTAGCCCACTACCCACCAGGGCGCGCTTGGAGGGGGTGGCGCGCTCTGGTGCCTAGTGGGCACCTGGGTGGCCCCCTCTGGTATTTCTTTATTCCAATATTTTTTATATATTCCAAAATAATTCTCCGTGAAATTTTAGCTCATTTGGAGATGTGCAGAATAGGTATCTCTGACATAGCTTTTTCAGGTCCAGAATTCCAGCTGCCGGCATTCTCCCTCTTCGTGTAAACCTTGCATATTATGAGAGAAAAGGCATTATAATTACTCCACAAAGTGTTATAATGAATAAAAACACTATAAATAACAGTAGGAAAACATTATGCAAAATGGACGTATCAACTCCCCCAAGCTTAGACCTCCTCAAGCGAAAGCCGATATCGAAAATCATGTCCACATGTTTAGAGAGAGGTGTCGATAAAAACAAAATACGGACATAGTAGCATCATGCTTATTATTATAACAGAAATAAACTTTATCATAAAACTTCTTATGAGCAAGTAACAATTCATCACAACATCGAACTATAAAGCATAAACTTTCTTGAAAACTAACAAACTATGTTCTCAGTCAACTTTGCAATTACAATTCATCATATTTTCAGGAAGGGTCTCGTATCGGAGCCTTTTGGCAAGTCCACATACTCAACCATCATTTAGTCTTCTATGATTGCTAACACTCACAACATATATATGTGCAAAGAGTTTCAGTCAGACACATAGAAAGATAGGGGCTAATAATTTCGCCTCCCAACTTATTCACCTCAAGGGTGATGTCAACAATAATAACTCATGATCACTCATATTCAACTGGATATATGTGTCTCGATCTTTCCCCACCACATGGTGCTTGCAAAAGAGAAAATAAAAAGGAATAGAGGATAATACTTTGACTCTTGCATAAAAAGTAAATACATAAAAGTAAAAGATAGGCCCTTCGCAGAGCGAAGCAGAGGTTGTCATGCGCTTTTTGTTTTGTATGCACAATCTCTTAATGCAAAAGAACGTCACGTTATATTGCGCCTTATGATAGCAACCTTTATTATGCAGTCTATCGCTTTTATTGCTTTTCCATCACAAGTTCGTACAATGCTTATTTTTCTTTACACTAAAAGATCAAACACATTTAGAAGCAATTTTTATTGCCTTATGCACCGATGACAACTTACTTGAAGGATCTTACTCAATCCATAGGTAGGTATGGTGGACTCTTAAATCATGAATTTGGATTTAAGGTTTTTGGATGCACAAGTAGTTGTCGGGGAAACGACACCTATGGGATCGAGTGGATCCCTTCTACGGTTTTGCAGGGAAGAGGGGTGCGCAAAGAGCAGATCTAATGATCAACACGAGGGATTTTTACCCAGGTTCGGGCCGCTGGGAAGTGTAAAACCCTAGTCCTGCTTTGTGTGTATATTATGTGTTCTCGAGCTTCGGCTAGCTGCTAAGCATGTAAGCTGGGCCGGAGAGTCCGAAAAGTCCGAATCCTCCTCCAGTATGCCTTGGGCCTCCTTTTATACGTCCAAGGGGCTGCCACAGTGGCACACAGGAGGTGTAAAGTAGCCATGCTTATCACTGACGTCCTTGGACAAAACAAATTAAATGCGTTGGTTACGTGCCCCCTAGCTTTATCGGGGACGGGAATAGAGCCCGTCCCGTCCGTCGCCGCCTCACTCCGCCTTGACACATATCCAGGCTGACGAGGCATGCAATGCCAGGCTGGCTGGCTAACCGCTGCGCTAGAACGGTGGCAGGATCTTGACGAAGATCTACATGCCACTACGCACGCGCCCCTTGGGCCTTGGTCTTGACACTGTCAATGGTGTCAGAGCTCTTCAACCTCAAGGGTGGTGTTCTTTTCAGTGCTTCGCAAGTCGTCCCGGCAAGGATCTTGCTGGGGCCTCGCGAGCCGCCCCGGCAAGGATCTTGCCGGGGCTCCAGCTTATCTTCTGCTCCCTGGTTACTGGCTTGGACGCCGTCTTTGTTGTCTTGCATTCTGCCTCCAGCTGTCCCCGTCAAGCCTTGCCGCGGGCGCGGCTACAACTACCCGTGCACAAGTAAGGGGTACTAAAAGGGCCCAAACTTTAGTACACCGACAGGAGCCCCCGGGCCTGGTCCACACACGCGGGCACAACGTGTTGTTGGGCTAGGCCCAAACAGTGCGCGGGCACACATGGCAGGGGTTAACTGCTGTAATCATTTCGTCTGCTGTGCTTCCTCACGATCGGCATTGAATGCGCGACGTGGGGGTCGTGCGTGGAATGGTCGCAGCACGCCTGCGAAAATGCCTTCACATCAGACGGTGAAGAGGCGGCCTCGCGCCTTCCCCATAAAAAGGGGAATCCGCAGAGGCACTGCTCATTACCCCCTTCGCCCTTTCCAATCTAGGAACCGCTGTCGTCTTCCTCCTCGAGCCCAAACCAGAGTTTCCTTATCCGTCCACCCCCTCTGCGTTCCCACCATCCTCGACCTCCCGCTCCTCCCCAGTCTCTTATGGCACCCAAAGCGAGCAAGGGCAAGGGAGTGGCCAAGGCGAGCGAGGGGGAAGAGGTGCCGGAGAGCGAGTAGGTGAAGATGCGGAAGGAGAAAGCCGTCTTCACTCCGACGCTCGATGCACGCGCTCTGAAGGAGCGGTACCAGTGCATGTGGGGGAGGAAGACGACGGGACATCCTGCCACCCGCGTCGTCCCTGCTTCTTGCGCCGCGCCCACTCCAGATAAATTTCCTTTCTTCGTCGATTATTTCTACTGCGGGCTCTGCCCCCCATTCTCAGATTTCTTCAACGACATCATGTATACCTTCGGCCTCCATCTCTTGGATTTTACGCCAAATGCCGTGGTGTGTATGGCCATTTTCGCCCACCTTTGCGAGAACTTCGTCGGGGTGGCCCCCAACATGGTGCTCTTCCACCACTACTTCATCCCTCGCATCCAGCCAGGAGGGGCCCTGTCTGGCTGCGTCACCTGGATCCCGAGGACCTTGTGCAAGGAGACGTACCCAAACGGGACCCAGAAGGAGAAGTGGGACGAATGGTGGCACAGGTGGTGCTGGATCGTGGAGAAGGAGCCGGCGCCGTTCTGCATGCCCCGGCGAGCGCAAGTGGTTCGCGGCGGCAACTGGGGCGATCTCGACCCTCAAGACGAGAAGCTCACAGTCGCAACCACCAAAATCCACCGCCTCAAGGCTGTCGGGCTCACTCTTGAGATGATTGGGGCCGACTTCCTCCGCCGCTGCATCGCTCCTCTGCAGAACAAAGGAAGGCTGGCTTGGGAGTTTCGGAACGCGGCAGACGTTATGAGGCTGCGCCCCGGCCTAAACAACAATTTGACGGTGATGTAGCACGCGGCCCTCTGCCAAAGGCTGTTCCAACTCAAGGCTGACAAGGCCAAGAAAGCCACCAAGGCCGAGAGGGCCGAGAAGGCCGGCAAGCTGTTCAAGCTACCGGCGGGCGTGGTTCCCTTGTGCAACAACTCCGCCTTGACCTCCATCATCGCCATGATGCTGGTGTTCAACGCCCATGGCCTTGACCCGACCTGGGTTGTGCCAGATGCGGCGCGGGTGCAGGAGTTCTTTGACAGCTTGTCGGAGAGGCGGGTTCACGAAGAACCGCAACTCATCCGTGACACCACCGACGAAGAGGTGGCGTACATCTCCAGCAGGGTGGAAGAGGCAGCCCTTGCCGAGGAGGCCGGCAGCGTCGGCTTCCAAGAAGATGAGGTCGGTGAAGAAGATGAACCTGCCGAGCCAGAGGAGGTAACCGAAGAGGCGGCTGAAGGGGCAGATGAAGAGGAGGCACACGACGAGCCCCCAGTCCCGGGGAAGAAGAAACGCGTCCTTCGACGGGCTGGCTCTAATGAGCCAGTCCGGCGAGCCTCTTCGAGCGAAGAGGCCCCAGTCAAGGGAGCGGCCGGCAAGACTGCGCAGCGGCAAGAGGCCCAGCCGCAACCTGTGTGCCATATGAGGCATACGGCCGCGGCGGCAAAGGAAACAGCGGCCACCGCTTCTGCCTCGGCCAAGCGGCCCAGGTCCCCATCCCCATCTCCACCCCCTAGCCCAGACTCCACTCCAGAGGTCGACTTTGACCTCTCTGGTTTCAGCCCGAACAGGGCGGGTTCGCTAGAAGCAGAGGATGAGTAAGTGCCTCACCGCTGGCTTTATCTTTTGAGTCTCCATTTTGATCATCTTATCTGACTTGTTCTCGTTGTGGCTTGCCTCCGCAGAGACAAGGAAACACTGGCGCAGAGGATGGCGAAGAGGGCCAAAACCTCAATGGGCGATGAGCCCCCGACAAGTACTTCAAGCGCGCCGGAGTTGGTCACGATCAGCCCGGACCCCAGCCCATGTCATAGCCCCCGGCTCAGCCCTCAGCGTGAGCACATTACCCACTTTTCGCTGGCGAGCGTCGGGACGTGCATTTTTGCCTCTAACCTTGCCGGGGTTGCAGGAGAGGAGCGACAACAGGAGGAGCCGTTAAGGGCCACCCCCAACATGCCTCCTCCATCAACCACGCCACCTAGGGAGGGGTCCCCGGCAAGGATCCACACCAACGAGCCCACGCCGCCAAGGGAGAGATCCCCGGCAAGGGCTTCCACCGATGAGCCCACGCGCGTAGAGGAAGGGTCGGTAGGCATAGGTGCCGGCAGCTCTATCCCGGCAACGAGTGTTGCCGGGGAGGAAAACACCCCTCCACCACTCGTCACAGGTGAGCCGCCCGCTTCCTGGCCTTTGTCGATTCTTCAGTACGATCTCTTTTCTCTTTTTTTTAAACCCTGGCTTCATCTTGTTTCTCCTTCTTGGCCTCCAGATCCCTCCTTGGCGGATCAGATGGATGTCGACGCCACCATCAAGGAGACCGCCAAGGACGCTACCGCCGAGGCCGCCGAGATTGCTGCTGACGAGGACTCCAAGGGGTCCGCTGGGGAGGCCGGCAAGGGGACCAGTGACCGTACTAACGGCATCCCTGCCGCAGGAGCGCCTGGCGCTACATCGGTCCCTGGGTCCCTTACTACCGGGGAGACGGAGGTTGAAGACCAACCGTCGACATCCGAAGCCCCCCCCCCTCTAGCAGATATCTGAAGATTGGCGATAATCTGTTTGTCAGCATCCCGGGGACGGCAAGCACCGGAGTGCCAACCGAGGGGGAGGCTTTCGACGAAGAAGTCATCACCGCTGCCGAGCTCAAGGTTGTCGACAAGCCGAGCGCCAGCAGCAGCGGATCTAAAGAAGACCAGCTCCTCCAGGCCATGAGTGACAACTTTCAGAGACTCCAGGCGCTCCACCGTGCCCGTAAGGAGAAACTGGACTACAGGGCAGCGGTTGCCAATGCGGCAGAGGCAGATTTCCAAAAGCGTGTCGAGCAGATGCAGGTCTGGTTTGCCGAGGCCTGGCAAGAGCTGAGGACTGGCCAGGAGAAACTAAGCCAGCGTTGGGAGGAGCTCCTTCTGAAGCAGTCCGATATTGAGAAGGCACAGGAGGAGGCCGTTCAAGAGGCTGCCAAGGAAGATGCTCAAGTAAGGGAACGCCGTGTCCTGCTCGACGCCCATGAAGAGGACCTTGCTGCTCGCGAGGATGCACTTGCTGCCAAGCTCCGCGGCAAGGATGAAGAAGTTGAAAAGCTCATCGCGCAGCGGACCCAAGGGCCGCCGGCAAGTTAAGGGAGGCCGTCGATGCTGCCGAGGCTGCAGAGGCCGCCAAGAATGAGCTGGCCGGGAAGGTGGAGAAGCTGGAGCTGGATCTGGAGAAGCACGGCAAGGAGGTGTCGACACTCAAGAGCGACAGAGACAAAACTGTCTCTACTTTGGCGGAGTTGCAGACCACCATATCCGATAAGACCCAACAGATCTCTGCCGCCAATGACTCCATTTCCGATCTGAAGCTGAAGCTGACCACTCTGGAGGAGTCCCTTGAGGGCAGCAGGGCCCGTGAGAAGACCCTGGCGAAGGACCTCACGGATGAGAAGCTGCTGCTTGCGAGCGCCGCTGCCACCCACAATGATTACGTGGATGGTGTGAAGATCTGGACTGAGCGCCTCATTGATGTTGCGGAGAGACTCACCACGCAACTGTCCACCATGGGCATGCCAAGTTTCAGGTTCTCCCATGACAGGGGAATTTCTGAGAGCGCCAGGCTGACCATGTTCTTCGAGGCCGTCCTCGAGGCTCTGAATCTGCTCCACTCCAATCGAGCCACCCAACTGGCCAACGAGTCCCGCAAGCTTTGCCGGGGCGTCCTTCTCAAGGTGCTCACCAAGGTGGCCTACAGGAACCCCGGCC
Organism: Thinopyrum elongatum; assembly: GCA_011799875.1. NCBI lineage: Eukaryota > Viridiplantae > Streptophyta > Magnoliopsida > Poales > Poaceae > Thinopyrum > Thinopyrum elongatum. The sequence continues at coordinate 452,848,126 of CM022300.1, read as the reverse complement.
TCGACCTCGGCCAAGACAGCTTGCCGGCGGACGCGGACCGCAGGGCGCTTGAAGAGCTTGTCGCGCCCATCATCAGTATGGTTGACCAAGTCAAGAGGGTGGAAGGCCAGCGCCGGGACTAGCCGTTTCTCTTTTCCTTGCCGCTATGAACTCGTGCCCAAGACAATTTATCTTAAGTTAGAACCGCGGCAACCATTGATGTAATATAACTTGCTGTATTTTGGATTGAATGCATGCTATCTTCCTTGTTTGATCCCTCCTTGTATGGCATACACCCTACGCTTTTTTTGGAAGGGCTTGCCGGTGCGCGCACCCTTGCCGCGAGCGCTTTGAGGAATGGATCCTTAGCAGCCTGCTGGGGGTGTCGCTGCCGGCAAGACACCTTGCCGCTCTTAGTGCAGCCACTTGAACTGCTGAGCGGACTCGAAACAGAGCAAGGACGCAACCAATCGCGATGAGGTTCCTTCGCGTGCAGGTTTTCCATACAGGAATTGAAATCGTTCGAGGAAAATAACTTTGTATTTAAAGAAAAATTCCTCAAGGTTTTACAACTTAGCTTTTTTGCTGTTGTACTCTTTCCCGCAAGACGCCACTTCGAACGTCGCCTGCTGATGCCCACACTCTCTATCCTCCCCGGCAAACTTGTATGCGAGGGAACCTTCTGTCCTTTGAGAAAAAGAAAGAAGAGAAAATAGGAACATGGAACCTTGGTGGTTCATCAGTACTTGCTGGAAACGAATGTAGCATAATATCCTGGATAGGCATGCATATGAATAAACATGGAAATCACCAAGAACTATACATACTTAAATTTATTCAACTGCGCACAGGGTCTGCACCTGGCTCTGTACATAGGGTCATATGCCTTGCTGGAAAAGCTAGTACAAAAGGGGGTTTCCAGGGGTCCCGGCAACCGCGCCTCACGGGTAAAACTTGCGAAGATGTTTGATATTCCAGGAGTTGCCCACTGGAATGCCATCTTCGGTCTCCAGGCGGACTGCGCCGGGCCTGGTGACTCGTATTACCCGATAAGGGCCTTCCCACTTTGGTGTCAACTTGTTGGAATTCTTGGCGGATTGAACGCGCCGAAGAACATGGTCGCCTTCCTCAAGGCTTCGGGCATGAACCTTGCGGCTGTGGTAGCGGCGCAAGGCTTGCTGGTAGCGCGCGGCTTGCACAGCAGCCCTAAGACAATCTTCCTCAAGGAGCGTAGCATCATCTTGCTGCAACTGCTCTTGCTCAAGCTCATCATAAGTGAGCACTCGAGGTGACCCGTATATGAGTTCTGTGGGGAGAACTGCTTCCGCCCCGTATACCAGGGAGAAGGGTGTCTGGCCAGTGGCTCGATTCGGTGTCGTCCTGATTGACCAAAGAACCGTCGGCAACTCATCAATCCAGCGTCTTCCGCACTTGTGCAGCCTGTCAAAAGTTCTTGTTTTGAGGCCTCGCAGCACTTCAGCATTTGCCCTTTCTGCCTGGCCGTTGCTTCGTGGATGTGCAACAGAAGCAAAACAGATTTTGCTGCCGAGGTCCTGGATGTACTGCATGAAGGTGCGGCTCATGAACTGCATGCCGTTGTCGGTGATGACTCTATTTGGCACACCAAAACGGCAAACTAGTCCCTTGAAGAACTTGACGGCTGATTGTGCCGTCACCTTTCTCACTGCTTCCACTTCTGGCCACTTTGTGAACTTGTCGATTGCGACGTACAAGTACTCAAAGCCCCCGACAGCACGGGGAAAGGGGCCCAGTATGTCGAGACCCAGACCGAAAATGGCCAGGAAAGAGGGATCGTCTGATGAGCTTGAGCTGGCTGATGGAGCTTCTTTGAATGGAACTGGCACGCTTCACACTTGGTTACTAGTGCAGTCGCATCCTGGAGAGCAGTTGGCCAAAAGAAACCTTGCCGGAATGCTTTGCCGGCAAGGGCTCTTGATCCTATGTGAGAGCCACATACACCTCCATGTATTTCTGCCAACAGCGCCAGTCCTTCCTCCCGAGGGATGCACTTCAATTTCACGCCGTTCGGTCTTTTCCTGTATAGGACATCGTCCACAAACTGGTACATGCTGGACCAACGGGCTACTTTCTCTGCTTCTTCCTGTTCCTCAGGGAGTTCCCCTATTTGGAGGAAACGAACGGTGTGATGTGCCCATGCTGGAGCCTGAGGCTCGACGGCAAGGACTAAAGGCGCATCTTCTGCCATGGGAGCAGTTGTCTCTACGGGCCTGAGGCCTTGCCGGAGCCTGTCGCCCCCGGCAAGCATGGCATCATCCCTGGCAACCTCCTTGCCGGCGGCTCCTGGGAGCTCGGCGGGAAAGTACTTGCCGGGGCTCAACTTCCTTCGCTTATTCTGTCATGCCGATGGTTCAACGGATGGCTGATTTAGTTGGAGCATAAAAGTTCATGGTTCCACAGGTAACTTGAGGGCAGCACGTTTTGACAGGTCGTCAGCAATGTTGTTCTCTGCTCGAGGAACATGCTCTGCTTGTAGACCTTCAAAACGCTCTTCCAACTTCCTCACTTCATCTACATAAGCTACCATCAACGGGCTCTGATAATCTTTGTTAACCTGCTTGACGACAAGCTGCGAATCACCTCTGATGATGAGCTTCGTAATTCCAAGGTCTGCCGCGATCCTGAGACCGGCAAGCAGTCCCTCATACTCCACAGTGTTGTTTGTTGATCTCTCCCGGGGAAAGTGCATCTGGACCACGTACTTGAGGTGCTCTCCGGTGGGTGCGACAAGTAGCACACCAGCACCGGCGCCTTGCATCGAAAAAGCCCCATCAAAGTACATAATCCAGTCGCGGCTTGTTTCCTTGCCGGGGAGAGAGGTCTCTTGAATTTCCTCGTCAGGCGTTGAGGTCCGTTCTGCAATGAACTCCGCCAAGGCTCTGCTCTGAATCATTGAAGTGCTTTCAAACCTGAGACCAAAGCTTGACAGTTCCAACACCCACTCCACAATCCTTCCAGTTGCATCTGGGTTGTGTAGGATCCATTGCAACGGGAAGCGAGTGACGACGGTGATCTCATGTGCCTAAAAGTAAAGACGCAGCTTCCTTGAGGCCATAAGGAGGCCGAAGAGCAACTTCTGCACCCCAGAGTATCTTGATCTAGCCCCCTGCAAGAGGGAGCTGACAAAATAAACCGGGTGCTGCACCACTTTCTTCTTCTGTATCACTTTGTTTGTTTGCGCAGATCCTGCCTCGCCGGCACCAGACTCTGCCGGGGGACCTGCCTTGCCGGCACCAGACTCTGCCGGGGGTCTTGACTTGCCGGCACTAGACCCTGCCAGGGAGAGCTCTGGCTCGTCATTCGGCGGTCTTGCCACTGCCGTTGCTTCTTCATCAACTTCTCTCTGTGCCACTAGCGCAGCACTGACCACTTGATTCGTTGCCGCTAGATACAGCAACAACGGCTCTTGCGGTTTAGGCGTGACTAGTGTTGGCGTAGAGGAGAGGTACCTCTTCAAATCTTGCAGCGCTGCCTCCGCTTCCGGAGTCCATTTCATTGGACCTGCCTTTTTCAAGATCTTAAAAAGGGCAGGGTGCGCTCAGCAGATTTGGAGATGAACCTGCTTAGAGTAGCAACACAGCCAGCAAGTCGACGTACATCCTTGACTCGTCTTGGTGCTACAATTTGCTCAATTGCCTTGATCTTGTCGGGGTTCGCCTCGATCCCACGCTGAGACACAAAGACCCGAGAAGCTTGCCGGACGGAACGCCAAACACACACTTCTCAGGATTGAGCTTAAGATTGATCTTGCGCAAATTTGCAAATGTTTCTTCTAGATCTTGTATCAGTGTCGCCTTGTCCTTGGTTTTGACCACTATGTCATCCATATAAGCTTCCATATTTCTATGTAGCTGGGGCTCAAAACCTATCTGGACTGCTCTGGCAAACATTGAACCAGCGCTTTTCAACCCGAAAGGCATTCGTATAAAACAATACGTACCACATGGGGTGATAAACGCGGTCTTCTCTTCATCTTCCTTTGTCATGAAGATTTGGTGGTATCCGGAGTATGCGTCAAGAAATGACAGCAAGTCACACCCGGCCGTGGAGTCCACGATTTGGTCGATGCGCGGCAAGGGGAAAGGATCCTTTGGACAGGCTTTGTTGATATCTGTATAATCAATGCACAGCCTCCATTTCCCATTCGCCTTGCGCACCACAACCGGATTGGCCAACCACGTTGGGTGGAGCACTCCCCTAACCAAGCCTGCTGCTTCCAACTTCCTGATCTCTTTAATAATAAACTCTTGCCGCTCCAAGGCTTGCTTCCTGACCTTCTGCTTGACGGGCCGCGCATGAGGACAGATGGCAAGATGGTGCTCAATCACCTCCCTGGGAATGTCAGGGATGTCAGATGCTTGCCATGCAAATACATCGACATTCGCCCGTAGGAAGGCGACGAGCGCGCTTTCCTATTTGCTGTCGAGGGTGGAGCTTATGGTGAAAGCTCCGCCCGTGCCATCCTCCTTGACGGGCACCTTCTTGGTCTCTGGTGAGGCAGCCTTGGATTTCTTGCTCTTGCCGGTGGAGCTCTCTGGCACTTCCTCGACGGGAACGCAGCACTCCGAAGAGGTGCGCTTGCCGAAATGGGTGCAGGAGGTCTTGCCGGGGTAAGAGGTCTTGCCGGTCTTCTTCTCCCCGGGAGCTCCAGTGGCAGGAGCAAGTGCCTTGGCGGCAGGTGCTACAACTGCCTCTCGGTAGAGCTGATCGGCGCAGATGAGTGTGTCTTTCTTGTCGCAGTTGACTGTGATGATGCTCAACGGGCCGGGCATCTTCAGCGTGTTGTAAGCATAGTGTGATGCTGCCATAAACTTGGCCAATGCTGGCCGGCCAAGGATCCCGTTATACGGCAACGGAATCTTGGCAACATAAAAAACAATCTTCTCTGTCCTATAGTTCAGCTCACCACCAAACGTAACTGGTAGTGTGATCTTACCCTTCGGCTGGCTTCTTCCCGGATTGATCCCTTGAAATGTGCCCGTCTCTTCGAGATCTCCATCGGGAATTTGTAACCTCTTGATCACATTGGGCGAGATCAAGTTCAGACCGGCCCCACCGTCAACTAGCATTCTTGTCACCTTGAGGTTGCGAATTGTTGAGGAAACCAACAATGGCAAACACCCGACCGCGGTTGTGCGATCAGGGTGATCCTCGGCGTAAAAAATGATAGGCGTGCGGGACCATTTCAGTGGCTTCTGGGCATCGATCGATGGCTCTGTCGCATTAATCTCGCGTGCCCACTGTTTAAGTTGCCGGTGAGAAGAATGTAACGAGGCGCCACCATCAATGCACATGGCCTCCGTAGCTTTTTGAAACTCATGCTCACTGGAGTCGTCGTCATCTTCGTGGTCACCATCCCCCTCCTTTTTGTCGCGGCCGCGAGCAGGCCTTTCTTGTTGCTTGTCTTTGCCGCGGCGGCCCCCTCAGCCACCACGCTTCTTGTTGGACCCTTCAGCACCATCCTGGCCCTTCTTCTTGTCTCGCCTTTCATATTCGGCTTTCTGCCTCTCGACGAGCAGCTCAACCTACCGGCAGTTCTGGAGGTCATGGCCCTTGGTGCGGTGGATCTTACAGTATTGCTTGTCGGAGCCCTCCGGCTTGTCGGCAGTCGCCAAGTCCTGGCAGGCGGCGCACCTGGCAACCTCCTTGCTGGGGTCATCGACCTTGGTCTTCTTGGTGGTGCCGGGGTTGCCGGATCCCTCGACGGCAAGCACGGTTTTACCCTTGCGCTTCCTATTACGCCGTCGGCCCTTCTTTGCCGGGGCGGCGGCGTCTTCATCTCCGGAGTCAGTTCCCGCGCCGGCATCTTCGCCAGGGTACTTCCTTCCTTCTTCAGCCCGAGCACATCTGTCGGCCAAAACATAAAGCTCGGCAACATCCGTAATCTTGTTCATCGCCAGCTCTTCCCGCATCTTGCGGTTGCGCACATTCTGATGGAATGCGCTGACAAAAGCGGCAGGATGAACATCCGGGATGTTGTACTGCACACGGCTGAACCTCTGTATGTATTTGCGTAAGCATTCGCCATTTTCTGGGGAATGATATGTAAGTCACTTGCCTAGCCAGGAGCTTGGTGGCCTCCGGTAAAGGCGCCAACAAACTTGTGGCACGGGTCCAACCAAGAAGAGATGGAATCTACTGGTAGGTGCATCAACCACGACCTGACGTTGGGCTTGAGCACCAACGGGAAGTAATTGGTGAGCACCTTGCCGTCGCGAGCCCCAGCAGCTTGCATCGCGATGGTGTAAACGCTCAGGAACTCGGACGGGTGAGCCTTGCCGTCGTATTTCTCCGGGACCTCTGGTTTGAACATGCGGGTAGTGGGCCACTGGAATCGCCAAAGCTCACGGGTAAAAGCTGGACAACCCACCTCCTAAGGTAAGTCACCAGGATCCCCCGGCGCAGGCTTTTCTACAGTGGGCCCTGCGCGCCCGATTGATGGCGCGCTTCCCGCCGCCGCTCGATGGTAGTTCGAGCATCTTCTTTGACCCGTTCCTGAAGAACTTGACGTTGGTCGCGGCGAGCTCGCGGATCAGACGACGCCGTGGATCCATCATCGCGGGCATCGACCAGTCGAGCTGGCGACCGCTGTCATCATGGTGGAGGGGAGTGCACCGTGGTCGCGGCGCCTCCGTTCTTCCCGTCATCGACACGCACTGGCTCAGTGGACCGCCGCCGCAAAGGCTCCGCCAGCCGCGGCCCATCTCTATTGGTGAGACCGATGAGACTCTGGATCATAGCTCTCCATTCGTCTTGCTTCTCCGCAGCGGGAAGAAAATCCAGGAGGAGCTGTGCTCGCATCAACGCTTCGGCTGGTGTAGGTGGCAGCGACAGGCGCGAAGAACAGGGGGTGCTCGGACTTCTAACCGCGTTAGAAGGAGCCCCATCACGGTTCCGCGGTTGTGCGCCGTTTCCACCAGCATCTTGGCGTGCATGCCGGCCCTGTGCATCTCGAGAATGATGCTGAGGGCCCTTTTCGTGGGGACGCTCGGGGCCCCCATCATTACGGTGCCACTTGTCGCACACAGCCTGGGAAGACCGCGGCGCACGCACCGGCGGGGGTGTCTTGGAGGTCGCTTCGCCGCCCGTAGGCAGCACGGCCCCGCCCCCGGACCCAGCGGCGCGTGGGTCATCGTCGTGGCTACGGATGATGCCGCTCCCCTAGCTCCGCTTGCCGGAACATCGCGGATGCTCGTGATGTGCACCCCCGCCGCCATTCGTGTCTACATCGTCGCCCGTCCGTGCTGGCACAGGCAGATCGGCCACAGATGAACCGATCGCCGTGATCGTCTTCTTCTTAGGAGCCATGGTGATCGAGAAACTGACGCGCTAACCGCTAGATCAGGTTTGCACAACTTCTCTTCTCCCCTACCTGGCGCACCAAAGATGTCGGGGAAACGACACCTATGGGATCGAGTGGATCCCTTCTACGGTTTGGCAGGGAAGAGGGGTGCACAAAGAGCAGATCTAACGATCAACACGAGGGATTTTTACCCAGGTTCGGGCCGCTGGGAAGCGTAAAACCCTAGTCCTGCTTTGTGTGTATATTATGTGTTCTGGAGCTTCGGCTAGCTGCTAAGCATGTAAGCTGGGCCGGAGAGTCCGAAAAGTCCGAATCCTCCTCCAGTATGCCTTGGGCCTCCTTTTATACGTCCAAGGGGCTGCCACAGTGGCACACAGGAGGTGTAAAGTAGCCATGCTTATCACTGACGTCCTGGGACAAAACGCATTAAATGCGCTGGTTACGTGCCCCCTAGCTTTATCGGGGACGGGAATAGAGCCCGTCCCGTCCGTCGCCGCCTCACTCCGCCTTGACACGTATCCAGGCTAACGAGGCATGCAATGCCAGGCTGGCTGGCTAACCGCTGCGCTGGAACGGTGGCAGGATCTTCACGAAGATCTGCATGCCACTACGCACGCGCCCCTTGGGCCTTGGTCTTGACACTGTCGATGGTGTCAGAGCTCTTCAACCTCAAGGGTGGTGTTCTTGTCAGTGCTTCGCAAGTCATCCCGGCAATGATCTTGCCAGGGCCTCGCGAGCCACCCCGGCAAGGATCTTGCCGGGGCTCTAGCTTATCTTCTGCTCCCTGGTTACTGGCTTGGACGCCGTCTTCGTTGTCTTGCATTCTGCCTCCAGCTGTCCCCGTCGAGCCTTGCCGCGGGCGCGGCTACAACTGCCCGTGCACAAGTAAGGGGTACTAAAAGGGCCCAAACTTTAGTACACCGACAGTAGTATCTCTACTTGGTGCGGATTTCTAGCTAGCAAAGATATTGGGCAAGCACCACATGTTGGAGGATCTATGACAATATAACTTCTATGTGAATATGAACAAACATAAATCATTACGTTGTCTTCCTTGTCCAATGTCAACAATTTGGCATAAGATATTTAATGGGGGCTCACAATCATAAAAGATGTCCAAGATGGTATATTTGCATGTGAATCTTCTCTTCCCTTATTAATTCTTTCATGAATTGCATCATTGACCAATGCTATGTTTGTCAACTTTCAATAAATTTTACCACTTATACTTTTCCTTATGTGATGTCATTACTTACCATAAGATTAGCATATGATCTTTTTCATTAATTCTTTTATTTTGATTGAAACAAAAAGTAATGAAGCAAATACTCAAGCTAATATTTATTATATAACTCTCACTCGAATACATAGATAGATAGATCACGAAACTAGCACTCAAAAATAGATCATACTAAACTTTTATTCAACTAAATCACGAGATAACTAAGGATCGAACTAAAAACTGGTGAAGATAATAGAAGTGATGGTGATACGATACCGGGGCATCTCTCCCAAGCTTGGCACAAGCCAAGAGGAGTGCCCATACCCGTGTACTCAAGTCTCCTTCTTTTGTGATGATGGTGATGGAGGTGGTGATGAGGTAGTAGGCTTGTCCTTCGGCTTCCATGGCAGGGGTTCGCCATCATAAGAGGATGCACGAGTCTCCTGAGTCATGAAACTGGCAGCTAAACTCATACCTTTAAATCTTGCTCATACTCGTAAACTTGATTTTGAAGATCATAGATTTGGCTTTGCAGAAAATTGATTTGCTCATTGAAGGCAAAGACGATGTCTTTCATAGACCGGCAATCCACCTTGTGATCATGGGTGAATTCCGTAATCATGGAGTGATTGGCACTGAGTCCACGCTCCACCATCCCTTGGCACTTGAAGATCCCTTGCTCCACCGCCTCGAGCCTGGCCTCCATGCTTCCCGTCTTCTTGGGGCCTCGAACGTCCCTGATGTGGAGCACCCCCTCACGCATCTCAACGGCTTGAGGGTGCTTCAACACCTCCGGTAGGTAAGGGTTGATGACCTTCTCGAAGAACTTGTCCTTGGAGGAGCTTGGTGAAGCCATGGCGATCTAGATTTGACAAAAAATACAGCACGAAACAAGAACAAAGGATATTTCCGCGAGGCGGTGGTCAAATCGTCCGGGGGTACACTAAAAAAAGAAGACACATCCGTGACATTTTGGGCCAAACAATTTTTTTCTGTCATGCTTATGACACTTCTATGACAATAATTGTGACAAAACCCGGTATCATCATAGATATGGTGGGCTCCCACTTCTATGACAAAAAATCATGACAGAAAATGGGCTTTTCATCCTGGGCGGGTCGGAGACGCACCTGCATGACATTCTTTGGGCCATCCATGACAGAAAAAATAGTGGTAGAAGCGAGGGTGAGGAAAATTTCAGGGAGTTCCCGGTTACGGTGGGTGGTCGGGGCCGAGTGATGCACTGAGGGATTGTGCGTTTCTCTCACACACGTACGTGCGTGTGTGCAAGGCATTGGGCTCTAACTGAACCCAAGCGAGGCATTCGCTTACTGAACCCGAGTGATTGCACTAGCTACGTTACTGAACCCGAGCGATCGATCCCTTGGCTGTTAACTGAACCCGAGCGATCGATCGCTGCTGCTACTGCTTACTGAAGCCGATCAAACCTGCTGCCTCTTGATGAACAATGAACGTGGGCGTTGCGGTTGAACGAGTCGAGACGTACGTGGTTGGGGTTGGATGAACAGTTCCCGGTGGGGGTTGGATGAACAGGACCCCGTGGTAGTATATAGGTCGTTGCCGCTGGATGAACATGACCCCGAGAGGAGGCCGCCATAGCCGAGCTGGTTGGGGGTGGATGAACAGGACCCCGTGGAGGGCTAGTTGAACAGTAGCCGGTGGAGGGCTGGATGAACAGTAGCTGGTGGAGGCAGGAGGAAGATGTGGTGGATGAACAGTGTAGGTGGAGGCTGAAGGAAGTCGACGGTGGGTGAACAGTAGCCCGTGGAGACCCGTTTTGCGGTAAGCCACACCCCTCTGATGAACAGGACCCCCGTTTCGACCGTAGCGCTCCAACACAAGTCCGTTTCCTCCATTTTGCTGTACGCCACACCCCTCCCGATGAACAGGGCCCCCGTTTCGACCGTAGCCGGTCGAACAGAAGGTCGTTTCCTCCGTACTGCGGTACGCCAGACCCCGTTTCGGCTGTTTCATCCAAGCCGGTTGGCTCCCGTTGAACAGGACGCATTTCGACCCAGTCTGTTGCCTCCCGATGAACAGGACGTTGTTTCTCCGTTCCGACCAACCGGTTGGCTGCCCGATGAATAGGACGCCATTGTTGCCGTCCGTTGCCTCTCCATGTACACGAGCCCTGGCCATACGTATGCGCGAGTACGCGTTCGAGACCCCGCCCGTATGTACGTACGTGGCCATATTTTTTGGCATGTGGTTGTACGTACGTGTACACGGTTTAGAAGCGACTGCCTGAACTGCTACGTCGGGGGCTCTACTACTACACGTGCTGCTGCTTGCTCGGCCACGGTTCATCGTTGCAGAGAGATCGATCGACCAGTATGTATGTACACGTTCGCGACAATGCTACGTACGCTTCGACCGGGTGGGTCCTAGCTGTCAGGGAGGATAAGGATGCACTTCCTTGCGTGCAAAGTTATTGATGGTGGGTCCGAGCTGTCAGGGGGAGGATTCATTTTTTTCGCGCCTAATATGAAGGCACTTTCCTTGCGTCCGAAGATATAGCTGGTGGGTCCCAGCTGTCAGGGGGGAAAACGTTTTATTGCAAAATACAGCTAAGCCAAAATATAGAGGCCCTTCCGGTAGGTCCCTGCTGTCAGGTGGAGGAATCATTATTTTGCACGTAATAAGGAGGCACTTCCTTGCTGCGGCCGTGGACCCAGCTGTCAGCCTCTCCACGTACAGTCCTCTTCCGATGTAAGTCGTTCCTTGACCACGTTGACCACGCCGCGTCGAGAGCACCAAGGCGGTGGAAGACAGCGAGGCCTAGGAAGGGAATGATCCGGAGCCGGGGAAGACTCGGCAGTTGTTTCCCATGCGGAGGGGCGTACGAGGGTTTATTGGTTGGGCTGCAGTGTGAGGCTGCCGTCGCCGGAGAATAACAGCAGATCTAGGTGAGTACAGGGATGGCCAGGCCAGCGATGGGAGTAGGGTGGGGCGGTGAGACCTGCGCGGCAGCAGAGCCGGCCACGGGAGGCAGGAGCAGGCGGCACGACCGGCGCTGGTTTGGGCGGCTGGAGCAAGAAGACCAAAGGTTGAAGAAGCACTACGGCCGTTGGATGGACATCGTACGGTCACTGGAGCTAGAATCGCTCATATTGACTAAGTTGACAAAGCCCTACGTCCGCGTCAACTTAGTAGGCCCACAAGTCAGCCTCCAACTATGGTGGGTCCCATATAGCAGGGGGAGTATTCATTTTTTGTGCATAATAAGGAGGCACTTCCTTGCGTGCGAAGATATAGCTGGTGGGTCTGCGCTGTCAGCGGGAGGAACGTTTTTTCGTGAAATGCAGAGGCCCTTCCGGTGGGTCCCTCCTGTCAGGTGGAGGAATCATTATTTTACGCGTAATAAGGAGGCACTTCCTTGCGTGCGGCCGTGTACCCAGCTGTCAGCCTCTCCACGTACAGTCCTCTTCCGATGGATGTCGTTTGTTGACCATGTTGACCACACCGCACCGAGAGCACCAGGGCGGTGGACGATGGCAAGGCCTAGGAAGGGAACGACCCAGAGCCGGGGAAGACTCGGCAGTGGTTGCCCACGTAGTGGGGAGTACGAGGGTTTACTGGTTCGGCTGCCGTCGCCGGAAAATAATAGGAGGTGTGGGTGATTAGAGGAATGGCCTGGCTAGCGATGGAGTAGGGTGGGGCGGTGTGGCCTGCGCGGCAGCACAGCCAGCCACGGGAGGAGGGAGCAGGCAGTCCCGCCGGCGCTGGATTGAGCGGCTGGAGCAGGAAGAGCAGAGATTGAAGAAGCACGGCGGCAGTTGGATGGACATCCAACAGTCACTGCTCTCGTGTGTTGACTAAGTTGACACGGCCTTGAGTGCGTGTCAACCTTTTTTTTAGGAAAGTGTACGTGTCAACCTACAGTAGGCGCACAAGTCAGCCTCAAATCTGTGGAAAACAGCATACATCCCATCTGCCATTATTTCTAATAATTTACAGCCCATTTGCTAATTCTTAAGGATTTTTTTGGAGCCCATATTCTTTTTGTTAGCATTACAGCCCATATTGTGGCCACGGTTAAAATTTTCTACAAAATTTTGCATATTTCGGTATGGTCCGAATTGTTTTTAATCCCGAAATTTTGAGTCACGTTCAAACTAATTTAAAAATAATAAATTTATATCAATTTAAAATCCAACATAATTTTCCCCGCAAAAAAAATTAAATTTGAAATGTCGAAATCTTTAAAAAATGATATTTGAAACTAATTGTCGGTTTGCTGTGTTTATAAATTTACATCCCATTTCTTACTACTTCATTTTCTGGGCAAGCGAATACATCGCTCTTGTCTTGGAAGATTTGCAGCCCAGCAGGGCTGAGAAAGCAAGTAGGCCTCCGTTGGGTATTTCTTTAAAAAAAAGTAGAACTGGGCTAGCCATTTTCAGCAAGAAAAAAACACAACTGGGCTCATCATGCGACAAACATAAAATAAAACCCTGTCTAGACGGGCCACAGCCCCCGCACAGCCCCATTGTTACCCTGATCCTTCTCTAAAACAAGTATAAATAACAATTGCTTGTTCCTCAAAAAAAAGTAAATAACAATTGCGCGACCTGTTGGGTCCCTGGTGTTAGCCGCTCGTTGTGTAATTCTCTCGTTTATTGACTACGTTGACAATGGCGTGGGCCCCAGATGTCCAACCATTAGGAGGAACCATTTTTTGGGCTTGTAATAATGAGGCACTTGCTTGCGTACTGCCATGAACCCTGGTGGGTCCCTACTGTCATCCTCTCCACGTACAGTCATCTCCTTGTTCCTCTCGGTTATTGATGACGTTGACAACGCCAGACGGCGGCGCACCACGCATGGCGAGCAAACCAAGGCAGAGGACGGCGGCAAGGCCTCGGACAGAACAAACAGGAGCCGTGGAAGATGCGCCAGTCTATTTGCAGGCGGAGGGGAGTACGAGGGTTGACTGGTTCGGGTGCGGGTGCGTGTTGGGGCTAACGTCGCCAGAGAATAACATGACGTGTGGGGGAATAGAGGGAGGGACTGGCCAATGTTTGAGGGTACGGTAGGGTGGCGGAGGCGCAGCCAGCCGTGGGAGGCAGGAGCAGGCGGAACCGACAGGGTGGTTTGGTTTGGGTGGCTGGAGGAAGAAGACAAGAGATAGAAGATACACGACAGATGTTGGATGTCAATCCAACGGCTGGTAGGCAGAATCGTTTGTTCAGTAGTAATTAAGTCGACACCACCTTGGATAGGCTTTTTCCTCGTGGGTCCCAAATGTCAGAATCCAAATCTGTCACGGTCATGCAGCCTTTGTTATGAAAACTTACAGCCCATTTGGTGTGCTAGTTCAAAATAAGTTTGTGGGTGCTGGTGGGGGCTAATCACTTGGGTTCTGTAATTCACAGTGAGCTCAAGCAGCCGGCGAGAGTGATGTTATTTCCCTTGGTTGGGATTTGTTACAATATTTCACTCTTAATTAAACAAATGGCAAGCCATTTGCCTTGTTTCAAAGAAATAATGACAGTCACAGCCGAGTTGAAAAGGGCAACAACATCTAACTCCAGCTTACAAACTATACAAAAGCACGAGGGTTAATTGTTCATCAGGTTTAGACAAAACCCAGATTGAAAAGGGCAACAACATCTAACTCCAGCACTGTTTTTGGTAGTTACAGTCAAATGGATCGGTCAGATCCATAGAATGAACATCCTGGGTCGTAAAATTTACTGGATTATGACCACAAGATGTTGTAAATAGAATCCCGGCACGTTCAGAAGCCCTTTTGTCCACCTGAAAATCCTTTTTTTGCTCATCGACATACCCATCCGTCAAAACCATGCTGCTGATAAACTTAAGCCTGATGGACAATAGTAACCTCGCATTCAGCAGGAAGAATGTGATAAATCTAGTGTTTGCATGGTTGGCTACATATTTTTCCAGCGTTATTGTCTTCAATCGAATGTCATGAGAAGTGAGAAAATTCCGGTGCTTACGAATCCACCGATTGGTTATAACTTTCTTACCCCCGTCCTGTTGCCTAAATAGACATGAAGATTGAAAACAGTTAAGGTCTAAAAAAAGAGTGTCGAAAGAGCAACAGCTGAACGGTTAATTCTAGTACACTATATGCGGGCTTCCAATGTGAGTGAAATTATCACCTTTATATACAACTTCTCCAGACATGGAAAGCATTGCAGCAAGCCAATAATCTTGTTCAGATCAAAACTATTCATTTGGATATATAAGATCTTGACAGAATCCAGCACCATTGATAGGCTATCCATGGAGAAACTCTTCATTGAGCATAGAACATAATATTAGTACAAAATGTGTACTCCAAGATGATATAGAACTTATGCGCAGAAATTTAAAATGCAGCTTATGATTACAAGTGTAGATGATAATATACAGTACCTGAAGAACTGTGGAGCCAAACACCATCTTGAAATGAGCACAGAGATCATGTATTACACCCAGGGTCTCTAGTTTAGGCGCAAAGACGACAGTTATTTGCGACGGTGAATAACTAGAATCAAGGATCAACCTTTGAAGTGAAGGGGCATCTTTGATGATGAGCTGCCTTCCGCCAAAAGAAATTCCAATTCTTACAAGGTTAGGCGACTTTATTTGGAGACAACCGATTCTAACTGTGAAAACAAGCACCAAGCACTCCAGGGCAGGGCAACTGGAGTGGATAATGCTGTGCAATGAGGCCTCCGATATACGAACCCACACAAGTGAAAGTTTTTTTAGAAATGGGAGTCAAAGGTTTAGTACCAGATTGTCTGGTAGGTAGCACAGTGCAAAGGTGGTGGTGTGGAGAGAGGAGGAAAACCGCGAGATGGACATCGGTGTTGAGGGCACAAGTACATGGCGTTCGATATCTGGTAGGTGATTTCCTGGGGAATAGTAGAACTCAAGCAGCTATAGTTCTATGAATTCAAGGGATTTCAGCCAGGCGTCCGCCGTGCAGGGCATGCTATGCTCGCTCAGGTAGCATGATGGGATGCAGAGGCTTTGAACGGAGCCCTGGTGGGAGGAGATGATGGCTCTGGGGAGTTCAAAATCATTAAAGAGGGATAGCTAATGACAGTCGAGATTAAGGGGCGTGGCGCGCCATAGAGGGCGCCACCGAGTTGAGAGGACTTGGGTGCTGCAGCAATCCTTGGTGGGGAGAAGCGAGATGATCTCCCCAAGGATGGCGTCTGGGAGATCGCTGATGCAGTCCACCCGAGATTCTACGGGTTCATGGGATCCAGTGGGGGCAGGCTCGCCGCTTCTCCCCGTGCTGCCAGGTGCGAGATCTACAACAGGCGTCGCCGCTGGCGGGAGCCTCGTCTTCTTGGCGCTGGGGTCAGCCGACTCCATTTTCCTCGTGGGCGTCGCGTTGAGCTCATGGATTTGAGCAGAGTAACGAATGACGAGCCTAGTTGTAGTGCGAGTGAAGAAGAAGGGGAGCTGGGGTTTTTCTGTAGTAGTGAGGAAGAAGGGGAGCTGGGGTTTTCTGTAGGAGTGAGGTGAGGAATTTGGGGGTACGAGTGGAGCGAGCTGACGTGAGGTGGGTGGGAGTGAGGAGGAAGAAGAGCACCCAGGTTTTTTAGGGGGCGGTGTGCTGGGTAGCGCCTCTCATTAAGTAAATATATGGGCTTTTGAATTGATTTTATTATTTACTAGGGTGGATGGGCTGTTTTGTCTTGGGCCCAGAGAAACAATTACTACTAGTACAGTGGAGACACTCTAAAGCTACCCAGAAAAACAATTACTACTAGTACAGTGGATACACTACCGCTTCTGGCTCCTCTGAGGTCATCGAAATGTCTCCCTCTACTGAATGCCATTTTACTTTGGTTCACCGACATGCGGGCCATGCAGCGCGCGGGCCCAAATGCCATCCACCAAATTAGAAGGCGGTAAGCAGGCGGAGAGTCACCCCGGTCGTAGCGCGGCAGTAACGAGCCGTCATATCACAAAACCCCACCTCCCCACAGTCTAAGTTTGACAGACGAAGCAACCATCATTTCACTCTTCGCTGAATCCCCTTCTCCCTCACCGTCTTCAAGAAAGCCAACACTCGCATCTGCCATTGTTCTTCTCTCCCAACGAAGGGAAGGTAAGCGGATCCGTGATGTTGGTATATTTTCTTTCAGAAAAAAAAGAACTTTTGCAAAGCAGTAACCGATCCTCACTCTCTTTTTTGTTTCATTGTCATTGCGATTGTGTTTTCCTTTTAGCTGTCTCCTAGTATTCATCAGTTTCATGATGGACCAAGGAGAACCAGGCAAAGATCTGCCGATGTTGGAGCAGACGCGGGAGGCTGATCCCCATGAGACAGAGAGCTCCAAGAAGATGGAGGCAGCCACCGAGCCGACCCCAGATACGCTCACGGCCACTACTGAGATGGTCAACGCCCCGTTTGAGGTTACAGCCCCCGTGGCCCGGAGGAGTAGTTTTCCCCTTCGAGGATGTGTCCCCCCCCCCCCCGCTGAGCTGCCCAAGGTGATTTTCTTCTTTGCTGATCTCGATTGTGGTTTTTCATCTAAGTATGTGGTGATAAATAATGCAAAATTTTATTAGCTTCGATGCCATGCTACCTTCCCTGTCATGCATTCTTTTGACTCTACATAGTGGTTTAAATAACTTGTGTTTCTTATATTGGAAAGTAATTCAGAATTTGTTTCTGTTTCAATTAGAGCCCTGATGCAGACAAGGATTGTGTGGTTGTACATGTCACTCGCTATGAGGCGGATGACCTGAATATACGCACTGGGAAAACAAAGTTCTTAGGCTGTTGGATCCTGGAAGCCATTTGCACTTATACCAAAGTCGAGATGTATAGCAGCCTCACTGTTGTCCAGGGTGTACTGAAGCACAAGAAGTTCGAAGCTACTCCTTCGTTTGTGAGGCATACTGTTCTTGTCAAGCTTACGCAAGAAGATGATGTGGCATGCCTTCACAAACAAGTTTATGAGTGGCAAGGCCACAAGGTTATCTTCAGAAAGGTTCACAGGATTGAGCTGCTACCAGACATCCTCGATGATGTTCATGGCAAGGTCCGTCTTGTGTCCATCCCAAATTAGATCGAGTCATGAAATAGTTGCCCCAACTAGTGTTTAAAAGTAGTTTGGATTGTGTCTAATTATCCGAACCTTGCCTATTATCGAGCCCTCTGGGGCCAGTACTCTGTTTGAATCTGTCTATGGGAACTACTGCTACTTTCGTGTGCCCGTGAATCATGTGAGAACCATCCTAATTGTTGCCGAAGCAGATGCGTCCTCACTAGTTTTTTCATGTAATATGGCATGGTAAGACATAAGTTGTCACGGTTTATCATACGAGCAGTGTGTGTTTGATGAAATAGAGTACTTGTTCGACAACTGTGCGCCGACATATACATAGGGTGCGTAAGGCTGGTTAAGTACTTGTAAACACTGTTGGTGCTACCCCACTTATAAGCAGTTGTGCAAAACACGGCACATTGGCTCAGCTCGCTTCAACACTAGAAAAGTTGGCTATCGACCAGCTAACAATCAATAATCTGTTGTCTGACATATAAGCAACTACGTATCTTGTTACAGTGGTTCATGCAGTTAACTGAGGCCACAATGTAAATTCCAAACGTTCACACGCTAGTCCAGCGTTCATGTGGAACATTCACATTAAACTCGGCTTCATAAAATACTTGAAAAGCATAAGTTAAGCAATCTTATACATCTCAATGATTCATAGAACATAACAAACATTTACTAGTCTCTACTCTTATAAAAAACAGAGTTGGTGATGATGGTGTGCCTGCCATCCTGCAATATTGGCCATCCAATTTATATCTAACGGATAGGAAGGAAACTATGGCAATTTTGCAAAAAGATACCCACACCCCTCTCCACATTTGCAAATAAGGCCTTCCCTCGTTCATCCTTTTCTCTCACAAGATAAACTACTCATACAAATGCATCTTGATGTTCCATGCAACGCACGGGCATCTTGCTAGTTCACAGCAAAAGACAAAGTTGTGAGAAGGTTTACAAATCAGGAAAAATCAAGCAAGGCTTCTCTGAGCAAAGGGCCTCCCTAGGCAGGCTTTAATTTCCTGGAGTTCACTCTGGTTTTTCTTGTTGCCACCATCCAGGGTTAGGTTCTCTCATTCCAGAATAACCAATTATAATTGTGTTCTCAGTTGGAATGCTGAACTGAACCATGTAGTGTACTGACCATCTGAACTTCTTGTGCAGTTCCACTAAATTTAAGCACTGTTATTTGCAGAAATAAGCAGACCACAATGCCTCTTGTCCGCGCACTTGCCCCAAAAACCTCCGTGCAGCTGTGCCAACTAGTCCTCTGTCCATGGATGAACTGGGAGAAAGTGCATTCTCGACTAGGATGCAGTTGTTTTCGCTCATCCCTGCACTGCAATCAGGAAGTAAAACGTACGAATCAGCTTCTTTAGATTGCGTTGGTCATTCTACCTAGTTACTACCAATGTAGGAATACCTAGAATATGGGTGGTTAGACGACGGCAGCTAGGAATAGCCATCTCATTTTGTGCAGTTCTACTAAAATTGAGGTGTGTACTTTTGATTGCGCAGATAGAAACGATATGGAGACAGACATCCCTGTTTGCGCAAATATGAAATACGGTTATTTAAACAGTGACAATTATTTGCAGTGGCATATGATTAACAGCAGCATCTATTGTGTTATAATTGGCACTACATTGACAGTATGAAAGTGCCCTTAAGTAAGAAGTAGCATCACATCACATCAACACTGCCACTAGATTAACATGCAGAACAATAGCGTTACTATTACTGTCATGAGAGTAGCACATGGTCAGTAAATGTGCAATCAAATTTGTGCAGTTCCACTGGGATGAAGCAATGTTAGCGGTGTGAGATTTAAGTGTAACTGCAAAAACACAATTCATGGGAAATAAAGCAAGACGGAAGCACTTCATAAAATGGTGGTGGCATTGCTTCAATTTATCGACGGCACTAGACCATTACTTAATAGTGACATTAGGTGGCATTGCTTCAATTTATCGATGGCACTAGACCATTACTTAATAGTGACATTAGGTGGCATTGCTTAATGCTTCATGTGATTTTACATTAACGGTAGCGATATGGGTGTAGGGACAGCAGGGGCATAAAGTGATGAGGCAGATGTGGTTGCCGAGAGCGACAAACACTCAGGCAGCATGTCTGCATTTGTCCCATTTTTTATCTCCTCAGTGACATTTTCCTATGTGAGCACAAGAAATCTAGATCTGCTCGTTCTCATTTGCGTTGTCCCCCAACACCCCTCACTTTCTTTCCTTTTTCAACCAAGAGACAGGTCCACTTCCCCCCACCCTTCGCCATCCACCACGCTTTCTTCGCCTTTTCAACCAAGAGACCAGTTGGGTAGCCAGTATCTACTACTTTCCCTCGTTTCCTCTTAGAACCAAGTCCTAGGTTTATGCTACAGCTTTCCCACTTTCTTCCCTGTTTGAACCAACTCTTAGATTCGACTGTATGAACTAGCTTTACCTCTAATAATAGTAAAAGTCTAGGTGGCTTTGGAACAGCCGACGGAAGTAGAAAAAGATCCACACGCAGCCACGTGGGGAGCTGGGGCAGTAGAGCAAGGCAGGTTTCGAAGGAATATATACCTAAGGGTCGTTGGGATGTGGCAAAGACGGCGTCGGGAGGCCGCATCTTGGCCACAATACCGCAGGGACGAAGAAGGGGTCGGAGGCCCTCCTGAGCCGGCCCGGTCTTAGAGAGAACGTCACGGCCGCCAATCAAGACGCGCGGGCAGCTGTTGGTCTCCTCCCTCGCCATCGACGATCGCATGAACGATGCACCTACACCCCTGCCCCGGCCGAGGTGGTCCGGCCGGATTTGTGACCAACCGTGAGCAGAGAGAGAGTGTGGCCACCTATGTCTTGCTTAGATCTGGAGAGCATGAGAGAGTGAAAGAGAGGAACCCTAGTAAAGTAAGCATCGAGGCTCCTGCTTATATATATAGTGGAGTGATTTTGTTGTAGCAGCCATTATTAAATTGAATACGCGCGAACCACTATTTTCATTTAAAGTTCAAGTAAAAATAAAACTTGATCAATAACGTGCCACCGCTTCTAGGTCGCACTATCAAATCACCGCGTTCAGGACGCACTATGTACTGTATCATTCATGTGCGGTCCCCGACCCTCCATCAAGTTG
Organism: Thinopyrum elongatum; assembly: GCA_011799875.1. Classification (NCBI taxonomy): domain Eukaryota; kingdom Viridiplantae; phylum Streptophyta; class Magnoliopsida; order Poales; family Poaceae; genus Thinopyrum; species Thinopyrum elongatum. Next base: position 452,827,392 of record CM022300.1, on the reverse strand, counting down.
AAAACTAAACTAGTCAAAATGTCAATTGGGATGCCTCTTTGTAAACAAATGCGCTTCTACGTGTACCCGCGAGTGGGTGTGAGAGAACTAGTGCGTGCGTGCATGCACCGCTTCTCTTCGTGAGAGTACAATATACTACGCCCAAAGAACGTTCGCCACAAGAGTAATAGTATAAGTGTGTAACGTGTGAGTTAAAATAAAAGGTGCGCGACGTCTTTTATTTTTTAGAAGTTCTGAGGGTAGGGTGTGAAGAGCACATATGTGTGTGACGTCTACCTATAGATAGACGGTGGGTGCGAGAGGACTCAGGAGAGTCGTGACTCGTGAGGGTGCGTGTGTGCGTGAGAGAGAGGGGGCACGTATCAATGCAATGCATGTGTCCATAAATCATATCTGACAAACGTTCGCCACAAGCCGTTTCCTGACGAACGCCGTAAGAACCGTTAGATCGGCATTTGACAGTGTCAGTTTTGCCATGGCATTTAATAGAACAGCCACTCCTCTGACACACAAATCTTCCACGTGAGTGTTAGCAACTGCCGTATGCTCCTCCCTCCATTCCAAAATGTAGTGCATATAGCTTTATTGAAAATTCGAACCTCGGAAACTTTTACCGAGTTTTGGTATACCAAAATGCACATATAGAATACCCAGTATATATCATTTCATTCATCTTCGAGAGGTAACTATAAAGATGGGGGAGGAGTGTACAAAGAAAGACCGTCGTATCACCTGCAGCAATTTCAACCATCCTTTGGTGTGGAGGAATGTCATAGGAACTCTATATGATATGATTTTTATAGGATTTTTTTCCTTTAGAGCCAATTGGTTCATAGGAATAGATTCATATACTCCACATTTCAAAGGAAAATAAACATGATATCATTTTTATAGCTTTAGAGCCACTTGGTTCATATGAATGGATTCCTATACTCCCACAATTTCAAAGGAAAATAAACATTAGCGTATATTCAATAGAAAAGTTCCTATGGTGTGAACAAATGACATCTCTTTTCTAATCCCTCCTCATAGGAATTACGATACATGTCATCTCTAGATTCAATAGAAAAGTTCCTATGATGTGAACCAAATGACATCTCTTTTCTAATCCCTCCTCATAGGAATTGAGATACATGTCATCTCTAGATTCAATAGAAAAGTTCCTATGTGAACCAAATGACATCTCTTTTCCAATCCCTACTCATAGGAATTGAGATACATGTCATATCTTTCCCTACAACTTCCATATATACATCTTCTATTCCTAAATAGCTAGTACAACCCACTAGTAGCTTTTTTCCTGGACATGCAACTATGGCACATGAACACGTCATGCATGCAAGTCATAAATCACATTGTTTTTGTACTCTATGCATGCAAGCACCACATCATCAATTTGTGCATGTTACTCATAAGTTATTTCTTGCATTAGATTTTGTATTGACAATGTATGTGTTGGTCACGTGCACACATATGTAGTTCACATTCACATTTTTGTTAGAAATGTCATTCTTTTAGCTGCAATTCATTTTTTCTCTTTGTATTACATTTTCATTTTAAGCATACATTCACTTCCCATTAGTTATAGATGTTTTTGGATGAACTTTTATGCATTATTTTGAGTAGCAAATTTCACGCGGCCGCGGGTATATCAAAATGCGGGCCCATGCGTCATTGCCCTTCGGTCGAACCTACGTCCACAATTTTTTGTACGTATATCTCCACTGCTCCCCAAACCCAAAATGCTGACTCGTTCCCGTAAAACCAAGCGGCCCACCCGTATTAAGGCGTCGACTCGAACTCAATCCCTCTCCCATTTACTACGGCGTGGCCCCGCACGCCGTAGTACTCCTACAAACCCTACCCATCGCACGCATCATCGGGTTTCTTCAAGAGGACGAGGGAGAAGCGGATTTTTAGTGGAGGCTCCTACCCTAGGGCGCCCTAGGTAGCTGCCGCATGCAGCATTGGTTTTCTTTTTTCTTTATGCTCTTACGCCCTAGAGTGAAATGATGGTTGCTTTGTCCGTCCAGCTTAATGCAGGAAAGGTGGGGCTTTGTGATTTGACCCCTCATCGCTCATTTACTACTACTGCGGCGCTACAACCGGGGTGCCTCCAAGTCCAACCGCTGCTTCGAACTGTAATTTGGTGCATCGCACGTGGAACAAGACGGTGGATGAGCCACATGTCGGCCAAAGGGGTCCTGTTAAGTGTGTCGCCATTTCGTGTGCGGACAGACCCTGCTGAGTTGCTACGCCAACACGACAGGAGCAGCCTACACTTGGTTTTGCTCCTTGGTGAATCCTGACTATATTGATCTAAAAAGATACTAGTAGTATCCAGTTTACTCCTTCCGTCTCGGTTTATAGGGTGTGCACCTTACGAAAACCAAATAATCCCAAAACACTTAGGCGCGATGCATTAACTCCCACCTCGTTTCTTGTTTCTTGACATATCAACCAATAAGATATGTGGAGCGTGCATGTTTTCAATGACTCAAGACTACCAAACACGACATGCAGTGGTTAGTTCATTGCATGCAATGCTATTAATTAGCAAATAAACATTAAGTTCTCTCGTTTTCCCCTCCTTCTTGGTCACGGTGCACAACCTAAGATGACTTATTCACCTAGACGGAGGGAGTAGTAAAAATGAGGTGATTTTACCGAGCGGTGGGCGGGGGAGCATGGCCTGTCATGCGGTCCCACGTGTCATGATGTACCAAGGCTATGCGCGTCCCTCTTGAGGCAGAACAATGGCAGAAGCAATACGTGGTTTTCTTGAAGGAGATGATGGCGAAGCGGATTCAGTGAAGTGTCAAATAATGGTTGCTTCGTCCGCCTGGGGGAAAGGTGCGGCATTATGATTTGACGTCTCATTGCTCATTACTACTACTGGGGCGCTACGACTTGGGTGCGTCCCCCTGCTGTTCTGCACTGTTATTTGGTGCATGACACGTTGACCCGGTTGCTATATGTCCCACATGTCAGCTAGAGGAAGTACAGAATTCATGAAAGTGAGCGTCTCCACTCTTTTAGTACGATGGAGGAGTACAAGACACGGCTTGGTTTTTGCTGCTTCGTGCGATCCATCGATACAAACCCGGACTAAAAAAGGCGAGGGCGGGTCTTTTCCCATGCGGCAGGCATGGGAGTTTAGCATAGTTTGTTCGAGGCAACAAGGCAGGAAGGGAAACAAGCAAATAAAGGTTGAGCGACTTAGTTTTGGGAAAAATCTGATTTTACGGAATACGTACCCACTATGGAGGTAGTACTACTTACTACTCCCTCCTTTCCGGTTTATAGGGCTCATCTAAAAAAATCATTTTCTGTTTTATAAGTCTCAATTCTACTAGTACTTACCATCACATGTTTGGATTTCGAGGTGCATTAAATCACCCGATGCAAGCAGTATCAAGAGAAAACTCACCAATGCATGTAGAAGTTCATGGAAATTTAGTGGTCATGCATGCATTCATTGTAATTAATGCATCGGTAAACATAACTTTTTGAGAAAAACGAGCTTACTAATTAAGTACTTGTGCAAACTACGAAATTAATTCCACCACTCACCGTCTACCTTGGTTGGAGAGATTTTGAAATTGAGCCATAAACCGGAAAGGAGGGAGTAGTAACATAGCCTAGGGTAGCTTGTTGCACCATGGACTCCAAGGAAATTGATGTAGTACTACTCCTATGTACTACCATTGTACTACTCCTACTACTAAAAGACATATATTTCAAACAATATGATAATCTTTCTAACCAAGGTAGGGGAGTATATGTCTAACAGAGGGAGTAGTAAAATTTTCTCCTCGTCCTGCGAGCCACCGCGTGTGTGGGCGAGGGAGCGGGCGTAGGCGTAGTAAGCAAGCTTCTCCTCGTCCTGCGACTCTGCGAGCCACCACACCCGTGGGTGGGGGAGAGGGAGTAGCAAGCTTCTCCTCGTTCTGCGAGTTGACGGGACACATCAAAAGTAGTACTACAGAGCATCTCCAGTGTATAGAGCCTTGCCTCTAAGGTAGGCCCCACATGGTTTGCTTCTTATCAAATGAAAAAACCACAATGTATAGACTCTAACCAGCCTCTAAGGTGGGCCCTAGAAGAAATTTAAAAAGTATTGATTAGCACCACATTTGTCCAATAAGTACTATTTCTCTTGTACTACTTTCTTATGCTTCCTAAAGCTGACAAGTGGGACCAGATGGATTGTTACATTGTTAGAGGCAGCCTCTAAGGTTAGACGCGATGCTAGCCAATTTTTTGTTAGAGGCAGTTCATGCAATGTATAGAGGCCTACCTCTAAGAGGAGAGAGAGGGAGAGGAAACAAAAAGCATACATTGTGGATGCCCTAAGTGCCTACTTTCTGGTCTATATGACTCAATTTGAAATCCACAATGTATCCATAATAGATGCTGAGTGGTGGAATAAATTTGTTACTTCCATAGTTCGCAAAAGTACTGAGCATGTGAGATGGTGAACGGAGGGAGTACGATACCATTAGTACTATAGTTCTTTTGGAAGGGTTGTAGTAGTGCCTCCCATTCACATGTTCACATTTCAAGCTTCAATAAAAACGTTGCATGCAAGGATTAAGAGAAACCTCAGCAATGCATGTACTCCCTCAATCCATATAGGGTCTAAAATGCGTTTTGGAGGCTAACTTTGACCACATGTTAGAGCAATAATATGACATCCAACTTACACAAATCTCACCATCAAATTCGTACGTGGTCATTATACTGCTAACACATGCATGCGTTGCAATTAGTACGTACTCCCTCCATTCCTAAATATTTGTCTTTCTAGAGATTTCAACAAGTGACTACATACGAAGCAAAGTGAGTGAATCTACTCTCTAAAATATGTCTACATACATCCGTATGTTTGTAGTCCATTTGAAATGTCTAAAAAGACAAATATTTGGGAACGGAGGGAGTACATGATACAGTAGTAAACACTCACTATCTAGTAGTACTAGTACTCTACACTACTACTACTATGAGGCCATCCAACTATGTCCCGGCAGAAGACCACGGACACGGATTATTCGTTCATATTTAAATTCGTTTTCACACAGCAAAATATCCATGAAAACAACACATGGCAAAATTTCATGGCAAACGAGGGATTTGAATGTACTGGGAGGGGTGGGGCTGGAAGGGGCTGTTTGGATCTTGCCCGGGGTAGCCAAAATATTGGCGACCCTTCTGTCCACCCGTGCCTTTGCCACCGATGAACGAGGAAGAGCTCGGGTGCTCATGCATCCTCCAGCGCGCGCGTTGGAGACGAGCTCGCACGAGCTGTGCTTTTTTTGTCCCACCACGCCGCCCGAGCAGGCCACAAACCGACCGGCGACCCGCAAATTACACCATCCAACCATAGCCGCACACATTCTGACAGCAACTCATCCAACCGGACGAAATTTATGCAAACATGGTGATATTTCATATAAACAATGATGGAATTCATATAAAATACCGGATTTTCATATAAACATGACGGATTTCATTACATTCAAATCAACTAAGCGGTGCTACTCCTGAACAGCACAGGTATAATAATACCTAGCCTAAATGGTCGCACGCGGATCCATTTGTCTTCCTCATGTCCGGTAGCACAATCACCGGACTGTCGAGAGCCCTGGAGGTATATGCTTCAGCGCAAAGGATGGCTCGCTTCCCCACCGCTCAACTGACATCGTTGGATGATGCCCAAGATGGAGTCTGAAGGGGGCTTCTCCGCTTTCGTGGAGCCCATGCGGGGTCGACGAAGGTCCTCGCAACAGAAGGAACCGGCAAGACACCTGCTGTGTACGCCGGCGTCGCCTCGGCGGTGGCCTTCATGGGACCCAAGCGGCGGTGGCCTCCCGTGTTCTACTTCTCCTCGATGATGGTGGTGGACGCGGACGCGCTGGCCACCGACTCGTCGCTCTCCGCGCACTCGGCTTCTGTCTCTGCTTGCATGGCGCAGCCGCAGGCATGGGAGTCTTGGCCACTGAAACGGGAGACACGGTCACAGACACGGGAGGCGCGGTACAAGGTGGCGGCGTGGACGACAGCGACGATGCCCGTGTTCCCCGCCATGCCGGCGTGGAGCAGCTCGCTGCTCCTTGTTGAGCTGGCCTGGAGCGGCGAGTTGCTGAACCACGCGCTGGCTTGGGGCGGCAACTGGCTCCGTCGGGCGAGGGGAGGGAGGTGGATCAGTGAGCTGCATAGCTCGTATCCGGCAGGCTTGGCGGGCCACCCAGCCGGCTTGGATGCCGGATAACTACTCTTCGTAAGCCATTGTAAGAGTGGAGAAGATGGTGAAGGAGGAGATAGGGGAGCGGCGGAGGTGTGCGATTCTTGGCCGGCGGCTGGCCTCGTTTAAATAGGAGATTAAATAGACGGCGGACGGGAGGAGCTCCGCCAGCGTTGCGTTTAATGCGGACGGGAGGAGCTCAGTCAGAGTTGTGGGTTTCTCGGCTTCCACATGGGTTTCATGGAGGCGTTTGAATGCGGAAAGGAGGCGTGTTCAGCCGGGCGTGCAGTAAGCGACGCCCTCAACTCTGACGTACGACACCGCACCATTCTTCCACTGATGTGTGGGCTCGTTGGGTACCTGGCCTACATTTCAGTGACCCAATGCAGGCAGCGCACGGCAGAGGAGCTTTTGGTGGGCCAGGGAGGTGAGAAGTGGGCATTTCATAAACTGATGATTGTTCATTGAGTGTGATGTCATCTAATTCATGTAGGTTGATAAGCCTACTATATAATGTAAGAGAATTTTAAAATTTTCATATATACGTTGATAGCCCGTTCGATACGTTGTGATTCGTAAAGACCGCTGCAAACATCAATATTCTGCTTATCACAGATAAGATTGATTAATACCCGTAAGAATCCATGTCCTTAATAAAGGGTGCATGCACATATAGGTTGAGCATGTGTCTTGCGTCGTGTGCTGTGTGCATGTAGGCGTGCGAGTGTTGCGTGCGTGCATGTGTATGTTTCAGTGTTGGATGCATGTGTGCGTGCGTGCGTGTGTTCGTGAGTGCATGTGTACGTGTCAGTGTTCCACGCCTGCATGCGTGCATGTGTTCGTGCGAGTGTTGCGTGCGTGCATGTGTACATGTGAGTATTGCATGCATGCATGCGGGCGTTGCGGGCTTGTTTGTGCGTGTGTGTGATGTGTTTGTATTCACCACAGTGGCTCATGCGTGCAATTAAAACGGCCGGCTCAGCATATCATCACAAGGCGATCCTTTTCCGCTGTGGTTAGGGCGCGCGGGCTGCCAACCAGAGGTCTCACGACTTCGAATCCCCACCAACCACTAATTTATTACCATTTCTGTCTTTCATATACGCGCTGACGGGTGGGCCCTACGGTAATGTGCGCTGGTGAATGTGGACCGTTTGACTGGTCAATTGATTGTGTCATCAACAAATTACGAAGCTGTATGGTGATCCAGTGACCGTATGATCACCATAAAATGTATTTTTTTAACACAGTACAGACTCAAGCTACCATTTCTTTCTTTCATATACGCGCTGACAGGTGGGCCCCACGGTTACGCGCGCTGATGGTGCAACACTAGTTGCACCACGTGGAACGTTTGACTGGTCAAATGATCATGTCATCAACAAATTACGGAGTTGTCCGGGTGAGCCAGTGACCGTATAATCACGACATGTATTTTTTTAACATAGTACAGACGCAAGCGCTCATATGTACACGCAAACACTCACCGCTATAAGCGCACACACGCACACCCTACCCCTATGAGCACCTTCGAGAGAGTGAGCCAACATATGATCTTGAGATTTTAAGAAGTCACCATAGGTGCCTCGTAGTCGAGGGGAACGTCTCCTCCCACTGAACGCACATCGCCGGAAAATACTGAGATTAATCCAGGATAAATGAGAGCACCAGGACTTTAACCCTGGTGGGCTGGGGAAACCACTATCCTCCTAACCATCCAACCACAGGTTGGTTAGCACCACAAAATGTATATGGTGACCATGATGAGTTATTCTGAAGTCCAGTGACCATATCGTGCTTTCGCTTCAAATACAATGACCGTAAGTGTCGTCAACAAAATACGGAGCACGCATCAAATACAATGTCCACCAGTGTCATCAACAAAATACGGAGACGTATCATGAGCTAGATACCGTATGATCACCACGAGAATGTATACGGTGACCATAATGAGCATATTCTGAAGTCCAGTGACCGTATAGTGCTTTCGCTTGAAATACAGTGACCATCACGCGTGAATGTGTCAGGGGCATACTTTTAGAGGGCCGAGAGATAGTTTGTGTGTGTACGTGAAAGTGGTGTAGAGAGAGGGGGTGTCCGGTGGAGACAAGGAGAGATATGCCCTTCGTTTCTCTTTCCCATGACTAATATTTTAGAAGAAAATATAAACATTCACAATGCAGAACAAATATTATTGGATGCACCATGCAATTAACTTTCATGTATAACTTTGTACTATTGTATATGCTTATTTTCTTTGTGGCCGATTGAGTGTGGGGTGTGGTGGGCACATCATTTCTAGTTGTGGTGGGTCAACATGAGGACTCATGGGTCGGTTCCATCCTGCGCCACATAGGTTGGACCGAGATGCGTTATACGAAGACCCATGTGGAGGACTCGGCGTACAAGACAAAGCTACCAGAGTCGTGGAGGAATCTATCCCCACTGATGATAAGCCGACTATATATGATTTGTAACCCTAGGTCCCGAGTATGTTATATAAGCCTGGGGGCTAGTTCGTCGATAGTATACACACACGCACAATGCCTGGTATTCACGTGTACTTTATACACACCCTATCACAAATATATAGTACCAGGAGTAGGCTTTTTCCTCAACTGCAAGGGCTCGAACTTGGGTAAAACTTTGCATCGTATTACCATCCAGCCTAACAGTCAGGGATATCCTACCGAATGATCTGATGGAATCATATCTGCCAACTACTAAGAGAGAGGTGGGGGGGCAATGTGTCCGAGAGAGGCCTAAAGATAATGTGCATGCGGGAGACACGTAGGCACATATATGTGCCTATAGAGGGCTAGTAGAGACCGTGCGTGTGTATATATGCATGCGAGAGAAATAGTGTTTTCCAACTGAGATTAGTGAAAAGAGTGGTACATAGTAGTAAGAAAGAGAGAGGGAGATATATAGAGAGTGTGTGCGTGAGACACCCCGGGAGAGATTGTGAGCATGTGTGAGAGAGAAATGTCGATGTATATAACGTGTGCGCACTTATGCGTCAGATAGAGAGATATATAGCGCATGTGTGAGAACGGGCCGATGCATAGTGCATCTACGTGTAAAAGGCGGTTCTACGCATTAAATTAAAATATAAATGGCATTATTATTTTTGGATGAGATCATGAATTTTGCAATTTGTGTATGAACGAACATCGGTCTATTAGACACCCATACTCTATTGAATTCTAGCATGTGCATGGGTTTATTTCATATTATCGATCCATAGAGTGAGAGTGGTTTGAAATCCAGACAATGCATTGCTTTTGCAATTCATATATAAACATTAATTAGTGCACTCCATGTTGTTAGTGTCAAGCACTTTATACATTTGTCACTTACATGGATACATTCCAAATTGCTAGCTACGAAATAGAATAAATGTTGAATTCAACATAAAGGGGGTTTCAAAGATTCGAATTCATAGGAAGTGCATTCATCTATTTGAATCCAAGATAATGGCATTTGTAAATCAGATCTAAAAGGGGGTATCAATCTTTGTTGTGCATTTGAACATGCTATGTATTCATACGCATGTCTAACTATTTTTTTGCAACCAAGGAGATTATATCTGGAACCATGCATGAATTGAGGTAAGTTGCATATTTTTTAATATATACTCGTGTACAATGTATATTCAAATGTGCCCCCTCCATTCCAAAATAATCGTAGTTTTATAATTTTCAAGAGTCAAGATTTGTGAAGTTTGACAAATCCTGAAAGTTCAATTCAAGAGAACTGAAAACGTTAATGCTTCTGCTCCCAAATATTGAACGAAGCGCCAAATAAGCCTCTGGTCACCCGAAACCGCGCGAGACTAATGTTTGGTGGTACGAAATTACTGTCCTGACTCTGACCCATGTAGCCTATCGGCTCGATGTCCAAAGGTCTAAACCGGGGTAGGTTTGTAACTTCACCAAGATGCCAGTCTCAACCACCTACGAGAAGCATTCATACGCGGTGGGCACCTAAACACCCATGCGCTCGGCCGAAATCTATCCCGTCCACCATTTGGGACACCTGAGATTACTGTCCTACCCCCGACCCGCAATATGTCTGAAATTTTAGATGGGGGCAAAGTTTGTAACTTTCCCCAAATTTCAAACAAGCGCGTCCCAAACCAAAACATTGTTCCCCCTTAGTTCCCCCCTCCCTTCGTTTCCCCATTCATACTCCGTGGGCGCCAAAACGCCCTCTCCACCAGCCGCGAAACTCCAGCCTCCTCCGTCCTCCACCCCATCGCGCCCAATCCACCGCCGCCCTCATCCATCATGCCGAAGCCGGTACCCCGACGTCGTCGTCCAACGCAACCGCAACTGCAACCGCAACCGCAACGCCCTCAAGGACTTAGTAGCTGAAGCCGAGGCAGGGCTGCCTCCACGACGCCGACGTGCGCCGTACCAGAACCACTTTGACCACGCCGTCATGCGCCTCACCGCTGCCGCTCCACTGTCGCAGCCGTCCACCGCACCGGAGATGTTCCCGCTATGCCGTCATTCGCCGCCTCGGATCTGGTTCCCCGCCGCCGACAGACGGCCACCACACCACACTCAACAACTTGGCCATGGGTTCGTCCAAGGCTCCATCGTCCTCCACAACTTCTCGTTTCCAGCGAACCACAAGAAGATCATTGGAAAAAACAGAAGGAGGACACAGCACTACCAGCAGAAAGAGGTACTCCTCTTCCCTTATTCGTGCAAATCTTACGTCTCTGCTCGCACCGTATTCATCCCACAAAAGAAACTAGTTGAGCGCTTCTTATTGCACCTTCTTCGTGATACTAAATGCACAAGGTTTCCTCCCATTTACTATTTCACCTTAGCTAGAGGTCAGTCGCCCGCCTGGATTTCAATTCAGGGTCAGTTGATTCGCAATTAAAAGAAGCAGCACCCGCTTAGGCACGTGGAGAACCTAGTCCGCCTGTTCGCCGGGGAAGCGTCGCATCGGTGTCTATCATAGCGGTGTGGGGCGCAGGAGTTGCTTGCGCCCAATCTGGAGGTCGGCGGGGCTTGAAGGGATGGCCGAGGGGCGGTGCCAAGCATGGCGGTGCGGTGAGGTCGAGGGGAGGGCAGAGGCAGGGGACTGGGCCGGTGGTCGCTGGCGTTTCGAGGAAGATCGTCAACACTGACTGGCTAGAGGTAGATGAAGGCAATCTGCCCATTCTTTGTACATCGGACAATGCAGAAAAAAATGGACTAACCTATTTGTTTTCAGTCGACTATTATTTTCATAGGACCACACCTTGTGGTGTGCTGGAGGAGCATCTGCATTTCCCAGCCATCCCTGTGCTCATATTTCAACATCCTAGAATCTAGTAATTTCGTGTGCCATGCATGTTGTAGAGCTATCATATGTCTCCCGTCATTTATTTCTCACCCACCTGCTATCTGCTACTTTTACACTTTACTACTTGTGCACACACTTCACCCATACTCACACTATTGTTTTTTATGCATGGGTATTTCAGACTCTGATGCAGTGTTGATGAATACACAAAAGAAAAGACAGAAGTCACTCCAGTGTAATTTGAAGATAAGCACTAAGCGTTTCAGTGCTCTAAAGGGTGTAGTGTCAGCAGATGGAGATAGTAAACGTAGCTCTGCAGTTGATGATCTCAATTGCCACACACAACCATCCCAGGTGCTTGCTTTAACTTCACGCTATCAAATGTGGTTGCATGTTGCATATGGTGTCTAGCTTGTATTGCTTCCAATTTGGTTAAATTGCATCTGCTTACTTTACACATTATACCTTTGATAATGACATGCCTTCCTATTTTTGATACATACTACATATGTCTATTAACCATGTTCTTACATCAAACTAATGCTCTTTTGTATCCCTCATCAATCACTTATGATGAGGCAGTCACCCCAGTGGGTTACTATGAGACGCGCTACTCGTTTAAAGAGTGCAGTGTCATCCTCCCCACAAGATTCTCAAGAAACAGCAAGGCTAGATGAAGATAGTCAACGTAGCTCTCTAGATGATGACCGCAATTCCACTACACCACCATCGCAGGTGCTTGCTCTTACTTGGCAATGTGATATGTGGTTGCATGTTGCATATGGTGTCTACCTTGTAATGCTTCTAATTAGGGTAAATTGCATCTGCTTAGTTAACACATTATACCTGTGAATATGACATGCCTTCCTGTTTTTGGTACATACTACGTCTTTCTATTAACCATGTTCTTACATCAAACTACTTTTCTTGTGTATCCCTCATCAATCACTTCTGACAAGACACCTTCAAATTGAATGTGTAATATTGGTTGCATCTTACATATCATTTCAAACATGTATTGCCTCTAATTTGTTGAAATGCCACTTATAATGAGACACTTCTAACTTGGTAGAGTGATTTTGGTTGGATCTTTCATATGGTGTCTAGCTTGCATTGCTTCCAATTTGTTGAAATGCCTTCTGCTTAGCGTTTTTCGTACATATTCAATTCTCCTACAATGTGGTTGCCTTACATAAAAGTTGTGTTCATCAGTATCATGCGTCAATGAATTTGGAAGAGCGAATTTCATTCCTTTTTCTTGTGTGTTTACTTGACAAGGCAAAATCTAAAAGGACGAACGCACGGAATGATGGTGGTCCTCTGGAGCAACCGAAACAGATGATCTCTGCAGATTCTCCTGCTATTCCTACTGCAGTGCAAGTTCCAAATCTCATCTCCCCTACTCCACAACCCCAGGTGCTTGCTCTAACATGGCAGTGTGATATCTGGTTGCATGTTGCATATGGTGCCTAGCTTGTATTGCTCCTAATTTGTTGAATTGCATCTCCTTAGCTTACACATTATACATGTGAATATGACACGCCTTCCTGTTTTTGGTACATACTACATCTGCCTATCACACCATGTTCTTACATCAAACTACTGTTCTTGTGTATCCTGCATCTATCACTTATGATGAGACAGTCACACCCGTGGGTTAGTATGAGACGCGCTACTCTTATAAAGAGTGCAGTTTCATCCTCCCCACATGATTCTCAAGAAACAACAAGTCTAAATGAAGATATTGAACGTAGCTCTGTACTTGAAGACCGCATTTCCCCTACACCAACATCACAGGTGCTTGCTCTAACTTTGCAGTGTGATATGTGGTTGCATGTTGCATACGGTGTCTAGCTTGTAATGCTTCTAATTAGGGTAAATTGGATCTGCTTAGTTTACACATTATACCTGTGAATATGACATGCCTTCCTATTTTTGGTACATACTACATCTATCTGTTAACCATGTTCTTACATGAAACTACCTCTCTTCTGTATCCTGCATCAATCACTTACGATGAGACACCTTTATTCGTTGCATATTGCATATTATTTCTAGCCTGTTGCCATGTATTGCTTCTAATTTGGTCAAATACATTTATGAGGCCACCCTTTTAATTTGGCAGAGTGATATTGGTTTCATCTTTCATATGGTTTCTAGCTTGCATTGCTTCTAACTAGTTCAAACACCATGTGCTTAGTTTACACTTTACACATCATACATGTCAATATGTCATGCCGTCCTATTTTTCATAAATATTCCATCCTCCTATCATGCGGCTGCCTTACATGAAAGTAGTGTTCATCAGTATCATGCATCAATGAGTTCTAAAGAGCAAATTTTATTCCTTTTTCTTGTGGGTTTGACTTGACAAGGCAAAATCAAAAAAGAGGAAGGAAAAGAGTAAGGAAGGCGATGATGGTGGTCCTTTGCAGCAACATAAACGGAGCATCTCTATGGATTCTCCTCATACTGCTAGTGCATTACGAGTTCCAAGTCTCCGCTCCCCTACTCCACCATCCCAGATGCTTGCTCTAACTTGGCAATGTGATATCTGGTTGCATGTTGCATATGGTGTCTAGCTTGTATTGCTTCTAATTAGTGTAAACTGCTTCTGCTTAGCTTACACATGATACGTGTGAATATGACACGCCTTCCTGTTTTTGGTACATACTACTCCCTCCGTCCCAAAATAAGTGACTCGACATTGTACTAACTTTGTACTAAAGCTAGAACAAAGTTGAGTCACTTATTTTGGGATGAAGGGAGTATATCTGTCTATCACACCATGTTCTTACATGAAACTACTCTTCTTGTGTATCCTGCATCAGTCACTTTTGATGGGACACCTTTAAGTTGGCAGTGTGATATTAGTTTGCATCTTGAATATGATTTCTAGCATGTAGTGCTTCTAATTTGATGAACGCCACCTATGACGAGACAGTTTTAACTTGGCAGAGTGATATTGATTTCACCTTCCATATGGTGTCTAGCTTACAGTGCTTCTAATTTGTTGAAGTGCCTTCTGCTTAGTTACCACATCATAGGTGTGAATATGTCAAGCCGTCCAGTTTTTCGTACATAGTCCATCCTTGTATCATGACTATGCCTTTCATCAGAGCAGTATTCATCAGTATCATGCATGAATGAGTTCTGAAGAGCGAATTTTATTCCTTTTTCTTGTCGGTTTGACCTCACAATGCAAAATCAATAAAGCGGAAGGAAATTGGTAAGGCATTGGATGATGGTGGTCCTTCCAAGCAACTGAAATGGAGGGTCTCTACAGATTCTACTCCGCTATCCTCCCAACAAGATTCGCAAGACAACGCAAGGCTAACAGTCAACGTAGCTAGGTAGATGATGAGCACATCTCCCCTACTCCACCATCACAGGTGTTTGCTCTCACTTGGCACTATTATATGTGGTTGCATGTTGCATATGATGTCTAGCTTGTATTGCTTCTAACTTTGTTGAATTGCATCTGCTTACTTTACACATCATGCCTGTGAATATGACACGTGTTCCTGTTTCTAGAACATACTATATCTGATCACACCATGTTCTTACATCAGACTACTGTTCTTGAATATCCCGCATCAGTCACTTATGATGAGGCACCTTTAAGTCGCCACTGTGATATTGGCTGCGTCTTGCATATGATTTCTAGCATGTACCGCTTCTAATTTGTTGAAACGCCAGATAGTTTGAACTTGGCAGAGTGCTATTGGTTGCATCTTTCATATGGTGTCTAGCTTGCAGTGCTTCTAATTTGTTGAAATGCCTTCTGCTTAGTTACCACGTCATAGGTGTGAATATGTCACGCCATCCTATTTTTCATACATATTCCATCCTCGTACCATGTGTTTGCCTTTCATCCGAGTAGTGTTCGTCAGTATCATGCATGAATGAGTTCTGAAGAGCGAATTTTATTCCTTTTTCTTATCGGTTTGACTTCACAATGCAAAATCAATACAACTGAAGGAAATTAGTAAGGCAGTGGATGATGGTGGTCCTTCGGAGCAACTCAAACAGAGGGTCTCTACAGATTCTACTCCGCCATCCTCCCAACAAGATTCGCAAGACAACACAAGGCTGGACAGTCAACATAGCTGTGTAGATGATGAGCACATCTCGCCTACTCCACCATCACAGGTGCTTGCTCTAACTTGGAACTGTTATATGTGGTTGCGTGTTTCGTATGATGTCTAGTTTGTATTGCTTCTAATTTAGTTGAATTGCATCTGCGTAGCTTACAACTTATACCTGCAACAATCACTTACCCATAAGACACATTTAACTTGGGAGTGTGATGTAGATTGCATCTTGCATTGTCTTCTAGCTTGTACTGCTTCTAATTTCTTGAAATGGCACTTACGACGAGACACTTTTTACCTGATAGAGTGATATTGGTTGCATGTTCATATGGTGCCTAGCTTTCATTTCTTCTAATTTTGTTGAAATGCCTTTTGCTTATTGTTTTTCATACATATTCCATCCTCCTATCGTAAGTGTGAATATGCAATGCTGTCTTTTTTTAATATATATTCCATCCTCCTATCATGCACTTGCCTTACATCAAAGTAGTGTTCGTCTGTATCATGCATCAACCAGTTATGCAGAGCTAATTTTATTCATCTTCTTGTGGTTTTGACTTCAGAAGGCAATATCAAAAAAGAGGAAGGAAAAGAGTAAGTTAGGGGATGTTGGTGGTCCTCCGGACCGACACAAACAGAGACTCTCTAGATTTGCCACTGCTACTGCTAATGCAGTTGAAGTCCCAAGTCTACATGATGAGTTCATCTCCCGTACTCCACCATCGCAGGTGCTTGCTCTAAGTTGACAGTGTGATAATTGGTTTCATGTTGCATATGTTGTCTAGCCTGTATTTCTTCTATTTTGATTAAATTGCACCAGCTGAATTTATACATTATACATGTGCATATGACATGCCTTTCTGTGTCTAGAATACACTGCATCTATCTATCATACCATGTTCTTACATCAAAGTACTGCTGTTGTGTATCCCACATCATTCACTCATGATTGGACGCTTTTAACATGGTAGTTTGATAGTGGTTGCATCTTGCATTGATTTCTAGGTCGTACTGCTTCTAATTTTTTGAAATGCCACTTATGACAAGACACCTTTAACTTGGCAGAGTGATATTGGTTGCATCTTTCATATGGTGTCTAGCTTGCATTACTTCTATTTTCTTGAAAATCCTTCTGCTTAGTTTACACATCGTAGTTGTGAATATGTCACGCCGTCCTGTTTTTCTTACATATTCCATCCTCATACTGTTGTCTTACATCAAAGTATTGCTTGTCTGTATCATGCATCAATGAGTTCTGAAGAGTGATTTTATTCTTTTGTGTTGTGGGTACGGCTTGACATGGCAAAGTCAAAAAAGAGCAAGGAAAAGAATATAGTAGGGAATGGTGTTACTCGTCGGGTGCAACGGAAAAGGATCTGCCCTCGAGATTCTGCTAGTACTTATAGTGCAGTAGAAGGTCCAAGTCCACTGGCTAAATCTACAAACACAGTATCACCTGCTCCACCAGCTGCAGCATCCGCTTCAACTGTACCGGCATCTCAACGAGTTACTCGTTCGTTTGCTCCGCAAATGGCCAGTTCCCAAACTGCCTTCACACCTAACACTACTTCCAAAGCACTGCTGACACAACAGGACTTGGCAAGATCAGATGAACCTCATGAGCATCAACACCAAGATGGTACCTGACCGAGTCAAGTTGCAGTTGCATCCTCCTTTATATGTACTCTCACAGTTTGATGTGCACTAACACTTTCCATATTCGTTGTTGAACTAGCACCACGGCGCAGGCGGAAACAGACATCGGGGATAATGCTTGACAGATTAACAAAATCTAACGAAGGAAGAATGGAGATCCATTTTGAGGCAGGTTTTAAAAGGCCACGTGATGCTACAGAGTCAGCCAAGTTAGTATCAGAGGCAGCCGTTGCCGTTAGGTGTCATGCACGTATCCTCCCAACGTGGATCCAGTACATGAATGAGAAAGACGATACCCAGTTTAACACCTTCCTTGACCATTTATCCGTAAGTAATGTTATTCATCGCAATTTGTAATATTGTCTTGCTCTGTCCCATACTTTCTAGCTTCCTCCTAATAAGACTCACATTCTTTTTTCAACAGATGAGGTTCAAGTTGGATCCGAAAGATGATGCAACTAAACAAGCATGCACTCATGTTTTTCAGTCTGCTCTGCGACAATATCAGTATCACCTTAGAAAAACTCACTTTGAAGGCAAGGCTAACAATGAAATCGCCCAAACATCTCCAGTGGAATATATTACAGATGAAGACTGGACAGCCCTTGTTAAACACTGGTCTGATCCAAAGTATCAGGTGGGGTATATGTATTTGATCAGATCACATATTGAACTTGTATTTACGTATGTGCCTTACAAGTGTATCTTGTTCTAGGCTAACTGTTTGAAGAACAAGACCAACCGTTCTAAAGTGAAATTCCAACAGACAATAGGATCTCGTAGCTATATTGCACACTGCGAGGCTCTTGTAAATAGCTGCTAGTTCCTTCTTTTTTCTGTGCCATATTATCGTATCTATATTGACTTGTTCCAAATACAGAGGAAAGCCCGTGCGGACCAAAAAGAACCTGAACCGAATGTAGTGCAAATCTTCAAGGATTACCACACCAGCAAGATGAAGGGCATGAGCACACCAGTTCAAGCCGCTATTGTAAGTCCTTACTCCTCCTGCCTTTGAACTGCTTGTTATAGTGACGTGTTCATTTAACTGCTTGGTTTGCAGCCAATGTCAGTTACTCTGTTCACTTTTATACACAGTTGTCTTAACGTATCATTTCACCTTACACGGTTTAAAAGAGATGAAGGATATTCTTTTGGTCTTGATCTGTAATCTAGTTGTGATGTTCACGTGCCCACACAATGATACAATAGCCTATTTGTTTTATATATGTTTGCCCATGATATGAATGATGTCATACTATGTTCATCCTACTTTAAACCATGTTTCTTTATCCTTACATGTCAATGAATGTGAGGAAATAGACAATACAGTAGGCATGCTACATGGACATATGTTCCGAAAGTGATTTTATTATGTAGTTGGCACTACAATACATGCTAATGTATTACAGTAGTTCACCAAAATAAGTTATGTATAAACGTGAAACCTACTTTGTTTGTTTTTGTCTCATTAGTAACTTATCTGGTACACTAATCTACAAGTTCAAACTTTCAGCAAGCTATGGAACAAATGATTGAACAGCCACAACCACCTGAAGGTGACGAGGCTACCACAGGCACAATGTCACCTCTTGCTGCAGTGCGTCAGTATCTCTCCACTAATAGTGCAAAAAGCACCTTCCTGCGTAATTATGGGTTGGTTGTCAAGGTAACCTCGTCCAAATCGCCTACTGAACAAAATCTTCCGGCTAGATAGAGTGATATATTTGTGCTCCAGACACAAGTCCAATCCCTAATGGACGTCGTTTCAGAAACAAGAATAGTGGTTGACAAATGTCGTCAAGATATGAATGGTTTTGAAACCAGACTATCAAACATTTGCTTCGTTGTTCAAGAGCAATGGCGGAAAAAAGGGGAAGATCATGCTGCTCCATCAGATTCTACAGCCTGAAACATTAGCACTCAGGTCAAATGATCTGTGCTTCTATACATCTGATGGTGCTTTTATCTGCAAGGATTGTAAACTTTATGCCAACAGGCCTTTTGTTATATGGCTGGAATTTATTTTGTTGTGATACAACATTTATCGTGCTGCCAAAGGCTGTAGAAATTACGACGCTATTTTTGTATAGTGTAGGTTTATCTTAGTAATGTATTCGGCCGAAAGCTTCGTAGGAGCCCAACGTGCCAACATTCGTCAGGCCCATTCCAATTGGGCTAAAAACGATTATGGGCCGTAATTTGCATGTAGCCCACTAAAAATATCTGGGCCTAAATCAGCATAAGCTTTCATATTTTTGGTAGGCCTGCGCCCCTAGTGGGCCTTTAACAGGCCTAAACATAATTTGGGCCCTCGGTAACAATAGACCGTTAACATGTGTAAATATCTCGAGCACATAAATAACATGGGCCTTTAATAGGCCGAAAGTGAGATTGGGCCCTGATTGTGCCAAATAACCCACTGGTCATTATTAAGCCGAAATGTATCTCAGCTCGTGGTGGCCCATTTACAATGCGGATCGTTCACAGGCCGAAATTCAGACGGACCGTAAATGCGCCGACCTACTACACGGGCCTTTAACAGACCGGAAGTTCGGTCGGGCTTGATTAGTATCAGTTTTATATGGGCCGTTAATAGGCCCGATGTGACGTTGGGCCACATATGGCCCATGGATTTCGTCCGGCGTTAACAGGCCGAAAATCACAACAGGCTGGAAGTGGCCCAAATCTACAGTGGGCCTCTAACAGGCCGAATGTCAAACATGGCCGAATATGACCCAAATCCTTCACGGTCGTTTATGGGCCAAAAGTTTCAATGGCCAATAAATGGGCCCAAATGAAGCAGGACCTTTAACAGGCCGAAAGCACACCAGGCTGTAATTCAGCCCAAATACAGAGCGGACTGTTAACGGGCCAGAAGTGACCATGGGCCGCGATGATGACAAGTTTAGAACGAGCCGTTGACGGGCCGATTTGACACTAGTCGTACGGGCCTTAACTGCGAATGGGCCGTCTGCAAGCAGGCCTTTAATGGGCCAGCCCGCTAATTTTGACTGGGCCTGCCTTTTTAACCTAAATGGGCCACTGTTGGGCCTTGCCACGTGTCGACGTATCATAGGCATCTCATGTCCATTGGGCGGTTGACATATGTCCTTTTCGGGTGCTGACACGTGGTTGCTATAGCTAATGATAATTTTACACGTGGAAAATCCTCATTGGTCCCAGCTGTTAACGGGTTATCGGATCCAAACCGGAACCCGATAGCTTAACGGCGACCCGTTACGGTGGATGCCATGTGTCGGTTACCCTTGACGAAAGCACTTCTATGACGCGCGATTTATCGTCATGGAAGTGGACACTTTCGTGATGATAATTTTGGTAATGTCATGGAACACTTCTACGACAGCACAGGTATGACTATCTTGATTCTGTCATAAAATCGTCATGGATGTACATGCATGACAGAAAATGTGACCTACTGTGACAAACACGTATCATCACGGAAGTGTATTTTTTTTGTAGTGGTATATATAAAGAATTTTTATCTTGGGAAACAAGTATACCACAGGAAACGGAGTCGGGAAGGTGCCCTAGGGACCCACTACCCACCAGGGCGCGCCAGGTGGGGCAGGCGCGCCCTGGTGCCTAGTGGGCACCTGGGTTGCCTTCCCGGTTGTTTATTTTTTTTATTTTTCCTAATATTCCAAAACTGACAGAAAATATTTTTGCGGAATTTTTGGAGTCCGTTTACTTACCGTATCACGTACCTCTTCCTTTTCAGGGTTCTGGAAGGTCTATTTTATGTGTTCCTCCGGTGTCATGGTTTGGATAATGTTAGTTTCAACATTAATAGGTGTACCTGAAATATAGTGCTTAATTCTTTGTCCATTGACCACCTTCGGACTAGTCCCTTTGGCATTATTGATCTTAATAGCTCCAGAGCGATAAACTTCTTCGATGATATATGGTCCTTCCCATTTGGAAAAAAGTTTTCCTGCAAAGAATCTAAAACGAGAATTGTACAATAGAACATATTCACCAACTTTGAATCCCCGCTTTTGGATTCTTTTGTCATGCCATCTTTTGACTTTTTCTTTGAATAGTTTGGCATTTTCATAAGCTTGGGTTCACCATTCATCTAGTGAGCTAATAACAAATAACCTCTTTTCAACAGCAAGTTTGAAGTCATAGTTGAGTTCTTTAATTACCCAATATGCTTTATGTTCTAACTCAAGAGGCAAGTGACAAGCTTTTCCATAAACCATTTTGTACAGAGACATACCCATAGGATTTTTATAAGCTGTTCTATAGGCCCAAAGTGCATCATCAAGTTTCTTAGACCAATTCTTTCGGGACCTATTGACAGTTTTTTGTAATATTAACTTTATTTCTCTATTGCTAAGTTCAACTTGTCCACTAGATTGAGGATGATAGGGTGATGCAATTCTATGATTGACATCATATTTAGCAAGCAATTTATGGAAAGCACCATGAATAAAATGTGAACCACCATCCGTCATTAAATATCTAGGGACTCCAAACCTCGGGAAGATAATTTCTTTAAGCATTTTAATGGAGGTGTTATGATCAGCACTACTAGTTGGAATAGCTTCTACCCACTTAGTGACATAATCAATATCAACCAAAATATGTGTATACCCATTAGAGGAAGGAAAAGGTCTCATCTAATCAAAGCCCCAAACATCAAACGGTTCAATAACAAGTGAATAATTCATAGGCATTTCCTGACGTCTACCAATATTACCAATTCTTTGACACTCATCACAAGATAAGACAAACTTACGAGCATCCTTAAAAAGAGTAGGCCAATAAAAACGAGATTGTAATACCTTATGTGCAGTTCTATCTCCCGCATGATGCCCTCCGTAGGCTTCGGAGTGACATTTCCGTAGGGTTTGTTCTTGTTCATGCTCAGGTATACAACGTCTAATAATACCATCTAGTCCTTCTTTATATAGATGCGGGTCATCCCAAAAGTAATGTCTTAAATCATAGAAGATTTTTTTATTTTCTTGGTATGTGAAACTAGGTGGTATAAATTTAGCATCAATATAATTAGCATAATCAGCATACCAAGGAGTATTAATATTACAAGCATTTATGACAGCTAGTTTTTCATCAGGGAAGCTATCATCAATAGGTAGTGGGTCATCAAGAATATTTTCTAACCTAGACAAGTTATCAGCTACGGGATTCTCAGCTCCCTTCCTATCAGTGATGTGCAAGTCAA
This sequence comes from Thinopyrum elongatum, assembly GCA_011799875.1. NCBI lineage: Eukaryota > Viridiplantae > Streptophyta > Magnoliopsida > Poales > Poaceae > Thinopyrum > Thinopyrum elongatum. The sequence goes on along the minus strand of CM022300.1, from coordinate 452,804,882 downwards.
ATTCTTGCAACAAAAGAACCCACCTAATGAGTTTAGGTTTAGCATCTTTCTTTTCCATAAGGTATTTAATGTAAGCATGATCAGTGTGAACAATTACTTTAGAATCAACAATGTAAGATCTGAATTTATCACAAGCAAACACAACTGCTAAAAATTCCTTTTCAGTAATAGCATAATTTCTTTGAGCACTATCTAGAGTTTTACTAGCATAATGAATAACATTTAATTTCTTATCAACTCTTTGTCCTAGAACAGCACCAACAACATAATCACTAGCATCACACATAATTTCAAAAGGTAAGTTCCAATCAGGTGGTTGAACATTAGGTGCAGAAGTTAAGGCTTTCTTAAGTGTTTCAAAGGCTTCTACACAATCATCATCAAAAACAAATGGAACATCTTTTTGTAAAAGATTGGTAAGATGCCTAGAAATTTTAGAGAAGTCTTTAATAAACCTCCTATAGAAACCAGCATGACCAAGGAAACTTCGAATACCTTTAATATCTTTAGGACATGGCATTTTCTCAATTGCATCAACTTTAGCTTTGTCCACCTCAATACCTCGCTCAGAAATTGTGTGCCCCAAGACAATACCTTCGTTCACCATAAAGTGGCACTTCTCCCAATTCAAGACAAGATTAGTTTGCTCACATCTCTGCAAAATTCTATCAAGGTTGCTTAAGCAATCATCAAAAGAAGTTCCGTAAACGGAAAAATCATCCATGAAAACCTCAACAATCTTTTCACAAAAGTCAGAGAATATAGCAGCCATACATCTTTGAAAGGTAGCAAGTGCATTACATAAACCAAAAGGCATACGTCTATAAGCATAAGTTCCAAAAGGGCAAGTAAAAATGGTTTTCTCTTGATCAGGTTGTGATACAGGTATTTGAGAGAAACCAGAATATCCATCCAAAAAGCAAAAGTGTGTGTGCTTAGATAATCTTTCTAACATTTGATCAATGAAAGACATAGGGTAATGATCTTTTCTAGTGGCTTTGTTTAATTTTATAAAATCAATTACCATTCTATAGCCAGTCACTAATCTTTGTGGAATGAGTTCATTTTTATCATTGGGAACAACAGTAATACCTCCTTTCTTAGGGACACAATGAACAGAACTTGCCCATCTACTATCAGCTATGGGCTATATTATACCTACTTCCAGAAGCTTTGGTATTTTAGTTCTTACCACTTCCTTCATCTTAGGATTCAATCGTCGTTGATGATCAACGACGGGTTTAGCATCAGGTTCCATATTAATCTTGTGCTGACAGAGAGTGGGACTAATGCCCTTAAGATCATCAAGAGTATATCCAATAGCAGCACGGTGCTTCCTTGGAATTTTTAATAACCTTTCTTCTTCATGTTCTGTAAGGTTAGCACTAATAATAACATGATATATTTTTTTCTCATCAAGATAAGCATACTTCAAAGTGTCAGGCAATTGCTTTAATTCAAACACAGGATCACCTTTAGGTGGAGGAGGACCTCCTAGAGTTTCAACAGGTAAATTGTGTTTAAGGATAGATTTTTATTCAAAGAATATTTTATCTATTTCATTTCTTTCATGCAAGTGCATGTCATTTTCATGGTCAAGCAAATATTATTCAAGTGGATCAGTAGGAGGTATGGCAATAGAAGCAAGACCAATTATTTCATCCTTACTAGGTAATTCTTTATTATGAGGTTGTTTACGAAACTTAGAGAAATGCAATAGAAGCAAGACCAATTATTTCATCCTTACTAGGTAATTCTTTATTATGAGGTTGTTTACGAAACTTAGAGAAATTAAACTCATGAGACACATCACCAAAATTGACGATGACCGTTTCTTTATGGGAATCTATCTTAGCATTAACAGTGTTCAAGAAAGGTCTTCCAAATATTATGGGACAAAAATCATCTTGTGGAGAAGCCAGAACTAGAAAATCAGTGGGGTATTTTATTTTTCCACACAAGACTTCAACGTCTCTAACAATCCCAAGTGGTGTGATGGTGTCTCTATTTGCAAGTTTAATAGTGACATCAATACCTTCTATTTCAGCTGGTGCTATATCATTCATAATTTCTTGGTACAAGGTAAAAGGAATAGAACTCACACTAGCACCCAAATCACATAAACCATGATAGAAATGATCTCCAATTTTAACTGAGACAACAGGCATGCCAACAACAGGCTTGTTCTTATCTTTAGTATCTGATTTGGCAATTCTAGAAGCTTTATCACAGAAATAAATAACATGCCCATCAATATTATCGACCAAGAGATCTTTAACCATAGCAATACTAGGTTCTACTTTAATTTGTTCAGAGGCTCTAGGTACTTTAATATTACTCTTGTTAATCACGGTTGAAACCTTAGCATGTTCCTTTATCCTAACAGGGAAAGGTGGTTTTTCAATATAAGTAGTAGACACAATTGGATCAACATTGTAAATGATAGTTTCATCTTAACTGTAACTAGCTCCTCAATCTTTTCTTTAATAGGAGGATGATATTTAAACCACTTCTCTTTAGGGAGATCAACATGAGTAGCAAATGATTCACAAAAAGAGGCTACTATCTCAGAGTCAAGTCCATATTTAGTGCTAAACTTCTGAAAAGCATCAGTATTCACGAAAGATTTAACACAATTAAACTCAAGCTTAATACCTGACCCTTTACCTTCGTCGAGTTCCCAATCTTCAGAGTTGCATTTAATTCTTTCTAAGAGATCCCACCTGAATTCAATAGTCTTCTTCATAAAAGAACTAGTACAAGAAGTATCGAGCATAGATTGATCAGTACGAGAAAGCCGAGCATAAAAATTCTACATAATAATTTCTCTTGAGAGCTCATGATTGGGGCATGAATATAACATTGATTTAAGCCTCCCCCAAGCTAGAGCGATAATTTCCTCCTTCATGAGGCCAAAAATTATATATATAATTCCGATCATGATGAATTAGATGCATAGGATAAAACTTTTGGTGAAATTCCAATTTCAATCGATTCCAATCCCAAGCTGCAATATCATCACATAGCCTATACCATGTCAATGCTTTTCTCCCCAAAGATAAAGGGAAAACCTTCTTATTAACTTCATCTCCGGGCAAACCTGCAAGCTTAAATAATCCACAAACTTCATCCACATAAATTAGGTGCATATCAGGATGTAGTGTTCCATCTCCTGCATAGGGATTAGCTAATAGTTTCTCTATCATACCCGAAGGAATTTCATAACCAATATTTTCAGTAGGTGTAGTAGGTTGAGGGGAAACTATTTGTGCTTCTGGTCGAGGTTAAGATACCCCGAACAAACCTCTCAAAGTATTGTTTTCCATAGTAACAAGTAACAGTAAATTTCAGCACGCAATTTAAATTTTTCCTTACAAATTTCCACTTACCAAGAGCGCTTCACTCCCCGGAAATGGTGCTAGAAAAGAGTCTTGATGACCCACAAGTATAGGGGATCAATCATAGTCCTTTCGATAAGTAAGAGTGTCGGACCCAACGAGGAGCAGAAGGAAATGAGAAACGGTTTTCAGCAAGGTAATTTCTGCAAGCACTGAAATTTTTGGTAACAAGTAGTTTGATAGCAAGATAATTTGTAACAATCAAGTAATGGTAATGGTAACAAAAGTGCAGCAAGGTAGCCCAATCCTTTTTGTAGCAAAGGACAGGCTGGAACGGTCTCTTATAATAAGCAAAGCGTTCTTGAGGGCACACGGGAATTTCATCTAGTCACTTTCATCATGTTGGTTTGATTCACGTTCGCTACTTTGATAATTTGATATGTGGGTAGACCGGTGCTTGGGTGTTGTTCTTACTTGAACAAGCCTCCCACTTATGATTAACCCGCTCACAAGCATCCACAACTACGAAAGAAGAATTAAGATAACATCTAACCATAGCATTAAACATATGGATCCAAATCAGCCCCTTACGGAATAGCGCATAAACTAGGGTTTAAGTTTCTGTCGCTCTAGCAACCCATCATCTAATAACTACTCCACAATGCATTACCTTAGGCCCAAAGATGGTGAAGTGTCATGTAGTCGACGTTCACATAACACCACTAAGGGAATCACAACATACATATCATCAAAATATCGAACGAATATCAAATTCACATGATTACTTGCAACATGACTTGTCTCGTGGCCTCAAGAACAAAGGCAACTACTCACAAATAATATTCATGCTCAAGATCAGAGGGATATTAAATAGCATAATGGATCTGAACAAATAATCTTCCACCAAATAAACCATCTAGTATCAACTACAAGATGTAATCAACACTACTAGTTACCCACAGGTACCAATCTGAGGTTTTGATACAAAGATTGAACACAAGAGATTTTGAGATGAGATGGTGTTGTTGAAGATGTTGATGAAGATTGGCCTCCCCAAGATGAGAGGGTTGTTGGTGATGACGATGGCTTCGATTTCCCCCTCCCGAAGGGAAGTTCCCCCGGCAGAATCGCTCCACCGGAGGGCAAAAGTGCTCCTGCCCAAGTTCCGCCTCGAGACGGCGGCGCTCCATCCTGAAAGTCCACTCGTTATTTTTTCTAGGTCAAAAGACCTTATATACCAGAAGATGGGCACCAGAGGTGGGCCAGGAAGCCCACTACCCACCAGGGCGCGCCTGGAGGGGGTGGCGCGCCCTGGTGCCTAGTGGGCACATGGATGGCCCCCTCTGGTATTTATTTATTCCAATATTTTTTATGTATTCCAAAATAATTCTACGTGAAATTTTAGCTCATTTGGAGATGTGCGGAATAGGTATCTCTGACATAGCTTTTTCAGGTCCGGAATTCCAGCTGCCGGCATTCTCCCTCTTTGTGTAAACCTTGCATATTATGAGAGAAAAGGCATTAGAATTACTCCACAAAGTGTTATAATGAATAAAAGCACTATAAATAACAGTAGGAAAACATTATGCAAAATGGACATATCAAGGGCTCGGGGCCTGGAGTTATCTTATCTTCCCCAGGAGGTGATAAATTTTGTTATGTTCTGAGGATAATGTTTCCCTATACTAACAAAGCTGAGTACGAAGCTCTCCTCCATGGTCTTCGGATGGCTAAGCAGATGAATCTTAGCCGGGTCAGTTGCCTGGGCGACTCTGATTTGGTTGCTCAACAAGTTTCTGGAAAGTGGGATTCCAAGGACCCCCCCCCCCCCCATGGCGGCTTATTGGCAGGCGGTGACTAATATTGCAGGTCCTTCAAGGGTTATCAAGTAGACCACATTGACAGGCGGCTCAACGAGGCGGCTGATGCATTGTCATGACTTGGCTCTCAACGTAAGCCGGTGCCACCCAATGTTTTCCTTGATGTCCTTCATAATCCCTCTGTCAAGTTGCCATCCGAGGAAGATCTGGCTATACCTGACCCGGAGGCACAGTTGGTGGCGGCTCTTCGTGCCACCCCAGACTAGACGGTTCCTTATTGGGACTATCTGACTCGAGGCGAGCTCCCTGAGGATGAACTTATTGCTCGTCAGATCGTCCGCCGCTCCAAGTCGATGACTATTGTACATGGCGAGTTGCACAGAAGTAGCATCACCGGTGTTTTCCAACGTTGCATCTCCCCTAATGAGGGCCGCGAGATCCTCAATGAGATCCACTCCAGTGATTGTGGTCATCATGCCAGCTCAAGATCTTTGGTTGCGAAGGCATTTCGACGCGGTTTTTATTGGCTCACGGCTCATACAGATGTTGAGGATATCATGAGAAGATGTGATGGATGTCAGAAGTTTGCACGTCAGGCTCATGTACCAGCACAGGAACTTCGGATGATTCCCATCACTTGGCCTTTTGTAGTATGGGGGCTTTATATGGTTGGTCCGTTCAAACAGTCGAAGGACAAGAAAATTCATCTTCTCGTGGTTGTTTATAAATTCACCAAGTGGGTTAAAGCATAGCCTATCAGTAATTGTGATGCAGAAACACCAGTCAAGTTTGTGAAGAAGTTGATCTTTCATTTTGGTTATCCGCACAGCATCATCACTGATATTGGGACTAACTTGTCCAAAGGAGCCATGAAGAAATTTTGTCAGCAAGAGCACATCCGTCTTGATGTGGCCTCTGTGGCACACCCTCGGTCCAATGGCCAGGCAGAACGTGCTAACAAGGAGATCTTATGAGGTATCAAGCCTAGACTTATGATCCCTCTTAAGCATACTCTGGGTTGTTGGGTTGAGGAGCTTCCTTCTGTCCTTTGGAGCATACGGACTACCCCCAACAGATCAACTGGTTATACACCTTTCTTCATGGTTTATGGTGCCAAAGCAGTGCTACCAAGTGATATTCATCATGATTCCCCAGAGTGGCGGCTTATGTTGAAGAAGATAATGAGAAGGCTCGACAAGATTCCCTCGATGCTCTAGAGGAGGAACGTGACTTTGCAGCATCAAGATCAGCAATCTATCAACAAGACCTACGTCACTATCACAGTCATAGAGTTCGTACCCGTACTTTCCAAGAGGGCGACTTAGTGCTCCGATTGATACAAGATCAAACCGGTATGCATAAGCTTTCACCTTCTTGGGAAGGGCCTTTTATCATTAGCAAAAATCTCAACAACGGGTCATATTATCTGATTGACATACGTGAACACAAGAAGTCACGTACATCTGAGGAGGAGACCAACAGGCCTTGGAACATCGCTCATCTCCGTCCTTACTACACTTGGAGCCACTAGCTCCAACTTTTGTACATACCTATGTGTATATATATCTTTTATGATCAATGTTAATAAAGCCGGCACCCCCGAAACTCGAGGCCTTTGTTGTTTCGTTCCATATATTGTGTATGAGTCTTTATTTCTTGATCATAGATCACTTAGGGGCTTCCAACTCATCGAGTTTAGCTATTAACATCCCTCTTGACCCAGCATATGCCACTATATCATGGTTAAACCTGCCTGTTTGCCCGATGCTCATCTGCCAAGATGACCCGGAATACTCTTGACAGTCAATCTATTATGACCCTGAACTTGTCAAGGTTAAAACGCTGGCTTAAGTCATGTGAGAGCCGGCCTACAGAAAGTTAGGACAAACCATAGGCTATCAAGCCAGCTTCATTGAAGCAAGACTCGAGCCTCGAAAGCCGGTGTTTTTGTCGCACCTCAAAAGCCGACTTAATATTTATACTTATGTGTTTCTTTAACTTATTTGTTTTAAAAAACTATCTGTTTTACGGAACTATCTACATTGATCACCAATTGATATTGGCCATGAGCCGCCGGGTCATTAATACACTGGCTTATTTTGATCATAGAGTTTAATTGTGACCATGAGTCACCGGGTCAATAACACACTGGGTTATGCTGATTCTCACTTATGGATCAATCGAGACAAGGATCCGTTATTGACGACTCATACAAATATGACTCACCATGACATCTTTCCCTAATAATAAAGCGGCTATTGCTTCTGCCCGTTCACCGTCGTCGTGTTTTAAAAAAAATCATATTTTTCATATATTAAACCCGCACTTCATAAATATATGTACCGTATGTAGACCAACAGCGATCGCTCGCGTTTGCGCCGCCCACGGCCCATCGCTCACGTCGCCTGGGCCGAGCTCATGAGCCGCCCACCTATCCTGGCCCATTTAAGACATAGGGAAGCAAAAATAGTGCTGGTGCAATGAATCGAAGACACAACCTCATGCTAAATAGCTAGCGTTGCTACCGTTGGGCTACATCCCGTTGTTTGCATGAAAGTAGGTTAACTCACGTATTGAATTGTCCCACCTCGCCTTTTTACACCCAATTCTCTAAATTTATATATGTCTTCCGGTTTGCTGCGCATCAAGGAGCTGTGTCGAAAATTAATAAGCGGACGATGAAGACTCGGTCCTGCTTATCTCTAGAAGAATATGGAAGGAAAAATGAGGTCTCCAGCAGCTAATGCATGCTTACAAAAAACACCACATACATTGCAGCAAAAAATGTAGGCGTGTTGTGCAGATGATTTGGGTGCGAGTTCTCAATATGGATGTCCTCAATGCTCTGTGCTTCCGGGTGAACAAAGGACGTCATGCCCATAGCTACGCCGGCGTCGATGGCATGGTGTGGTTGGTCGACATCAACAAGAGACACATATCAGTGTTGTCTGGGATGAACCCGACGGAACGGTAAATCATATAGTGATACACAAAGAGGCAAAAGGCGGAGAAGAACTTTGATGTTTGCCATGACACAAATGAAAGCATCTCTTGCAATGCACCCATACCAAAGCACGGGTTCGCGTTCTCCGTTGTCGAGTGGCCGTCTCAATGCTAAGTATTGGCGATCAGTGTGGAAATGGCGGTGGTCCTAACACGATGTCCATGGGCATTTGGTCGGCGGGGACGACCAGGTTGTAGAGGAGTAGCCTACAGAAAGACGAAGACGGGACATGAGTTGTAAGCGTGCACAATTCGGATGTATGTGCGTCTCTCTGCCGTGGCCGGGCACAATTCAGATGTTGTTGGGCCGTGCTGACGGATATTTCAGTGGACACGTCAATTATCTCTCCCGTTGCAACGCATGAGCATATGTGCTAGTTACTTACAAAGGCAGATATTTCAAAAGGTACTGGGTGGGTCAAACGAAGCACCACACCAGTCATAATATTTATGCTCAAAAGTATCAAAGGTGCACGAAGGCACCATAGATGCCGAAGTTTGTACTATCCTATTACACAGCCACAACAGGGCTCAAATATGTCATCAAAGTTTTTTGGAGTCATTACTCCTGCAAGGCGGCTCCTGTGCTCTCCGGGTTGTTGCTCTTCGGGTTAGCTTTTTCCTAATGATCTCCAGCGGCTGATGTCTCCGGGTTATCCTGTGCCGACTCTTCTACGTCTTTGATCTGAAGGTTGTCCGGATTCCAGTTGATAGTTGTTAAGGCTTGGAAGACGGCATCATCATACATGATAATTGATGGGTCGACATCAGGGGCAAAGATATGCGTACGTCATTGCGGAGTCAAGTCAAAGGGCTCAAAGGTTGGCGGGTTAACCCGCGTGTTATCTTCATCATAAACCGCCTGATATTTCTTTAAGTTGAGATCTTCAACCAGTTGACTCACCAAAACATGAACCAGTTGACTCACCAAAACATGAGTCTCCTTCACACAACGGGCATAATCTGCTGCTAAGAACTCACTACCATCAACATTAAATTGTGGAAACCCGCCGGCCAGCTCCGAAGGATCCATATCTGGCAAATAAGCCTTGGCCCGGCTTAAATACATCATTGCACCTGCCCGGGCGGCTGATTTCTTCAACTCCTCTATTTGCTTGGGGACGGTTGAGAGTAGCTCAACACATCTCTTATGAATCGTGGCGGGTCTCTTCCACACGTCGCAGCCATGATGGTAAACAAGCTTCCTACATACAACTTCTCTAGGAAGGAGTACACAGCTTTTAATTTCTCCAGGTTATCCTATCGGAGGTTGTGACTTCTGCTACCCGCAAATATTTCAACACATGAGCCGTCAGGCGAGTTGTTCATACATATGAGTCGTCAGGCGAGTTATTCATATGTATTCAAGGAGCCACTTACCAAAAATAGCTTGTGTCATTTGGGAGATATGATGCTTCAGCCCATCCAGCTCTTCAGTAACCGGCTTGAGTTGGCCCTTAGCATCTTCCGCGCATTTGATCAAGGCGGCCTTTTCAGTCTTGAAGGCAGCTCTTTCAGTTTCAAAAGCCGCCTTGATCTTCTCCAATTCTTCTACAGAAGAGTGCAGACTTGACTCGCAGAGTTTGTTCAGCATCAAAATCTTTCTTCAAGCCGGTCAACTTTGACTCGGCTATATTCAATGTTTCCTGCAAGATAGGAAACCAATTCATATACAATGTCATTTAAGTCCCGAGCCGGCGATGCATGACCCGACACTTGGGGGCTACAAAAGGCAAATTTATACTGTTATTAAGTCCCAAGTAGTTGCAAGCAACATACGTGGCACTTGGGGGCTAATGCAAGTTGCTTTTCAATATTTCTATATTATCAGAAGACTTGGCTACCTCACAGAGATGAGTCGGCCCTTGGGGGCTACAGGTTGCTCTTTCTTCAAGTATGAATGCAAGTCGTACCTTTTTATAAGGCTATCATGAGAAGACCCGCCTCATTTTATAAAGATGAGCCGGCCCTTGGGGGCTACATGGTTTTTTCCTCTTTGTTCAGTGCCTAAGGATTTATAATTGAAGAACCGGTTTGTTATTCACATAATAACCCGGCCCTTGGGGGCTACGCGCCATTATTTTCAAGTTTTGGGCTAAGATTTTTTCTACTTGAAGAACCACCTTGTCATTTGCATGAAAACCCGGTCCTTGGGGGCTATGCATATATACACATACATATTGGAAAGGCGAGTTATTTCATACCTCATGCTTCTTCCTTAGCATGCTGACTATATTAACCCTGTTGTAGTTAACATTGCCTTTCCATGTACTTACACAGGGCTACAATGGGTGATGCCGTTGTTTGCCGTCGAGGTTAACTGCATCCCATGTCTTATACACCATCTGTTCCTAAATATAAGTATTTTTAGAGATTCCAATATAGACTACATACGGAGCAAAATGAGTGAATCTAGATTCTAATCTAAACTATGTCTATATACATCCGTATGTAGTTCATATTGAAATCTCTAAAATACTTGTACTTAGGAACGAAGGTAGTTGTATTTTACATCATTTGTGCAATCTCAGTTTAGCTTCTAACATGTACTGGTTGCTTGTAGGTACATATATGAGTGGTACTAATCCACGCTTCGATCCCTTTTGCGTATGGGGCAATGACATATTCATGAACAAGCGTCAAGTGAGGAAACTAAGAAAGATTGTTAGGCGAAACAGACGTGTGATGGGAATTAAGCTCTTTATTTACACTTTGTCCAAGACAACAGTGAACTTTAGGATGGTAAGTAATGTGTTGCCTTTTCCCCCTGTCCACAACAAGTTACTCTATTAGACCTAAGTATCTGAAAGTTTTCTCTTTTCAATGGTTTCCAAAGCAATTTACTGATGATTACCTTGCAAACTACATGACCAGAGTGGAGGCAACTAAGGTTAAATTATATAATTCATACTACCATGATAATGCTCTAGAAGTCTTCCTGAAGGCGGTGAAGGATGGGTGGGCAATCGTCACAAGGGGTTGGACAAAAGTTGTTCGTGCCTATGGCAAGCAGGAGGGCACATTATGGGCATTCCGCTTCTTCAACACCATCGGCAGCCAAAATGATTTACACTTGTCTCTTCACCTTTACCGCCTCTAAATATTGTGGTTCATCATAGTTAATTGCTGCCTAATCCTGTAATTACTGAACATATTATATTGAGAATTTTATTTATGGATTGGTTGTTGAACCATTGTGCTGAGAAGTTGAATTCCACGTTTCATATTTCAAAATTTCCAATTTGAATAATAAATTACAGGGAAAAATAAAAATAAACAGAAGCAAATAAAATAATGTACACACGGTTAGAAAAAAACAACGTGTGCGATGAAAAATAGAGAACAGACGGTTCTTTGACGTGAAACGTTTGCGATGCCCGACGGATGCACACACGGTTTCGTCTCATATGCGTGTGCAATTCATGGTAATATGGCAAACGTTTCAAACCTATGTGCGTGTGTGATAGGAATACCTATCTCACATAGTTATGAAAATGGACACGTTGGCGATAGTAGAGGCACCGCACACATTTTACATTTTTGAAATGTGTGCGATAACGTACCTATCACAAACACATCGGTAGATTAAATGTTTGTGATATCCACCTTTTTCACACGACTATAGCGGGGTAATCATTTCGGATGTCTCTCGAATCAGAAACGTAACATCGAGACGTAACATGTGGGACTGGCGCGACTTCTCATACATTTATTCTATGGCGATCGTCAGTAGCCGCTCGTCTATCCCCGACGGTTTCTGGGTCATGTGGGAAGGACCCTCCCTATTGTCGTGGGAAACCACAGCCACCTATGGGCCCATGAGCCCCTTTTGGTTCGGCGGGGGATGGGCACATTGCACAAAGAGCGGAGAAGCATCGCGCAGCACGGCAGAGATCACACGGGCAGTGTTTACCCAGGTTCGGGCCGCCGTGAGGCGTAAAACCCTACTCCTGCTTTGGTGGATTGATGGTGGATAATGGTGGTGGACGTAGCACACTCGCCCGGCAAGGTCGCTCCGGGGGCGAGAGTGGCTACCAGCGTATCAATATGCGAGGGTCCAACCCTTTCTACGGTCGCCATGGGCCTCCTTTTATAGATTAAGGGGTTACCACAGTGGCAAATCAGTCTTTGCGTACTGATTAGATAGCTAACCGTGCTATCATATCTAACTCTGCAGGCTGACAGAGCGCATTAAATGCGCCGCTCAGTGTCACATCAGAGCTCGCCCGGCAGGTCCTACCGGGCTGTTTTGCCAGCTTCGCGCGTGCTCGTTTGATACGTATCAGGACGGGTGTCATATGGAGGTGTTTGCTGTAGGAAGGGGCTACCATGTGGCAAGATGCAGCCACTTAGTCTCCTTGGAGCTCGACACCGCTTTGATTAATGACTTGCGTCGCTTGTGAGGTGGAGCGGTGAAGTGGCTTGCCTCCGCCAGCCCCGGCAGGCCTGCCGAGATGATCTGGGAGCTTGCTTCCAGGGCAAAACCCAACCCTGTCGGGCTCGCCTGCCCGGCAAGGTAGGTCCTTCCCTTAGCGATGCCTTGTTCCTCTGGCTCACCTTGGCCTTCTCGACTTGCACTTGGATCCTTCAAAGGAATTGATCCTCCTTGTTTGGTCTAATCTTGGTCTTGTAATCTTGTCTCTGGCCTATGCACAGTCTGTGCAATGGACCCAGGGTCTGTTGCACCGACAGGAGCCCCCGGGCCTGGCACGAACGTGCCGCTGGGCGTCATCGGGGTAGGCCCTAACCAGTGCACAGGAAAAAATGTAAGGGCGGCTCCGCCCTTTGAGATCTTCTTTGTTTCTTCATTAACCTGAGCTTGGGTCAGTTTCCGGTTTTCCCGCGCGTCGTGCAACGCCAATTGTGGTGGGGCCATTCTTGTAATGGCCCGTGAATGACTTTAACGCACGGGCGAATAACTGCCAATTCACTCTTCCCACCGCGCCCTTATCCTTAGCCACGTATGCAGCATGCATTGAGTGGGGTAGGTAATGGAGGCGCGTGGTGCAGGAGAGCATCAAGGCAGGGGCCCGATCTTCTTGGATCGGTGGAGGAGGACGGCGGGTACTCGCCGGGGAATCAGCCCCCAACCCCAGCTTGCCTATAAAAGGAGGAGCGGGGGAGGAGCGGAGGCATTCATCCACATCCCTTTCCTCCTCCACCTTCTGCTTCTTCTGGGTATGCTGAAAGGAAGAGCCCGGGGCCAGGCCCCGGGCCCTAGCTTGGAGTTTCGCGTGAGCCCCATGGGGGCACTCGGGCGGCGCGGCGGTAGCACCGGAGGTGGCGACTCTGGTGTGCTCGTCGCCGGGTCGCCTGTGGCTTCAACTTTAGTGAGAGGCGATGCAAACGACACCATGCCGAGGCCCATAATGGGCAGAAGGCGTGGTAGTCGATTGTGGCATATCCCCCCTTTTCCTGCGGCGTTGGAGGGAGGTTGCAGAGATGGTTCGCCATTGGTGAGGGCGGATCCTATCTCCCCGTACTCCGCCCGTCTGGTGCATGGGAGAGCCTCTAGTCCTTGTGCATGCTTCCTTAATGGGCGGGGTCTTCATATCGCCGGGCCGTCGGGGATGTCCATGCTCTCTGTGGGGTCTCCTGGGGCGCACGGCGTTCGCATCGATGGGCGTGGTGGGAGCTTTGGGCGACGGTGGTGCGGAAGGTGGCGGCAACCCACGACGCGTCAAGAATGGGGGCGACCGTTCCGATGAGTCATGTTTGCCGGTGACTCCGTCTGGGTTCCCGGCAGTGTCACCGCCCGCGCCTGCCCTCCAGTTTCTTCCTGTTAGCCCATCGACGATGTTCTCCTGATCCTGGGGAGGCGTCGAATCCCAGCCAGGCCCACCTTCCGCCTTCTCCGTTTTTTCCTACGATTTCCTGAAGGAGATGGACAAGGGCAAAGGCATCACGGGGCACTTATCTTTTTTTAATCTTAAATCTGTAGGCGCTTGCCAAATTTTAGTTCAAATAATGTAATCTCTAGTATCCATGTTTATGTTCTGTGAGATTTGTACTTGTTGATCAGCATATTAATGAAAAAGATAAGCTTTTCCGGGCACTTGTGCATGTACGATATCCATGCAGAGGTGAAACGCCTCCATACTTTCATGTAAACAAGTAGATCCCGGTAAGCTACCTTGCCAGTACCCCATAGGATTGCTGCCGTGAGGCTGAGCCTGCCGAGCGTAGAACCCATTGGGAGAGACCAGCCCCCCGCCAACCCCTTTCAGCCAAAGGCCACTACGACCATCCTGACCGAAGCAGCGTTCGTGTCAGTAGATGGGAGCACCTTTATTTTCGAGGTGGTGAGGTTTTCATTTGCACAAGTCCTACTCACGGAACATGTATGGATAAGAGACGAAACTTATCTATTTGGCTTGCCGGAGACCTCAGTGCTGGCTTGTCTTCGCATCCTCTTCCTAGGACTAAGTCCACGGCAGGAGCCTGCAGTTTATGCAAATGAAGATGATGCCAGATGCTTTCTATCTACATGATCATGCAACCTATCTACATGAATCATGCAATGCTTATGATATGCTTATGCATGCATGCAACTTGTCGGGGGCCCCCAGCACTTCATTTACTTCTCTGTTGCTCAGGGTCTGCGCCTGGCTTTGTACAAGGGGTTACATGCAGCTGAGGCAAGGCCTGTACAAAAGGGTGGCTGCCGGGCAGGGCCCGACAGTCACGCCGTACGGGTAGAACTTGCGGAGATGCTCAATATTCCATGAGTTTTGCAATTGAATGCCATCTCCGGTCTCCAGACGGACTGCGCCAGGTCTGGTGACTCGTACTACCCGGTAAGGGCCTTCCCACTTCGGCGACAACTTGTGTGTACCCTTGGCGGACTGAACGCGCCTAAGGACAAGGTCGCCTTCCTCAAAACACCGGGCATGAACCCTGCAGCTATGATAGTGACGCAGGGCTTGCTGATAGCATGCAGCACACGTAGCAGCCCGGAGACGGTTCTCCTTGAGAAGCACGGCATCGTCACGCATGTGTTGTTCCTGCACTACCTCATCGTAGGCAAGCACTCGAGGTGACCCGTAAATGAGTTCCGTGGGGATAACTGCTTCTGCCCCATAGACTAGGGAGAAGGGAGTCTGCCCGGTAGCTCAGTTTGGTGTCGTTCTGAGGGACCAAAGAACCACCGGCAGCTCATCGATCCACCGCCTGCCGTGCTTCCGCAGCTTATCAAATGTTCTTGTCTTGAGTCCACGCAGCACTTCAGCGTTCTCCCTCTCAGATTGTCCATTGCTTCTGGGATGTGCGACAGAGGCAAATGAGATCTTGCTTCCGAGGGCATGAACATATTGCATGAAGGCGCGGCTCATGAACTGGGTGCCGTTGTCGGTGATGATCCGGGCAGGGACCCCGAAGCGGCACACCAATCCTTTCAAGAACTTGATAGCTGACTGAGCAGTCACCTTTCTCACGGCATCTACTTCCGGCCACTTTGTAAACTTGTCGATTGCAATGAACAATAATTCAAAGCCCCCGGCAGCTCGAGGGAAAGGGCCGAGGATATCGAGCCCCCAGACCGAAAACGGCCATGACAAAGGGATTGTCTGGAGTGCTTGGGCAGGCAGATGGATATTTTTGGAATGGAACTGACAGGCTTCACACTTGGTGACGAGCTCAACCGCATCTGGGAGGGCTGTGGGCCAATAGAATCCTTGCCGGAATGCTTTCCCAACCAAAGCCCTTGATCCAATGTGGGAGCCGCACCTGCCTTTGTGTATCTCTGCCAGCAGTTCCTTTCCTCCTTCCTGGCAAATGCACTTCAATTTCACACCGTTGGGCCTTCTTCTATATAGTGTGTCATCGACAAACTGATACAT
Source organism: Thinopyrum elongatum (assembly GCA_011799875.1). Taxonomy (NCBI): domain Eukaryota; kingdom Viridiplantae; phylum Streptophyta; class Magnoliopsida; order Poales; family Poaceae; genus Thinopyrum; species Thinopyrum elongatum. The sequence continues at coordinate 452,788,883 of CM022300.1, read as the reverse complement.
ACTGGCCCTCCGAGCTACTCTTTCAGCTTCTTCTTGCTCTTCGGGAAGTTCTTCGGTTTGGAGGAAATGGAGTATGTGCCTTGCCCAAGTTGGAGCCTGAGGCTCGGCAACGAGGACTAGAGGCACCTCCTCATTCGTGGGGGTGCATCCCTCGACCGCGGGGACCAGTGGCCCGGCAAGAGGGTGCAGCCCGGCAATCGAATGGGAGTTGTTTTCGGCAGGGTCCCTGCCAGGAGCCCCGAAAGGCTCTACCGGGAGAGGCTTACCGGAGTCCAATTTCCTCCTCTTTCGGGCCATTGTTGTCGGGGATACGGAGGGCTGAGTAAGATGGAGAACAAAAGTTCCAGGTTCCACAGGAAGCTTCTGCACAGCGCACTTTGACAGGTGATCAGCAATGCTGTTTTTCGCACGGGGTACGTGCTCTGTTTGCAATCCGTCAAAGCGCTCCTCCAATTTTCTCACTTCCTCGACGTATGTCTCCATCAATGGGCTTTGGTAATCCTTGTTGACTTGTCTCACCACCAGTTGTGAATCTCCTTGAATGATCAGCTTCTTGATTCCGAACTCTGTGGCAATCCTGAGCCCGGCAAGAAGCCCTTCATATTCTGTTGTATTGTTGGTCGCCTCCTCCCAGGGAAAGTGCATCTGGACGACGTACCTCAGGTGCTCTCCAGTGGGAGCCACGAGAAGCACGCCAGCCCCTGCACCTTGTAGGGAGAAGGCACCATTGAAATACATGATCCATTCTTGGGGCGCTTCCTTGCCGGGGATAACTGTTTCCTGTACTTCTTCATCAGGGGTTGGCGTCCATTCTGCAATAAACTCTGCCAACGCCCTGCTCTGGATTGTTGATGTGCTTTCAAACTTCAGGCCAAAGCTGGACAACTCCAACGCCCACTCCACTATCCTACCGGTGGCCTCTGGGTTTCGAAGTATCCTTTGCAACGGGAAGTGGGTGACAACTGTGATCTCATGGGCTTGGAAGTAGTGGCGCAGTTTCCTTGAGGCCATGACAAGGCCAAAGATCAATTTTTGCATGCCAGAATACCTGGATCTAGCCCCCTGCAACAGGGAGCTGACGAAGTATACTGGGCGTTGCACCACCTTCTTCCTTGCCGGGGTTGCTTCCACTGTCGTGCTCCTCTTTGCCTTGATCTGTATCTGGCCTTGTCGGGCCGCTCTCTTTCTCTTCCCCAGGCGGGACAATTGCTGAGGTGGCTGCTTCTTCTACTTCCCGTTGCGCTACTAGGGCCGCACTAACCACTTGATTAGTTGCTGCCAGATATAGGAGCAATGGCTCTTGTGGTTTGGGTGCGACCAAAGTAGGCACAGAAGACAAGTAGGCCTTCAAATCCTGCAGCGCTGCATCTGCTTCCGGGGTCCACTTCATGGGTCCTGCCCTCTTCAAAATCTTGAAGAACGGCAAGGCGCGCTCGGCAGACTTGGAGATGAATCTGCTAAGCGCGGCAACGCATCCTGTCAAATGCCTCACATCCTTAACTGTCTTGGGTGCCTGTATCTGCTCAATAGCCTTGATCTTATCGGGGTTGGCCTCTATCCCACGGTGGGACACAAAGAAACCAAGTAGCTTGCCGGAGGGAACGCCAAACACGCACTTCTCCGGATTCAGTTTCAAGTTGATCTTGCGCAGATTAGCAAATGTCTCTTCTAAATCCTGGATGAGGGTTGATCTGTCCTTGGTCTTGATCACAATATCATCCATATAGGCTTCAATGTTCCTATACAACTGTGGTTCAAAGCCAATCTGGACTGCTCTTGCAAAAGTGGACCCGGCACTCTTCAACCCGAAAGGCATGCGCACAAAGCAGTATGTGTCGCATGGGGTGATGAATGAGGTCTTTTCTTCGTCTTCCTTGGACATAAAAATCTGATGGTATCCAGAGTATGCATCCAGAAAAGAGAGCAACTCACATCCTGAATTAGAATCCACGATCTGGTCGATGCGCGGCAAGTGAAATGGGTCCTTTGGGCATGCCTTGTTCAGATCCGTGAAATCTATGCAAAACCTCCATTTTCCATTAGCCTTGCGCACAACCACTGGGTTTGCTAACCATGTTGGATGCAGTACTCCTCTGACCAAACCAGCTGCTTCAAGTTTCTTGATTTCCTCGGCAATAAACTATTGCCGCTCCAAGGCCTACTTCAGAACCTTCTGCTTGACGGGCCGGGCATGTGGGCAGACAACAAGGTGGTGCTCGATTACCTTCCTGGGAACACCGGGGATATCAGATGGTTACCAGGCAAACACATCGATATTCACCCGCAGGAAGGCAACGAGCACGCTTTCCTATTTGTCATCAAGGGTGGCGCTGATAGTGAAAGTACCATCAGCGCCGGCCAGCCCTGCCGTGACCTTTTTCACTTGGGGTGGAGCAGCCTTGGATCTCTTGCTGTTGGAACTCTCTGGCATGTCATCAACGAGCGCGGCACATTCCATAGGGGTCCGCTTCCCGGACTCCTTGCCAGTGCCCCTGCTATGCTTTTCCTTGGCGAGAACTATGGCTTCCGCGACCTCTGCCGCGACCGTGTCCCGGTACATCTTATCCACGCAAATAATTGCATCTTTCTTGTCCGACGGAACGGAAATGACGCCCATCGGCCCTGGCATCTTCAAGGTGTTGTAGGCATAGTGGGATGCTGCCATGAATTTGGCCAGGGCTGGGCGCCCAAGGATCCCGTTGTACGGCAGGGGGAGGTCAACCACATCAAACACAACTTTCTCAGTCCTGTAGTTCAACTCTCCTCCAAATGTCACTGGCAACATAACCTTTCCCTTAGGACGGCTCCTGCCGGGATTGACTCCTTGAAACGTGCCTGTGGCCTTAAGTTCTTCCTCTGCTATCTGGAGTTTGCTGATAACCTTTGGGGAAATCAGATTCAACCCGGCCCCGCCATCAACCAGCATCTTTGTGACCTTGAGGTTGCGAATTGTTGGTGAGACCAACAACGGCAAGCACCCTACCGCAGTAATGCGGTCGGGGTGGTCCTCTTCATCAAAGATGATGGGCGTGCGTGACCACTTGAGCGGCTTCCGAGAATCTGCTGCTGGCTCCACGGCATTGACTTCACGCGCCCACTGTTTAAGTTGGCGGTGAGAGGAGTGCAAAGATGCACCCCCGTCAATGCACAGGGCGTCAGTGGCCTTCTGGAATTCCTGCTCGCTGGTTTCCTCTTCATTCCCTCCATCACTCTCATTACTGCAATCCTCCTTCTCTTGGCCTTTGGCGGGTTTCCCTTGGTTCCGAGGAGCCTTGCTGGGGAGATTTGCTTCACCACCCCGGCCCTTCCCGTCAGCGCCATTCTGACCTTTTTCCTTATCACACTTCTCATACTCAGCCTTCTGCCTCTTGACGAGCTGCTCAACCTGATGACACTCCTAGAGATCATGGCCCTTGGTCCGATGAATCTTACAGTACGGCCCATCACTTTTCCCAGCTTTCTCGGCAGTCGTCGCCTCCCGGCAGTCAGTGCATGCGGTAGCCTCCTTGCCGGGGGCTTCATCCTTGGCCTTCTTGCCGGTACTAGGCATGCCCAACCCCTCAACAGTCATCATAGTCTTATCCTTGCGCTTCTTGTTGTGCTTCTTGTTCTTCTTCTTCTTACTGATGGCCTCATCGCCATCTTCTGAGTCGATGTCGACGCAATCTACCTCTCTAGGAAGTTTCCTCCCCTCCTCCACCCGAGCACATTTGTCCACCAAAGTGTAGAGCTCCTTCACAGTCTTGGGCAACCAAACGTTCATCTTGGAACGTATCCTACGGTTGCGCACGTTGGATTGGAAGGCAGCTATCACGGCGGCTGGGTGGATATCTGGGATATTTCTGTGGACTCGGCTGAATCTCTGCAAGTACTTCTGTAGAGTTTCTCCCTCTTTCTGCTGGAGAAGCTGCAAGTCACTAGGCCGCCCTGGTTCTTGATGGCCGCCCGCGAAGGCACCAATGAACTCGTGGCACAGGTCAGCCCAGGTCGAAATGGAGTTCTCCGGCAGGTGCATCAGCCAAGACCTCACATTCGACTTGAGGGCCAAAGGGAAGTAGTTGGCGAACACCTTCTCATCTCTTCCCCCGGCAGCTTGAACAGTGATGGTGTAGATGCTCAAGAACTCTGCCGGGTTTAGTCTCCCATCATACTTCTCGGGTATCTCTGGCTTGAACGTGCGAGTGGATGGCTAACGGACTTGCCACAGCTCACGGGTGAAGGCAGGGCACCCAACCTCAAAAGGCAGGCACCCGCTATCTCCGAGCGCGGGCTCGTTGACATCGAGGCCATCACACCCATTGGACCGGCGGGGGTTGTCGCGGCGCCGCTTGTCGATGACGCGCGCGCGTTCCCTTCGCCTGCCCTCTGGGGCATGTTGCTGGCCTTGATGCGCTCGAGGGTCTGACGAGGCCATCGAGACATAATCGGGTGCTTGGTGTTGCGGCTCCCGGGCGGCATGCCATGGTGGGGATTGCACCATGAGGATGGCCCCTCCCGCACGACCAGCCGCACGAGCCGTCGTTCCTGCCTGGGAAGGCCGTGGTGGTCCGGCCCACTGTGATCCTTCCGCCTCGGCAAAACCAATCAGACTTTGGATGGTGGCTCGCCACTCATCCATCTGGTCTGCCGCCGGTGGAAATCTCAATAGTAGTTGGGCTCGCGCCATGGCCTCTGAGGCAGTGCTTGGCATAGGTGATGACGATGTAGATCGTAGTGTTGCTCGGCTCCTGATGTTGCCGGTGGCGACCGCGCCGCGCCCTTGCTGCTACGAACCAGCCCTTTGGACGGCATGGTGACGCGGCAGAGGCGCCTGAGGGCTAGCGGCTCCATTGGGCACAGTAGTTGGGTCAGCCCGCCCCGGGGGTGGCGCGTGCCTTGCGGTCGCGCCCGCAGCGGGGGCGGCCGGAGGGTTGCGATTCGCCCCAGAACGAGCATCATCAGGGCGGCTGTGCCCGTTGGCGAGGAGAAGGGGTTCAGGCGGAATGATCCCTCCATCAGTACCTCATGGAGCATGGCTGTTGGGATGTTGTTGATGCTGTCCTTCCCCGGTACCTCCCGTTCCTGCTTTGGCCGTGGGGGAGGTGGCGACGGTGCCGCCTGCGCCGACCACGTCCTCCGCAGCATCCACACCCTCGCGAGCCCCCGCATTCCCCGCGATGTTGGCGGTCGCGGGCGGCGGAGCCTTCGAGGTGGACGGGTGATTTGCAGCTCCGGGCTTCCTCTTGAGCGCCATAGTCGATGACACCGTTGACGACGAAAATGTCGATGAAGATGACGCGCAGCGTACGCTCTCGGTTTCATGCAAGTGATCCCCCTACCTGGCACGCCAAAGATGTCGTGGGAAACCACGGCCACCTATGGGGCCATGAGCCCCTTTTGGTTCGGCGGGGGATGGGTACGTTGCACAAAGAGCAGAGAAGCGTCGTGCAGCACGACAGAGATCACACGGGCAGTCTTTACCTAGGTTCGGGCCGCCGTGAGTCGTAAAACCCTACTCCTGCTTTGGTGGATTGATGGTGGATAATGGTGGTGGACGTAGCACACTCGCCCGGCAAGGTCGCTCCGGGGGCGAGAGTGGCTACCGGCGTATCAATATGCGAGGGTCCAACCCTTTCTACGGTCGCCATGGGCCTCCTTTTATAGATTAAGGGGTTACCACAGTGGCAAATCAGTCTTCACGTACTGATTAGATAGCTAACAGTACTATCATATCTAACTCTGCAGGCTGACAAAGTGCATTAAATGCGTCGCTCAGTGTCACATCAGAGCTCGCCCGGCAGGTCCTGCCGGGCTGTTTTGCCAGCTTCGTGCCTGCTCGTTGGACACGTATCAGGACGGGTATCATATGGAGGTGTTTGCTGTAGGAAGGGGCTGCCATGTGGCAAGATGCAGCCACTTATTCTCCTTGGAGCTTGACACCGCTTTGATTAATGACTTGCGTCGCTTGTGAGGTGGAGCGGTGAAGTGGCTTGCCTCCGCCAGCCCCGGCAGGCCTGCCGGGACGATCTGGGAGCTTGCTTCCGGGGCAAAACCCAACCCTGCCAGGCTCGCCTGCCCGGCAAGGTAGGTCCTTCCCTTAGCGATGCCTTGTTCCTCTGGCTCACCTTGGCCTTCTCGACTTGCACTTGGATCCTTCAAAGGAATTGATCCTCCTTGTTTGGTCTGATCTTGGTCTTGTAATCTTGTCTCTGGCCTGTGCACAGTCCGTGCAATGGACCCAGGGTCTGTTGCACCGACACCTATCGCCCACACTCACTAGGCGACGGTTTAAAACTCCGTCACGGAAAGGGTTCAAAACCGTTTGTATAGCATGTTACGGTACCAGTGTATGTTCATTTCAATATCTTGGCTTTCAGATAGCCAATTCAAAACTCATGATGCAGCTCTTTAGCGCTCATATTCTCGAAGCCAGACAGCTCCAGCTTGGTATTCTTCTTGTCCCGCAAGACAGGCTCATCTTTGGTTGGGATTTTGACCAAGCTATTTGAAGCATCAGCACCACCTTGGCCTTCTCCAGTAAGCCCCACCTCTGTATCAACCATCATTTGGTTAATATCCCCAGTCTCCTGACGTGGGCTGGGAGCATGAGTCGGGCTTGCCGGCTGAAGATTGTCGGTTGGCTCGTCTGGTTTGGCCTGCTCATCAATAATGTCTGCCTCTTCATCCGTTGGCGGCTTGTCAGTTAAAACTGGCTCATGAATCATCTCTAGTTCATGGTCCATGTTATCTACGATTGTGTGAGTAACCGGAATCTCCGGGTTACCCTATGGTAGGTCTTGAGCTTCGGTGGCGATTGGGGCAGTAGATGACTTGCCAGTTTTCCTCTTCTTGGTCTGGGCTCTACAGTCACATGAATATGCTTAAGTAAACAAAGCAATGATTATGAAGAGATATGAATTATTAACACACTTACCCCTGCTTGATGACAAAGGGTGTGAGTTTTGAAGCTGTTGATTCTCCAGATGATGGTGGCGACTCCTGATAATTTGAATTAGATGGGTTAAGAGGTTGCCAAATAAGGCCGGCTCATGGAAGAGAGGAGGTTGGGCTGTGAGGCACCTCGGTACGTCACTTACGGGCGACTGGTGCATCAGATAAGCCGGCCATAAGCTCTCCAGAACCACTTCGAGTCTGGCATTTTGATGTACCAGCATGCTACAATTTCTTCAAAATAAATTGTGGATCTAAGTGAGCGTGTGGATGAGAAAATGGCACTTTCCTGATGACTCGTCTTGATCTTTGGGGAACAAAGGATTCCGAGCGGGAGGAGATGGAAATTACCTCAACATCATCAGCCCGACTTGTTTCAGCGTTGTCCTGGGAAGAATGAGCATTAGCAAGTTTCATAAAAAGAAGGCCAAGGGAGTCAAGGTCTACCTCCGACTCATTTTCTTCGGGCGGCTCATCTTCATTGACCGGCTCATTTATCCGAACAGCCGAAGCACGAGCAGACTTGCGTGCTTGTGTTTTCAACTTCTTTTTCCAGAATGAAGAATTGGCCTGCACGATTGTGACAAGGTTAAAAAGTGAGCTCAAATTAAGTAAAGATTGATAAGTCGGACAAATGATTATAAGCACACTTACTTGAGGCACTGGATTCAGAGTACAGAAGTGGTTAAGCCATGTCTTGTTACATGCTTCTTGGGGCTCTCCTAGCAGTCTCTTCACAGACTTATTTATTTCAATAGCTGATAAGTCAGCATGGCTGAAGCGTTGCACATCGTTCAAACCGCCAGAGTAATTGCACATCAAGTCGCCCCGATGACTTAATGGAAGAATTCTCCAGCTGACCCAGCACCAGCTTAACTCAATCCCAGTAAGGCTATTAGCTTAAAAGGCTCTCAGCCTAGGATATATGTGGGCGACTTGTTGACGTTCTTCTTTAGAAGTCCAGCCAGGGTAAACTATAGTGTTGTCCAGACGATCAGGTCTGTAACCCGGCAAGGGGTTCTCATTGGTGGGAGCGGTGTTCTTGCAGTAGAACCAGGTTTTGGTCCATCCTTTTGGATGACTCGGCAGAGTAGCTTGAGGGAAAGGGCAACTTTTCCGCCTCTGAATCGAAACCCCACCAAGTTCTATGCTGGGACCATCTGCACATTCAGTCTGATGGTTGATATAGAAAAATTCCCTGAAGACAGGCACAGTTGCTTCTGTTTGCAGATAAACTACGTAGAAGAGTTGAAACTGGCAAAGATTGGTCATAGAATTAGGAGCTATATCCTGAGGATGAAGGTTGTAGAAGTTAAGGACATCCCGCAAATTTTTTGACCCGGGTGGAGAGAAGCCCTTATGAAGATGATCTGTAAACACCACGACTTCTCCTTGGGCGGGTTGAGGGGTGCTTTCTTCCCCGGGTGCTCGCCAGCTAATCACTTCTTGAGCTGGTAGTAGACCTTGTTCCACAAGATCATCGAGCACAAGTTTGGAAACTTGGGACCTCACCCAGTTGCAAGTTGTGGTTTTTGCCATGATCAGTCACCTAAGCAAGGCTAAAAACTGCAGAAGAAGTATGAATGGTGGGTCATTTATGAGCGATAACTCGCCCGGTGATCTATGTGATAAGTAGGCAGTGCAATAAAGTGGCTATGGTTAAATGGGTCAACATGGTTATTTGATTATCGACGAGTCGCCCAACAAATGAGCCGGCTTAACAAAGGACAACGACTTCTAAAACAGGCGAGTTATGATACACAAATGGGCCGGCACAGTATGAAGGCGTGTCATCCTAAACTGAGGATTTCTGGTTTCTAGCTAAGTGTTGAATAGAAACAGTTTTCTGTTCAGACGTTTACAGCTGCAGATCTACAAAATGGTCTAAAAAGGAAATATTTGCTAAACCTAAGATGGGTACTAGAAGTAACATCCATTCTACTCATGGAATTTAACGGAGAAATGAAGTTCCTAGATGCAAAAATGGTGTCATGACTAAAACCGCCGTATTTCTATGGAAGATTCATTGGAAACTAGATCTAAAACAACAGTAGCAGTAAGATTTGACGGACACAGACGAACACCGATGAACCGAAGTAAACCAAGGAAGGACTGCTACGAATCTAAGAGAAGGAGTGAGGCATACCTAGATGCGGCGGAAGCCCGGGACTTTTCTTCAACATTTTCGATGCTGACGCACATGAGGACGGAGGAGCAGTTGACGCCGCCGGAGTGCTCGAGGTCGCGCAACGGCTGAGCTCTATTCGCAGGCCGGTGAGTCACGAGGAGCGAGAAGAAGCGAGGGGGTGAAGAGGTAAAAAGTAAAAAAGGATCCCCTACGGGCGTATTTATAAGGAGAAGAGATGGAAAAGAGGCAGGCGCGAAAATTGAGGAGGCACAGTGTTGCGCCCCCAACTCAATCGTACACTAATCATACACGCAAACGTGTACGATCAAGCACAGGGACTCACGGGAAGATATCACAACACAACTCTAACACAATTTAAACGGAGATCCACAATATTACAGACCAGGGATCCGAAGATCCGAATACAAAGTCAGTCATACAAATATTATCTGAGTACAGACATAGTTAGACAAGTTTTGCCTTAAGAAGGCTAGCACAAACAGCGACACTAGATCGAAAGGCGTTGGCCTCCTGCCTGGGAGCCTCCGATCCTACTCCTGGTCGGCTGGCTCGATCCAGTAGTACGTGCCCTCTGGACCCTCCTGGTAGTAAGCTCCTGTGGTGGCATCTAGCTCCTGGACTCCATCGTCTGATGTATCATCAAGGTGGGGTATGGGAAAAAGAGAAAGTAAAGCAACCGTGAGTACTCATCCGAAGTACTCAGCAAGCAAGGATCTATACTACATATGCAACATTATCAATGGAGAAAGGCTGTATAAGTGGACTGGGCTGCAGAAATGCCAGAATAGAGAGAAGGCCTAGTCCTATCGAAGACTAGCATCTTCAAACATCTTCTCGAGGCCATCACCTTGCAGCAGTAGAAGAGAGTAGAATAGCATTTTATTTAGCAAACATGTTGAAGTACAGCTTAAAGATCCTTCCTCGACTCCCAGCGAGAAAGCGATCCCGCAGCTTCAATTAAGTAACAAGTATCCAGTTCAAGTAGTAGATCGGAATACACAAACTGAGCGTCCTTTACCGTAGGACCGGCTATCGATAGATGATTCATCCCTGCAGGGGTGCACTACTGTTACCCAACACGCTCGATCAACTTTGGCCGGACACACTAGCTGGGTAATGCCCGTCCTCGGAAGATCAACACGAAGCAGCGCTCTACCTAGGCTCGGCAGAGAGGTCAGCACGCCGGACTAACCTATGCACCCAGAGGTCTCGGGCCATCGACCTGGGCACCCTGCACGTTGCGATACTGGCCGGGGTGCAGGCGCGACACTGAACTCATCAGTGAAGTATCCAACCCAATCCCGACAATCAGCCCGCACGGTGAATCGTGACGTCTGACGAGCTTTCGGGAGAAACGTACATCGCAGAGGGTCCCATAACCATTATTCCGCGTGGTGGTAGTGCGTATAGGGCATGTCGACCCACTCAGATCACACACCCAAATCCAATAGGCTCAATTAGTATCATGCGGAGACAATCAGAGTCTCTGATGCTCCGCCACAATATCACACTCGAGTGCCCTTTCGGCACACCTGAAAATCATAGATCCCCAGCGGGTACCCACCAGGGTGGACCCGCCTGTAACAGAGGTCAAGTAATCGTGTGGTCATAACATCAAGGGAGAAACCCGAGGAATCACCCTCGGCGGATTCCACTCGATGAAATCATCAGGATGAACGTATGAGGCATCACCCTCGAGGTTCACACTGAGGGTTGCACGACAGAGTCGTATCGGAAGTGGAGAAGGAGGAATCACCCTCGATGACCACGACCGAACAGCTACACTGCAGAGTATTCATCGGGAGTGCGTTACGAGGTATCACCCTCGGCACTCGATAGTTACTACGCAGAGTCGTACAACTAAGGGGGTGTGAAGTGAGGTGTCGGTCTCTGGTCGATGATCACGTTGATCGAGTCGTCGATGATCAAGCAGGGGCAACAAGGATAAGGTGGTGGGGTCACTGATGGTTCACTACCAACCTATACTAAACAGTTTATCATAGGCAGGTAAGGTAACAATGAACAGGTTACAACAGCAGGCTATGCATCAGAATAGGAGCATACATTAACAGTAGCAAAATCTAATGCAAGCAGGAGAAATGGAATGGGCGATATCTGGATGCTCAAGGGGGGGGGGCTTGCCTGGTTGCTCTGGCAAGAGAGAGAGATCGTCAACGGGCTGCTCGTCGGTAGTGTAGTCGTACCCAGGTGCAGCGTCGTCGGCCTCGGCGTCTATCGAGAGAGAAGGAGGGGGAGAGAAACAATAAATTCACGGCAATAAGGCAAACAATATGTATGACATGCCTAAATGATATGCTGGGGTGTTCTTCTGCCTAACTAAATGATTTAGTTAATTTAGGAATTTATTCGGATTTATTTAATTAAAGTTGGGCACTATTCATTTATCGAAATCGGTCTAAAAGTTCAATGTTCTTATAGCTAGAGGCATCTGACAGGAATACGGAGGTCGTATTCGGGTTCGTATCGAAATTCTGAGCAAGTTTCATATATAAATTATTTTCATCGAAGTTACGGTTTATTTAATATGATTTTCTAAAGTTTTAAACATTTTCTGAATTTAATTATTAATTTAAATTCGAATTATCCAGAATAGTGAATGATGACGTCAGCATGGTGACGTCAGTAGGTCAACTATGGCTGACCAGAGTCAAACCTGACAAGTGGGGCCCACATGTCATACACTGAGATATTAACAGAGGGGTTAAATTAACTGATTGGATTAATTATAGGGTGGGCCCCAGCAGTCAGTGACTGATTAGTGTTCAAACTAATTAACAGATTTTCTATTTATTTTAAATTTGTTTAAATGACCGGGCCCCACATGTCAGTGAGACAGGGCGGCCACGTCAGCGTTGACCCCGGTCAACGGGGTCAAAGGGGACCGCGGGGCCCCACAGTCAGTGGCACGGGGGTGGGACCCACCGGTGCCACGTCGGACCGGCCGCCGGAGAGCGCTCTGGCGAGCCCGAGCGCGGCGTCGAGCTCCGGCGAGCTCGGGATTCGCCCATAGGGCATCTCCGGGGGCGGGATTGGGCTCTATCGAACGGGCGCAGCGAGCCGCATCACGTGGTGGTGGTGGTGGTTGGTCCCGGGGGTGGCCGGAACGGCGGCGGCATCGACCGCGGCGGGCGCCGGCGTTCGGCCCCATTTGGAAATGAGGCGGGAGCGGGCTAGGTGGCTAGTTGGGGGCCGAGATCGACGCAACTCGCGCTCTGGAGCATGCCAGTGGCTCGCGCGGGGGCTCGGGAGCACGTACGGCGCACGGGCAGCGGCAATGGTGGTGGTCGGAGCACGGCAATGCGGCGAGCTACCCTACGGCGGTCAAGCTAGCGCGCAGAGAGGCAGGGGAGGGAGGAGGAGCTCACAGTGGGGCGTAGCCGATCAAAGCGGGCTCGGGGAAGGCGTGGGGTGGCCGGATTCGACGACGACACGCGGCGGCGATCCGAGGAAGAAGATGATGGCGTGGGGCGATGTAGAGGCGCTCCTGCTCGGGTGACTCGTCGGGGAGGAAGAGGAGGTCGCGGCGATCCTTCCTGGCACGGAGGCGAGGCGAAACGGTGGCGGTGGCCGCGCGCATCACGGCGGCGGAGCCATGGTTGCGCTCGGGAGGGGGGAAGCAGAGAGGGAGAGCTGGGGAAAATGGCGAGGGAGACGCCAGGGGTTCGCGGGGTTTGCCCTTATCCTCTATGCGGGCGCGGCGACACGCGTTGTCGACCAGGGAGCGAGGGGGGCCAGGGTGGCGAGCGAGGGCGCGGGCGACAGCGCGGCGAGGTGAACAGGGGAGGTAGGGGACGACGCTAGATGGGCTGGGCCGCGGCTGTAGCGAGCAGGCCAAGTGCATAGTAGTTCCTTTAGGCCTTTTTCCTTTTTCTCTTTTTCTGTTTCTTTCTTTTCTGTTCTGTTAATTATCTGGGCCCCAAATGGTTTTTGTAAAAAGTGTGACCTAGTCCATAAATACCAGTGCATTATACCCTAACACCAAAAACTAGTTTGGGCAAAACATCATTTCATATTTGATCTAGATTAATTAAAAGGCTATTAAATATTATTTCCAGCCACTGTTAAAAGAGGTATGGGTCACCTAATTAATTTATTAAATGTTGGTTACAATTTTAGAATGGTCTCTGTAATATTTGTTAGTTATTGAACATTTTAGTTTCTATGTTGGATAACTTTTATTTTCCACTTACATTTAAATTTGAATTTGAGTTAGGAGTTGAAATGCAATATGATGCTAATGATGATTTGGCACTGTTAAACATGCTGACTTGACATTATCAAAAGTGATTACTGTGGCTAATGACATGGGGTGTTACACGCAGTAACTTTTTGAGTAAGGGACGCCTCGATTTTCGAGACAGACAGATATACATCAAGATTTGCCGTGATGTCATGCTTGAGCTCCTAAAATTCTGGATGATGACGTCGCAATTCAAAGGAGTATGAATAATAAGTGTGAGCGTGTCATAAGCCGGAACATATGAGCCGGCCATGACACAGAGGTTTATTTTGAGTTATCTTCACCTTAAAGATTGACATGAATAAATTCAAGTCAATCTGGGGGTTAATGTTGGGGATATAACCCCACGATATAACCCGCCCGTTTAGGGTCGGGTTATCCATGCGGCGCCTTGAAGACCAAGACCAAGACGGGCTGAGACAAACCTATCTTCAGGCCCTATCTAGCGGCTCATGGAGTGGGCCAGCTCATGGCCCAGCGCCTGAGGCGGCGGCTCATCATCGGATGAGTGTTGAAGTTTACTTAGGAAACAACTCAAGGAGTTTGATTAGGGAACGGGTTGTGTTCCGACCTGGACTCTGTTGTAAACCCATGGCCTCCACCTGTATATAAGCGGAGCCCCTGGGACAGAAAGATTAAGTTATGAGCTCTCGAGCACTAAGTTAGTCAAGTTGCACCCTTGTAATCGAGATCATCATCATCAATATCAATCAAGCAGGAGTAGGCTTTTACCTCCATCGTGAGGGGCCGAACCTGGGTAAACCCTAGTCTCTCGATTCCGATCAACCCCGTTCAAGCAATCACCTAGTGACGATGGCCTCACGGCTAAGTCCTTTCACGAGGACATCTGTCGTGACAAAACCAAAGTCAAATTCAAATTTGAAATGCAAGTCAAATTATTACTCCTTCAAATTTGCAAACAAAAATGTTCATAATATTGCAAATAATCCCCTGGTAATTGTCCAAGTGAAACCAACATTATTTGAATATTTAAATTGCCCTTAACCTATTTTAGACTGGACCAAATAGACCCAAAATAAATCTTTTCTATTTAAACAAAATTCAAATGAATACAAATAATCCTCAAACCTTTTGTGGCAGTGCTAAATAATATATAGTATTTATATGTTTAAGCCCCACTTTTTACAAAAGTCATTTGAGTCAAGGATTAAAGCAAAACAGTAGCTAAAACAAAAATCAGAAAAGAAAAAGAGAAAAGAGCAGAGGAGCGTTGTGCTGCTGGGCCTAAGTCAAATAGTAGACGGCCCAGCCCGTTAAGCCACTTTCTCCCTCCTCTCGCCTCATTGTCGCCCGCACGCCCGTGGCCGCCGATGGCCACGCGTCAGCCATCCCGCGGCCCCCTTGAGGGGTAAGGACCTCCCCTTGACGCCTCTCTCTCATCCGCAAACCCTAGTGGCCTCAGTTTCCCCTCGCCTGCTCTCTCTCTCTCTCGGTTTCATCCTCGCTCGGGCGCAACCCTCGCCACCTCGCCGTCATCTGCGCGGCCAGGAGCCACCCCGCGCCGCCTCATCTTGTCTAGGGGCTCCACCCGCCATGCCTTCATCTGCCTCACCGCTGGATCAGGGTCGGGGGCGCGCTACCGCCGTCGCCATCATCCTCTTCACCCCTCCCCCTCCCCCGTCGGCCACCACCACCATCGCCTTTGATCTACACTGCTCCGGCCACCCTCGGCTTCCCCGTGACCTTAGCCATCATCGCTGTGAGCTCCTCTTCCTCTACCGTCATTTCTCTTGCTCCCGTTCGCCCCCTAGCCTAGCTAGCCGCTATTGCCGAAGCTTGCTTCCGTCGCCGCCTCGCCATCGCTACCGCAAGCCCCCACAGCTCATGCCCGTGCACAGAATCGTACTCCTGGAAGTGCCAGGAGGCCGACGAGCCCTTCAGCGCCTGCTGCCGTGCCCCGCTACCCCTTCCTCAGCAAGCTCACGCATCCTCCGCCTCCGCTCGTCGTCGGCGTCCACCCCGGCACCTTTAGCACCGACTGCTAGCCCCACTCGACGCGTGTCGATGTGCTAGTCCTTCTAGTGCTCGGGGGTGACCAAATGGTCGTCGAAACGCGACTCCGGCGAGCCTCCACCGCGTACTGTGGCTATCGACGTCTAAACGCCGACGTCGCTGATGTGGCACCAATTAGCCACTAACCCGCCACCCTAACTCTCGCTGACAATGGGCCCTGGCCGCTAACTAAAGTAGTTAGGGTTTAATTTAATACCATTTTAATTAACAGGGTCACTGACATGCGGGTCCCACTGGACCCGCTGACCGGTCAAAAGTTGACCAGTCAACTGTTGCGTCAGCAGTTGACTGGCCCCACCTGTCGGCCATTCGTGCACTTGTGGGTGCACTGCACTGGGTGCACGCAGCCCTTTCTGTCTTTTTTTTAATTTATTAATTAAAACAATTTCAAAATATTATTAAAACTTTGAAAAATCATATTAAAAAACCATAACTCGAATCGAAATAATTTATATATGAAAAATGATCAGAAAATGAGACGAATCCAAATATGCAATCTGTTCATCTGTCACACCCCTCTAACACTACAAACATGGAACCTTCCCCTCTCTTTCATCTGTCCGATACCGCCGAAAGCCGGGAAAACATTCCCAGATGTTTTTCCGCTTCGTCTGTAATGTGTAGCCCTGCGTTAGCTCACCCTAGCACCACATACTGTCCTGTCATGCTTTCTGTTGCATTTGTATGCCTCTTATTTATTGTTTCTTCCCCCTCTTTCTCCGGTAGACCAACTACTTCACCGTCGAGGATCCGTTTTCATCTGCAGAGCTTCCAGGCAAGCAAACCCCCCTTGATCATTCTGATATCGCCCATTTCTTTCTCTCTCATGCTTGCATTAGATTTTGCTACTATTGTTAGATAGCTCCTATTCTGATGCATAGCCTATTTTTGTAACCTGCTATTGTTACCTTACTTGTTTATCCTATATGCTTAGTATAGGTTGGTTAGTGATCCATCAGTGACCCCTCACCTTGTCCCTGTTGCCCCCGCTTCATCACCGATGACTCGATCAACGTGATCGACGTCCAGAGCCCAACACATCACCTCACCCCCCCCCTTAGTTGTACGACTCTGCAAAGCTGCTATCGAGTGCCGAGGGTGATACCTCATAACACACTCCTTATGATAACTCTGTAGTGTAGCTGGTCGGTAGTGGATTACGGAGGGTGATTCATCCTTCACCACTCCTGATAACGACTCTGTCGTGCAACTCCTCAAGTGTGAACCTGACGTCGCTTGAACTACGTCGATATTGCCCCAAAGAGGAAGGGATGATGCAGCACAGCTACGGTAGGTATTTCCCTCAGTTATGAAACCAAGGTACCAATCCAGTAGGAGAACAAAGCAACACTATGTAAATGGTACCTGCACACAAAGAACAAATACTTGCAACTCGACGCTTATAAGGGGTTGTCAATCCTTTTTCGGGTAACGGCGCCAGATGTTGTCAAGTTGACGGGATAAAATTGTGATAGATTGGATAAATAGATCTCGATAAAACGCAAAATAAAATATGTGAATAAAAAGTGCAGCAAGGTATTTTTGGGTTTTTGGAATAATAGATCTGAAAACAAAAGCAAATAAAAATAGATCTCAAAGCAAATATGATAAAGAATAGACCCAGGGGCCGTAGATTTCACTAGTGGCTTCTCTCGAGAAAATAGCATATGGTGGAAAACAAATTGCTGTTGGGCAATTGATAGAAGATCTAATAATTATGACAATATCCGGGCAATGATCATTATATAGGCATCACATCCAAGATTAGTAGACCGACTCCTGCCTGCATCTACTACTATTACTCCACACATCGACCACTATCCAGCATGCATCTAGTGTATTAAGTTCATGGAGAAACGGAGTAATGCAATAAGAACGATGATATGATGTAGACGAGATCTATTCATGTAGGAATTGAAGGAAATATGCCCTAGAGGCAATAATAAAGTTGTTATTTTATATTTCCTTATTCATGATAAATGTTTATTATTCATGCTAGAATTGTATTGATCGGAAACTTAAATACATGTGTGAATACATAAACAAATACCGTGTCCCTAGTAAGCCTCTAGTAGACTAGCTCGTTGATCAAAGATGGTTAAGGTTTCCTAACCATGGACATGTGTTGTCATTTGATAACGGGATCACATCATTAGGAGAATGATGTGATGGACAAGACCCACCCGTTAGCTTAGCATAATGATCATTCAGTTTTATTGCTATTGCTTTCTTCATGTCAAATACATATTCCTTCGACTATGAGATTATGCAACTCCCGGATACCGGAGGAATACTTTGTGTGCTATCAAACATCACAACATAAATGGGTGATCATAAAGATGCTCTACAGGTATCTCCGAAGATGTCTGTTTAGTTGGCATAGATCGAGATTAGGATTTGTCACTTCGAGTTTCGGAGAGGTATCTCTGGGCCCTCTCGGTAATACACATCATAAGCTTGCAAGCAAATGACTAAGGAGTTAGTCACGAGGTGATGTATTACAGAACGAGTAAAGAGACTTGCTGGTAATGAGATTGAACTAGGTATGAAGATACCGACGATCAAATCTCGGGCAAGTAACATACCGATTGACAAAGGGAATTACGTATGTTGTCATAACGGTTCGACCGATAAAGATCTTCGTAGAATATGTGGGAGCCAATATGAGCATCCAGGTTCCGCTACTGGTTATTGACCGGAGAGGTGTCTCGGTCATGTCTACATAGTTCTCGAACCCGTAGGGTCCGCACGCTTAACGTTCGATGACGATATAGTATTATATGAGTTATGTGATTTGGTGAACGAATGTTGTTCGGAGTCCCGGATGAGATCACGGACATGACGAGGAGTCTTAAAATGGTTGAGAGGTAAAGATTGATATATAGGACGATGGTATTGAGACACCGGAAGTGTCCGGAGGGTACCGGGTACTTATCGGGTCACCGGAAAGGAGTTTCGGGCACCCCCGGCAAAGATATGGGCCTTATGGGACAGGAGAGGGAACACACCAGCCCACAAGGGGCTGGTGCGCCCCCTATAGAGGCCGGCCTATGAGGAGGAGAAGGAAAGAGGGGAGGGAAAGGAAAGTGTGGAGTAGGACTACCCCTTCCTTCCCTCCCCCCCCCCCCTCTTTCCTTCCCCCTTCTTCATATAAGGAAAGGGGGGCGCAGGGCAAGGCAGCAGCCCTAGGGCTGCTGCCAGGTCTCTTGGGGTTCCCTTGGGGCTGCCTCCTCCCCTCCCACCTATATATATGTGGGGAGGGGGCGCCACACAAGGACACAAGATTGTCTTAGCCGTGTGCGGCGCCCCCGTCCACCGTTTACTCCCTCGGTCATATTTTCGTCGTGCTTAGGCGAAGCCTGCGGAGATCACTTCACCATCACCGTCACCACGCCATCATGCTGACGGAACTCATCTACTACTTCGCCCGTCTTGCTGGATCAAGAAGGCGAGGACGTCACCGAGCTGAACGTGTGCAGAACATGGAGGTGTCGTGCGTTCGGTACTAGATCGGTTGGAGCGCGAAGAAAGTTCGACTACATCAATCGCGTTGTGAAACGCTTCCGCCTACGGTCTACGAGGGTACGTAGACACACTCTCCCCCTCGTTGCTATGCATCTCCATGGATAGATCATTGCATGTGCGTATAATTTTTTTTTGTTTTCCATGCTACGTTTCCCAACAGTGGCATCAGAGCCAGGTCTATGCGTAGATGATATGCACGAGTAGAACACAAAGAAGTTGTGGGTGGTGATGTTCATACTGCTTACCACCAACGTCTTATTTTGATTCGGTGACATGCAACTAGTTTTGCATAAAGGTGGCTGGCGGGTGTCTGTTTCTCCTACTTTAGTTGAATCGAATTTATCTGCGGCCGGTCCTTGAAGAAGGTTAAAAAAGCAAACTTGATAATTCACCGTTATGGTTTTTGCCGTAGGTAAGAACGGTTCTTGCTAGAAGCCCGTAGCAGCCACGTAAAACTTGCAACAACAAAGTAGAGGACGTCTAACTTGTTTTTGTAGGGCATGTTGTGATGTGATATGGTCAAGACATGATGTGATATACATTATTGTATGAGATGATCATGTTTTGTAAGATATCTGACAACCGGCAGGAGCCTTATGGTTGTCTCTTTATTGTATGAAATGCAAACACCATGTAATTGCTTTACTTTATCGCTATGAGTTAGCAATAGTTGTAGAAGCAATAGTTGGCGAGACGATCATGATGCAGCGATGGAGATCAAGGTGTCGAGCCGGTGACGATGGAGATCATGACGATGCTTTGGAGATGGAGATCAAAAGCACGAGATGATGATGGCCATATCATGTCACATATTTTGATTGCATGTGATGTTTATCTTTTATGCATCGTATTTTGCTTAGTATGGCGGTAGCATTATAAGATGATCCCTTCACTTAATTTCACGATAAAAGTGTTCTCCCTGAGTATGCACCGTTGCTACAGTTCGTCATGTTGAGACACCACGTGATGATCGGGTGTGATAGACTCTACGTTCACATACAACGGGTGCAAGACAGTTTTGCACATGCGGAATACTTGGGTTAAACTTGACGAGCCTAGCATGTACAGACATGGCCTCGAAACACTGGAGATCGAAAGATCAAACGTGAATCATATAGTAGATATGATCAACATGGAGATGTTCACCATTGATGACTACCCCATCTCACGTGATGATCGGACATGGGTTAGTTGATTTGGATCACGTATCACTTAGATGACTTGAGGGATGTCTATTTAAGTGGGAGTTCATTCGTAATTTGATTAATTGAACTTAATTTATCATGAACTTAGTCTTGATAGTTTTTGCATATCTATGTTGTAGATCAATAGCTCGCGTATAGCTCCCCTGTTTTATTTTGATATGTTCCTAGAGAAAACTAAGTTGAAAGATGATTGCAGCAATGATGCGGACTGGTTCCGTGATCTAAGGATTATCCTCATTGCTGCACAGAAGAATTATGTCTTTGATGCACCGCTAGGTGACAGACCTATTGCAGGAGCAGATGCAAACATTATGAACGTTTAGCAAGCTCGATATGATGACTACTTGATAGTTTAGTGCGCCATGCTTCACGGCTTAGAACCGGGACTTAAAAAACGTTTTGAACGCCACAGAGCATATGAGATGTTCCAAGAGCTGAAATTGGTATTTCAAACTCACGCCCGTGTCGAGAGGTATGAGACCTCTGACAAGTACTTTGCCTACAAGATGGAGGAGAATAGCTCAACCAGTGAGCATGTGCTCAGAATGTCTGGGTACTACAATCGCTTGAATCAAGTGGGAGTTAATCTTCCAGATAAGATAGTGATTGACAAAGTTCTCTAGTCACTATCACCAAGCTACTAGAACTTCGTGATGAACTATAATATGCGAGGGATGACGAAAATGATCCCCGAGCTCTTCGCGATGCTGAAATCGGCGATGGTAGAAATCAAGAAAGAGCATCGAGTGTTGATGGTTAACAAGACCACTAGTTTCAAGAAAAAGGGCAAGGGAAAGAAAGGGAACTTCAAGAAGAATGGCAAGAAAGTTGCCGCTCCCATGAAGAAGCCCAAAGCTGGACCCAAGCCTGAAACTGAGTGCCTCTGCTGCAAAGGAAATGGTCACTGGAAGCCGAACTGCCCCAAATACTTGGCGGATAAGAAGGATGGCAAAGTGAACAAAGGTATATTTGATATACATGTTATTGATGTGTACTTGACTAGTGTTCGTAGTAGCCCCTGGGTATTGGATACCGGTTCAGTTGCTAAGATTAGTAACTCGAAACAGGAGTTGCAAAATGAACAGAGACTAGTTAAGGACGAGGTGATGATGGAAGTGATTCCAAGGTTGATAAGATCACCATCGCACACTCCCTCTACCTTTGGGGTTAGTGTTGGACCTAAATAAATGTTATTTGGTGTTTGCGTTGAGCATGAATATGATTGGATCATGTTTATTGCGATACGGTTATTCATTTAAGTCAGAGAATAATTATTGTTCTGTTTACATGAATAAAACCTTCTATGGTCATACACCCAACGTAAATAGTTTATTGAATCTCGATCGTAGTGATACACATATTCATAATATTTATGCCAAAAGATGCAAAGTTGATAATGATAGTGCAACATATTTGTGGCACTACCGTTTAGGTCATATTGGTGTAAAGTGCATGAAGAAACTCCATGGAGATGAGCTTTTGGAATCACTTGATTATGAATCATTTGATACTTGCGAACCATGCCTCATGGGCAAGATGACTAAAACTCCGTTCTCCGGAACAATGGAGCGAGCTAATGACTTATTGAAAATAATACATACCGATGTATGCGGTCCGATGAGTGTTGAGGCATGTGGCAGGTATCATTATTTTCTAACCTTCACAGATGATTTGAGCAGATATGGGTATATCTACTTAATGAAACACAAATCTGAAACATTTGAAAAGTTCAAAGAATTTCAGAGTGAAGTGGAGAATCATCATAACAAGAAAATAAAGTTTCTACGATCTGATCGCAGAGGCGAATATTTGAGTTACGAGTTTGGCCTTCATTTAAAACAATGTGGAATAGTTTCACAACTCATGCCACCTGGAACACCATAGTGTAATGGTGTGTCCGAACGTCGTAACCGTACTTTATTAGATATGGTGCGTTCTATGATGTCTCTTACCGATTTACCGCTATCATTTTGGGGTTATGCATTAGAGACAGCCGCATTCACGTTAAATAGGGCACCGTCTAAATCTGTTGAGAGAACATCGTATGAACTGTGGTTTGGCAAGAAACCTAAGATGTCGTTTCTTAAAAGTTTGGGGTTGCGACACTTATGTCAAAAGGCTTTAGCCTGATAAGTTCGAACCCAAATCGGAGAAGTGCGTCTTCATAGGATACCCTAAGGAAACAATTGGGTACACCTTCTACCACAGATCCGAAGGCAAGATCTTTTGTTGCCAAGAGTGGGTCCTTTCTAGAGAAAGAGTTTCTCTCGAAAGAAGTGAGTGGGAGGAAAGTAGAACTTGATGAGGTAATCGTACCTTCTCTCGAATTGGAAAGTAGTTCATCAGAGAAAACCGTTCCCGTGATGCCTACACCAACTAGAGAGGAAGCTAATGATGATGATCATGAAACTTCGGATCAAGTTACTACAGAACCTCGTAGGTCAACCAGAACACGATCCGCACCAGAGTGGTACGGGAATCCTATACTGGAAGTCATGTTACTAGACCAAGGCGAACCTACGAACTATGAAGAAGCTATGATGAGCCCAGATTCCGACATATGGCTTGAGGCCATGAAATCTGAGATAGGATCCATGTATGAGAACAAAGTGTGGACTTTGGTGGATTTTCCCGATGATCGGCAAGCCATAGAAAATAAATGGATTTTCAAGAAGAAGACTGACGCTGATGGTAATGTTACTGTCTATGAAGCTGACTTGTTGCGAAAGGTTTTTGACAAGTTCAAGGAGTTGACTACAATGAGACTTTCTCATCCATAGCGATGCTTAAGTCTGTCTGAATCATGTTAGCAATTGCCGCATTTTATGATTATGAAATCTGGCAAATGGATGTCAAAACTACATTCCTTAATGGATATCTCAAAGAAGAGTTGTATATGATGCAACCAGAAGGTTTTGTCGATCCTAAAGATGCTAACAAAATGTGCAAGCTCCAGCGATCCATCTATGGACTGGTGCAAGCATCTCGGAGTTGGAATATACGCTTTGATAAGGTGATCAAAGCATATGGTTTTATACAGACTTACGATGAAGCATGTATTTACAAGAAAGTGAGTGGGAGCTCTGTAGCATTTCTGATATTATATATGGATGACATATTGCCGATTGGAAATGATATAGAATTTTTGGATAGCATAAAAGGATACTTGAATAAGAATTTTTCAATAAAAGACCTCGGTGAAGCTGCTTACGTATTGAGCATCAAGATCTATAGGGATAGATCGAGACGCTTAATAGGACTTTCACAAAGCACATACCTTGACAAAGTTTTGAAGGAGTTCAAAATGGATCAGTTAAAGAAAGGGTTCTTGCCTGTATTCAAGGTATGAAATTGAGTAAGACTCAAAGCCCGACCATGGCAGAAGATAGAGAGAGAATGAAAGTCATTCCCTATGCCTCAGCCATAGGTTCTATAAAGTATGCCATGCTGTGTACCAAACTTGTTGTGTACCTTGCCATGAGTTTGGCAAGGGGGTACAATAGTGATCCAGGAGTAGATCACTAGACAGCGGTCAAAATTATCCTTAGAGGACTAAGGAAATATTTCTCGGTTATGGAGGTGATAAAGAGTTCGTCGTAAAGAGTTACGTCGATGCAAGCTTTTACACCGATCCAGATGACTCTGAGTCTCAATATGGATACGCATTAAAAGTGGGAGCAATTAGCTTGAGTAGCACCATGCAGAGCATTGTAGACATAGAAATTTGCAAATATACATACGGATCTGAATGTGACAGACCCGTTAACTAAACTTCTCTCACAAGCAAAACATGATCACACCTTAGTACTCTTTGGGTGTTAATCACATGGCGATGTGAACTAGATTATTGACTCTAGTAAACCCTTTGGGTGTTGGTCACATGGCGATGTGAACTATGGGTGTTAATCACATGACGATGTGAACTATTGGTGTTAAATCACATGGCGATGTGAACTAGATTATTGACTCTAGTGCAAGTGGGAGACTGAAGGAAATATGCCCTAGAGGCAATAATAAAGTTGTTATTTTATACTTCCTTATTCATGATAAAGGTTTATTATTCATGCTAGAATTGTATTGATCGGAAACTTAAATACATGTGTGAATACATAAACAAATACCGTGTCCCTAGTAAGCCTCTACTAGACTAGCTCGTTGATCAAAGATGGTTAAGGTTTCCTAACCATGGACATGTGTTGCCATTTGATAATGGGATCACATCATTAGGAGAATGATGTGATGGACAAGACCCACCCGTTAGCTTAGCATAATGATCGTTCAATTTTATTGCTATTGCTTTCTTCATGTCAAATACATATTCCTTCGACTATGAGATTATGCAACTCCCGGATACCGGAGGAATACTTTGTGTGCTATCAAACGTCACAACGTAACTGGGTGATCATAAAGATGCTCTACAGGTATCTCCGAAGGTGTTTGTTGAGTTGGCATAGATCGAGATTAGGATTTGTCACTCCGAGTTTCGGAGAGGTATCTCTGGGCCCTCTCGGTAATACACATCATAAGCTTGCAAGCAAATGACTAAGGAGTTAGTCACGAGGTGATGTATTATGGAACGAGTAAAGAGACTTGCCGGTAACAAGATTGAACTAGGTATGAAGATACCGACGATCGAAGCTCGGGAAAGTAACATACCGATTGACAAAGGGAATTACGTATGTTGTCATAACAGTTCGACCGATAAAGATCTTCGTAGAATATGTGGGAGCCAATATGAGCATCCAGGTTCCGCTATTGGTTATTGACCGGAGAGGTGTCTCGGTCATGTCTACATAGTTCTCGAACCCGTAGGGTCCGCACGCTCAACGTTCGATGACGATATAGTATTATATGAGTTATGTGATTTGGTGACCGAATATTGTTCAGAGTCCCGGATTAGATCACGGACATGACGAGGAGTCTCGAAATGGTTGAGAGGTAAAGATTGATATATAGGACAATGGTATTCGGATACCGGAAGTGTCCGGAGGGTACCGGGTACTTATCGGGTCACCGGAAAGGAGTTTCGGGCACCCCCGGCAAAGATATGGGCCTTATGGGCCAGGAGAGGGAACACACTAGCCCACAAGGGGCTGGTGCGCCCCCTATATAGGCTGGCCTATGAGGAGGAGAAGGAAAGAGGGGAGGGAAAGGAAAGGAAAGTGTGGAGTAGGACTCCCCCTTCCTTCCCTCTCCCCCCTCTTTCCTTCCCCCTTCTTCATATAAGGAAAGGGGGGCGCAGGCCAAGGCAGCAGCCCTAGGGGCTGCTCCTCCCCTCCCACCTATATATATGTGGGGAGGGGGTGCCACACAAGGACACAAGATTGTCTTAGCCGTGTGCGGTGCCCCCGTCCACCGTTTACTCCCTCGGTCATATTTTCGTGGTGCTTAGGCGAAGCCCTGCGGAGATCACTTCACCACCACCATCACCACGCCATCGTGCTGACGGAACTCATCTACTACTTCGCCCGTCTTGCTGGATCAAGAAGGCGAGGACGTCACCGAGCTGAACATGTGCAGAACGCGGAGGTGCCGTGCGTTCGGCACTAGATCGGTTGGAGCGCGAAGAAAGTTCGACTACATCAACCGCGTTGTGAAATGCTTCCGCTTACGGTCTACGAGGGTACGTAGACACACTCTCCCCCTCGTTGCTATGCATCTCCATGGATAGATC
Organism: Thinopyrum elongatum; assembly: GCA_011799875.1. Lineage (NCBI taxonomy): Eukaryota > Viridiplantae > Streptophyta > Magnoliopsida > Poales > Poaceae > Thinopyrum > Thinopyrum elongatum. The sequence continues at coordinate 452,763,105 of CM022300.1, read as the reverse complement.
ATTGCGTGTGCGTAGAATTTTTTTTTGTTTTCCATGCTACGTTTCCCAACAGGAATAGCCCCCATCTTGTTATCCTTAATAGCAACGATACATGTGTGTCTTGCTGCCCCTTCTGTCACTGGGAAAGAACACCGCACGATCGAGCCCATCACAAAGCATCTCTTCCCATGGCAAGAAAAATTGATCTAGTTGGCCTAACTAAACCAAAGATTAGAAGAATAAATACGAGGCTATAAGTAATCATGCATATAAGAGATCAAAAGAAGACTCAAATAATATTCATGGATATAGATCTGATCATAAACTCAAAGTTTATCGGATCCCAACAAACACACCACAAAAAAAAGTTACATCAAATAGATCTCCAAGAGACCATTGTATTGAGAATCAAAAGAGAGAGAGGAAGCCATCTAGCTACTGCCTACGGACCCGTAGGTCTACAATGAACTACTCACGCATCATCGGAGAGGCACCAATGAGGATGATGAACCCCTCCGTGATGGTGCCTTTATTGGATCTCATGGTTCTGGAACTTGCGGCGGCTGGAATTGTGTTTCGTCGACTCCCCTAGGGTTTCTGGAATATTTGGGTATTTATAGGGCGAAGAGGCGGTGCAGGAGGCCACCGAGGTGGGCACAACCCACCTGGGCATGCCTGGGGGCGCCTGGGCCCCCAGGCGCGCCCAGGTGGGTTGTGCCCCCCTCGGGGCACCCCTCTGGTACTTCTTTCGCCCATGTTGTTCCTTCTGGTCCATAAAAATTCTCCAAAAAGTTTTGCTGCGTTTGGACTTCGTTTGGTACTGATATTCTGCGAAGTAAAAACCAAGCAAAAAAACAGCAATTGGCATTGGGCACTATGTCAATAGGTTAGTCCCGAAAAATGGTATAAAGTTGCTATAAAATGATTGTAAAACATCCAAGAATGATAATGTAACAGCATGGAACAAGCAAAAATTATAGATACGTTGGAGACGTATCAGCATCCCCAAGCTTTATTCCTACTTGTCCTCGAGTAGGTAAATAATAAAAACAGAATTTTTGATGTGGAATGTTGCCTAACATATTCATCACATATTCTTTTCTTTTGTAGCATGGACATTTGGACTTTTATATGGTTCAAAGCAATAGTCTAGTTTTGACATGAAGATTTCAATACTCAAGGATATCAACAAGCAACCATGTCTTTCAAAATATCAACACTAAAGAAAGTTATCCCTATCCCATCATGCTCAATCATTGATCCATTCATGAAACACACTCGCATATTAGCTACATCCAATGCTCAAGTACGATCATAGTTCCCCTTAGTTGGTGCTTTGTAAGAGAAGATGGGGACTCAAATAAAAAGAAAAATTGCATAAAGTAAATAGAAAGGCCCTTCGCATAGGGAAGTAGGGATTTGTAGAGGTGCCAGAGCTCAAAGCTAAAATTGAGAGATGATTTTTTTTGAGATGCATACTTTTCCCGTCAACGAAAACGACCGAGTAATTCCCAACAGTTTCCATGCTAGATATACCATAGGCGGTTCCCAAACAGAAAATAAAGTTTATTCCTTTTTCCACCATTCTGTCACAATCCATGGCTAGCCGTATCCACGGGTGCCCTCCATACCAACACTTTCCAAGGAATTTATTATTTGACAACATAAAGTAAATTTCTTTTTCATTTCGGGACTGGGCATCCCTATTACCGCCGCACTCTCGTGCAATGACAAGTGAATAAACACTCATCTTGAGAATAACACATCTAGCATGGAAAATATTTGCCACCCCCTGCCGCTTCATGAGCGGTATGAGCACACAAAAAGGAAATTTATTTCAAAAATTAGAGATGGCACATACAAATTTGCTTAGAACGGCACGAAAATACCGCATATAGGTAGTTATGGTGGACTCATATGGCAAAACTGGGTTTAAAGATTTTGGATGCACAAGTAGTATTTCTACTTAGTACAAATGGAGGCTAGCAAAAAGATTGAGAAGCAACCAACCAAGAAACGAAAAATCACATAAGCAAGCATTAAGCATAACTAACACGGACTAATGCACCACAAGTAGGATATAATTTCATTGCACAACTATTGACTTTTTTGCTTGCATAGTGAATCACAAACCTTAACACCAATATTCTTACTAAAGCATAATTACTCACCAACACGACTCACATATCACTATCATCATATCTCAAAACTATTACAAAGAATCAAGTTTATTTCATCCAATGATCTTCATGAAAGTTTTTATTATATCCCTCTTGAATATCTATCACCTTGGGACTAGTTTCATATTTTTCAATTGCTTTTGACAAGCTCAAACAAATCTAAGTGATGCACATGAGCATAAGATTTTCCGTCTCTCAAAATAATATAAGTGAAGCATGAGAGAATTTCTTCAAAAATTTACTAAATCTCAAACAAATCTAAGTGAAGCATGAGAGCATTTCTTAAAAAATATTAAAGCACACCGTGCTCAAAAAGATATAAGTGAAGCACTAGAGCAATTCCATAGCTCAAGAAATTTAAGTGAAGCATAAAGAGCAACTCTAACAAATCATGGCATAATTTTGGCTCTCTCAAATAAGTGTGTCCAGAAAGGATAATTATGAAAAACTAAAAAGCAAAACAAGCAAAGACTCATATAATACAAGACGCTCCAAGCAAAACTCATGATATGTGATGAATAAAAATATAGCTCCTAGTAAAATACCGATGGTTGTTAGAAGAAAGAGGGGATGCCACTCGGGGCATCCCCAAGCTTAGTTGCTTGTTTCTCATTGAATATTATCTTGGGGTGCCATGGGGAATCCCCAAGCTTAGGCTCTTCTTACTCCTTATTCCTTCATCCATCGTGATCTCACTCAAAACTTGAAAACTTCAATCACACAAAACTTAACAAAACCTTCGTGAGATCCGTTAGTATAAGAAAACCAATCTTCACTTTAAGTACTGTTACAAACCCATTCAAATTTTATTATTGCATTATATCTACTTTATTCTAACTTCACCATGGCTTATACCCCTGATACAATCCATAGATTCATCAAAATAAGCACACAATGCAAAGAAAACAGAATCTGTCAAAAACAGAACAGTCTGTAAAGATACGAATTGTTCTTATACTTCTGTAACTCTAAAAATTCTGAAAAATTAGGAAAACAGAGGAAATTTATATATAAATATTTTTTAAAACATTCAGAATTTTTCGTCGCTTCTGTGAACTTAAAAAATTCTGTTACTGGACGCAAAAGTTTCTGTTTTTCAACAGGATCAAATCAACTATCACCAAAGCTATCCCAAAGGCTTTACTTGGCACAAACACTAATTAAAACATAAAAAACACTATCATAACAGTAGCATAATTGTGCAAACACTCAAGAACAGAAATAAAAAAGTAAAAATAAATTTTATTCATTGGGTTGTCTCCCAACAAGCGATATTGTTTTATGCCCCTAGCTAGGCATAATGCATAGATTCAAGTATTGTCATCTTTAGTTTTAGATCCATAGGATGCCCTCATGATTGATTCATATGGTGGCCTAATCCTTGTTCTAGGGAAGTGTTCCATACCCTTTCTTATGGGAAACTGAAATTTAATATTGCCTTCTTTCATATCAATCACGGCACCTATAGTGCGTAAAAACGGTCTACCAAGAATAATTGAACAAGATGGATTGCAATTAATATCTAGAACAATAAAATCTATGGGCACATAATTCCTATTTGCAAGAATAAGAACATCATTAATTCTTCCCAAAGGCTTTTTAATAGTAGAATCCGCCAAGTGCAAATTAAGAGAACATTCTTCAATATCGGTAAGACCAAGCACATCACATAAAGATTTCGGAATTGTGGAAACACTACCACCCAAATCACATAAAGAAAAACACTCATAATTTTTATCTTGACTTTAATGGTAGGTTCCCATTCATCATGTAATTTTCTAGGAATTGAAACTTTTAATTCCAACTTCTCTTCAAAAGCTTTCATCATGGCATCAACAATATGTTTAGTAAAAGCTTTATTTTGTTCATAGGCATGAGGTGAATTTATCATGGATTTCAACAAAGAAATACATTCAATCAAAGAGCAATTATCATAATTAAAGCCTTTGTAATCCAATAGAGTGGACACATCACTAGTTAAAGTTTTGACCTCTCTAAACCCACTTTTATCAATTTTTCATCAAGATTTTCACCCTTCGAATTATCGGGACGCCTTCTAGCTAAAGCTGACTCTTCTCCCGTCCCTTTACCATCAATTTTAATTTTACTAAACAAGGAATCAATAGAAGAAACACCAATTCTTTAAGATCTTCATCGTTTTTATGAAAGCAATCACTAGAAAACACTCTCTCCAAAATTCTCTTTTAGCTCTAAGCATAGCGGTTCTTTTCTTACCTTCATCCATATAAACATATAAAGCTTTAATTTATTCATCAACCTTTGGTACAAAAATTTTCAACTTGAGATTTTCTACATCGTGAGAAATTCTATCAATGCTTCTAGACATATCATCAATCTTATTCAACTTTTCTTCTATCATGGTATTGAAAACTTTTTGAGCATTGATAAATTCTTTAATATTATTCTCAAGATCAGAGGGGTTCCTATTATTATTGTAAGAATAATTACCATAATTATTAGAGGAATTTCCAGGAAATGGCCTAGGATTAAAATTACCTCTTAAGCATTGTTATTATTCCGCGAGATAAAATTCACATCTACGGCATCACTATTTTGCTCAATCAAAGTAGACAAGGGAACATCATTAAGATCAATAGGAGCATTTTTATTAGCAACTAATTTCATAAGAGCATCAACTTTTTCACTCAACGTGCTAATTTCTTCAACCGAATTAACCTTTTTACTAGAAGGTGCCATTTCGGTATGCCATTGTGAATAATTTGCCATGATGTTATCTAGCACTTTAGTAGCTTCACCCAAAGTAATTTCCATAAAATTACCACCCGCGGCGGAATCTAAAAGATTTCTAGAAACAAAGTTCAATCCCGCATAAATTTTTTGTATGATCATCCAAAGATTTAAACTGTGTGTAGGATAATTTCTTAGCATCAATTTCATTCTTTCCCAGGATTGTGCAACATGTTCATGCTAAAGTTGCTTAAAATTCATGATTTGAGTTCTAAGGGAAATAATTTTCCCGGGCGGAAAATACTTAGTAATAAAAGCATCTTTGCACTTATCCCAAGAATCGATATTATTGCGAGGCAAAGAAGAAAACCAAAATTTTGCACGATCCCTCAAAGAGAAAGGAAATAATTTCAACTTCACAATATCATTGTCCACATCTTTTTTCTTTTGCATATCACACAATTCTACGAATGTGTTTAGATGGGACGTGGCATCCTCATTAGGAGTACCGAAAAATTGATGTTTCATAACAAGATTCAACAAAGCGGCATTAATATCACAAGATTTCGCACTAGTGGCAGGAGGAGCAATCGGAGTACTAATAAAATCATTGTTATTGGTATTGGAAAAATCACACAACTTGGTGTTTTCTTGAGTCATTGTGACTACGCAAACAAGATTGCAAACAGATCTGACGAGAAAAGGCGAACGAAAACGAAGGTGAATAAAACGACAAATTTTTGTGAAGTGGGGGAGATGAAAACGAGAGGCAAATGGCAAATAATGTAAATTGCAAGGAGATGAGATTTGTGATTAGGAACCTGATAGATGTTGATGATGTCTCCCCGACAACGGCGCCAGAAATTGGCGAGTTGGCGAGAGATTATCTTGACTTGATCCTCCCCGGCAACAGCGCCAGAAATTCCTTTTGATGTCGCTTGAACTTTGTCGGTATTTCCCCAAAGAGGAAGGGATGATGTAGCACAACTACGGTAGGTATTTCCCTCAGTTATGAAACCAAGGTATCAATCCAGTAGGAGAACCAAGCAACACTATGTAAATGGTACCTGCACACAAAGAACAAATACTTGCAACCCGACGCTTATAAGGGGTTGTCAATCACTTTTTCGGGTAACGGCGTGAGATGTTGTCAAGTTGACAGGATAAAATTGTGATAGATTGGATAAATAGATCTCGATAAAATGTGAAATAAAAGATACGAATAAAAAGTGCAGCAAGGTATTTTTAGGTTTTTGGAATAATAGATCTGAAAACAAAAGCAAATAAAAATAGATCTCAAAGCAAATATGATAAAGAATAGACCCTGGGGTCGTAGATTTCACTTCTGGCTTCTCTCGTGAAAATAGCATATGGTGGCTAAACAAATTACTGTTGGGCAATTGATAGAAGATCGAATAATTATGACGATATCTAGGCAATGATCATTATATAGGCATCACGTCCAAGATTAGTGGACCGACTCCTGCCTGCATCTACTACTATTACTCCACACATCGACCGCTATCCAGCATGCATCTAGTGTATTAAGTTCATGGAGAAACGGAGTAATGCAATAAGAACGATGACATGATGTAGACAAGATCTATTCATGTAGGAATAGCCCGCATCTTGTTATCCTTAATAGCAACAATACATGTGTGTCTTGCTGCCCCTTCTGTCACTGGGAAAGAACACCACACGATCGAACCCATCACAAAGCACCTCTTCCCATGGCAAGAAAAATCGATCTAGTTGGCCTAACTAAACCAAAGATTAGAAGAAGAAATACGAGGCTATAAGTAATCATGCATATAAGAGATCAAAAGAAGACTCAAATAATATTCATGGATATAGATCTGATCATAAACTCAAAGTTCATCGGATCCCAACAAACACACCGTAAAAAAAAGTTACATCAAATAGATCTCCAAGAGACCATTGTATTGAGAATCAAAAGAGAGAGAGGAAGCCATCTAGCTACTGCCTACGGACCCGTAGGTCTACAATGAACTACTCACGCATCATCGGAGAGGCACCAATGAGGATGATGAACCCCTCCGTGATGGTGTCTAGATTGGATCTCGTGGTTCTGGAACTTGCGGCGGCTGGAATTGTGTTTCGTTGACTCCCCTAGGGTTTCTGGAATATTTGGGTATTTATAGGGTGAAGAGGCGGTGCGGGAGGCCACCGAGGTGGGCACAACCCACCAGGGCACGCCTGGGCCCCCAGGCACGCCCAGGTGGGTTGTGCCCCCCTCGGGGCACCCCTCTAGTACTTCTTTGGCCCATGTTGTTCCTTCTGGTCCATAAAAATTCTCCAAAAAGTTTCGCTCCGTTTGGTACTGATATTCTGCGAAGTAAAAAACAAGCAAAAAACAGCAACTGGCACTGGGCACTATGTCAATAGGTTTGTCCCAAAAAATGATATAAAGTTGCTATAAAATAATTGTAAAACATCCAAGAATGATAATATAACAGCATGGAACAAGCAAAAATTATAGATACATTGGAGATGTATCAGAACCCTCGAGGGTGATTCCTCCAAGTTCACCTTGACGGTTACATCGAGTAGGAATCCATCGAGGGTGATTCCTCGGTTTTCCCCCTTGATGTTATAGACACACGCTTACTTTGACTTTACCCCCAGAACCATTTTAAAGATGGGTCGGCCCTGAGGGATACCCGCGAGAGTTACTGTTTCTACGGGACTGGAGGGAAAGCCGGTACCACCCTGGTAGAGGTGGACCTGAGTTCCCGACAGTCTCTTGCGAGTCGGGTTGACCGTGAGGGTACCCGCGAGTTGATGTGTAGTTGGGTTGATCTGAGGATACCCGTGAGATAAATACGCGGCACGGTGGGGCATTCTTAGCCCTTGCCATAAGTCCGTGAGATGGGGCGACGGGACCACATATCGTGGATCATTGATCGTTACCGCGCGCTCCCAAGACACTAACGGTTTGGATATGTGATCCGAGTAAGCCTTTGGCCTTGTCGCACTAACCACCACGCGGGAATAAGTATGGGCACTCAGCGTCGTACGGTTCTCTGAAAGCTCTTCTGACGTCAGCAATTGAGCGGCGCGCGCCCGGTTGGACGGTAACCACCTGCGCTTGTATAAGGCGGTGGGTCTGCTCCAGGTCGCATACGCAACGTGCAGGAGTGCAAAGGGTGATGGGCCCAAGACCCCTGCGGACTTAGGATGTAGACCGGTGTGCTGGCCACTCTGTTGAGCCTAGGTAGGACTACGGTGTGTCGATCAGCCGAGGCCGGGTATAATCTGATGATGTGCGCGGCCAGAGTTAATCGAGTATGTTGGGTAAGTATGTGCACCCCTACAGGGAAGTTAATCTATTTGAATAGTGGTGTTCACGGTAACCGATGCTCGGAGTTGTATCCCGATCGATACAACTAGAACTGGATACTGGAGATGATGAAATGGATATGTTGGCTCCGGGATTGCTTTCTCGTAGGGAGTCGAGGAAGGATCTCTGGGCGTTAATACTACGACATACTTGTTACTTATAATATGCTAATCTGCACTCTTCTAATGCTGCAAGATGCTTCAAGATGCTAGTCTTCGATAAGCTAGGCTTTCCCTCTATTCTGGCATTTTGCAGTTCAGTCCAAAGATACAGCCCCATTCCTTTCATATTGATGCATAATTAGTATAGATCTGATGTAAGTCTTGCGAGTACTTTGGATGAGTACTCACGGTTGCTTTGCTACCTCTATTCCCCCTATACCTGATTGCTGTGATCAGATGACGGATCCCAGGAGCCAGATGCCACCACCGACGACTACTACTACCCCGACGGAGCCTACTACTACATGGAGGCCACCGACAACTAGGAGTAATTAGAAGGCTCCCAGGTAGGAGGCCTTGCCTTTTCCATCGTTGTTGCTTTTGTGCTAGCCTTCTTAAGGCAGACTTGTTTACTTTATGTCTGTACTCAGATATTGTTGCTTCTGTTGACTCGTTTGTATTCGAGCTTATGTATTCAACCCCTCGAGGCCCCTGGCTTGTAATATAAAGGTTGTATGACTTAATTTGTGTTTAGAGTTGTGTTGTGATATCTTCCCGTGAGTCCCTGATCTTGATCGTGCACATTTGCGTGTATGATTAGTGCACGATTGAATCGGGGGCGTCGCAGCGTGTCAATTGCATGAGACTGGGCATTACCCAGAAAGATGTCTGGCCATAGAGTAATCGAGCGAATCGGGTTATGTGGTGCACCCCTACAGGGAAGTTAAACCATTCAAATCCGTGTCCATGATAACATGACGACTTACAGTTGTATACCGACCTCTTACAATTAAAACCGGATACTTGATAAAACACACCGACATAACACACAGGAATACCCAGTGATCGCTTTCTCACAGGGAGGCGAGGAAAGGACTTCTGGGTAGGTTGTTACTATATGTATGTACAAGTTTTTTTTGAAAGATGATCCAGACTTGTTGGCTTTTCATTGGCTTAGCAGGGAAGAGGTTACAAAAGGTTGATCAAGTGATCGAGGTGTTTTCGGGGGGAAAAGAAGCACACAGTCTCATGTCCACTCCCCCTACAGATTTACATGGCCGATATCTCACATAATCTCCCCAAAAGGGGGCTCAATGCCGTGGGCTCCGACAAGTGTCCATTGTTCCATATCCCTCTCGGCAGGCCACGATCACGTCACGCGAGCTCGGCGTCTTCCTTCTGAAGGTGCAGTTGTTTCTCTCCTGCCAGATATGCCAGGCGAGCAAGTCCACCATTGTTTTGACACCTCTTCTTTCCGTCGGTGCCGCAGAGTCGATGATCACGGTGAGTGCCTCGGTGGTGGTCGTGCAAGCGCTCCAGGAAGCGGGGGAGAGCGCTGCGTAGTCACCCCACGTAGCTGCCCTTGCCCAAATTTCCCGCGAGGTTTGGCATTCCCACAGCAGATGGAAGGAGGACTCGAGGTTTCGGTTGCAAAGCTGGCAGAAGTAGCAGTTCTCCCACCCCCTTCGTTGCAGGCGGTCATTGCACCAGAGCCGGTCATGGTGGAGCAGCCAGAGGAAAAACTTTATCTTCCCCGGTGCCCAGATTTTCCATATTAGCCGATGCATGCTCTCCCTCGGCTGCACTGGGAATTGGATGTTGTAAGCTACCCTTGCTGAGTATTGGCCTCATGTTTTCCACATGATCTTGTCTTCCACTCCTTCCTGCAACACCAAGCTTGCATCTCTGATGCGGTGCCGCAGCAGCACGAACTGGGGGATGATCGCCATTGTGTTGCCGTGCCTGAGGTCGAGGACCCATCTGTATCCATGTAAGGCCTCTGCCACCGTGCGGTTCTTTCTGAAGGAGTGGTTGAACAGCACGGGGAAGGCTTGCCAGAGCGATTGCTCACCCAGCCAGGGGCACTGCCAGAAGAGGGCTCTGTTGCCGTTGCCTACCACCACCCTTGTTGCCGAGGCAAAGAGCGCCTGGTCCCTGCAGGGCATCCCCGTGCCCACCCATGGCCTGCCTGGGTCGGTCCATGCCAGCCAGAGCCATTGGAGGCGGATCGCGCGCGCGAAGCGCTCCATGTCAGGGATGCCGAGGCCGCCGCGGTCCACAGGGGACGTAACCAGCTGCCAATTCATTTTGCACTTTCCTCCGGTGATCTCTTCGTCTTGCGCCCACAGGAACCGTCGTCTTGCCTTGTCGATGTCCTTGTAGAATTTCTTCGGGATGCGTAGGACGGCAAGTGCAAAGGCAGGCAGTGCGGACAGCACGCTCCGAACCAGCACACGGCGCCCCGCGATTGGCATGAGACAGCCTTTCCAAGCCGCTAGTCTTGCGCGGACGCGGTCGAGGAGGTACTGGATATGCACTAGCCGTAGCCTACCGGTGCAGAGAGGGAGGCCTAGGTACCTGATCGGGAAGTCTACTCTGTTGCCGCCAAAATTGTGCAGGACGTCCGCGAGGTCTATGTTAACGCAATTCAGCGAAGCTACTGACGATTTTCGTGGGTTACTACGCAGCCCTGTCGCCTCACCGAACCCATAAAGTACCTACATGATGGTGTCAACCTCCCGCCACTCCGGGTTGGCGAAGAAGATCGCGTCGTCAGCATAGAGCATGACTCGTAGGCGTGCCGTCCTGGCCAGCAGCGGGGCGAGGATGCCGGCCTGCTGTGCTGTCACCAGGAGCCGGTGTAGAGGATCGATCGCCAGGATGAAGAGGATTGGAGGGAGTGGGTCCCCTTGCCGCAGTCCTCGCAGATGCAGGATGTCATGCCTGGGGTCCCCATTGAGCATGCACGCCAAGGACGCAAAGGAGAGGAGCAGCGCAATCCAGTCTCTCCAGCGCGCCAAAAAATTCATGCGCTGCAGCAGCTCTAGTGAGTACTCCCATGACACCGTGTCGAAGGCCTTCGTGATGTCGATCTTGAGTAGGAGCACCAGCGATTACTTTCTCTGGAACATCCGGATTGTATTCTGAACATAGAGGAAACTATCATGGATTCCTTTTTTCTTTTGAAACACGCTCTGAGCAGGGGAGCGCTACTTCTTGAGCTTGCATTGGTTTTTCCCTTGAAGAGGAAAGGGTGATGCAACAAAGTAGAGATAAGTATTTCCCTCAATTTGAGAACCAAGGTATCAATCCAGTAGGAGGAACAAGCAAGTCCCCAATAGATGCACCTGCACAAACTAACAAACACTTGCACCCAACGCGATAAAGGGGTTGTCAATCCCTTCACGGTCACTTGCAAGAGTGAGATCTAATAGAGATAGATATAAAAGATAAATAAAAGGCAAAATAAAGTGAAAGTAAATAAATTGCAGCAAGGTATTTTTGGGATTTTTGGTTTTATAGATCTAAAAATATATGATGGAAAATAGACCCCGGGGCCATAGGTTTCACTAGAGGCTTCTCTCTTGAAAGAAAACATACGATGGGTGAACAAATTACTGTTGAGCAATTGATAGAAAAGCGCATAGTTATGACGATATCTAAGGCAATGATCATGAATATATGCATCACGTCTGTGACAAGTAGACCGAAACGATTCTGCATCTACTACTATTACTCCACACATCGACCGACTCCTGCCTGCATCTAGAGTATTAAGTTCAAGAGAACAGAGTAACGCATTAAGCAAGATGACATGATGTAGAGGGATAAACTCAAGCAATATGATATAAACCCCATCTTTTTATCCTTAATGGCAACAATACAATGCGTGCCTCGCTACCCCTACTATGTCACTGGGTGAGGACATCGCAAGATTGAACCCATCACAAAGCACCTCTCCCATGGCAAGATAGATCAATCTAGTGGGCCAAACCAAATCAATAGAACGAAGAGAAATACAAAGCTATTTAAATCATGCATAAAAGAGTTCAGAGAATACTCAAATAATATTCATAGATAATCTGATCATAAACCCACAATTCATCGGATCTCAACAAACACACTGCAAAATAAGATTACATCGGATAGAACTCCAAGAACATCGAGGAGAACATTGTATTGAAGATCAAAGAGAGAGAACAAGCCATCTAGCTACTAGCTATGGAACCATAGGTTTGTGGTAAACTACTCACACATCATCGGAAGGGCAACAAGGTTGGTGTAGAGGCCCTCCGTGATCGAATTCCCCTCCGGCAGATTGCCAGAAAAGGCCCCAAGATGGGATCTTACAAGAACAAAAGCTTGTGGCGGCGGAAAAGTATTTTTGTGGATCTTCTGATGTTGGGGGAATATTTGGGTATTTATAGAGCAAGAATTAGGGTTAGGAGGTCTGTGAGGGGCCCACAAGCCAGGGGGCGCCCTCCTAGGGCACGGCCTCAGGGCTTGTGGCCTCCCCGTGGGTCTTCTGGCCCTCTCTCCAAGTCTCTTGTGTTTCTTCTGGTCCAAGAAAAATCATCGTAAAGTTTTATTCCGTTTGGACTCCGTTTGATATTCCTTTCTGAAAAAGTCAAAAACAAGGAAAAAACAGCAACTGGCACTGGGCACTAGGTTAATAGGTTAGTCCCAAAAAATGATATAAAATAGTACCAAAATGCATATAAAACATCCAAGATAGATAATATAATAGCATGGAACAATAAAAAATTATAGATACATTGGAGACGTACCAAGCATCCCCAAGCTTAATTCCTGCTCGTCCTCGAGTAGGTAAATGATAAAAACAGAATTTTTGATGTGGAATGCTACCTAACATGTTTATCAATGTAATTTTCTTTTATGTGTCATGAATATTCAGATCCATAATATTCAAAACAAAAGTTTAATATTGACATAAAAACAATAATACTTCAAGCATACTAATAAAGCAATCATAGTTTTTCAAAATAACATGGCCAAAGAAAGTTATCCCTACAAAATCATATAGTCTGGTCATGCTCTATCTTCATCACACAAAGTATTTATCATGCACAACCCCGATGACAAGCCAAGCAATTGTTTCATACTTCTAATGTTCTAAAGCTTTTTCAACTTTCACACAATATATGAGCGTGAGCCATGGATATAGCACTATAAGTGGAATAGAATATGGTGGAGGTTGTGTGGAAGACAAAAAGGAAGAAAGTCTCACATCAACTAGGCAAATTAATAGGCTATGGAGATGTCCATCAATTGATATCAATGCGAGTGAGTAGGGATTGCCATGCAACGAATGCACTAGAGCTATAAGTGTATGAAAGCTCAAAAGAAAACTAAGTGGGTGTGCATCCAACTTGCTTGCTCATGAAGACCTAGGGCAATTTTAGGAAGCCCATCATTGGAATATACAAGCCAAGTTCTATAATGAAAAATTCCCACTAGTGTATGAAAGTGACAAAATAGGAGACTCTCTATCATGAAGAACATGGTGCTACTTTGAAGCACAAGTGTGGAAAAAGGATAGTAACATTGTCCCTTCTCTCTTTTTCTCTCATTTTTTTTTCTTTTTTTCTTTTTTTTCGTTTGGGCTCTTTGGCCTCTTTTTTTCTTTTTTTTTCATCCGGAGCCTCATCCCGACTTGTGGGAGAATCATAGCCTCCATCATCCTTTCCTCACATGGGACAATGCTCTAATAATGATGATAATCACACTTTTATTTACTTACAACTCGATACTAGAACAAAGATATGACTCTATATGAATGCCTCATTCATATGAGAACAATACGACAATGATGGTGTGTGTCATAATAAAATAGAATGGTGGAAGTTGCATGGCAATATATCTCAAAATGGCTATGGAAATGCCATAATAGGTAGGTATGGTGACTGTTTTGAGGAAGGGTATATGGTGGGTTTAATGCACCGGCGAAAGTTGTGCGGTACTAGAGAGGCTAGCAATGGTGGAAGGGTGAGAGTGCGTATAATCCATGGACTCAACATTAGTCATAAAGAACTCACATACTTATTACAAAAATTTATTAGCCCTCGAAACAAAGTACTAATACGCATGCTCCTAGGGGGATAGATTGGTAGGAAAAGACCATCGCTCGTCCCCGACTGCCACTCATAAGGAAGACAATAAAAAATAAATCATCCTCTAACTTCATCACATGACGGTTCACCATACGTGCATGCTTCGGGAATCACAAACTTTAACACAAGTATTATTACTCAACCACAATTACCAACTAGCATGACTCTAATATCACAATCTTTATATCTCAAAACAAATGCAAGGAATCAAACTTCTCATATATTCAATGATCTTCATGAAAGTTTTTATTATATCCCTCTTGGATGCCCATCATATTAGGACTAAATTCATAACCTAAACCAATTTCCATAATATTTTCAAGACTCTCAAAATAATATAAGTGAAGCATGAGAGTTCATCAATTTCTATAAAATAAAACCACCGCCGTGCTCTAAAAAGATATAAGTGAAGTACTAGAGCAACTGCCTAGCCCAAAAGATATAAGTGAAGCACATAGAGTATTCTAATAAATTCACGATTAATGTGTGTCCCTCTCAAAAGGTGTGTACCTCAAGTATGATTGTGGCAAACTAAAAGGCAAATAAAGCAAACACTCATATATCACAAGGCGCTCCAAGCAAAACACATATCATGTAGTGAATAAAAATATAGCCTCAAGTAATTTTACCGATGGATTGAAGACAAAAGAGGGGATGCCATCCGGGGCATCCCCAAACTTAGATGCTTGGTTCTCCTTGAATTTTACCTTGGGGTGCCTTGGGCATCCCCAAGCTTAGGCTCTTGCCACTCCTTATTCCGTTGTCCATCAAAACTTTACCCAAAACTTGAAAACTTCACAACACAAAACTCAACAGAAAACTCATAAGCTCCGTTAGTGTAAGAAAAGCAAATCACCACTTAGGTACTGTTGTGAACTCATTCTAAATTTATATTGGTGTTATATCTACTGTATTCCAACTTCTCCATGGTTCATACCCCCCAATACTACCCATAGATTCATCAAAATAAGCAAACAACACATAAAAAATAGAATTTGTCAAAAATAGAACAGTCTGTGAAGATCTGAATTGTTATCATACTTCTGTAACTCTAAAAATTCTGAAATTTTAGGAAAACGTAGGAAATTTGTATAGAAATCTTGTGTAAAAAAAATCAGAACCAGAACACACTCCTGTGAATTTTAACAATTATGTTACTGGACGCAAAAGTTTCTGTTTTTCAGCAAAATCAATTCAACTATCACCATAGATCATCCCAAAGGTCTTACTTGGCTCAAACACTAATTAAAACACTTTAACACAATTACTACAGAGGTAATAATGTGTATTTTCATAAAAACAGAAAAGAAAAATATTGGGTTGTCTCCCAACAAGCGCTTTTTTCTTTAAAGCCCTTTAGCTAGGCATTGATAATTTTAATGATGCTCACATGAAAGACAAAAAATTGAAGCACAAAGTGAGCATCATATAGCATGTGAAAAACAAGTTTAAGTCTAACATACTTCCTATGCATAGGCATTTTTTAGGAAATATATTTATCAAGACAAGCAAAAACTAGCATATGCAAGGAAGAAGAAAGAAACAATAGCAATCTCAACATAACGAGAGGTAATTTAGTAACATGAAAATTTCTACAACCATATTTCCCTCTCTCATAATAATTACATGTGGGATCGTATTAAAATTCAACAATATAGCTATCGCATAACATTTTCTCTACATGATCCACATGCATGCAAAGTTGACACTCTTCCAAAATAGTGGGATTACCAAATAAAGTCATGACCTCTCCAAACCCACTTTTATAAAAAAAATCATAAGATTGATCATTCTCCAAAGTAGTGGGCTTATTATTACCTAGAGTTGACACTCTTCCAAACCCACTTTCAATATTATTGCAAACATTATTATCATGAGGCTTAAATAAATTTTCAAGATCATAAGAAGAATTATCACCCCGCCCCAATCATGATCATTGCAATAAGTAGTGGACATAACAAAATTAGCATCCCCAAGATTGGGGTTTTGCATATTATTAGCACAATTGATATTAATAGAATTTACAATAGCATCATTGCAATCATGCTTTTCATTCAAGGAGCTATCGTGAATCACTTTATGAATTTCTTCTTTTAGCACTTCATCACAATTTTCATGTTCACGAATTTCAAGCAAAACTCCATAAAGATAATCTAGTGCACTCAACTCACTAGCAATTGGTTCATCATAATTGGAGCCTTTAAAAAGATTAGCAAGTGGATGAGGATCCATAAACTTTTTGCTTTCTGATTTTCAATAAACACACAATTATACCAAGCGAATGAGCAACAAACCAAGTAAGACATAAAGGCAAACGAAAAGACAAACGGAAAGAGGGCGAATAAAAAAGCAAATATTTTTGAGTTTTTCTGAAAACGTTTTAGAAGTGGGGGAGAGGAAAATGAGAGCAAATGGAAAATAATGTAAGTGTAAGAGATGAGAGTTTATGATAGGTACTTGGTAGGCTTGATGTAGAACCTCCCCGGCAACGGCGCTAGAAATTCTTTCTGCTACTTCTTGAGCTTGCGTTGGTTTTTCCCTTGAAGAGAAAAGGGTGATGCAGCAAAGTAAAGATAAGTATTTCCCTCAGTTTGAGAACTGAGGTATCAATCCAGTAGGTGGAACAAGCAAGTCCCCAATAGATACACCTGCACAAACTAACAAACACTTGCACCCAACGCGATAAAGGGGCTGGCAATCCCTTCACGGTCACTTGCAAGATTGAGATCTAATAGAGATAGATATAAAAGATAAATAAAAGGCAAAATAAAGTAAAAGTAAATAAATTGCAGCAAGGTATTTTTGGGTTTTTGGTTTTATAGATCTGAAAATATATGATGGAAAATAGACCCGGGGGCCATAGGTTTCACTAGAGGCTTCTCTCTTGAAAGAAAACATACGGTGGGTGAACAAATTACTGTTGAGCAATTGATAGAAAAGCGCATAGTTATGACAATATCTAAGGCAATGATCATGAATATAGGCATCACGTCCGTGACAAGTAGACCGAAACGATTTTGCATCTACTACTGTTACTCCACACATCGACCGACTCCTGCCTACATCTAGAGTATTAATTTCAAGAGAACAGAGTAACGCATTAAGCAAGATGACATGATGTAGAGGGATAAACTCAAACAATATGATATAAACTCCATCTTTTTATCCTTAATGGCAACAATACAATACGTGCCTCGCTACCCCTACTATGTCACTGGGTGAGGACACCGCAAGATTGAACCCATCACAAAGCACCTCTCCCATGGCAAGATAGATCAATCTAGTTGGCCAAACCAAATCAATAGATCGGAGAGAAATACAAAGCTAGTTAAATCATGCATAAAAGAGCTCAGAGAAGACTCAAATAATATTCATAGATAATCTGATCATAAACCCACAATTCATCGGATCTCAACAAACACACCGCAAAAGAAGAATACATCGGATAGAACTCCAAGAATAGCGAGGAGAACATTGTATTGAAGATCAAAGAGAGAGAAGAAGCCATCTAGCTACTAGCTATGGACCCGTAGGTCTGTGGTAAACTACTCACACATCATCGGAAGGGCAGCAAGGTTGGTGTAGAGGCCCTCCGTGATCTAATCCCCCTCCGGCAGATTGCCAGAAAAGGCCCCAAGATGGGATCTCACGAGAGCAGAAGCTTGCGGCAGCGGAAAAGTATTTTTGTGGACGCTTCTGATGTTGGGGGGGATATTTGGGTATTTATAGAGCAAGAATTAGGGTTAGGAGGTCTGCGAGGGGCCCACAAGCCAGCCCCCCTAGGGCGCGGCCTCAGGGCTTGTGGCCTCCCCGTGGGTCTTCTGGCCCTTTCTCCAAGTCTCTTGGGTTTCTTTTGGTCCAAGAAAAATCACCGTAAAGTTTTATTCCGTTTGGACTCCGTTTGATATTTCTTTCTGAAAAAGTCAAAAATAAGGAAAAAACAGCAACTGACACTGGGCACTAGGTTAATAGGCTAGTCTCAAAAAATGATATAAAATAATACCAAAATGCATATAAAACATCCAAGATATATAATATAATAGCATGGAACAATAAAAAATTATAGATATGTTGAAGACGTATCAGGGAGACCAGTTGGTCCAGTACTCCCGCTAGCCTGATCGAGAGAACCTTAGCGATTAACTTTGCCACCGAGTGAATCAGACTAATGGGGCGGAAATCAGTCAGCTTGATTGCTCCGTTCTTCTTTGGTAGCAGCACGATGAGGGAACGGTTGAGGGCGGCAAAATCTCCACCGACAAGCCGGTAAAAAGCCTCAAAAACCGCCATGACGTCCACCTTGATTGTCTGCCAGCAAGCTCTGAAAAAAGTGCCGTTGAAACCATCCGGGCCTGGCGCTTTCTCTGCCGGAGAGGCTCAGATCGCCGCCCACACCTCGCCCTCGGTGAAAGGATTGTCAAGGCCTTCCCCTGCCTGCAGTCGCGGGAGCTCGATCGAGTCCCAATTGATTGTACTGGCCCGTCTTCCCTTGGTACCCAGCGGAGCGGAGAAGTGGTCATGGATCAACTCCGCTTTTTTGTTGTGGTTTGTTGCCTGCTTGCCCGCGGCCTCGATGCAGTGAATGAAATTTTTCCTCTGCCTGGAATTGATCTTCGCCTGAAAGAAGGCAGTCCGTGAATCGCCCGCTTTGAGCCAGGTGGTTCTTACCGCCTGCAATTTCCTGACTCGCTCGAGCGCCGCAAGACCGACGATTTTCAGTTTCAGAGTCTTTCTCAGCCAGAATTCCCTGGGGGTGAGCTGCCGCTTCTCTTGTGCCACGTCTAGCTGGAGAACAACCTCTGAAGCGATGTGGAGCTGCAGCTTTGTGTCACTGAAAATGCTTTTGGCCCAAATTTTCAAGTCTGCCGCCGCTCTCTTTAGCTTGATCTTCATCCTAGTGAAAGGGCAGCTATGATTGACTGGCCTTTGCCACGCCCTTGCGACTGTCTGTTGGAAGTGTAGAAATTTTGGACAGAAGGATTCAAATCTGAATACTGCCTTGCGGGGTGGCGTTGCGACATTCGTCAGCAACAGGGGCAGTGGTCAGAGCATGTAGTGGATGCAGCCATGAGAATGTATGAGGGAAAGAGTGCCTCCCACTCCTGATTGAAGAACACTTTGTCGATTGCGATGAACGTTGGGTTTTCCCTCTCGTTGCTCCAGGTGAAGCGCCTGTTTTTGCATTTGATCTCCCGGATGTTTGCTCTGTCGATGGCATCTCTGAATCTGCCCATTACTCTTCTGTTTAAGTTGTGGTTGCTCTTGTCTCTTGCGTCGTAGATGATGTTAAAAGTCCCCGTTGATCAGCCACGGCTCGCCTTGGGGTGGTCTGATTCTAATCATCTCATCGAGGAACTCACCTTTCCTAGCGTCGTCAGCTGGGCCGTACATAGTTGTGATCCAAAAAGAAAGGTTGTTGTGTAGTAGGGATGCTCTAGCAGTGATGGAGAACTATCCTACTGCTTGGGTGGCGATGGCGATCTTGGAGGAGTCCCAGAAGATTGCAGCCCCGCCACGAGTGCCCACCGCCGGTAGCACATCACAGTTGTCGAGGCGACTGCCTCCGGTCTCTCTGATTATTCCCGGTGACCAGGCGTCGATCTTTGTCTCTTGCATACAGAGCAGAGCTAAACTATGAGCATCGACGACCTCGCAGATGGTGGCTCTCTTGGCCGGCGAGTTCAGGCCATGGACGTTCCAATTCATGATGGTGATGGTTGTGTTCCTCATAATGCCTTCGAAAATGCTCCGGCAACAAACGAAATTTTACTACTGAAAGGATGAAGCGAGTACAATGACACCACCGCACAGCCGTGGCGTGCCAGCGTCCACCAATAGGCCCCAAATCACGCTGGCTATGAGCTAAACACTAAAGACTTGCACTAAACATGACTGAAAAAACCTCTTAGACTGGCTTAAGGCCAGCTGCCATCGGAGACTAACTAATCCTGCAGCTAACATAGTCTACTCCTGCGCAGCTTCGTCCGGGCCGGCCAGGCCAGCCATGGTGCGCAGTGCCTCGATGTTGAGGTGCGTGAGCTTGGCGATGCAGTCGACGTCGTCTTCTGACAGCGGCTCGTCGAAACGTCGCAGCAACGCCTCCGCGGCCTTCACCGTCATCTGCTCCCCTTGGCCCCAGCACCCCGAGCTCCTGGACCAGCCGGAGAGTCGCCCGCTACGCGACAGGGGCGGAAGAAGGGTTGGCCGTCAGCCGAGCACTCTGCCTGACGGGTGTCGACGGTGCGCGCGTCTTGAGCGGGGCAGAGGGCCGTCGTGCAGGGGGCGCGTAGCAGCCGCGCTGCGGCACCGTCCCGCCCGAGCTGCAGCTGCTGCACTTGGTGCGTCACCGTCCCGAGTTCGGTTGTGGTCGTGGCTGGGGGCGGGGTGGTCCTGTACGCCTGGACCGAGCTTGGCTGCATGCATGCATTGGTCCCACCAGGCGCCGGCTCCCCCGCGTTGATGATGCTTGCGTCGCCCTCGCCGAACTCGAGCAGAGCAGCCAGTGCGCCGGCGATGGCCTCCTCCAGTTCAGCTTGTCCAAGCTCGATGCGGGGCGGGTGTGGGAGCTGGGTGTCCCCGTTGGTGAAGAAGTCGACGACAGGGTCGTGGTCCTGGCATGCTGGAGGCGGGGGAGAGGGTGGCGGCGGGGAGGGCGCACGGCGCAGAGGCAGAGGTAGGGTGGCACGGAAGGCAACCTCACGCCCGTGGCAGCCCTTGTCGCGGTGCCGGCTGATGGGGGTGCGGCTATGCTGACGCCGCTGCTGGGAGCGCTCCTTGGCCGTCGTCGGGGCCCTGCTGGAGTGGCCACGGCCTAGCAGCGCGTCCGTCCATGAACGCCTGTCGCCGCGCTCACCGTCTTGGTCGTCATGGTCCCGCCTGCCGCCCCCACGCTGCAGGCCATGGCAGCCCGAGGAGGCCACCTAAGGCGGCTGGCGGCACCCCTGGCCGTCCTCTATGTGCCTGGTCCACGTCCCCGGGTAGACCACCGGGAAGGAGGCATCATCGCCCGACTCGGACGAGGGGAGGCCGCTCTGGTGCGAGTAGGAGGATTGCGGCGTGCGGGGCGTCCAGTCTTCAACCCGGTCGACGTGCACCAGCAGCACCCGGCGCCGGACGCCGGGCGATGGAGCGACCTGGCGGCTCGGAGGCGAGAACCCCAGCATGGCCTCCACCCTGCCCGCGCCACGGGCCACGCACCAGATCATGCGCTTGGTGGGGATGTGCGCGACGTCTGCCGCCCACACCCAACAGTCGAAAGACTTGGTGTGCCCGCGCTCATGGGTGCGGCTGTCCAGGCGATCAACGATGCAGAGGTCGCCGAGCACCTCGACCGCGCCCTCCAGCGACCACAGCTGCATGGGAATCCACTCAATGACGACCTGGACATGGAGCGTGCAGTCGTCCGGCACCTCGTGGTCATCCTCATGCCAGCCTTTGACCGCGATCTCGACGCCGCCGACCTTGATGACGCCGCGGCGGACGGCGTTCTCCTTGTGTGCGGGGAGCTCAAAGGGGACGAGGAAGTCTTCTGGGTCGTGGCTGGTGATGCGCAACAGGTGTGGCGGTGTGTGGATCTGCTCCTCAATGGCACGGCCCACCGCCATAGGGTTGGCGACGTGCTACCTCGTCGAGGCCGTGAGGAGCACCGCATGCTTGCAGAGCAAGAACTTCTGGTGCTCCATGGCCGGCGTGGTCACCACCACCTTGTGGCTTCTCCTTGGGCGGCGCGAGTGGTCGGTGTGTTAGGCTTGGCGGTCCATGACGGCCGGGGGCATCGCCGGCGGCGGCGGCGTGGGGAAGCGCAACCGCTCCTTCACCGGGCCATGCTGAGGTGGTGGCCGCGGTCCCTGGGTGGTGCCGCCCGCCCCGCCCTTGTTCTTCGGGTTCTGCGGGCACTCTCTGCCGTATTGGCCTTGCAGCTTGCAAATGATGCAGCGCAGTGGATCTCGACAATCTACACGGCGATGGAGGCTACTGAGGCAGCGAAAGCACAGGCCGTTGAAGCGGCTTAAGAAGGTAGCGCGGCCAGCGTCGCCCTTAATGGCGGAGCGCCTGCCCGACCGCCCCGATGGATGGCGCCTGGAGTTGCCCGCTGGCCTTTTGCTCATGCGCCGCTCCTTCCGCGACTTGACCTCCGTCCATCCATCCCCGTCGCTCGAAGAGGAAAGGGACGGCGCGAGGGAAGGCACAACCACAATGGACTTCAACTTGTTTTTTCCAGAGCAGGGTTGCTCTGCATGGACCGCGGGTGAACGCGCCGCCCCACTCTTGGAGCTCTCGCCCCACAGCAGGAAACACGTCGGGGCAGCGGGGCTGACCATTGACGCGGGGAGGGGCGGCTGGGAGTCCGGCACCTGCGACGGACCGGTGGATCTGGGCAAATCTGCTACGGACGCTGGCGTGCACCATCCCGATCCGGGGCTGTGCGAAGAGCGCGCCGAGCAGCAGGATCCAATGGGGGAGGGCGAGCGCATGACTGGGAGAGGGTGGCGCCCCTACCCGAGCGGGAAGGGACGGAGGCTGGTGGCCGCCGCGGCCGGAGTGGCGCGCGGCGCGGAGCGGTGGAGCGGAGCTCGCTCACTTCTTCATTTTGGAGTGTGAGGTCCCTGAGGAATAGGAAATCCTTCCTACTCACCAGTTGGGGTGGGCGGAGACGAAGAGGGCACGCGACGAGTCGACGACGACGAGCTCAGTGCGTGTTTGCTTTGCACTGTGGCAGCACGTTCCGACGACCATGTTGCCAATCGGGTCCGCCATCGTATGTACAACTTATTGCTGCAAGATGCTAGTAGTCTTCGTTAAGTTGACGACCTCGGTCGTCAATAGTGAGGGGGTCATCGGATCCACGCGTGTGAATTGTTTTAGGCATCAGTATCTTAGGGTTTTGGGCTGTTCATCGTCATGGCTTCGACGATGGCAATGGCGGCGCCGACTAATAAATCTTCAGATCCTTCCCAACGAGGCGATCCGCTTTTGGGATGGACTTGGAAACCAGACTGTTCAAGCAAGGATGGTGCGGCGGCGGCATCCTCGTGGTGGACCTGTGTCCTCGGGCTCCGCCGTTGCGACGATGTTTGCTCCAGCGCCGGCGCGGGGCTTGGGAGGTAGTCCAGGAGCGGATGTAGATTGTGGTTTGTATCGGCGGCATCTCGAAGATTGTGGATCTGGGTTCGTGGTTCGTGGCAGGCAGATATGGTTTTCTCCTCCAACGTCATAGTTGGGCGGGGGTGCCAGATCTGGAGTTCAATGGCGTGTCCGGGGTGTTGCCCCGGTCTGATTCGTTCAACGGCAATGGCTTCGCCTTTATTGGCGAGCCCCACCTTGGAGGTCCACAAAGCTGCATATCCGCGATGGAGCCGCGTCAAGCTCGGGTGTGGAGGTGATCCGTCATTTTCTCCTTTGGTGGCTGCTATGGTGATGCTAGAGGCAGGTGACGGGCGTTGATGTCAAGCTCAGAGGATTCTTCAGTCTTGTTTGTAATTTTACTTCTTGGCTAGTGTTCCTGTGTGCAAAGGCTAGCGTTCTGCTGTCTTTTCAGTTTTGTCAGGTCGGTATGTACGTGGCTTGTACTACGATCCTTATGATATAAATGAGACGCATATTACTTTGCAAAAAAAAAAAGTTGAGCTTATCCCCTTATTCTGTCATTTATGTAGTTTAGTCCAAAGATATAGACCTATTCCTTTGATACTGATGTATATCTAGTACTCCCTCCGGCCGAAAAAACTTGTCCCAAGCTTGTCTTTCAAATAGATGTATCTAACACTAACTTGGTGCTAGATACATCAAGCTTTTGTGAACGGAAAAAGTATAATTTTGATGTAAGTCTTATAAGTATTTTGGATGAGTACTCGTCGTTGTTTTGTCATTCTTTTCATTTAACAGGTTGTTGCAACAGCTGGTAGAACTGCGGATGCAGGTTATTGTGATGGTGTTTACTACGTAGAAACCGACGTCGATGAGCAGTTTGGAGGTGCGAGACAGGAGGACCGCGCCTTTTCGATCGTGTGCACAAAATAAAACCAGAGCAGGGACTTTGGTGCAGAACCGTGTTGCAAACAACAATATTTCATCGGCGTTTCTTCTGCTGCGGTAAACCCCCAAACCCCAACAGGCAACAGTCGAGGTCGAGGCACCGGTGGTTCGAGGCGAAGAGTACAGTAGAGCATCGCCGGCCGCCGGCGACCATGAACGGATCGGGATTTGATATGAGGCTCGGCATCGAGAGCGCTCTTCGACGCGCGCTTCCGTACGGCGGTCTTCCCGGCAATGACTCGCCGCAGACGGCTTTCTTCGACGCGGCCACCGGGGGCGACCTCCGCCGCCTCAGGGGTGAGCAATCTCCCGTCGCACCCACATCTCAAGGGTCTCGCCGTGCACGGCCGCGCGGCGCCCGCTCCCCACGATGCGGCGTCGCATTTGCTAGGGTTTTGGCGGCAATGGGGTCTGCGCGCATGCGCGTGCTTGTTTCGATATGTAATGTAGCGATATGCCTGTGTCTGACCCGCGGATTTTTGGTGCTGGCGTTGAAGAGTTGGCGAGCGGCAAGGACGCGTAGGAGAAGGCGTGGCTTGCCGATGTGTCCATCCAAGGTGTTGGGCCGTTTCAGGCCGCCGCGCGCCTGGGAAAAGTTGATGTGTGCAGGTGCTTGGTGGAGGAGCTCGGCTTTGACATCAATGCTGGAAGCAAAATCGGTATGTGCACCTTTTCTGCGTTAAGATTGATTCAGTTTCTGTTCTGATTAGCTCAAATTTGCAATGTTACCCATCTTCAAATCTTTCCATTTATGTATATCACATTAAATTCATCTCGATTTCACATGCCTTTACGGATGTCGATGATTGCACAAGTTTACTTTTCTCTGATTTTGCTGGTAGGTGTAACTGCGTTGGCTGCTGCTGCATTGGATGGAAAAATGGCTGTTGTTAGGTACCTTCTTGACAATGGGGCAGATCCTAACAAGAAAGACGACGCAGGCTCTGTTCCTCTTCACTGTGCTGCAAAATTTGGTATCCTCTCTGTTTATACTTAGCTTTTCATCTGTAGATTTTACATTTATTAATTTGTTGCGATGTAAAGATGAAAGATAAATTTTCCATTGTTACTGGGCAGTTTGGAACTCTTCATTTAGGTCACTTGGTCATTTGTGGCTCTTATTTTTGTTCCACTTGGATGTTGAATTCGTGCACATCTACCAAAGTGTAGTTTCAAACTTTCAATGTTCATACAAGTTCGTAAGAGAAAACAGATTAATTTGATTGTTTTTTTACTAGTTCTTGCTGGTCTTGGGATGTCAAAATCTGTCAAGTGTTAGCTTACTATATATCTTTTTGACCCAAGGCTGAGATGGCGTTCAGTTCTGGTAATTACCTCTGCTACTTTAAGTATTTTGTATTCCAAATAACCATCACAATTTATGCATGCTCGGCCTCTTGCTAAGTCACGAAATGGTAGTGATCAAAATCCTTAAGGATATGTTCTGTTGTCCAGAAATGTTTTTCTTTTCTTTTCATGGTTACATTTTATTGTGTCTCTTTGTGCCTTTTATCTAGGGCATCACGAAGCAGCAAGACTATTGCTATCTAGAGGAGCTAGTGTTGATATAGCTTATTTTCATGGGACACCACTACATATTGCTGCTTACTATGGGAAGGCCAGTGTCATGAAAGTCTTATTGGAGCACCATGCAGATGTAATAATTTAATTCCACAACTTTGTTGTTACAATTTACAAATGCTTTTTGTGTGATCTTCAGTTTGGTTATAGCACCATGCAGATGTCATAGCAGATACATACAAATGCCAAATTGTCTTATAGCTTTAGGAACCTCCATCAATATGGAGAATGAGGATAACTCTTGGTGCAATAAAAAGTGAACATAGGGGAGTGGATGTACTACCCAGCTACTTGGGTTCAAGTCCTCAAGGACGTGAATTTGGACTCATATTCGTCATATTTTTTTTGTCATGGGGGCCTCCCCTGCCCCTTTGCTTTTAAAAAATATCTTGGTGTACCATGTGCAGTTTCTTATTTGGCCTGCCACTCAATGTAAGTGTTATTTTGTATGTTACTATGCCATAGATGGTTGAAACTTGAGAAGAAAAAACCGCCTTTGCACCAGGGACTTGTCCATTTATATAAAAAAAATGTACTGCAAATTGTCAGCCTATAATAGTTCTGTAATCCTCCTAAAAAAGGAGATTCATCAGTGTGGAAACATGTTCCATATCTGTACGTTGTTATTTTCCTCTATATATTTTTTACATCTTTTGTTCCAGAATTTAATACGTGGCGTGTTCTGTAGTATGTTATGGTTATTTTTTCTCACTCAAGCTGATCTTTTCTTGTAGCCGAACAAGGTTTCAGAAGTTTTAGGTACACCATTGATTGCAGCTCTAAGTGCTACTTCTGAAGGACTACCAGAGTCTATTTCATTGAAGTGTGTGAAACTTCTTGTCGAGGTCTGTCTATAGAAAAAATAATATAGGTGCCTTATGAGAATATCTATTTGCATGAAAAGTTAAAAAATTGCAGTGACCACAACTTTTAGTTTTATATAATCCATATCTACAGGCAGGTGCAGATGTAAATTCTACTAATCCCGATACTGCCTTGGTAGTGGCAACTACTTACGGGTTAACTGACTGCATTAAGTACTTGCTAAAGGCTGGTGCAGATCCTAATATCCCAAATAGTCATGTGAGTTTTTATTTTATTTTTGCTTTGCATTCTTCTACTTGCTCGTATACCATAGTGATTACAATTTCCTTAAATGAATTTATCTAGGGAACTGGGCACAGTCCAGCAACTAGCATGAACCCATCTTCCTATTTATGTTCTAAATACAGAACTCTGCCTTTGCAATTTGATCAGCATGTGCATGAAATCAAATGTACGATAATCCTCTCAGATTATAATCTGACAACTGGTGGCAACTTTTGCACATTTCCACCAATTAATGTAAGATTGCAAATTTGCACATTTGCCATTTATTTAGAACTGTGCCTTGTGAACTCTCGACTCTTGAAATTTTAATCTGATTTACTTCAGGAAATTGTCTTATGCTTGGTAGAGCATAAGGGTACTAATATGAGGAACTAGAAGATATGCACTTGCTCCAATTAATTTTCAATGAATGTGTGATTTGGCCGCATGCTGACACTTCTAGAAGCAGTACCTCAATGGACATTTTTAAGTGTGTGGGTCATGTTCCATTATACTTTATTACATTATATAAATTTTTTGTGTAATGAATACTGACAAGATTCTTGAGTAGGTCCACATTAGTTTTTTCTAATTTTAGTAGCTACATTTTCTCCGAGTAACCCTTCTAGTAGCTATATAATAACCTCCTCTGTTGTTAAATCATGTGGCTCATGTTTCGTCCATTTGTTACTTGACAGTGTGGTGCCATGCCAATACAACTCGCAGCAAGCTGTGGAAGAAGAAAGCATGTGGAGTTACTATTTCCTTTGACTTCTCCCATTCGAACTATATCAAACTGGACTGTTGACGGAATTCTTGCTAATGCCAAATCAAAACACTCCAAGCCCAGGGTATGAATTGCATTCTATGTACTTGATAATTCTGTATCACGCTCCAAGCCCAGGGGATGAATTGAATTCTATGTACTTGATAATTCTGTATTACGCTCCAAGCCCAGGGTATGAATTGAATCCTATGTACTACCTCTGTAAACTAATATAAGACCTTTTAGATCACTTCTTATATTAGTTTACAGAGGGAGTACTTGACAATTCTGTATTTCATTAAGATATTCAAAGCCTAAGGCTTGCATTCCTAACTATCCCTATGTTTCAGCAACGTGAAGTGATTAGCTCTATTATTATTTTTGAGTGGGACCAGCTTGAATTTCTTGATAACCGTGTTTTGCTCTAGGGCATATTCTTTAAGATAGTTCGCAAAGTAGCATTCGTATTAGTGCTATGCTGACATTTTTTCACTTCTAAATTATTTTA
Organism: Thinopyrum elongatum; assembly: GCA_011799875.1. NCBI lineage: Eukaryota > Viridiplantae > Streptophyta > Magnoliopsida > Poales > Poaceae > Thinopyrum > Thinopyrum elongatum. The sequence continues at coordinate 452,734,824 of CM022300.1, read as the reverse complement.
TTATGTAGATCACAAACCAAAGATCAATTCAGAGACACAGTTCAATGAATTTGACATTTGTTGTCAGTATGAAAACTGCTTCAATGAAAAGGAATGTCCGGGACTTTTACTTTATTGTCCCAGTAGAAGAAATAAGTTAATGCTGGGTTTCAGTGTTCTTTCTTTTTGTTTTATGGTCTCCAAGGATTTAAAATGACTGAAAGGATCAATAGGTATGACAAGGGAAAAAAATGTATTTTAAACACCCAAAGGGAACCAAGTGAGTAAACCATGTGCAAGTAAACATATAAAGAAGGAATGTCTCATGGGTGCAATGTGAAATGCGAATGAACAATGAAGTCAAGCAAGGGAAATGGTTTTGCTTAAAATTCCATCTTGACACTTTGGTTCATATTAGTTCATTATAATCTTGGTATGTACCCAAATATGTTGTTACTTGAGTGACTTGCAATTTTGAGTCTCAACCTCTGGTGGATGCTGATCTTATCAACAGAAGGTCTTTATATATATTTTTACGCCAGAACTGCATTATATATTATGATGTGATGCGTTTTGCCACTGCCTAGTGCTCATCTTCTTGCCTAAGCACACCTGGGTGCAGTAAGCGCACTCCTAGCACGATTGAGCGCTAGGTGTTCCCCCCCCCCCTCTTCCCCGACTGATTCGAGCTAGAAACCCTGGTGTTTGGTTAATTGTAAATGTTATTGCCTAACTGCTTGTGGACCATGGCATGGTACTCCTTACTTCCTCAGTCTGTTGTTTGCTCCGAATAAATGTAGCTCTTGCAGCGCCTAGCCTCCTATAGGCACTTTATGTATACTAGGCTAGAGTGTTGGTTTGCACCATATATTTTTTAATAAAAGGAAACTGTTATTTATTTATCAGCTTTGTTGCAACCTGTCTAAGATTGCAAAATAATGTGCAGAGTAAGTTTTTTTTCTTTTGGAGATAAGGCCTTTCAACCGAGCTTTTTTATAGAGCCAAACAGCTGGGTTACCAGCGTACATAGTTGGTCCAAATATCACCAATATTATGCCCCACAGCATCACATCCAAACAGGGGCAAAGGACAGAAACAAGAAAGCGCATCCTCAAGGAGTGAAGGTGATCTAAAGCACCAACAGGACCTAGTGACTAGAAACTAGACTTATTTGTTTGTTTGATCTTTTTTTATTTTCATATGAAATTGTCTCATCAAATTACTTTAACCTTTCTCGACATGAAAACTTATCTTTCATCTCTGTAGATATTGGACATTTTACGTCTGTATTCTAATTGGTGTTTAATTTTCTCCATGATTTAGGATGAGGAAGATGATGAAAATACCAAAGTCCAGCTGAAATTATGCGGTGAGGAAGCTGTTAAGAGAAAGGACTATCGTGGCGCGTCAATGTTCTACAGCGAGGTTAGTACTAATGTGAGGAATCATGTAATGCTACTCTAATGCTTGATCAACACTAGCAGTAATGTGAGCAACTGTATTGGTGATGTCAGGCATATTCTACCTTTCTGTGTAGTATGTTTCTTTAGTCTATCATTTATCTTTTGATTCTTCTTTCTATTACTGTTGTTGCAGACATAACAATACCTATTTAGATAGGGAGCAAAACAACAAAAAATGTTTATTTGGATGAAAATTTTGCAAGATTCATATGCATGGAACAATTAAAGGGAAACCTTTTGCTGTTGCGATACAGAATTTGAGCTTCTGTTTGTGTTGTACTATATTTCTGCATTTTAACACTGTAGACAGACTATCCATGGATTAACACGGTTCTTAGGTAATAATGTACTTAATTAGGAGATTTGATAAAGTGCCTCATCTTAGTTTGCCCTTTGCCTGGAATGATATTCTCCAAGTGTTTGGCAATATCCCAAATGACACATGGTGCTTTGGCACTGATAAAATGCTCTAGCAAGAATATGAGCTAAATGGGCTCTCAAAACCGATGCCAAAAGGTCAAACCGCCCCTACCTTTCTCCACTGTATGGCTTCTCCAGCTCTCCAAATTTCTCCGCACAAGCTGCTCGGGCATCCCCGTGTCTGGCACGGTCTGTTGTGCCTCTGCTGCTTACAGCTGTACTTGAGTGGCATGGGGGATGCTCAACCTCTTCACAGGTTCCTCCTCTCACCACCACCACCTCGACCTCGTCGCTCATCTCCCAGTATGCTGTCCCTCTGTGCTCAAGGGCTCCTCTGACGCGTGCCACCAGGGCCCTGCGTTCTGTGCCCAGGTGTGCTCGTTTTGTTCCCTCTCTCCGACAGCATTGTGCTCAAGAGTCTCACTCAAGGTTCAAGTCTGACGTCTTTGTGGCCGAGGATTACAGATTGCCATTGAGAACATCCACTCTGAGATGTACTCGCTGCTGCTTGAGACCTATGTCAGGGGCAGCACTCGAAGCAACTCAGGTTGAGGTCTGGTGCTGGCTTGCATCAGAGTGGAGAAGACGATAGGATAAGGAGGAAGAGAAGGTCATTTGGGTCTTCTCCTGTGGCCTGAGGAGTGGAAATAATTAAAGAATATAACGAGACATTTAATCAAATGAGTACTTTCTACTCAAGTACTTGGTCCTTTGTGGGCAAATGGCAAACTAAGACGTGGGATTTTATCATAGTTGGTTCCACGATACTACTACAGGGTTCCTCTAGCCAATTTCGACATGTACTGTGTATTTTTGCTGTTTGGAAACCTTCGTCAACCATTAACTGTTGGTAACTATTGAAAATTTAAGTCACCTTCAGCAGCCCTCTAGAAGATGCCCATAATGGTTTGAGAAACCCTGGTTCTCAGGTTTCAGTTTATAACCATCATCAAGTGTCGCCAGACTTGTATGTATTGCTGGTAGACATAGAACATGCGTTGTCTTGCTAGCCGAGTAAATGAGGCTGTTGTCTCGCATACATTGTCAACCCTTCACAATAGATATATGCAATTTTACTTGTTTTTTTTTTAACCGGGCTATCCCCCTTTCCATTACTAAGAACGGAAATACATCACAGTCTTACATGATGAGAGCAGGGAGCAGGGAGAGATAGGGGAAAGCGAGTTCAACGCACTGCTAGGAAACCCACCGCACTCGCCCGCCATCGAAACGAGTGCTATGGGGCGAAAACCTAGGCAGCACCAACATAAGACTAGTCCTATTACAGAGCAGCAGATCACACCAAGTTTCAGACGATAATCCCAGGAGGGAACAAACAACTAGAGCTTGACATAAGACCAAAAGCCTAACAGCATAAAGAAAGTCCACGGCATCGCTGGAGGTGGGGGTGGCAGCAGGACAACGTCATCACTTTCCGATCTTGGCCGACGCGTCGCAGATCCTCATCAGCATCATGGTTCCGTTGCGTATCATCTCTGCTCCGGCGCGCAGTTTCTTCATGTCATCCCCTGTCTGCAGGCCTGCCCAATATAAAAGAAAAGAAACAGCCGTAAACACAATCTCAAAGGGAGTTTTGATCATCTTCTTTTCAAAAGTGGCCTTGTTCCGGGCCAGCCAGATAGACCAAGTGACAGCGCCTAAAGCCACTGTATAAAAAGATTCATGTCCAGGCAGAAAAGCATGACACCAAGTAAAAAATTGCCAATAATTGCGAGGACAAAGGTCAGTGCCCAAAGTGACCCCAATAGCACGCCACACAACCCTGGCGACAGAGCACTCGAAGAACAGGTGCTGAGACGACTCCACTTGTCGACAGAAAGAACAAACAGGACTCCCAGGCCATCGGCGCTGTTTCATCACCTGTCTGGTGAGAACTGCATCCTGCGAGAGTTGCCATAAGAAGATTTGAATCTTCAAGGGGATTTTGGCTTTCCAAATCCACTTGAAGTCACAACCGCTGAGAGGTCTCTCAAGCCACTTATACATGGATTTGGTGGTGTAACGACCAGATTTATTGAGACCCCAATAGACGGAGTCCTCATTGTCAGGAAGCTGTAACCTATGGATATGGTCACACAGCTCCGCCCACTGTTCCGCAAGATCCAGGCCCAGCCTTCTACGAAAAAAGGATGAGCGATTAACATCTTTCAGAGTACTCACAGTGCAATCCTGATCAGTGCAAATGTCAAATAGACGTGGGAATTGTTCCATAAATGGGGTCAGCCCATTAATGGAATCTTTCCACAGTCTAGTCAGGTTCCCAGCCCCCGTATGGATTTTTCTGCCTGCCATGTACAGCTCTTTAATCTTCAAGAGGCTCTTCCAGCAAGGCGAATCAGAAAACCGGGGGCCTACTGTCGCAACAGATCGGTTACGCAGGTATCTTGCCTTGACAATATCTTGCCACACCCCATTTTGGGTATCTAGTTTCCACCACCACTTTAACATGAGACTAATGTTTTGTTTGCGAAGATCTTTGATGCCAAGCCCCCCTTTATCTTTGGATCGACAAATTCTATTCCATTTCACCAGGTGATAGCGACGTTTTTTATTACACCCTTGCCAAAAGAACCTTCTCCTGTGTTTATCTAACCTCTCCACAAACGTTTTGTTCATTAGCCACATAGACATGTGATAAAGGGAGATTTGAGTGACAACTGAGTCCAGAAGTGTATGTCTACCCCCCATGGAAGCAGCGTTGCCAACCCATGCGTCAAATCTCTTAAGATACTTGTCCTCAATGAACATCCAGTCTGAATTTTTTAGAGTAGTAAAACTCACTGGCATGCCCAGATATTTAAGAGGGAAGTGACCTATGTTACAATTAAACAGGTCGGCATAGGTTTTATTAATTTGATCATCCCCACCTACAGTTATGATCTCACTCTTCTGAAAGTTA